>CM032177.1:0-39938 GCA_018908115.1 Anopheles rivulorum
CGTGCTACTTGGCGCGGTGGCTGTAAACGTCAGCCCCGGTGCAGACAAACCGCAAGCCAAGGAAGAGCCAAATAAAATGGTTTGCAAACCTTCCGAACTACCGCTTTATCGACCACTCAACCAAAAGATTGACTGTGAATGTCACCATCGTAAAACCGAACCGACCGGACCAGCGTCCATGCTCGAAGAAGGTTTCCGAGCTATCCGTGTACAGGTGCAGGAAGCATCCAAGCTAGTGGAAGATCAAAAGAAACAAATCGTTGACCTGTATGAAGAAGGCAAGAAGCAAACGAAGTGTAAGTACTCCCAAACACTTTCATTGCATTGGAACATTTAGTAACTGGTTATTCCATCGTTTACTGCAGTTGTGCACGATTATCTGCATCAGGAAGACAACACTATGCCACGTGTGGGAGCAATCGCGATCGGTGGCTTGGCCGGTTTAATCTTCGGTCTGCGCGGAGGCTTCTTCAAGCGGGTTATCTATACATCGATCGGTGCCGGTGGTGTAGCGTCCATTTGTTACCCACAGGAAGCGGAAATGTACGCACAGCATGGCCTGGTAGAAGCGAAAAAGTATGCCACGATCGGGTACAACTTTGTGTACGGCGTTAAGCCGGGCGACAAGCAACTGGAATTGCCAACCATCCCGTCGAATTTGGGCGAACTGAAAGACAGCGTATCGGGGCTGGCCAAATCCGCTTACGAGGCAGTATTCCCAGAGAAGAAATGAATCGGATAGTGGACTACGTGTGACTCTTTCCCTTTCCCTTGTGTTTCGTGATTATCGATTGGTGTAGAAAATTGATGCCGTGTCGTTGCATGTTACTGGTGAAAATAAACCACTAATGTCTAGGAAAAGTGAATATTAAATTGTTTGGTGATAATGGTAAGTGAGAAATGTTTCGAAGATCAAAGAAACCCCAACTAGGCATCCTATTGGGGTTATCTTTTGCAAATGAAAGGGACACCAGAAGCATCTCTTGTGTCTCCTAATACTGAAACTACCGCGCTGAAGTGACCAAAGCGTATGGGTGATTATATATCAGTTTACATTTAAACATCGGTATAATTTCTCGGTTACTAACCTTAATGAAGAATTGAATAATTATTAACAAATGCATAGATTTCATACACAAAGGAAAAATCTTTCGCATAAAACACGTTTCTGATTTATTTACCTTTTAACTCGAGATAAAGTTTTGTTTCGAATGTTTAATAGTGTCCATTACAATTATACAAACACAATTCTCTCGTTTTCTAGCACTTCTGTACAATCAATCTTGATTAACTTTTATTTATTGTATTCCGTTCCCGTTTTGTGGTTGTTTCTGCTGCATTTAAACATTCCTTTCTGTTTTCGTTTTCAATCGTTTGCTGGCAAAAGAGGCCGCCTGTAAGCTTTCAGCTATGAAATCGTTCCTACTTTGGAATAAAAGGAAATAAATCGAACCGAGCAATCGAATCGAAACAATCGCACCACTCTTCGTATGTCCCGCATATGTAAATCGCCCTCCGATCAACATGGATCGTGGGGTCGTAGGGTCCGATGAGGCTTTTGTATTGTTTATTTTATACAGCAAAAAGCACTATTTTATCGAATATTTGGACGTTTGGTGTGTTGTTTGCACTGAGCACACATGCACTGTGCCGTTTATCTGCTGCTAAAACCTTCTCTACGGACGTTCCGGCCATTAGCCTTCCTTCTTAACCGATCGCTCTGGTGGACGCTAGTTGAGATGCTCAAAATAATTCGTCACTCGGCGGTTTTCCACATCGTGTATCGGAACCGGTTGCGAGTGACACTGTTGGCGGGCCGATTTCTCACCCGGCACCACCGTAAGCTGACGCAGTTCAATCTGGAATTAGAAACCGCGGCAATAAATAAGCTTGATTTATCTTAAGTTTTACGGAATCAAAAAGGTCTTTTTTTACTTACATTTTTACCAACTTCCACGATTGGATACTGCGGCAGCTCGATCGAACCCTTCGTCAGGACGAACGAATTAATCCATTGGCAGTCGATGTACACCGTGACGAAGCCACCGTTCCGGCCACTGTCGCAAACACATCGTAAATTACCAATTAGTAAATCATCCATAATCGCCCCATGGAAGTAACTGTCCCAACAGACAGATACCTTTTTGCGAGAGTGTGTGTGTTCCGGTCGTAACCGGTGATTTGTCTTACCTTAGTGCCAGCGAATGCCAATCACCGTCGCGTAGGGTAAGTTTGCCCGAACGCACCGGTAGCATTTCCGAGAGGCCGTATTTTTCCTGCAACACCCGTATCCCGCCGTGCCCATCCGTTTCGAAATTTATCGACAAACTTGACCCGGTCGTTAGCTTGGAGCGTACGGAAAAAATGTGACCACTGATTGGGCGGCCAGTAGACGAAGGATCCGATTCGTTGCTATCGTCCACGTGCTGTCCACGGTGTCCACTGTATCCAGCGGGCGGTTCAGTGGTGGTGCGCTAGAATTGCAGTACCAATAATACGGGTTCAATCGATGCCAATCCGGTGTGCAAAGTTTCGTTCGTCGTTCGTGCAAGATAAATGAAGACAAATAAACTATTGAATGGCAAGTTTTCACGGGACTTTCGGCTAACATAGTGGTTGGGAAAATGCAGTGGAAATGACGAACTCGAACACCATCGGTCTCCTAAAGCATTATCTATACTATTTTTATTTCATTATAAACAGAATGATTTTAATCCCATAAAAGAGTTAATATAGTTGCTTATAGTGGAGTTCAAACCTTCAATTGGTTTATGAATCGTTAACAAAAAAACAAAAAGGAAAACAATTACCCTCATCATAAATCATAAAAAGGTTCACAGTTCTTATTACACTCATTAGAGTTTGGATAATGTTTACCACCCGACGAGTTTTATTAGCTCACTGGGGAATACCATTTTTGTCTATCATTATGTTTATTGATGTCGGAGCATATCAACCTACTCCACGCCAGTTCACCCACCAGCTGGACAGCAAAGCCCTTCAACTAAACATCAAAAGTTTACCATTCCGGCCCGGTTAAACGGCATATGCCTGGCTTACCGTTCATATCATGACCCTGTCCACTAGTGGCTGTGCAGAACCAGTTAGCGATCAATTTAATGGTGGTTTTATCGTGTTGGTCAAAGTGAAAACTTTCCACTTCTGTGATTTGATACCCGTATCAGCCCGGTTATTGGAATTGCTTTTCCATGTACACTTTATCGATTTTGCGCCTTCCGCGTTCATCTTTTGTACTTCGTGTGTGTGTTTTATGAGACACAAAAACAAAAAGAAAAAGGCACAGCTGGACAGATCGAAAACGTTGGCTGGATAAAAATCGGTACATAGTTGGCTGGGAGCTCGGATCATCTGGGTCCGTTTGTTCGTTGCACTTGCCACAGAATAAATATGAAACTTTTGGCAAGTTCTATTGGAAAGGGTTTGCGGAAAAGTTCTTGCCCAGAGTATGTGATAATTAATATTGGAAAGAAAATCTAAATTACACTTTGAACAATTTGGTTTAAGAACTTTGAGTTTAGGACAACTTTCTGTACTTACAGTAGCTTTATTATTGAAGTTTATTTATCTATCTATTTATCTATTTATCTATTTATCTAAAGTTTATCAAAAAACTCCGTCTCCTAGGTAAGACAACCTATTTTCAACGAAGTAAGTTCTACTGTGCAACCCCACGATGGGTTATAGGTTTTGTCCTGAAAAGTAATTAAATTTATTTGTTCCAAGAATCAATCCTATTCTCCTGCATTGCTTCAATAATTAAAACTGTCAAACAACACTGTCAAAGGTGTGGTTTAATGGTAGATGGTAAAGGCAATGAATGGATACGACACATTCGCTTCACACGCTTACCTTTATGCGTAAACTCATCATTAGAGTGAAATTTTGATCCAGCTGATTGATCTGATAGTTGATACGATCGTCGATCGCTTCATTCCAGGCTCTCCAGTGATAGTTCGGTGTCAGTGCCGTCAGCAAATTAATTGTACCTGGTGATAAATGGACGATACGAAACAAAGCTACCTTAACTTATGCACTCCAAACTTCTGAAAGAGGCTAGTACAGAAAGTAGCAAATGAGAATAATTGTTAAACTATCTATGCAATAAAACAACAACCACTCTTTGGACGGATTTGCACCTCGCAAAAGTGTGCTGAACGTCAACGTGAAACCATTTGGAGAATCTTTTTTTTCTGTCTTGTTCGCTCTATCCTGCTGGCGCCAAAACGACGCCATGGAAGCACTGTCCCCATTTATGGTCCGTTTAGTGGCGGAAGCGTAATCCCGCATAAAGTTATGGTGGCTTTCGAAACCGTCATCTGCAGATCCATAATGTTTGCCGTACTTGTACATCCAGGGGTCGGCACGCACCGACCGGCAGGCACACACCGTCCGACGAAGCTTATGTCCATCATAAAACTCAACCAAAACACCATACCCAACAAAACAAATACCCACCCACTTGGAAGTTGCGGGGGTAAAAAAAACACTGTTAAAAGAAATAAATGGCACATTTCAGTCGAGTGGCATATGCCTGATGGGACGTTGGTGTGAGGTTTATATATATTTTTTGTTTTTAACAGCAAAAAAGAGAGTGAGATTTTCCAACCTATGCATCCGAACCCAGCGATGAAAGGTGATAAATCAAAGAGTAAGACAAACAAAAGCCACAACAACACCATCGAAGGTGAAATTGAAGAAGAAAAAAAAGCTGAAGGAAATAACCGTGAACGAGACGAGATGAGTTGGTTGAGTTTATGGTTTGCCATCAAACTGATGCACGATGCGCCCCGGTTTGTGGTGCGGAAGACAAACTCCGGAATGTCTGCGGATATGGTTGATATTGGAGCCTGATGGTGCTTTTGCGCCGTTTTGCATCACCCATTTCCCACCTGTTCCTTTACGGTAAGGATAAAAGATTGTGAAGAAACAATGCACGCAAGCATTAGTCTTACCAGTGCACTCGAACAAGTTGCAGTTCCGCTGCTCGATATTGTGACCCTCGCAGGCAGGCCACGTGTCCTCGTCATCGGCAGGCTGATCCGGTTGCCGATTATGATTATGAAGCATCTGCTCAGCAGATTCCACCACCAACCGTTCGTGCAGTGGTACGGCTTTAGCTTGCACCGTGGGCGTCCACCGGGAAACCGATTCTGATGAAATGGGTTCGCTCGTTGTAGGGTTCATTATTATGCTCTTTTCATTAACCTTTTCCAGGAACTTCATTCTTCGTTCCTTTGCACCCGTCACCATTTGTTTTGATTTGAGTTTTCTTTTCCGCTTCCCATCACCGTCAATGCCGAGCGCCGGACGGGTAATGGAGACGCCTGGTAGCGCACCGTACGAAACTGGCTGCGTACGTTCGTGTGGGTTGGCCGTGCTGGTGGGGTTTTCAATTTCACTGTTTAAAACATTGTGCCGATACCGCGCGGTTGCAGCCGTCGGTGTTACCAGCGGTGGTACGTCGGTTTCGGAACGTGTCTCCGGCGCTACACGGTCTGAGGGTGCCGACGGTAAACAATGTCGAAACCGTTGCTGTACGCCACCACCGCAAGCCACACTGCAGCCGGTGTAGTCGCTCCATTCACTCCAGCCTGTAACGTAACATGGGACGGGGGTAAACACACGCAAACGGATAAGAAAGGAGTACAAATAGGACGGATTGTACTTGGAAAACCCAAAAAACAAGCTACAAAGCACATCGCAAACAAACGCAAACGACAAAAGGTGCTTCAAAACCGAAGCCTCACGTCTCGAGGCCAGCAGCCGAAGTAAATTAGAAAGAATCTGCCATCGTTTTGTTTGTCTCTCCTTTTACGTGCCGGCACCAGCGAAGCTTTTCATTGTTGAGATAAGAGAGAGAGAGAGAGTAAGCAGAAAAAAACGCTTTAAATGCGTGACGAATGTTAAACTCGAGCGATGCCGATGCCGGTTTCGTTCCATTGGTTGGTGATTGTTTAGGTTTCTGATTTAGCAACAACTGGCACTGAATTAAAGTGCTTCGAGATGTGCTCACAGCCCATCAAAATGCATGTCTGAATGTTGAAGCCAAATGGAAGAAATGTTTTTGTCCGGAAACTTCCATTGAATTCGTCGTTCAAGTTTAATCCTACGCATGCTACAGAGAAAATGAGCTGAGTTCATCAATCGTAGAATATTTGCCAATGAATTCAACAATAAATCGTCGTCTGGCACATTATTTAAAAAAATAATAATTGTAAAGACACAGTCCACGTATCTGCTTCTCTGAAAAATAATCTGTCTCGTAATATATTAGACAACCTTTGAAAGAAACCCACATTGAAGAAAGCATTCATCAATTATCGGTGCAGTAATTTATTTCATACAAATTAAGTTGCTATTTGAACGAAACATAATGAAAAGCATGAATTTTAATCATTCATTTATAAATGTTAGTTTTGAAAGAATTATTTTCCTGGGCCAGATTATCGAACGGGTGGATTATCCGTGAGTTTAAAAATGACATTTGCAATACTTAACTGTGCTCTTGTGGTGATGCTCTTGTGGTGATAATTTTGTGTCAAATAAATAATTTTTGGGGGAAGTTTAACACCTCTCTCTCTCTTTTTGGCTTAACGACCTTAGTCAGTTGCATAGTCAGTGCTCACTCCGGGGGGGAACGATCCGGATGGGATTTGAACCGGCTCCGGTCGTGTTAGGAACCTAGCGCCATTGCCAAATACAACACCGGGCCGCTCAAGTTTAATTCTAAATAAATAATTTAATTTTAAATAAGGATGATTTATATGGTTATGCATATAAAATCAGAGCATCTTGTATGTACAAAAAACACTCCATCTACAGAATATTTATCATTGTTTCAAGCACTGACAAACCAAGTTGATAAGAAATTTTAAGTATTTAAATCACTTTATTTTTATGTAAAAATAAAAATATATTAACATTCCTTCTCTAACTTCTCTACTCTTAGGTAAAAATGACTGATTGTCCGTGGAACTCTATTAACAGGCATGTCATCGGTGCGAAGATGTCCAAACAATCGACGTTCTACTATAATTACAAACCAACTAATGGTTTGAAACCAATTGAAAAATATGAGCAATAACATGTTCTAATTTACACATTAAACATATTTTTTGTTGTTTGTCATAATCGATAACGATGAATGTGGTGATCATTTTGTTGGACGACGATCTAATGTGCTTAAAATCAATTTTGGAGTGTTAACATTTGTCTAGAAGAACATATAATCGATGCAAATCCTCTCTTTATTCTATTGTCCAAGTGCAACTCTGCCCTGTAAGAGCTATAAAACATGATAGTAAATCCAGGATTTACTCCTCTTAACAATTTCACGTATAATTTCACTTCTACACCCATTAACGAAGGCACCGCTAGCTCGAACTATTTAGCAATCGGAGCTTAAAATTATTATGTGCTCAAGAGCCAGTACCACTAGAAGCAACGGGGCCGGGAATGGGTTTCGATTATCTACGTTCATGCGTCATTTACACTCTGTTTCACATTGTTCTTACGATTCACACTACCAAAGTACCGCATTCAACCTTGCCGGCACAGTACACCCAGGAGTGGGGTACTCTTTTACATGCTCATGCAGCAGAGTACGCTTCCCGGGTCAGCGTCAGTCCTACCCTTGAGTGGAACTCTTCCGGCAAAGCCTTCATGCACGTGTGGTCGGCTTATGCCGGAGGTTAATCGGAGTGAAAGGGATAATTTCGCTACTCACCAAGCGCTTGCCAGAGGGCATCCTCAAGCAGCTCGTCCCATCGTAAAAGTCCCACGTAAGGATCGACCAGCAGCAGCTTATCAGTGCGGGCGTCATCACCGCCCCGGTCGTTACCACCCGCGGACAGCCGCCCAAACACGATCAGTGTAACAGGCAGTATCTCGCTCAGCGTGCGGCTAATCTGACCCTCGCTTTCGAAATCCTTTCCCATCGATTTGGGCACGGCCCGTGCTGTCGGCGTATCGTCTTCCAGGCTCTTGTTGCTACCGTCGGTACGCTGCAAATTGACACGTTCCTCGCCGGGCAAGGCTTTGCGCTTGTGGTCGTCAAAGTACGGGGAAGTTTCAACTGGACTGGTGCGGTCGGTGTCAAGGTTGGGAGCAGTCACATCGATTGAATTGTCAGCAATGAACGGTTTTGCTGGTTGGAAGTCGTTTACGTTACTTTGCGAACGCCCAAAAGATGGGTCCGTAACAGCTGACTTTGTACTTTCGTCCCACTGCGGGCGGGACCGTCTGTTTTGGCAGTCTGGTTTGGTGGCCTTTTCCGAACCAAGGATGGGTTCTGCACTGCGTCGGTTAAAATGGCTCGATAAAGATGCATCAGCACCGGTCGCCGACGATCCGGTCGGCCTAAAGCTCTCGGCAGTCCGCCGACCTTGGACGGGCACATCACGATGCGTGTACTGTACGCTGCCATTGCTGTGGAAGAGAAGCAAAGAATCGAACAGCAAACGGGTGAAGGTAAATAGCGTGGCCATTGTGGAAGAAATTTCATTAAGAAGCTCGTTGCCGGTTACCGGCGAGATTCTTGCTGCGAAACAAAAGTTGTTTTCGATTCGAGCGGCAAGCATCGGTAACAGCAGGGTTCGGAACGGGTTCGTCGATTAACTCGTTCGAAGCGCAAACCACCATTTGAACAATTTTCTTAATCTCGTAAACTTTTTTTTTGTTTTGCTCTTTCTCTCTCTCTCTCTCCTTCCAATCCAGTCGCTGGCAAAAAGGGGATTATCGTTGAATCGCTTGATCTTATATGGGTTTGCAGTGTTTGCCGAGTTCAAGTGCCGGTAAGGCTTATGTGCTGGGTAAGGTTCATGGCTGTTATGATAATTTTCATTTCGTGCTAGATTTTTTACGCCAGCTTAAGCTGATGTAGGGGAAATATTAACTTTGTATAGTGCATTCAATATCATTTTCTTTATTTAGTAGAAATTATTGATTCATAACGCTTCATAGTAAATTACGAAACATCACACAAAACGATAAACAGCCCAATCACCGCTTTTCATTTGTCTTTGTTTGTTCAACCAGAAAATCTCCATATGGCAAACCGAAATAGCAAAAAAGGAAAGAAAGAAATAACCTTCCCCAAAACACGAATGCCAGTCGAATCAATTTCCCTTACAGAGCTGCTACATGCATGTTTGCCACTAAACGAATCCACAAATATGGCACCGGCACACGAGTGGGTTGATTGGTGCAATAGTTTTCCGCTCAATCGAACCAACACACATCGATTGCAACGTTTGCTATTTGCATGTGCAATGTTCAGTCGTTCAGATGCTGCACTTTCGGCTCGGTTGGTTCGATTTAATCCCTGCTTCGCTCGTTCGCCGGTCGCTTTTGTGTGCGCTGTGTCGCACACAGCGTTTTTGTGGTCCATTTTCCCATTTCCCGTCGCAAAGGGTTGGGGGAGATGTGGGTTCTAAACTAATCAATCTACTTGCAGCCGCGGTCGTTCGGTTGGTCGTGTTGCGAATGCGGTGAATGTCGAGTCTGGCGGTCGATTAATGGTTGCATTTTGGTTAGTGGAGATTGAATCAGCATTTCACAGCTATTGTGCTGGCGCTTTCCGGGGGTTGCTCCGTTCCGTTTATCTCTATGCTTTCGTTTTTCGATTAACTGAATCTTTATAAACTGTGCTGGGGGAAATAATGGGAAATAAGCTGTGTTGTGTTTTGCTCGTAACACGCCCAACCGACTGACATTGCCCGTCATTTGCAAAAAATATTAAATAAAAGAAAATTATAAGACACGATGGAGACGCCCGGTTAATGTTGCTTCACGCCTTGCTGCTAATGAGTTTTCACCCACCGCGAAGGGAGTAATTATCTTAAGAGACATATGTACTTTCCGATCGCGATTATGTCTGGGAAGCTTACAGCAATTTACAGCATAATTTGCGAACGCTCATTTTTCCTCTTTTGTTTTGTACTTTGTCATATGTTTCACTTAATTTTAGAATGAAAGAAAAGAAACAAAAATGGAAAGTCTTTCCCGCGGTGAAACGTTCGCACTGTGAACTCCGAAAGTGACAACGTATTTGACGTTAGACACGTGGCACCGGTTGGTTGTTAACCGTTGGAAAATTCAATTATCGTCCCATTCTTCCTCGGTGGCGCATGTTCTGGTCTGCTTGCTTGCAGTAGCGCACCGCAACTTGCAGACGCGGTTCCATCTCGCTGCCCGCACGGTGCGGGCATGGCACTATTTGCTGGGGCAATAGTCTACCCTACCAGTCAGTAGGGGATGGTGCTGAAACCCGCCAGGATGGGCAAACGCAATTGAAACTCATCGGACCGGAACCAACTTATCCTGGCTTTGGTCGGGTGAGCCAAGTATGACCAGATCTAAACTATGCGCCACATGGCCACCCCAGACATACACACTCTACCATACATACACCTCCAGACATACTCTGCAAGGCAAACACACTCTGGGAAAGACACTCGAATCCGGTGGTGGCTGTGCACATTTCCATTGGTAATGTTTGTGTGTGTGTGTGCATTGTCCGCATTTAGGTGTGGGCGGACAGTAGTAAATGAATAGAGCACGGCGATAGACCGGCGAGCAATGAAAGGAGAAAAAGATAGAGAGAGAAATAGTGAAAGAGAAACGTAATGCAGAGCATTTTCGATTCCACGGTACGTTTGGTTTGAAATTTATCTAGCCGAAAATCTAGTTAAATGTTTCGGGAATTAATTGAATATCAATTGTGGCGGTGATTTATTGTTCTAGTGCAGGTAGTGCACACGCTGGACAGTGTTTGGACGCCCGAAGTGAATAATGGGTGGCCACTATGGATCGTTACGAATTATATGGATGAGAACGTTAAATACAAAATTGTAGACCGCTGTGGGCAAACATGTTTGTAATTTTGGATTTTGTATGTATAAACATTAAAAAAAAGCAGTCTAGCAGTACGTTGATTCATATTTACAAAGAAAACAATGAATTGTTAAACATATCATTTTTTAAATCAAATATTCATAGCTTATGAACACAAGCGGAACCTCTTAATTATTTTCGTGGCAATCGAGTTTAGCCCGTATGAGGTGAAACCTTTTCGTTGGTTGCCTCGCATTCTCGAAAATGATTAATTAATTAATTTCACCAATATTAGCATAGGCAGCCATCCATTGACTTCGCAAGTGTGTTTTCTTGTCGAAAGGCTGCACAAATACTGCATATCGCAAACGTAAAATCGACACAGTCGACCAAGTGATTGTGTACCTTAAAACGTGGAGCCGTGCCATTTCGCAGTGGCCACAAAAGATGTGGGTCTACACCAGTGGCCGGCAAGAAGGTGGCTCTTTAACATTTTGAAGATCTTTCGCATATCTTTAAAAAGGAACTAGAAAGTGTACGTGTATTTGAAACATATTGCTAATTTTCATTCATTGAAGTACCGCCAGGTCATATGTCTAAACCGCAATGTTAGATCATATGTACACATTGCTAAATTTATCTTTGATTTTAATGAAATATTGAGATATTCAGAAATACGTTACGATCGGTTATCGTGGTTGCATCAAGCTTTGAAAATGTTCATTTCTTTATTGGCAACAAAATAACTCTTTTCTATGAATATCATAAAGGTACTGTTCGTTACAATCGGTGAGAAGTGCCCCCTCCAGTATAAACGCAGCGCGATCCTTGTTATACTGTCAGTAGAGAGCACATGTCCTTTTTCTTAGTAAGGTTAGAACTCGTTCGGTTTCCAGCGAACCAACAACGAACACTGTTCCCTCGTGGTCAAGAATAAAAACGGAATATATTTACAACAGGTTCCAGTTGCCAGAGCATTTTTACATGTCAAACTGACAGTTATTCCGATAAAGATTTTCATGAAAACATAATTTGTTTTTTATTTTTATTTTTTTATTTTATTTAATTATGACGGCTTAGCGCCGTATTGTCATAATTACATTACAATAATAAATATAAACATAATTTGTATTGCTTTGGAAAAAGACAGTTAAAAATATAGGAACATCCAATTATGTGGTAATCATACACGTTTAATTAGTTTTGAACACTTGAAAAAAAATGCACAAATTTTATTTGTAGGCCAGATACCAGCAAATATGTGATCGTGAGACAATGGTCCACATCATCATGCAATGTTTGCTTAAATTTCCATTACTTCCATTATTTATCATCTATTATTTATCATTTTAATAGTTTTATATTTCAGAATAATTTGATAGTAGTTATTTTGTAAACTTTGATTTCAAATATCAAAGCGTTTAAAATATGTTAAAGCATTAAATAAATGTTTATACAAAAATACAAAACATTCTTTTGCAAATTCGCTTAGCTCCGGGAAGTTTGCCGACCACTGGTCAATGATACATCCATCCATCTACGGTCTGCCTGTAATGAATACATTGATAATGTATTGCTTCAGTTGGACGTAACGGTTGCACGAAAATGAAAACATAATGTTGGACCATTCAAATCATAATCAACCAACTGTTTGCAGGTTCAAGGTTGGACGGTTTGGGTTCACGTTTTCACAAAACCCGTTTCCTTTTTCCCCGACTTCGTTTCTACCGGTCAAATTAAAAGCATCAGAAAACAAACTCTGTATTCTATTATCTCAGCTTATTGCATGTTTTTGTTTTCCTTATTTCCTTATCTCCCAGCATCAAAGGAAGTTGCATCCCGAACCACACGAAAATTTGTGATGATAAATTGCACGATTGCCATTTGCATCCAGAAGCCGAAATGCAACACGAACCTTTCCCTCCGCTTTTGCGTTGTCACTGTGGATGTGCAAAGGAATTAAAGCGTACATAAAATCATTGCAACCACTTGTAATGGTGCAAGTGTGATTATCCCTTTCCCCATTGGGAACTGGGAAGCGTAATGGAAAATGGAAAATTCATGATGGTAAATTTCTCACTCACAAAACCCAACCCGTTCTTCGCCGCGGCTGGAACATGCGGCTGGAGGATGACGAATAATGCATCGGGAACAAATGGAGTCATGATATATACTTTTTTTGTGTTCTCTAAAAATTCTTTCCTCCCCGTACTGTGTATGCATCCACTGGAAGGTGATTCTTTATTTTACTTTACCCATTTTCCAGCACCCGAAAGATGTGTGTTTCTGTGCTAGTGTGTTGTATCGCACAAGCAAAGCGTGAAATTGCTTTCAATAAAATTATTTCTTTGCGAGATCGCACAGAAGGAGAGAGAGAGAGAGTGAAAGAATGTAAGAGAGAAGACAAACCCAAAGAACGCAAAGTTACATTTCTTGCTGCGTGAAAAAAACGGACGAAAAAACAGGAATGATAGCGTGAGACGGTGTCCGAAAGGGAAAACCACAAACGACAAAATGAAGGTAAAAGGGCACAAATGCAAAATGGTTTGTTTTTGTCATGTGATTGGGCCCACACTATCCGGATCCAAATATTTGCAATACTGCGTCCCATGCTTATGGTAATGAAATTGCATCACCATTCACTTCGCTCTTCGTTTCTTGTTGTATTGCAGCTTTTAAACCTTCATTTGTTTTCTGTTTTATCGATTGGTATGCCTTAAATTGTGGTAGAAATGTGTGAGGAAAGAGTTGTAAAAGATTTAATTTTGCAGAAATGTGACAGTTCCGGGCAGGGAAGACACGGAAGAATATAAATTATGATATGAATTTCCGAAACTTATATGTGTAAGATTAAATTGAGACATTTGGTGTAGAGTTAGTGTTTCTCATGCTGGAGAGCGATTTGATTATTCCATTCTTGTTATAAGAAAGTTTTATTTTAATTTTTGAATCAATTCAAAAGACAGGCGTATACTGTAAAGGCCATCTAATAATGTATGGTGGTGAGCCCACACAAAGGATGGAAAAGCTCCTATTCTTCTAAAATACTCATCCAACTGTTCAGGAGGGGAAGTAAATGATTGATATTCCCTGGAATTGTTTGGTTTGAATAATCAAACTTAAAAACTTAAAGAATTTGAGGATATTCTAATGTGACACATGTATTAAACTGATAACTCTTAGTACAGATCTTGGATACCAGAAGGTGATGATTTGAGAAACACCTTAAAGATACGAAAAACTACTTCTTAAATGCACAACTCTGTGCAACAAAAAGCAAATAATTCGATTAGTTAGTCGAAAAAGAAAGAAATTTTGTTAACCAAAACATCTGAAAATCAAAGAAAAGCATAGAGAATAAAACTTGTATGCGAATTTAATACATTATTCAAATCAACTTCATTATAAAAATTGGAATTATTAAATTGTTTTGTCTATATCTTTTGCTTGGAAACAGATGTTCATCAGAAATGAAGTGACCTTATGGTCAATGTATATTTACAGAATAGAATCAATATTTTCATATACAACACACAATCTGCCCATGTCTTTCGATTTACATTTTGACCACTGTACTGTAGTCATATCAAATAGTGCATTGTTGATTGATTGGTTATTGATTAATTAAATTTAGCACCACAAACACCACAAAAGTATAAGCTTATTCCATGCTAGAAAATGACAAATTATATTAAGTTACATTCTGTTGAATACCATACTTTTTCCTTAAATCATCGCTTTGAAGATAAGTGCTTTGTGCGAAGAAGCACACCGAACGCAAACCAACCAATCGTGATCGTGATGCCAGTTGACATCATTAGCAGTAACAATTGCAACATGGAATAATTTCCTCGCTCCAATCAACCGTCCTTGTGAACGCCAATCAGGCAAAACTAGTTTCATCACAACCGATTCCGATTGGCACGGCAAACGGTTTTCACGTTTCGCTTTGATTTCATACCATGTTTTCTGAATCGTCGCAATCACTTGATCCTGTTATGAGTAGGAGAGAGAGAATAAAAAGAAAACAGATGGTGGTTCCATCCTAGAAGATGGCAATGGTTTCCTCCTTCCATTCTCCCACACTCCAACCCTTTTCCCTCCATCACCCAATCAGTACGGCAGCCTGATTGTAACTCACCCGACGTCTGTCTCACGTCTTATTCGCGGATGGTTTTTTTGTTCTTTTGTTTGCCCTTCTACCTACCTCCAAAGGATGAAATAATGCTTCCAGCTGTTCAGTTGCAACTGTTTGAAAAGTTCATTTCCTTTGTAGACGGTGCCGGGCTCGAGTCGTACGATAAAGTCTGCGCCTGCCCGCTGATGCGCGTCCACCGGCTGCGGTTTCCAGCGTGGCTGATGATGCTTCTGCTGCTGCTCCTGACGGTGTGCTGACGCTTCCGTTGGCGTTGTCGTGAAGTTGAGGGCCGCATCCCGCAGGTCGTTCCCGTGACCAGCGAATGCTTTGAATATCACATCACTCTGCGCTACCAGTTCGGACAGTTGCAACATGCGCCCGGGTTCGGGCGCTGCCGTGCCTTTGCTCGCTTCGCACGGATTGCCCGACAGGACCGCATAGTCCTGCAGGTGCAACTCACGCTCACCGCTGCAGACGATCGGTCGGGCAAGGCAAGTTACTAAAAGGATCGACGTAAGCAGCAAACCGCCACTACAATTTGACCACAAACGGTCGCCTGCTGTAACCGTACGCCGTACGTGGGATACCTTCCGTTCTACCATTCGGTGACAAAAACTGCACCGGTGGTTTGAGCCACTTTGCACGATTAACGCCCTAATGCCCTGGCAGCAAACGGGTGCAGCGCACGGTGACGATCGCCAATCCATTTGCACCTTATTTCTTTCACTTTCAATTTAGTCACCACCCGCCCACGTCACCATTCGGTCATCGTCGCACACGTTTGGCGTGATGGTGCAGTTTCGCGATTACTTCCTAGCGCCGGTACTTCTCACGCGAGTCTTCTCTCTAGCATCAAAAGGGGAAAAAAGGCGAAAAAATAAAAATAAATTGCAATAAATTTCACTTATCCGTGTACACCGCTCTTCACCGTCTTCACGGGCATCATCAACTTCATAACCGGAATCCCAGACCCTGCTACAACTGCTTCTGCGTGCTTCGTTTTTACACCGATCTCACTCACAAGGAAAACGCAGTTGAGCTAAGGGTTTGTGTGTGTGTGTGTCTGCTGTAATTTTTTTTTCTTTCTTTGCTGTCACGGCTGCAGCTTAGCTCTCACTGTCGTTGCTGCTTTTGAACGATTGCTTCAAGCTTTTACGATGCCGTAACGCGGTCTGCTTTCTGCCCATCCCAATCTTCCAACTGCTCACCCAGCTTGACACATCAGTACAGCCCCGCATGACGGTGAGAGCATTTGGTACCGAAATTGTTCCGCATTTGTTGCAGCACTGCTTCATCCTTTGTATGGTGTTTGTGTGCGTCTCACCGTTGCCTGTCTTGTGCCAGAATGATATTATCCTTTTTCGCACGAAGACAACACACTGCGGAGGAACCAGGTTGGTGGGAAAAAACAAAAAAAATTACGACCACGGTATGATTCAGATGAAAACCGTTTTTTTGCAAGTAAAAGGCAAAAACTTTATTAGCTTTTTTTTTGGTTGGAGAAATGTTATTATACAGCGTCTGCGTTTTTGGTAAGGTTTCATGAAGAACGATCAACAAACGATGCAGCTTCCAAGAACAGCAACGGGAAAGAAAACTATAACCACTTCTATAAAGACGCCATTTGGTGCTTGGTTGATAAGATTTATGCCACAATTTAGATTTGCAAGGAATCTCTGAGGACCCTTCTAATATCAATTTTATCACATATAAGATATGGCCGCTAAAGGTAAAACATAAATGACACTGTTCTTGAGACGCTACATGAATGATATCGCTCGTGATTGTTGTTGCGCAACACAAAGAAACACTAGCGAGAAGGTACACACACACACACACATTATTCTTCATCATCCGGGTCACGGTTTCTAAAGAAAGGTAGATATATAACGGCACAACAAAACAAAACAAAAGAGATTATAATTTATGACCAGGGAAGGGCCAGGTAAACCCTTCGCTACATTAGCAAAATCCCAAACAGCTATCCTTGTGATAGGAATATGATCGGTTCGTCGTACTTTGGTACGCAATCTGTTGAGAAGCATTTTACACATACATTATACGCTCTATTGCCGTTTTGCCGTGTAACGTAAATGACGTTTATGCTTCTGGGCAGCTAATACACCCTTTGTTTCCAGCCCCGACGTCACACACGGTAGCAAAGCTGCAGCAAATCACGAGGGTCCAGTTAGTGCACGGTAAATAATGGTTCTGATAAACGAAACGATGAGTGCCCCGTTATCGAAAGATTTCCCGTATGAATATTTTATGCATTCAATGTGACTTTCTCGTGTTTTTTTTTTGCCGAATCTGGCCAAAGTTGGCCAGGTTTGCCGCGCCCCACTTGTTTGCACCGGTAGTGCCATGTGCTCCGAAATGTGAACACTAAACAGTATCAACAGCCCGAGCCTGACAAGAGGCCGCATGCAGGAAAGGCTATTTATCCCACCCAATTCACCTTACAGCGTGCAAGTGGTGCCATGTTTTGATCATAAATATTGCATAGCGCCGGCGAGAAGTTGCCTCGAACATGCTTCCGAACCGTTACGACCCGCTTTTTTTCGGTCTTGTCGTGGGTTTTCAGTAGCAGGAAGTGTACAGAAATGCGGCAAAAATTCACCAAAATAAACCTACCAGGCAACACAGCAAGAACCGCAAGGGCAAGGGCCGCAATGATACGCAATCCCGCTGTTTGCCGGTCTTACTTCCAGTCTGGAGAACCACTCCGGCTGGATGCTAGTGGATCCACATTGGGGGGGGGGGGGTTCTCCTTCTTTCTTCTTCTTTTTGATGCGGCAACAACTAATCGACGAAAAAAAAACGGGGCGAAGGAAAGAGCAAAGCGACGTTGGGTGGTACAATCATCAGCAACAGGAAATATAGTGGCGCATCCATTCGCCATAACAGCGACGCATATGGGTGGTGCTAACGCTGGGTGACACACACATGCGGATCATAAATTATCGCACATGATAGGTTGGGTGTGTTTTAGGATCGAAGTACACGCATATTCCCAGAGCCACCGGCCGCACAAACCCCTTTGGCGATGGTGTGCAGATTGAAAGTGAAACAAAAGCGATACAGCGAAAGAGACTTTAGGGAGATTATTCAGTGGAAAGAGTTTTTTTTTTATAGTCAGCTTGTCCGTTTTGATTTTAACTTTGAAACTATTTAGATACTTTTTTGTGGGTGAACTCGGAATGGAAATAGACAATGGCTAGTGTAATAAATAATTGAATTTTGTCTAAATTAAAATTGGTGTTTTTGTTCTCGATACTGACATAATACAATTTGAAATGCGTTAAATTATAGCTTTTGTTAAAAGGTATATTTTAAGTCACATATATCAATATTCCATTATGTTATGTAACGACGCTATTTCCAACACGACCGGACCGGTCTAAAATCCCATCCGGACCGTACCCCTGGAGCAAGGTCTGATTAGCCGGACATGTGGTAAAACTTAGTCTAATAAGGCCTCGTCTGTTCTTACATAATAAAAATAATAATTTAAGAATAATAATAATAATAATTTAACATGGAATTGGGAATGTTTACAACAGAAGGTAGAAAGGTACATACGTTGAAGGGTACCCGAGTAAAATAAAGTGATTGAAAACATTACAATAATATGTATGGGTTTGTTCGAAGAATTGAAAAAGATTTTGACATACATTTTTGTGAATATCTTTTTAAACTAGAAAATGTAAAACAACATTATAAAAGATAATACTAGAATCCAGTCCTTAACAAGATCGTAACAGAGGAAAAATAAGCAAGTCACTTAGACAATTATTTATCAATCAAACAACATAATGTGGCATATAAACGTTATCCCATGATAACGTATTACTTAAGGCATAAAAAATAACAATTATGAAGTTTTTCTCGTAAAAAATATATATTTAAAGATGGTCAGCATATTAACTCAGAAGGATAGAACTTTGTTACTTTGAAAGAAAAAATATAGAGAAACTAGAGCAGTATACATCACTCACTTTGGGCGACGATGAATACAATGCACGAAAGATAATGTTCAGTACTGCATTATCTTTTACATTTTATATATTCAAATAAAGGATTTTTGAGTGACCACGCTTTTGATCGTTCATTGTAAACGCACACGTCAAACTCGTCGATCGCGTGACGTAAACGGGTTGGGAGTCAACGGGCTAACAACGTAACAAACAAAATGAATTCAGTTGCGAACAATCCAGAAGACCACAAGGTTTGGAGGAGCCAAAGGAACCAACTTGGATACAACATTGCTTTATATTAAGTAACGATTTAGGACGAAGTGATCTTGCCCGGATATATATGATAAGTAAGGAGAGTAGCGCCTTCTTGTCTATGGGTTTTACAGTTCCGTTGTGACGGCGAATTCAAAGCGAGTAATGCATGGCGTCCTCCTTATCCTTCATGTTCTACTAGATACGCCACTAAACAAAAATACTACATAATTGCCAATACCAGAACGATTGTATTGCGCGTTACTTTTTTGGGCATATCGATTGTCGATATCAAACCTCAACTTTTTGGAGGTCTTTAACGCAGATAAGTCTCAACTCAGAACTTTACTTCCAAACCATTCGTGGAGTAACAAGACTGAAACACTATCAAAGTTGTCTAAAAGTGCAGCTGGTCCTCATGGTTGCGGATCAGAAAGGAGGAGCTTCAAATTATCAGCATAATGTAGAAGGCTATTAGATTAATAAGGACAGAATCATACAATTTTATAAATCCAAACGTGGTAAATATTTCAACTAAAACAAAATAACGATACTAGAGTCTTTTAATACTTTCTTAAAACAATGTGAGAAGCATTCGAGTATACTGGTTTCGTCCCGAGTTCCAAGAATGTTCACTTATTTAACACAAATGGCTACTAATAGCGAACTATTATTGAATATCAAAGGTTTTTGAAGAGAGACCAAGCTGTGGCCTTTCAAAAGGCTTGAAATATAATAAAAAAAGAACGAAGATGTAGAAATAATTACCATTAAAAATAATCTTGGTTATCCTATCCTTTTGTAAAATAATCTTAGTTTAAATGTTAGCAAATTTGCCAACATTTGTCTTTTGCCAACATTTAGTACGAACGGCAGGGCAAAGTAAGTTCCTTACATACCATTCATATATGGTAAAAATATCCTTGCTACTGTTTATGTCATTCGCTACCTGCAGCTTATCGCGACGATTCACGGTTCTTCATTCCTGTGAAACTTTCGTGCTCCAAAAACAAAGCACAAAGTCAATGTTAAGCTGAATGTATCACCTTCTAACTGCAGGAGAACAAAAAAGGATTCCTTCCAAAGGATGCACTTTCAAGTCCGTGTGCTTTTCATCATCAGCGTCACCGTGTGCTAGCCGTGCTATCCGTGGGTATCAAAATTAATTAACAGTCTCCATTTGCCGCTCGTATTTCGTCGGGATGTGCTAGTTGTCTTACCGGCGTACCGGCAGTGGCAGTGGCTCCCAAGAACAGGTACTTTCGGTTTGCACTTTCAATCACCGCCGTCGCCTCTAAAGGTGGAACAAATTTGTTGAAAAACACGACCACTAAGGAATACAACGAGTGGCCGCCGTATGGTCGTCTTCTTGTTCGCTTTGCCCTGCCTGCAACATCCAAGCGGCAGAAAGTATAAGCAATGATAAATACACTCGTTGAATGTATTCATGAAGGTACCGCAAATGAGTGGCAAAGCTGGCTGACAAACGCGAGATGAGAAGATTCATCGTTTTGGCTTTTATTTTTACCTTTATTAATGTTTCACGGCAACGGTCCCCGGCACACGGATTCATTAAAGCCGGCATGAAAACACGTACCATGTGGATAAGCCATAAGCGTTCGCTGGGAGGAAAAAAAGAGTGTGGTATCCAAGTTTATCGCCTCGGTGAGAGCAAGAAGGCAGAACCTCGACTTGCCCGTCCGTTGTATTCGTCCATGTGTGACAGTGTGAATCGCCAGAAAATTGTCGTTATCATTCGCATGTATGAATGACAAGCGCTATCGCGGTCTGCCGACAGATGACGGCTGGTCTCCTCGGGCTTCTACGGCAGCCTCCAGCATTAGCAAACACAACGGATAACTTCGAGAGCACAACAAATTATGACCAAGCTGCTGAATAATCATGACCAAGATTGTATGTAATAACGCGAGGGCGTAGATTAGTGTTTTACATTCATTGCGCCGTTATCCTGTGGTGTGTTTAAGAAAAATTATGATGGCTTATTAAATTAACCACTTATTACACTGAGATCTGACAGATGAACATTTACAAATTTGACGGTACAAATTGAAGCTATTAAAAATAAATTACGATAAATTGTTCTTAGAAAAGTTTTTTGCAGAAAGTAAAATTTACAGGGTTTGACAGTTCATTTGGCAATGTGAATATAAAAATATTTTTGTCAATATTAATATTTTAATTTATTTGGTTTATTTAATATTAAGTATGCCTCTGTTAAGCTGAGTTATTACCATGTTGTTTCCTCTTTGTAAATTGCCTTGTATCTTGGGAATGTTTGGTTAACATAAATTTGAATTCTGACAAACGACTCTTTCAACATTCCATTGACCTTTTGATTCCGTAGAAGGATTTTATTTTTCCCACGTACTATTTCAACAATCGCTCAGCAAGTCTATTTTTTTACACCACAACATTGTTGTTGTTTAAACAATTGATTATTTTTTTTATACAAATGGAACGTTTTAAAAATGTACTATAGCTGAACAAATGTATTTNGCTATCGCGGTCTGCCGACAGATGACGGCTGGTCTCCTCGGGCTTCTACGGCAGCCTCCAGCATTAGCAAACACAACGGATAACTTCGAGAGCACAACAAATTATGACCAAGCTGCTGAATAATCATGACCAAGATTGTATGTAATAACGCGAGGGCGTAGATTAGTGTTTTACATTCATTGCGCCGTTATCCTGTGGTGTGTTTAAGAAAAATTATGATGGCTTATTAAATTAACCACTTATTACACTGAGATCTGACAGATGAACATTTACAAATTTGACGGTACAAATTGAAGCTATTAAAAATAAATTACGATAAATTGTTCTTAGAAAAGTTTTTTGCAGAAAGTAAAATTTACAGGGTTTGACAGTTCATTTGGCAATGTGAATATAAAAATATTTTTGTCAATATTAATATTTTAATTTATTTGGTTTATTTAATATTAAGTATGCCTCTGTTAAGCTGAGTTATTACCAAGTTGTTTCCTCTTTGTAAATTGCCTTGTATCTTGGGAATGTTCGGTTAACATGAATTTGAATTCTGACAAAGAACTCTTTCAACATTCCATTGACCTTTTGATTCCGTAGAAGGATTTTATTTTTCCCACGTACTATTTCAACAATCGCTCAGCAAGTCTATTTTTTTACACCACAACATTGTTGTTGTTTAAACAATTGATTATTTTTTTTATACAAATGGAACGTTTTAAAAATGTACTATAGCTGAACAAATGTATTTTTCTTGTTTCATCATTCGGTAACCGTTAAAAACTAAACACTTCACTAAACAATCACTAAACAAAAGTGATGAAATTGAAATGCCGGTGATGGAATAGAATGTAACGCAAATGTATTCCTTTTCCACGCAATTGAAATATCCATGGGTTGTTTAAATAATCCAGTACAAAAATGTAAAAACCTGCAGAAATTTAAAAATGAGCTGTAAACCCCTGTAATCGATGTTAATCTTTTAAACATTAAAAGTGAATCAAACATCTGCCTTTATCTGGCGAATTGAGAACTAGTTCCTTGGACTACGCAAATCATTTACCGATCTAGTAGTGAGACCATTTCTTACAATTTAACCTCTGTCTCCGGATCGTAAAGTAAAGGCATGTCTTAAACAAAAATCCAAAGATAAAGTGCAACAAAAAAAAACAAGGAAAAGTTTTTTCTTTCTTTTTAAAAGAAACTTTTACCAGACTGTTCCATTGTCATGCTTTTGTGCCCTTTCTCTGACATAACATTAGTATTTGACATATCGGGGTGAGCAAAGTTTGGCCCATCGTGTACATCCCCCTTGTACCATGGTGGTACGGGCAACAAAAGAGGACAAAACTTGAAAGAAATCACTTTCACAGGGAAGAAAAGAAAGGATTACCCTTCCTTACACGGTGTCCAAAAATGTCCAAAGCTTTGATGGTGTTAATGCACGGGCTTTTACGTTGTTAAGGAAATTTAAGCTTAAGCGAAATGCATGATTCTACCATTGTCGGATAAAGAAATGGATGGCATTTTGTGAGTGGATTGTTTTGTGCACATTTCTCATTTCCGTTTGTATCCCGGCTGCTTGACGATTGTGTGGAGAATGATAAGTAGGTGTTTCGATAAAATTGGCTTCACCCGAAAGAGTGTTAACAAGGACCGTCCATATCTTGTCGTCGGAGAAAGAAACCGGGAAAGGATGCGTAACTCATGCGTAAAAATTATTCTATTCTTGCCATCATTCAGCGCTCTGTTGTGAATCGAAACTCTACGCTAGCGTGGCCAGCATCAGCACAAAAGGGTAAACAGTGCTAATCGTTCGAGCTTGGCAAACCCATGTTGACTAATTCCACCCACTGTTGATCTTACAATTTTTGGGCATGGTCCGACTCCGCACCAGACACGGTTAACGGATGACCGACGGGACAGGAGATTCGAGTTGTTCGAGTTGCACGAAAAGTTTCAACAACATGCTCCGTTTCGTGCCGTACCTTCCGTGAATGCTTCCATCAGCTGAACTTGTGATGCAGACGCATTAAACTAGGACTCAATGGTTTTTAACAATGCCCCCGGGAGTGGCAAGAGGGAACCGTGGTTGGTTACCGCTGCCGATCACTGGAATGGGTATTTGAATTTAAAGTTTCGTTCAAACACTTAATGAAGAGCAAATTCAATTTACATTTCGTACATTTCACAGCCATCATTGACGCCGGTGTCGGTTCATAAAAGGAACGTGTTCGACGCCATCGGACAGTGGCTCTTATCACCGTTTGCGTATCGATGCTAAAGGATGTCACTCCGCCGTTGGTAGCTTGACTTTCTCCCTGCCCAGTCCCAGTGTCAGTGCCAAGAATATTTTAAGCTTTCCAGACTTCCAGTTTCTGTGGCGCTCGGTAAAATATCCTTTTCTACTCAGAGGGACGCACCGTTGGCCGACTGCCAGCGACATCCGGACAAGCATTGGCGGGCTTCGGGGTCGGCTTTAGTCTCCAGAATTGGGAATGCAGGGCGACAAAAAAAAAAGGCGAATCGTTCCCTCGGGCTACGGGCATTTGCTTAGCGTTTCCATCGCACCGGGCTTTGATTCAGCTTCTGGCGGCTAAATTTCCATTGCAAATGAGGCAATCCCGTGGCGACACCGTGGTGTGCGTTTTTACCTTCCGTCAGTCACCGTTCTGGACCGATCCACGTGCTGAACCCGCTTACCCGTTACCAAACGGCTCGCGATTGCAACGTCGCCAACGGAACGTCAACGGAAGAAAGCATAAATGGAGAGGAAATTGAAAAAAGAAACCCGTCCAGACAAGGAAGCGAAGGAAACGACGGAAGCAAGCAAGCAAAAAAACCTAATTGAACCAAAATGGAATTGAAGCCCAACAAGCGTACCTTACCGCACAAAAAGGCTCGCGGTTCAAACGGGTGACAGCCAACCCGCAACATCTTCATCATCGTGGCTGATGATGATCGTGCTGCCCTTGGGGTGGTGTGGTTGTTGTGCCCCGAGGAAACCGCCCGGCCTGGCAACACGATTGATAGCTGCGTCCCGTGAATGACGCGGGTACAGCACAAACAATAATTAAGCTAGGCATTTGTTGACTGACGATGGGGTTTGTGGTGATTTAAGGCGCACGGCAGCAACGGATGGGAAAACTTTTGTAAAGGAAAGCAAGACGCAATAATATTCTTGCGCTACATGCTTTCCTTCTCGGCAGGCACAATTGTGGGATTGAATGGGATATTTGGGTACCTATTTTGGAGTTTCGTGCTGTCTTGCTTTAGACCTACGCTGCATAAATGGTCATAAAACGGGGCTTCATTTCCGGGTTAGACATCGTCTTCGTTAAGCTAACAAGCTGATGAAGTTTTGTTATAAAAATTAAGAGCACTGTAGAACACGTTTCCTGATTGTTCGAGATAAAAGTGGATGAATGAGCGTTTTATATTCTAACGCGTTGGCTAAGGAGCTTAATAGTTTTTATCCATAGCTGCCATAAGTTTAAATTTTGAAGTAACTAAATTCAATTTTAAAATTATTAAAAATATGTTATCTTTTGTGATAATTGTTGCGTTAGGTGATACGTTAAAAGCGTTTGCTAAGTTGCGCTTATTAACACGTGTAACACAATCAATTTCGTTCGGAAATTGTTCATTCAACAGCACAGAAAACATTCCCATCGGGATGTGCTATTCCCAGTTTCGCATACGCGTAATCTCTTTGAGGTCAAACATCAAAGCAGCGGCTTTTCAGTGGCAGAACAGCATCAAAACAGACGCGAGTCGAAAATGTTTCAAATTTCCTCCATCACAAAACGCAAACGCAAAAGGAGCACACGTGCCCAAATTTACGTCCATTACAGCACGGCGAAAGGAAACGATGTAGGGAAGGCACCATATTTCAGCAATAATATGTGGCATATGTGTGCTTGTGCGCTTGTGTGTTTCGTACAAGGAAGGAGGCAAGTTTTCCAATTACTCTTAGGTGTCAGGATTTGTGAGATGTTTGACATTGCGATAATACCGACCGAATTTGACGACTGTAAGTCAGCGCGGGAAGCTTCCATCGAAGTGTTTCGAAGGTTTCGATGTAGTTTCCGGCACGGTGCGCCATATCCTGCGCTCGTACGAAGCAACCAAAACATAATTGTCAAATTTCAAACGACAGCGATGCGGCAGCCGTCGGATATTGGACATGATTTCATGCTGCTACAAAACTGTACTGTGGGTGGTACATCCACCCACATTAACTTCCTTCACTGCGACGCACACACAGCACGCAACGGTCTATTTTGTCAATTTGTTCGTCAACTGACGAGCGTTATATTTTACAATACCGACAGCAGCGTTGCTCAAACAGCAATATCTCAAAGGCAGCTGGCAAGGTGTCACCCAGCAGTCGAATTGAAATACAATCCTTACAATCCTACCAACGCCACCACACCACCACACGGCTCGGTAAAGCGGAGGTACCACTAAGATTCGTTTAGCGCACTGATCCTTCCGCACACTACATCCAATCACAACGGCAAATCATTTTCGATGCTTTTTTTCCTTCCTTTCTTTCCTTCACTTTGCAACTGTTACGCTATTCTTCAATTCACAACGTCTGCTTTGTATGTGTTTTTACTTTATTCGTACGCGCACGTCGAACGCGTTCAAACGCGTGGAAGCGAATGGAGAGGAACACGACGCTACCGAACCGATCCGCACGGTGCGTTCTAATGTACTGAGGTTCGTACTGCTTTGAAGGTAGCTCTATATAAGAACATTGCTGTCTTTCGCGTTGCTTTCGGTCATGCAGCACCGGAGAGCAATAACAGCACCCGCGATGAGAGCAAATGGTGAAAAGCATCCCATTCACATCAGTGAGAAGCGTTCATCTCAGTATGAACTCATCGCTCACCCCGCTTGTTCACTTGCTCTCACGGTGAGAAACAGTTCTCGCCTACTTCGAGCTTCGTGTGCGAAGATAAACAAAGGCACGAATACACCGAATCACGTGCTCTTTCAGTAGCTCGTTATCAATACCGACCGTTCCCGCCCATGTGCGGCCATTGTGCGTTCAGCGTCCTCATGTCCAGCATGATTCGGCAGCGTGAGAGCGTCCGGTTGCGTAGCGACCATGGTCAAGGATTTTCGCAGAGAAATGTCGGTCAGCTATCCCAACGTGGTGGTTAACGTTTTGTCCCACTCCCGCTAGCATTGTGCGTTTCACAATCCCGGCACTGTACACTATCATGCCATCCTTTTGAAATGTTGATCCGTTCATCAGCGAACGAGCGTTGGCGCAAATTCGCACTCACACCACCATCACAACACCATTTTGCAATCAGTTACAGGCGGCTGAATTTATTTAAACGCTTCGAAACGGTACCTAGCCTGCTGTAATCTCAATGGTATGACTTTCATTGTATGTGCTTTCAGGAGAGGAAGCGTTAGAAATGGTGCTGGAGCTCGTTCAAGGTACCATCAAGCAGGTACGATCTGCCGAAATCGACGTGTATGGAGCAAGCTGCTGCTGTTGCGCCGTGTTGAGGTTTACCGTAACGGCCTAACAAAGCCGAAAAGGATATGAATACAAATGAACGTGCATGGAAAGTAGCTATCGGTCGTGAATGGATAGCATCGCACGCACACGAACTCGTGTACCGAAATACAGTCGCCGTCAACCTTGTTTTTCCATTCACTTATTGTCAACTCTCCTACATAAGTCAACTGGACGATGGGAATGTTTTTGTACAACGATGCGGTTAGAATGATAAGCAGTGCTGTTTTTAGCGCGGAAACAGCATTTAATTCTGAAGGTAATGCATGGGTATAAGAGTATTCCAAACGGCGATTGAATCGATAACCAGGCACCTCCACTAAACACCAGGCGTCTCCATCGATAATGCTGGTAGGAACATTTCTTTCGTAAACTAATACAAATTTAATATTAAGTGAAATAAATTTAAAGAAAAGTTTATTCAACAATACATTAAGAAAGGCGATTTAAACTTCAAATTGTAATTTGTTAATGAAAGTTTGGCAACAAATGAATTTTATTTACTTAACAAAGACAAGTACATTTTTCATTTCTCTTAAACAGACATAAGGAAATATCCTTTTTTGTGCACTGTTGTACGAAATCATATATTAAATTTACGCTCGATTTCATGTAATTCATCTTTCGAGCTTACAAGCACCGTTTCGCATTAACTTGCACAAAACACACAGTGCTTCGTGCTTTATTATCTTCGCGTTTCAATCCGTTTCTCATTAAAATCATTTCCCAGCGTGCGCTCGTTACCACTTCAGGACCAATTCAATTTATTGACTCATCCACTGCAGCGCGCATACAGAACATAAGAACGGATAAGTCAACCTCAAAGCGGATGTGTACGGTGTACCGTCTTTGACGTATATCAACACGCGCGTATGTGGCTGCTTACACTCACTCATCTATGCCATCCCAGCATTGAAGTCGAGTACTGATGAAGGATTGAAGCAGGAACACTTCTCAGAAGATAAATCCACCCATGCTCAGCAGAACGGCACCGGTGCTACTTTGCACCATAGCTGCCTGTATCTGCTTGGCGCGTTCCTGCCGAATCGCTTCGTAGGCTCCCCTCGTTATCCAGACCTCCATCGCGAAGTAAACTTGGGTGTCGTGTTGCGATGATGCCGGGCAGCAGATTAGCGGTCACGTGCGTCCATTGCNGCATTGAAGTCGAGTACTGATGAAGGATTGAAGCAGGAACACTTCTCAGAAGATAAATCCACCCATGCTCAGCAGAACGGCACCGGTGCTACTTTGCACCATAGCTGCCTGTATCTGCTTGGCGCGTTCCTGCCGAATCGCTTCGTAGGCTCCCCTCGTTATCCAGACCTCCATCGCGAAGTAAACTTGGGTGTCGTGTTGCGATGATGCCGGGCAGCAGATTAGCGGTCACGTGCGTCCATTGCGGCGCGTGGTAAAGAGGTAGGCAAATAAATCACTTAACGTGCAGACTAATTTACCAGGAGAAAACCATCATCCGGGCATGCAAACCGGGCGTTATCTTCATCATGCATACATACCGCTGGCTAGTATCAACACGACACCCCACACGGATAGCAGCGTGCTGGAGTTGACTGCATCACGGAACGCGAGCAGGATGACCAACCAGCAGTAGAAACAGAATGACATATGGCACCACAGGTGTAGTGTGTACAGCTTCAGCAGAAGACACTTTCGCTTTACTCCAGCAATGATGGGGACCGTTGTGTTTTGTTTGTTTTGGGTGTTGTAAACAAAGACAGAAAACAAACTGTAGCATACCACTTTACAACGCTTACACTTGCATTCCCTACCGTAAAAATTGCCACCATCAACACGAACGACATGAAACAATCCAACGCACTAGCGGCGACCAAAAAGGCGTATGTGTCTGCAATTGGAAATTAAATCACTCATCAAGTCACTCTTAAATAGCTTCCTGTATTTTTTTTCTCCCTTTCTCACGCGGGCAACAATTTAAGCACCAATCACTTATATGCACTCACACTGATTACACGTTCCGTTCGCTGCGTTGCTGTCAGCTTCCGTGGATGTGTCGTTGCCACCGGTGCAATTATCATATCCGATAATTTGACTAACACGATTCGCGTTCATAATGGCACTGATGGACATGAACAAATTACAGCCAGCGTAAAAATAGCACAACGCTTTGAATGTTGCCCCAGAGCACATTTTAATGTCGGCTCGGTTCGGATGGCAAATTGATCGAATACTTTAGGTGAAAATATTACCACCTAACAGCTAGCTCGGTTTGAAGATTCATTCACGACTGAAGCAACGTTTGGAGCGCGGAACAAAACCATTCGCAGTGTACGATCTGCGAAACCGTATGGAAACCGTCATCAGCAATATGATCACTTCCAGCCCAAAGTTTTCCGCTCAAAGATTTCCATGACCTAGAGAGACGCAACCCCGTCAATAGCAATAGCCCGGCAACGGTGAGTTGTTTATTTGCACATTCGAAGGAATAACAATGAAGAATGGACGTGGAACACACATCTTTACACGAGGATGCTGGTGAGTGAAAAATTACGAGTGAAAAAGAGTTTCCCACCAATCGTTTGGTGAAGCAAATGATGATGAGAACTATTATCATTGGAACCCCCTTGGCGTTGCGTAAACAACACCGAAAACCGAAAAGATCATATGCTTACACCATGCAGTTTAGTTGCTTCGGTTTGGTATTTTTGAAATGATCCATTGCCTCAATATTAATCAATTAAGATGAATTACACTGTTTGTGGTGTACCGGACAAACAATATTTTCATGGTAAACTTTTAAATGAACAGTTTGCTTAGAGAAGATGTTACATGCGATGAGCCGGAACAGAGAAAAGTCACGATCAGTCAATGACCCTAAGTTGAACCCTATCTTTGTTAGGAAATTGTATTTTCCTTACTAAAAAATTGACAAAACCTTTCTTGTCGTATACTTTTATCACGTGTGCCAAAAAATTGGGTCTTTTCATGTCACTGTCTTTAATCGTTTTTATAACTATTTTGTCTTCCTTTTCTTTTTCTCTCTCTCTCTCTCTCTCTCTCTCTTTCTTTTCTCTACTTTGTTCTAATCCGTCTGACAGGTCGTTGGGAAACTTTTCATGGACTGTTGTAGGGTTCCCAAAAATCTTGATCTCGAATTAACGCCACTTCGTACTGATCAACGACGACAGCGCCATCTATCGGTCGTAAGATTGATCCGTTGATTGTTCAGTTACAGAAAATACATTAATTCAAAATAAATTAATTAAAAACATTTTGAATAATTTTTGTACTAATAAAACAAAAAAATATTCAAGCGTTAAGGAAAGCGATGAATACTATTTCTATTTCACTAAGTTATAATATACTGGTTTTAACCTAAATAATTTATGTTTCATTTCGAATGCATGTTTGATCGGAAAGAGAAACACAACAACAAAAAAGTACTACAGTCAACAATCAACGCCACACGACGCTGCTGTCACCGTGATGCGCGCACACCAGTGTTTGTAACGAACCACCAACGGACGGGGTTTGCCCATCGCAAAATGAAGATGGCATAAAAGAGAAAATTCCAACACCATTCTCCGGGAATCCACCGCAAAGCAAAATGAACCGAAGCATTCGAACAATTTATGCCATTTCCTACCTCGGTTTCCGGATGCGCGATGGAGGGACGGAGGGCTGCAAAGAGTGCGGCAAAGGCGACCTTCCGGAGCAATCACAGGCAAACCTGGGGCAACGAGGCATTCAACGGAAGGATGTTTCCGTTCCACTAAAATTCGTTTGGTAAACGTCGCCCATGTCACGTTCTGCTGGCCTTCCGCTTCTTCGCGCAACGAATTCAAAGCTGTGTTTCACAGCCAGCCAGTGTCTTACTAAATTCTAGCCCTCCAATCCAAGGTTCATGGTGAACATGCTTTCTGCCCAGTACATAGTTGTGGGCAAGGCTACCTACCCACCCACCCATCTCCCACGCACACTCAAAGGCTCACTCGGGTTGCAATATTGCAAGAACCTCCTCTCTAAACCGCTACAATAAGCAATAACGACTTAACAATCTTTACCCTGTGCCATCCGTTCGCCATATCGTTCGTGCAATTCTTGCCGGAAAATGCAACGGAAACGATGCGGAGGAAGTAGTTGCCGGTGAGGTCGTTTTCTTCCCGTGCCGTGTTCTGAAGGTGTGTGGTGGCGCTTGTGTGGTTGTACCATTCAAAGGGCAACGAGACAAACTTCAATCACCGCCACCACCACCACCACCAAGACCATCACCGCACGTAGAAAGGCATTGCCAAATGAAGGCTTCGTTTTCGGTCGGTTCCCACACATCGTACTGAGTTGCAATGTGGCAAAGTGTAGTTGCGCTCTGGTACGATCTCATTGATTCCCAGCACCAGAAAGAAAAAAACAGATCCCGAAAGGCTATCCCCGAAAACTATGCAACCGGTCGTGGACGGGTCATGAAAGTGTGCAATAAGGAATTGTACGACGCTTGGATGAAGTTTGGGAGAGAATGGGAGAACGAAGCGGAATGGTTGGAAGCATAAAAACAATTTCCCTCTGCCGGATGCCGTCACATTTCCGCTACTAGGAGAGCACAACCCATCGGTAATGCGGGACCTAGAGTCGGCTGGCAGTTGGCACACAGCCAAACCAGAATTGAAAGCCGCATGGGGAATGGCATGGAAAGCTGACATAACGCTGGTAAAACGGTTTTATTGCCTTTCTTCGAGCCGATCGTCGCTCACAGCACCGCGGTTGGGACGGGATTACGGCTTCCCTAATTGTATGGTATGAAGGGCGAAAAAGACCATCGAGAGCGGCGAAATGAGCAAGACTCATACAATCAACTCCCACCCGCCACAACAAAACGTCCGACGTGCCGAATCATAATGCAATTCGATTTTTGCGATAGCGAGAAGGAAAGTTGGTTCACAAATGCCGGCCAGAATGATTGGTTCGCTTGCTTTTTCTGTCCGCTTCATTCATTTCTAGCATTGAATTTTATTTTCTTAAACAAACTGGAAACGAGCTGGAAGTGCAAAACCATCCTACCGTCTTCATACCTATGCCTCGAATCCTTTCGCAAACTTTCACCATTTGTCCAGGCTTAACAAATGTGTAGAAACAGTCGTACGGTGGAGAGAGTGAGAGTGAAGAAAAAAATAGAAGTGTGACAACTAATAAATTATCGGGAAGCTTCTGTAAATAACATCCCGTACCACAATCGGGCAGGCAAAAGCTCGGATGAAAAATGGCCTTGCATTAAGAAAAGGGCCACTTTGAACGGATAAATCCTCGTTTGTTTTGTTTTCTTTATTTTTTGTTCTTCTGAGAGGTCACACCAGCGACGTGGAAGCGTAGAGATGAAAATTGGTGTTGCTTTGGTTGGAATCATCAAATGGTAGTAATCTGTTTATGATGGATGTTAAACGAGATTTGGTCGTTTTAAATGTTTCACTGAATGGGATTTCGTTTTCATTTTAAAGCCAATTAATTTCAGTTAGGCTTTATCCATTTATTACATACAACTCGACACTTCCAGCCCTAAAATTTGTGCTGTTCCAAATCAATTCAACTTCAAAGTATGCTTAAAGCGTAAAATATTTTTAAATGTTTCATTCCTGAAACTATGGACTTATTTTAATTGATTAGCAACAAATCATCGGTCACAGTATTTCTCTTGTGCAGAATCATAATTCAATGGTCTGATCGTACTGCGCGGTTTGCTAGAAAGCAAGAACATCGAAATATCTTCTCCTTTCTGGAGAAAGACCAAAAAATGGAATAGAAGCATAATCGCACTCTTAACAGAAGAAAGTGCGTTCTTCAGTGAATAAATAAAAATAAAATATATGAACGTCATTCGTGCTGTGTGGAATTTAAATTACCAAGTAAACCATTAGTAATATAAATAAAAATATAAATAAAACACCTTACCTTTTTATTAATGTCATCGTATGGCCCCGAGACACGCCAGTGTGCAACAAATTTAAAGAGGATATTTAATTGGTGAATATATTCCATTCTTTTGAAGCCAATTTTCACTACGAATTTGCAGTATTTAACTAATTATTTGAAAAAAGTTTTAATTACATAATTGAGTATTAAGGATCATGATTTGAAAAAATATTGTACGCTTGAAATATTTCTATCTATAACAAAAAACCCTGCCCCAGGTTAGGACCACAGCGAGTCGTCATGCTGTCTCGTTCTATCCGTCACGTAAGCAAATCTGTCAAAACAAGAAAGCATGACGATTTTACTCGTTGGTACTAATGTATTACAGCTGAAAGAAAGAGACAAAGAAATAGCCTTTTACACACACTGGTTTGTATTATTTGATTAGTGAGACCTCCTAATTTGGATGCTCTCTTGTTACACAACCGGCAAATACGATTCAAATGAGCTGCGCTGTGATGCCGGACAGGATACGTTTAGGTGTTTGGATGCACTCCTGTTACTAAAATTGAGACAATTGATCAGTCAACTCGCTCACGCATGCGACCAAGTTAGAAAAGGACAGATTTATATAAAGCGGTGTTTTTTCTCTCGATCATCCATTGTGAATATTTTCTGTCCAATCATAAAATCGCTTTGATCATCCAATCGTAGATGATCTTTTATTAAAATGTACATAATCAGACAGCCACTATCGTGCTGCTACCTCCTAATTTGGATGACCTCCTATTACCAACAATTAAAAAAAACGATTCATTTCGTCTGTCTCCCGTGGGGTAAAAAAATCGGTATAATTCAAAATTGCTCGAACGCAAAAAAACGTTTTCAGCGGAAAGGAAAGGAATCGAAAAATACTCGATACATCATTTAAAAAAAGGAAGGTAACGAATCCAGTAATGATTACGTTTTGTTGCACAACGTGATCGAACATTGTCAATGTTTTTGCGTTGCGTATTAAATGGATGATCCCTCAGAAACATGTCATCGAACAAGGCTGAACATAAAAGTTTAATAATCCTCAGTAGGCCACGTGTGTTAAGACAACAGCATCGCGCAGTTTTATTTGATGCTCGAATTGCAAACAAAGATAATAACCATTCGGAACGCAGAATGTGTACTCGTGACTGTTACCGTGTGTTTGGATATTTTCTTGGCTTTTTGTGGATGGCCACTTCCGTGTACTACACAACGGAAACGATCGAACTGCTGAAGCTGATGAAGCTAAGGTGCGATAAACTGCCAGCCTCGACCAGAGCTATCGATGCACCCGATACCGGACCAGCTCGGCTACAGTTTAGCGATGCGATGATTGCAAAGGTGTGCGATTTTTACACACATCTCGACGTGTTTATACCGTATCACATCATTACTACCGTCATCAAGATGATGCCCGGTATGTTGTTGGTTACTGGGATATTTAAGGTAAAGTAAAGCAGCAAATTGGTTTCCAAATTTCATTACCATTTCTGCTTTTCTTGTTTGTATTACAGAACAATATTACGCTGGTGCAAGTGTTTGCTTTGTACGGTTTTCTAGAGGAATGTTACTTTGTGATTGTGTTTGCGAAAATATTCGCCGTCATGCTGTCGTTTGACATTAGCGTCTGGGTTTACTGGATAGTAGTGTTCTTCTGTGGTAGGTGCAATACAAAAATAAGAAAAACTACTTACCTACTAATAACCAACAACCAATAAATCCATTTCTTTCTTGTTTCAACCACAGTCAAGCTGTTTTTCGCCATCTGGATACTGTTGGGAGTGTATGCAGCAGTGAAACCACGCACACCAGCCCGATCGCATCGTGTCTAGATGGTCCCGGAACAGTCTCGAAGAACAAAACAACACACACACACACACCAACCGGTACGTTTCTTTGGAAATTAGAATATTATTTACTAATTGCTTCAGCTACTAATCGGAACAGCTACATAAATACACCGGTATGTGAAGGATTAATAATCAGCTATTAACAGGAATGCCATTGCGTACACGATCACTAATAACGTTTATAACTTCCAAGCAAACAAAGAAGAAGAGAAAGAAAAAGCTGCCGTAATAAAAATAATAATATTAATAAACATAATTAGAGCAGTATACTTCGAGGCCATCGGCCCTTCGCCGATGCTTTAACTTCGTGCTGGCTAGTTAATCACGCGGTATTGGTATGTACAAATTAATTTACCTTCCCGTTCCTTATCATCATCATCGTATCGGCCATTCATCTATTCATGGTGATTCGTTTAGGTTACTCACTGCTTGTTGTGGGATTCTATTTACACTGACGAATATGTTTTTTTTTGTTTCTTCAAAACCATTCACATGTCGCGTACGTAGTTTTGTGACGGTAGCACCCTTCATACAAATTGCTTCACCTACGCAACTTATTGCTGTGCATTCAGCAAAGCACTCAGCCATATTTACAATTTTCGTTTCGTTCTGCTTAAATTTCACCTTCAATTCTCCTTTTCGTTCTGCTTCTTTCTGTTTTTTTATGCGTTGTTTTGACGCGACTGATACGGTTAGTTTGCGGCTTTGCTTAGCTACCTAATCGATTTCAACAAATGTTTCTCCTGTGTTGAATGTATTGCTCGCTACCGCTTGTGCGTATATTTTTTTAAATAAAGCTTCTTAATGTAAACGTTTTCTCTTCACTTATCTCATCCGTGCACTTCCCGTTCGTGTTTGATGATTAACTTACTTTATCATTGCTATTTACACTTCCGTTTCGATTGTTTTGATCTGCTGTTGTTTGCACGCTCGGCCACGCTAATCAAACCGTACGACGCCGACTAACAGAATGCTGCTTCCCGCTGTTTGGTTTGTCCCCCTTCAATCGTTCGCAATCGTTCAACTCATCGTGATTATCACAGAACGGTTTCCATGATCCACGGCACAAACTTCGATATTCGCGTACAAACGCCCGGTAGGTTCGCTTCCGCACAGCCAATACCCCACGATATGATGCCCGCTAGGAAGTAGTGACCATCCTTGCCTTTGACCTGCCAGAAATAGCAAAAGAAACACACCAAAGCAAGAAATGGAAATAAAGTATCATGAACGGATCGGTCACCGAAGAGAGCACTACACTACACAGCACCGGAAGATGAAAATGTGTTTTCCCATTCGAACAGTTCCCTCCCCCCCCCCTCCCTCCTCCTGGTTCTTACCTGCAGTGGACCGCCCGAATCACCCTGGCACGAGTCCTGGCCACCCGTTTCGTGACCGGCGCAAAGGAAAATGTCCGGGATGAACTCGTGTCGGCCGGCGCGCAGAAACATCGATTTGCACCGGTCGTTACTGACGATCGGTACGGACACCTGACGGTATTGGAAACAAAAAGAAGAAGGAAAGAAACAACAAAATGGTGAGAAAGAGTGGAAAATAATGGCAGAGAAATGCATTCCTATGAATAATAAACGGCTCTCATAACTCAACGACGTGGCCGGGACAGAACGGAGTAGAACGTGGTACGTGTGCCAATGGAATCATAAGCATCATGAAAAGTTTACGAACGGATAAAACGTACCGCGATGAAGTGAATGTGCACAAAACAACGAAAAAAAAAGCTGCTTCAACGGGTAAAGCAGCGATAAATATTCAACCATCCGTTGGGTCTGGTATTCCTCCTTCGTTTATCGAAGGTTTTGTGTGGTGATCAGCACGAACAAAACGAACATTAAAAGAAAAAAGCACAAATGGGTTTAGTTGGGAAATCGTAAGAAAAAAAAAGTGTACTTGTCTGCTTCTAATATTGATAATCGTACGAACGAACTTTGGTAATGGTATAAGCTAATAAGTTTAACTATAAGGAACATATCTAAATCACGTCTTCTCAAACATCATTTCGATCGCACTCACGTGCGTTTTTTTTTTTGCAAACACTCATTGTAATAAACTTTTAGCCACACACTAAACTTCCTGTATAGCCACTCTGCCGCTACTAAGAAACGGTAAAGTCCAACGAATATTGGGAAAAACTTTCAATCTCTCGCACCGAAATGAACCGAAACCGAGCTTTCCGACCTTCTTGGAAGCAATTAATTATCAATGAACAGTGAGTGAAACTATCAATGCTTAATGGAGAAGGCAATCCTGTACACTAACAGTACGTTCCATCATCTACCGCGCGCCGCCATACGTCAGTGTCGGGCAAACCGGACCTAATCAGCATCACCCTTAATTAATACTACGGTCCCAGATGGTCCACGCGGGCCGAGCGGCCAGAACGCGCTGCTACGGTGAACTCGCTCCGACGGCTCCCATCCGGAGGTCCTTGAGAAACTAATACTTCTCCATTTGTGTGATGTTGCACAGGAGGAATTTAATATCACCCCCCCCCCCCTCCTTCTTTTTTGGTGTGTGGCAACCGGAAAAAAGGGGGGGGGGGGGGTTTCGGGCTGGTTTTTGTGCAAAGTGCTCCGGATGGGTTGAAAATTGATGCTAAGGGATTGGGTTTAAGTTGCCTTTAACAGGGTGAGAATGGAAAGTGTATATTTAAGTGCATTATTGAGCAGTAGTGACGATAGCTAAGACACATTTCTGCATCACGCAAGAATGGCTTTATCCAGGATGTGGACTCTATGTGGATAAGTTTTCTCAAATTATCGCACTAAATGGGAAGTTTGTATGTTTAAGGTATGAATTTTAGCTACAACTTAAATTAAGAACTGGTGTATGAGCAACTGAGCTTTAAGTAGTATATACTCCTTAAAGCAGAGCAAAACCACTTGTTTGGAAGATCCTTGGGTAGGAAGGTTTCAATGTCTGAAAGAAAGGATCATCACCGTACACGTCGCATCATTCGCATCCACATCGCTCAATGGGTACAAGCTGGCTTATAAGCCACATGAGAGATGGATAAAGTTTGCCCCAATACCATTCAACGGAACGAAGCACACAACGCCTTCCATCCAATACGCCAGACGACAAATGACAAACCTTCACTATCACTAAGTGCGAAGGTTGGTGGAACCATCGTGACAAATGACAGTTCATTGGCTCCTGCACAGGTACGCTGTATTCCGGCAGGTGCCCGTGTAGTCAAAATCCCACGAAAAACCCCGAATGGTATAATAGGCGTAAGCGAACTACTAATCTGCTGGAAAAGAACAATCTTGGCCTGGAAATTGTACCCACAGTCAGTGGCTGTGGCAATGCCATGGATTGCCGCCATGCCAGCGTTTATCTCGATGGCCATTAAAAGTTTGTGCTAGTGACACCCGACGACAGGACGCTTGTGGTTGTTTCTTTGGCTTTCACCGAAACCGGTGAAAAGATTCAACCGATGAGGACGATAATGATAAGGAGAAAACCTCCAGGCGGCATGATGATAATGTTCCGGCTATACGTTAGCGATATAGCACACTTAGAAGTGGGTCTGTGTACCATTTCCGAATGTTCAAACTTGTCTTTCCCGGGGGGGAATCCATCGGATGGCCATCGACGCGCTAGTGACGATCGTGCCGCAAACGCATCTTTAAGTGATACGAAGAGGAAAGGCTTCAACAAGATTGATTGCTTTCGGATGGGTGAACAATTATATCCATTTTCTTCGGCAGGTCGGTGGTTCGGTCGTTCAATCGCACAGTTTCCTTTTACCTTTTGCCAAGCTGGTAACAGTGCTGGAAGCGTCCCAAAATGAGCCATTTCAGCATCACTAAGGGACACAGATTGGTTATTTTATCATCCGTTTTTCGGCGGTGTGTAAAATCGATCAAAATGCGTCATTTATCTGTAGCTTTAGAAAGGCTACAGTTGTACTATTTCCCCCCGCCCAACTTACTTGAGACATCAATGTTATGCTCTCCCAAAAAAAAATGTGTCAAATTCAATCAACTAAGTGAATAACAGATATCGACAAGTGAATTGTTGCGCTGTCTTCACTTTCCACTTTATCGAGTGATAAATGGTTTCCGTTGGGAACCATGGGCCATTTTGCGGGTTTCGATAATATTCGACCCACATTTATCATCATCAATTAAGCAAGAGTTACAAGGGAAGATCTACTTCAAGGCTTTTCGTTAGTCTTTAAACTAAAGGTATAATCACATCAAATGTTAGCATGTTAAGGGTACATTTTCCAACCAACCTTCAACATAATGTGATTGTAAAATAAAACTTCATTCAGAATTGAAGCCACACAACATCCCCAGGGTTGTGCTATAATCATCACACCATAAAGACGAGTTTCGTTTGCGCCATTCTCGTCCGTGTTCCATCCAAAGCAAAACAAAACACACAAAAATAGCAAAGAAATCCAGTACAGTTTCCTGCAGCAAACGGAACGTTTTGCTTCTCTCGCTTTAACTGCTCCATTTTTCTACTCCATTGATGTGTTTTGTTAAACTTGTGCTGTTGTTGCTCCGCTGCAAAAAGCTTCCATCGTCCCTGGCAAGACGTGATACCGGCACAAGCTCAGGGCGAACACAAAAACATTTCCGAGAAGCGAATAAAAAAGAAAAAAAAACCGGGACGAACCAAAGGAATCTAACGCTCGTGTGCAAGGAACGTGTTTAGAAACACACTCCAAAATTACACTCCGGCTCCAGCTTCAAGCTTCCTATTATCGGACCTCTTTCGCTACCAAATCTCATCTTCCTGGTTTCGGATGTGAATTAACAAGAATAGCACGAGCAGGAGCAAGCTACCAACACGTGGCAGAAAGCTATTTTCATCCCATTTTCGATCATATTACGCTGGCAGACGGGAGAGAACCATTCGTACGCATGGTGCTGATG
>CM032177.1:50852-186835 GCA_018908115.1 Anopheles rivulorum
CCCCAACCGGTAACGGTCGCATTCTCGCCAATCAGCAGATCATCCGTCGCCGGCAAACATATGGGGCTGATGTGGGGCGCAAACACGAGCGGTTGCTCCAGCTTCACCAGCGCCAGATCGAACTCGTACGTGAAGAAGTTATACTTCGGATGGACCACCTTCCGTGCGACGCCTCGCTCGATGTATGGCAGCTGTTCCTGCACGTGTGAGAAGTCGTACTCGCCAACGCGTATCCGTATCTGCGACGTTAACAGGCTGCCAAAGACGAACACACGGACAGAGAGCAAAACGGAACGAAGCAATTAGGACCAATCAATACACAACGAGCGAAAAGCGTCAACCCCAAAAACCGGATGTATGGGATGGTCACTTCAGTTCACTTACTCATCAACACAATGGCCTGCCGTTGCTATCCAGTTGTCATTTATGACAGCGCCACCGCACCGATGTGTACTGGAGAATCCGAAAAATGACGTCCGTCGCACTGACACCTGCCAGGGCCAGCGCCCGAACGGCGCATTTTTGCCACCGACAATCCTTGTCTCCGGGCGGCCCATCGTTTGTATGCCGCATTCTACGTGTGTGTTTCGCCGTTGTCAATCGTCCGGGATGTCGGATGTCGTTATCACAGCGAGAAGTAGAAACGGAACACAGAAAAGAATGTGCATCAAGAGCAACAAAAAAAAAACGGAAGAAAAAAGGAAAAGTGGTCCCTCCAATCAATCGAATGTCCATGGCAGGGGATCGCGTTTGAGGGAACCATTTCATTCAATTGCGAGAAGTGAGCTTCCGAATCGAAATGTGTGGTGGTTTTGCGCAAAAATGCTTACCAGCGTTTCTTGCTGCGGAAATCGTGTACCGGCCCGGTGCCGTTGTGTAGGACGAAATGGACGGCGTGGCATCGTCGACGTCAATCACAGATGGGGATGCTGCTAGCGGCTGTGAACCTGTTGAGCTGCTGGAAGCACTAAGAATGGTGGTCGTGGGCCGGGCCGTGGTAGTTGTGGTGGTGCTGGTGGTGGACGTCGTCGTGGATTTTCTGGTTGTAGGCCTCGGTGTCGTCGTCGTGGTGGTGGTGGTGGTCGTCGTCGTCGTACTGGTAGTGGTACTAGTGCTTGTACTAGTAGTACTTTGCTTGGTCGGCTTTGCCTTCAAACGTGCAAGAGGTTATGTCAAAATAAATATCTCTCGGCAAGACGCAATTTTGCATTTGGACGAAAATGACGGTATCCATTGCAATTGCTCGAAAAGCAAATTTAATCTCGGCAATAGCCGGTTACCGCAACGTTCCAAGAACTGTGGTCAATTACGTACCGATGGTTTTGGTTTCAGCACGGTGCTTTGAATGTTGTTCGAGATGGACAGGATCGGTTTCTTGGACGGTTTGTTTGGCTTCGGCGGTTTCGTCCGCGTAATGAAACTTGGCTCCGTCGTGGCCTGCCAGTGGGTGGTGAAGACGCCTGCAGCAAGTCACAACGAAAGCAAACCCAACATTAAAGAAAAACAAAACATTTTGGAAAGCAATACACCAGCTTTGGACACTTTGTCTGGGAGGAGAAGCCACTTGGCAACTGCAACTCCAGTAACCTACCGGTCGCTGCACTGGCGGCCATCTCCTGATCCACTGCTCCCGATTGCTGCTGCACTAGCGTCGATAAGGTAGAATGTTTATTTACAGTGCCTTCTGTGGGCTTTTGACTAAAGTGATTGCTGCCGGTGACGAACGCGCCACCATTGCTAGCGGAACTACTACTGGAACTACTAACGCCACCACTGGTGCCGCTGGACGAGCCATGGCCGGGTTTGCTGTGATGATATGTGTGATGCGGATGTGACTGCTGATGGTGATTGTGGGACGGTCGTATCACCAGCGTTCCACTCCCATTCGGACGGTAGATGGTCGTGTAGCCATTGCTACTAACGAAAGTACTGTTTGAGTAATGGTTTCGTATTGTTTGGAGGGAATTTATGCAGGAAAAAGGGTCCAATTCCATGGTACGCGTGTGTGTTGGTAGGTTGGATTTTTAGTTTTTGGTCATCGATTGTAGTGTTGGAGGATTCCCATATTCCGAACGCGCCGAGGACAAAAGTTAAAAGGAGAAACATATAAGTTAGCTGTGGATACGGTTGGGGATATGCATATGCGGAAAAGCAGTAAAAACGCGTGCCTTTGCCTTTGTACTTACCTTGGCCTTGGTGGTTTATATTTACCACCGGACGGTGATGACGTTGGCTTCGGCCGGTAGCCCAACAACGTCTGCTGGTGGTGATTCTGCGGTATCACATTGTCGGTCAGATTGTGCGAACAGCAGGATCCGAACATGAACTGATCCATGCACATGCCCACGTGCTGACCCTCGGATTTGATGCATTCCCAGACGAACATGCAGGTACCTTCGAAGCCGTTCACCGAGCAAGGCTTCGGGTTGATCTTGTAGTTGTGACTAGAACCGGCAGCCACACCGGCCACACCCGCCACCGTCGGCGTATGCTCAGCAATCCAACAGAACGCCGTTAACAGTAGAATCGATGCCTTCCATCGACTCCACATGGTGGAGATGTTCAGATCTGCAAAAGGGAAAGAGCCGCACTGTAGTACCGTGTTACGAATACTTAATTGGTGGAAAGTACACAAAACAGCCCCTTTCTTCCTGTTATTACATCGATTTTCCAGTGCATTCCAGCTTGCCCTTGAAATGTGTCATGTGAAGCGGCAAGCCGTAAATCACAATCAATAGTTTACAGCCGGGACAGCTCGCTAGGGAACGTTACCAGACTTATGCAACGGGTAATTGGTTTGAAGACTAGCAACCCTATGTGTTGGTGTAAACCACAACCATTCGTTCCCATTTATGGACATTCTCCCGTTGGCGTTCGCGTTGGCGTTAGCTTCCAAACTGTCCAAATCAACAAGTTGCGCAACGTCCAACACGCGCCCATCGTTGCGCTTGCATTCATGCTAGGTTAGAGCGTGCTAAAAATAAAACAAATCTATATGCTATTGCCTATGAGGATGATGATGATGATTATAGCTATAAAGGTGATGATGACGAGGATGATGATGCTGATGGTATTTGTTTACAAACAACCGGTTGACAACCGAGCGAGCCCTTCAGTGGTGAGTGCGAGTAAAATCTCAAATGAAACACATGTTTGAGTGCGTACCGATGCAACGCATGCTCCGTAGCATTTCTTTATCTCGAGAGCAGCATAAACTTCCACCAAGCGCTAAAAACGCTCTATCCGTAGCTGATGGTAGCTACGCAACGGTTACGCCAAGCATGTGAGCGTGTGTTTTACGCGTTGAAGCCGTCGGCCAAACAGGTTTGCTGCGTTGCAATGAACTGAGTGCCGTGAGTTCATTTCAAATGAAGTGTTTCAATCCACCAAGCATTCAACGGCTTTAAGGGGCCGGGGGAAATTTCTAGATTTTTGTGGAAGTTAGCTTAAGAATGCAGCAGTAAAAAAAATGCATTCGAATGCAAGATACATTCGGCTGCAGATATGTCTCTTTATTATTTTGTTTTCGGAACTGTAGATTAAATCTAAACTTAGCATCCGCAAGAATTCTATCCATTTGAGAAACTGGAAACGGTGCCAAAAATGCGGCTTCAGCTGTAAATAATTTTTCTCACATGTGCTACCCTTAAGGCGTCATAGTTTGTAACTGTCTGTATAAGTTATTACACTTTAATGAGAACGTACAACCAGTTTGGTAACAAAAAATCGATCATATATGACTAGTGTAATCGATGTGTATGTATCATTCATGCAACATCTGTTTCGGGGTTGGAATGTTCCCAGCTAGTGGTATTAATAGAGATAACGTTTGAAACTTCCACTACTACAAGAGGTTGTTTCTTATGTCTAAAGATAAAAGTTATAAAAATTAAATAAATGTATTTTATATAACATTCAATTTTATTTTTAATTTAATTTCTCTAGCAAAAAATTCATTTTACTATTTTATTCAATTATATAATTGCTATTGCTAATTTATTTTTCTTTTTCATTTAAGTTCTATAAACTCTTGGCCTTTACTTCTTGCTACAACTAGATTTAGATGAGACTGTTGATTAAATAAAAAATTTATAAAAACTGTTAGGAACAAAGAAATGAAAAACACTGCGAAACCATTTCTGACTTTGTACCGTAGCATCTGTGAATAGCTGTTGAATGGTGAGTGACCTGTATAGAGCGTATCGATGGATTACTGCAGTTTTTTACACAACTACACATCCAGCTCTTGCTTACATGACGAGCGGCTGATGATGCCAGGGCCAGTAAAAAACAAGTCCCCTTTATTCAAAAAGCTATGAACAGAGTTTATTAAAATAACATGTTTTTATTGGAGTAAAAACATATTTTTAAAGCAAAAAAGACGAGAGAAAATATAATCTCTCTAAAAGTGTAATATTTGTATTTAAAATTAATGTACAAATTTTATTATTTTAAATACATTGCAATCATATCAGTGGATTACGATAAGGTGTACAAACATTAGTTTTTGGTTTTCTATTTTTTTGAAACCATTGGTTGTTAAACTCTGGCGCATACTAACACACATACAGAAACCGCATCCATCCCCGGACCGTATTTACACTCGCCGCTGAGTATCGGCCGTGTTCATTTTAGCTGTACAACTCAAACAGTAAACATCGTGGATTTCTTTTGTGCCTTCCGGAAGGCAAGCGCTTAAAAAAACGCTCGTATAGTTTAGAAACAATAAATCACAAAGTTTGTGTGCCTTTTGACTAGAAACACACATAGTTGTGCCGAGTGGTTCGAAACCTTTTACAAAGTGATAATTAAAAGAAGTTTATAAAAAAGTGGCGTGTTTTCGGAACAAGGATCGAAATAATACGCATCTTATACTGTTCATAGTACTGTGAAGTAGTGCCAAGAGGTGGACAAATCTATTGCTGCCGTCCTTGGTGTGTGGTTGTGTGCGCGATAGTAGCAACAGCTGGCCCGCTCTGCTCGTACAAAGCGTTCGTGCCGCACAGAAACGCTCTTTCTTCAGAAACACGGTGCAGCGCGCGTGTACACGCATCGCAACAGCAGCTGATTATAATTAATGCAGCAGCAGCGAAAGACGCGATCGGTAGCGGATTGAATGCAAGGTACGAGATCACCGTACGCTACGGTTTCATTAGTCCAAGGTAGTATCAAAATCATTGTCACCGATAGTGTCTTCTTTGTGCGGCGCTCGATCGTGGTACGATCAACAACCGCACCCGGTTTGAGGATTACGATTTTCAAAACAAATCCGGAAAGTTTAATCGTTATCAACCACTTGAGTGTGTGGTGCACGAAGTAAAGCAACGAATTTAGCACACTTTTGGATGATCTGTTGGGTGAAATGATAGCGAAATGTGTGTGTGTGAGAGCGTGTTGCTGGCTTTCTGTTGCTGTACCGTGTTTTGCGCAAGGAAGTGATCAATTTTCAGGTTCAACCGTGGTTATATTATTTTTACCACTCTTTCCGTAACAGACCCAACCATACGGAACATAAAGAAGACAGTGAGCAAAGCACGCGCCGTGGTGTGTGGTGGCTTGAAAGGCGAACACCACCAGTCACCCGCCTTTGGGGCGCTGGTTGGAGCAGAACCGTGTAGAGAGATGTGTTGTGTACGTATGTGGTAGAGGATGTTTTACCGCATGCTCATGGGGCATTGGGTAGGAATACGGGCATGATTCATGCCGGACGTACCAAACACCAATGTATGTATGGCCGGTATCGTCTGCCATGCGATGGTAACAACAACGACTAACGCAGCACGCGGCACTAATATGTTGCGCCGTTCATTGGCTGTCGACAACGGGAACAAAGCGTACGGGCGTCAGAAAAAAAACAAATGGCATCCAATTCTGGTCACCCACGGGGAGTTTGTTATGATTTTATGAGCTTAAATGTGTATGCTCATTTATCAACAATATTGCAATTGTCCATTCTAGACCAACTTCTGGCTATTGGTCTTGTTTGAATAAATTCAATTGTTCGTTATGTAATAATTTTTTTTAAATTAATATTAATATCGGAGAGATGATTTGCTAAATCGAATTAATGCAGAGCGTGTTTATTTCACGATTTTGATTTGTAATTGCGTGTAAACAATTGTATAATAATTAATAACAGTTGTTACATACTATGCGGAAGTATGGTAGAACATATTACTTCCTAACAAACATAAAAGCAACGTCAGTACAGTAAAATGCGCAAAAGGTTATTTAATTGCATAATAGCAAACTAATGTCCTTTGGGCTTTCCTTTCCAAATGACCTGTTAGTAACAAAAATCTTATACATGGTTGATTGAAATGTTGGGCTTTCTCAACCACTACGCCACTACTTCTACGGAGCCCAATAAAGCAAAAGAAACATTTCCTTAATTAGCACACGATGGTTCTACTAAAATACTGATCGTGCGTCATGTCATGTACGTCATATACGCACACACACACACACACACGCTTCCCCTATCATGTTGCTGGAACATGTTTCATAACGGTTCTGCGATGGACAGATCACGCGCTATCACGCTCAGAACAGCACGTCACACTAATGCTAATTAGCAAGTATTTTTTTTCCATTCCTTCGTTGTTACATGATTCTTTCTGTTCTTTCTTTTCTATCTTTTCAGTTGGCATTACACGCTTAACCCTCGAGTGGTTCTTCCATTTAATCACAAAAGCTGAGGACAGTTTAGTGAAACACAACGAGAACCTTACGAGGTAATACATAAGAACCGGGAAATTGTGACTCAGTGCCGCGGAAGGAAGTGATACTTTTTCATAAAGAAACGGATTACTTTAAACGAAACGATCGTCTATTTATGTCGTCCACCCATCCAAGTGGGGTGTGATTACTGCCATCTTGGGGGGACGCATCGTTTGTGCGCTTGATTGTGCGCTTGATTGAATGAAATTCGCTCCAGCGGGTTCGGTTTGCTTCTCGTGTCAATTTGTCTGATCGTCTGATCACATGGGCAGCACACACCGAGCAGTCGTGCCATCCGAAATTGTTAATCAACCGGGTCAAACGGACGCAAAATTCAATTGATTCCGCAACTTGCGCCAGTGAACGTGATACGGTAGTGACGGGAAGACAAATTGGAGGCGTCGTTTGTGCCAAAAGGAACCTAACTAACGAGAAGAAAAAAATACCATTTGTGGGACAGTGCAAAGTTGTCTAACACTTGGCGACAGTTGGAATTGGGGTTTGCCTAAACGCGAAAATAGAACACGCTAAGCGATGGCCACAAATACACTCGTGCTGCTGACAGCCATCATCGCGGCGTTACGGTTGACCGAAGCGGCCAAAATACTGGCAATCTTCCCGGTGCCATTGAAGCAACATCAACTAGTCTACCGGCCACTGATCGAAGAGCTCGCGAACCGCGGTCATGAGATAGTGCTGGTAACAACCGATCCAATCGATGCGATGGATAACACCAACAGTTCAACGCTAGGAAGGATTGAGCAGATCGATCTTAGCTTCGCCTATCAACTGCCAGTACTGGATCAGCTTGGTCTGGATGGGCTAGATGGGCGTGACATGCTGCGAAACATATTCGATGTCATGCGTACGATTTCGGCCGAAGAATTGCAGCATCCCGCCATGCAGAAGCTGATCAACTCGGACAACCAAAGGGCCTGTGATGGGGTGAAATGTAACCTCTTTGATGTCGTCATGGTGGAATGGTCCGGTGTAACGCTGATGAATGCCTTTGCGGAACACTTCCGTGCACCGCTGGTGGGCATCGCTAACGGAGGTGCCTTCATCAATGCGCACGAGGCACTCGGCAACCCAAACCATCCGATCGGCTATCCTAGCATCTTTATGCCGTTTAGCGAGGATCTGAGCCTGCTGCAACGCATCTCTAGCGTGCTGTTTACCGTCTGGTACAGGTAAGTAATGCACTAGCTGTAAGATGACACCATTCGTCGCTACAAACAGCTGATTGCGAACGGTTGTTAGTTAGTTGGTCCCAAGTTACACACCTCCCTTAAGTTAAGTTATTTTGCCGTACTCCACAATTAACGACGTGTGTTGTATGAATTATTCAACCCTGACATGGTACCAGCTGGAGCAATTATAATTGAGCAACTTGCCACCGGCTGCAGCCATGTGACGGGGAACACCTCACGGCAATCGCTCATACGTCTCGCCTGTACGTCAAAACCGGCTTCCAATGTGCATGTGCTCGTGCACAAACCGTGCACAAAAGTGCAAGTTAGTCGGTGCAAGCTGTCGAGTGACTCGACATGTGACCGCCCATAACCGTGGAAAGTAAAAGTGTTTAAGGGTGATTTGAGGAGAGAGAGAAAAAGGAACAATCCAAATGCTTACGTTCCATATGGGGAACTCTAGAACCATTACATCCGTATTAGACGATTGAATGACAAAACAATCGAATGCAACAGCGATCGTATGGTCGTAAAGCTTTTGTATCAATGCATGATTCAACGCTTGGTTGCTGTTTCTTTAGAACAATTGCTTTATAAAGCGTAAGCAGCACGTATGCGTAAAGTATTAGGTGCGCGGCTAAGTAATGTGGCCGCTTTTTAGAAGATTTCCTTCGTTTTTGGTATATTGAGTCACGATTTCGTGACCTCTGGGCGTCTATCTATCAAATCCCGCAATCCTAGTCAACAATTAGTCTTGTTTTTTTAATCAATTCGCGAATTCGGTGCCCTTGTAATATTCGAACTGCTGGTTAGCCAGATCTGATCATGTACTATCGATCGAAAGAAGTGATTTTCAAACATAGTAGAATTTGGAGACTTTTCCTGATTAATTTTATCTAGCCAGTAATTTTTCGCGCATCTTCAGCTTTATCTTGTTGCTTGGTTCCGTCTGATTTCAATAACTCATGAAGACAATATTGTCTCAGTTTCTTCACAAAGACTGTGGGCAATGTCATCGTCGTTTTTAATGTGAACCAAGTTTGATACTTAATTTATCTTTAAAAAAAAAAATCTCTGCGCTTATGTGCAAGATTGCGATGGACCTTAGCTAACTATTTGCCTCAATTGTTTGTTAAAAACCAAAAGGCTTCCAGGTTGGTTTATGACGACGTTGTGGATAAGTCAATTCGCTCTTTGTTTATTGGCGCACCTAATACAACAGCAGTGCGAGGATACGATAGATCATATCCGGTTGCAGTACCTGCGTCCATTCGTTTCGCACACAGTTCTAGATCGTTCCTAATGGTGGAACCGTTCTTGCAATACGCTAGTAAAACGAGCTGCTAAACGTGTGCCAGTTTCACTTATCGACAGTTGCTTTGCCGTTTCGCTGTGGTTCGTGTGAAATACGATTGACTCGCCATCCACTCTCGTAAAAGACATCAGCCGCGTTCAACCATTTTCAACTGCTTGCACATTATATTGCCAGGTTCCTGCTAAGTAAGCTCGTAGCGATTACATCTCGCCCGGCCTATTTGCTGAAGCAGTGACGCAGAAAGCGAACCATGTGCGGACATTGTAGTTTGTTTTCGCTAGCCATTTCTATTTTAAAAATCATTCGAACTATTTAGTAGCTCTTAAAATAAAAAAACACTTAAACATGAGACCTGCCTTATCACAAACAAAGTCCTCACGGTGATTGCACTTACAGTGAGCTGAGATTATTTCGTTAGACCCACTTCGTCGTGAAGTGTTGTAAACGTCATTTGGTCATTACTTCACACCTATATCTCAAGTGCTCCACGTTTTATCGGAATATAAAAATATTCGCACAATAAACACAGAAAACGGACTATTTGTTCGTCAGTTATCGGTGTGGTGGAATTCGGAGGAGTGACACAGTGGCCTTGATTTTTTTTTTTGGGCAAACACTCACGTTGACCGATTAGATTGCATAATTTGGTCAAAATTGCGCATCAGTAGATTTGCGAAAAACAATTACAACTCCCCTGTGACGTACGCGGACGTTAGTGTTGACATTACTTATCAATCGGGTGCTGATACCATGTTTGTATGTGGTTAAGTCTAACCACAGCACATCTGTTATGCTATCGCGTCTAGTGCGGCTAGCGGCTTTCTACTGATAAGCGTTTTATGGGCGAAACATGCAAAACACTTTAGACCACATTTTAACCTCATGTTAACACCGTTTTTGTTTGTTTGCCTGCTCTTTCAGATTCTACTACTACACCGAGGAAATCCCGGCCCAGAACCTGATCGCACAAAACAACTTTGGCGATCAGATCTCCGACCTGCGTCAAATAGAGCAGAATGCCGATTTGCTGTTGATCAACGCGTATCAGCAACTAGGAAATGTGCGTCCAGTAGGGCCGACAACCGTCCATCTCGGTGGCATACACCAAAGTCGCACGGCTGGCGTTGCAGAGCTACCGGAAGATCTTAGCCTCTTCCTGTCCCAATCGGACGAACCGGTTGTGTACGTCAATCTGGGCGCTTCGCTCGAAGGCATTGCCGGTCGGGCCCGCATCGACAAGATCGCCAAGGCACTCGAGCAGCTAGATTTGGCAAGCGTGTGGGCACTGGACGACGTCATGGATCCGATCAACAGTACCGGGCGCATCTACCAATCGCACAACGTACCTCAGGAGGCAACTCTGGGTAAGTTTGCACGCAACTGTTTTTGGGCCATCCGTTCCACTTTTTAATTTGTTGCGCTTCATTAGCCGATTTGCTCCTTCGCCACGAACGTCATGCAAAAGCGCGTGAAGGTCAGCAAGAAGGTTCGCAAGAACAGCGAAAACAAGCAAAAATTATTTATATATGAATAGAAAATACGCAGTATCACAATCGTTCTGCGCCGTGTTAGAAGCTAGAGAAAGGGACCTTGAAAAACTCGTTCGTCTATTCGGGAATGCTTCTAGCAGCTCTACATTTGCACATAAACAAGACCAACTATCGTCTTCTTCTGCTGCTTCCGACAAAAGTGTGTGAGTCGGGTTGTTCAAAAACAAACCACTAGACGGTTCGCATGTCGTTTTCACCCCGGTGAATATTAATTACTTCCCGGTATCTATTACCGGCGACCTGAAGCAAAGATGGACGCGGGACGAATGTCGCGAATGTTGAAGCATGAATCCGCACATGCTGTTGTAGCGAGTGAAGGAGAGCGTGGAATGTTTGAAGCAAATCAAAACAAAAACAAGATTAGATAGCGCCTGAGAAGGGGAATTGTTTGCGAGGGGGGAGGTGGCTGGTACGGAAGTTAAGTGCTCTCCCTACCCTACCCCACCCTTCCCAACGCAACTGAATCGTACTCAACTCAACCGATGTCTGTCCCATTTGGGGGCTCGGCAGCCGGTTTCCCATTAACCTGTTGTTTTGCAGCACACTGACTGGTTCGTTGGCTCATGGTTCCGTTGTTTGTGTTTGTGCAAGCACGAGGGGTTATATTTTGTGCTGAAACGTAGTAGAGCACCGGGCACACTCGTACGCACGTGTTTCGCGTGGCAGTTCATTGAGAAATGCAAACCGTCAAGTGACAATAACAACACCGCATGTATCTCATGTATTAGCTGGTTGGATAAGGGTCGGTGGCAATTACGGTTGCAAATATGCACAGAAAAACAAAACGCATCATCAACGATGAGGCGCGCTTGAACGCAACGCTGAAGGTCGAAAATATTTACATACGGTGGTGCCGCTTGCCTGTAGGAAGAGATTTCTACAAGCGATTTTGTTATTGTTTACGGCGCTTTATCAAATGCATCATCGGATGCGAATGCATTAGGAATTTTAGGATGCTCATTGCAATGAAATTAGTGTCTCATTGTAATAATTTTTTTTGGTGTAATTATTTAAATACTAAACATGTTTTATTTTTTCTGTCCACAGGTCATCCTAAAGTGAGAGCGTTCCTTACGAATGGCGGCCAAATAAATGTCGAGGATGCCATCCAACATAAAGTGCCCGTCGTTGGCATTAGCTACTCCACTTCGTATGACCATTATTTGCGCCAAATAGTCAAGTACGAGGCGGGCATCATCTCACTCATTGATTTCGAAACGCAGACTTTTGTGGATAAGCTGCACGATGTTCTAACGAACGGCAGGTAAATTTCAACACGACTCATTTAATCTCGGTGCGAATTTAGTTCATTTGTTTTTTTGTCTATCTTGTATTATTTTAGGTATAAAGAAAATGTGAACAAGCTGCACACGCTGCTGAACGATCAGCCCCAAACGTCGATGGAGCGTGCCGTTTGGTGGATCGAGTATGTGGCACGAAACGGTGGAACCAAATCGCTACACGTGCGCCATCTATCGTGGTTTGAGTATCTCATGCTGGACGTGCTGCTCGTGGTGAGTGTCTTGGCTACACTCGCGTGCTCTCTGATTGCATACGGCATTTTTCGAGCAGTTCGCTACTCGAAAAGCTTACCGATGGAGATGGTGACGCGTGGTAGCCGCAAGTGCAAGCTGATGTAGTGATTGCACTCGTCGTCGGTTAGGTATGCGATAGCAATAATATTTTGCTATGCAAAAAAAAACTACAACAAATAATGTTTTGTTACATTTTAAAGACTCTCGCAAAACGCAAGAGAAGCACTTTGGTAGGATTAGTTTACGAAAAATCGTATTTGTTCGTTTCTACGGTTTGTCTCATTTGACAGAGAAACGTATGATAACTCATTATGAAAACGAAGTGATCATACAGATGATTTGATATCTCTTTACATTGATAAAATCCAAATGCCTCATAAAAACATTACAAAAGTCTGAAACGATTTGGGGCTTGTTTGTACTGATTGTTGATAAATATGAAGAATTTTCATTACGAACGCAACTTGTTATGAATCTTTACTAGTGAAATCAAACACCTCGTATGTTTAAAAAAATTCTAGTGCATAAATGCATTGTGATATTAACTGAATAAGATAAAATGTATAAACAAGCATAGGTGACATAATAAAGTATGTAAAGTAGCATACGTAAAAGATGGTTAAATTAAATATTAAACTAGTCGATATATCACAGTCGATTGATTCCACTGAACTATATGCCCTGAGTAAAAACATATTTCGTTTTAAATATATTGTAGAGCGAATATTTGCATTATAGAACCAATAGTTCATTAAATAACAGATTATTGACTACTTTAAAAGATTAAAGGATTAATATTAATGGTTCATTATTTGCTAATTGGTTTAAATTCTTCTTAGTTGATGTGACTTGATGTGACATAATGAAAATATTCGTTTCTATTACGATTTAGTTAATCGGCAAATGTTCTACTACAAATTAAATAATTAATCCAATTATCAGATAAACCTTATTCCACCCTGGCATGGTTCTACTACAAACACAATGAGCCAAATCGGTGAGAACACATTTCATCGCACAACCACTCATTGTGAAGCCAAAATATTTCAACACATGCAACACCGTATCGTCGTGCAGTACTTTCTCCTGCTTAATGCATCTAAAAGGAAGCCCTGAAAGTTGCATTAAAAACACAAAAATACCCCATATCGCCACCGGATCGCAATGAACGTGGATAGTGTTTCGTGGAAAACTGCATCCAAACCCTCGAACGGGCATCCAGCGATCCGGAACCATGGTGCAGCTTCAGATCATCACCAATTAGCGCTGCGCTGGTGGTGAATTAATCGCTCACCGAGTAATCCCTTTTTATACGAAGCGATCATTCACATTTAGTTGCAGCCGATTTGTGATATAAATATTCAGTAGCCAAGGTAGAGACGATCGTCCGTTGCTGCGCTTGCACACTGGTTGCAGCGCCAGATGAGCGAAAGACCAGTCCTCCTAAGATCGCTCGGTGGGATTACCATTTTTTGGAAACTCTTGCAGACAGCACACTCATCACGGGTCTCGCACGGCAAGTGCCGACACGGAAAGATTGGTTATGAAAATGATAGACAGATACCGATACGATAAGCAGCCAACAATGAGGTACGAAATGGAGACGAGCTGGACATTGAAATTTACCCATCATGGTAACCTATCCGTTGTAATTGCATAGCTTCTTCACGGTGGCTAAAACGAAAAGCGAGAAGATCCTCCACTTTGGCACTGTTTTTGACTGATTGGATGGTGAATACAGTGGTAATAGGTGCCAACTGTGTACCTCTTCTCACCTGCTGCGAAAGCCTTATCGGAGGATAGACGAAAGTATCCAGTGAAGGATCCCGTACCCTGCAACAATTTCCCACTACACGACTAATCAATTTGTTTATGTTACCGCTTAGCCCTGCTTGGCGTGGATGTACACGAGTTTCACAACATTTTACATCCACCGCTACCGATACGGCTGGTTCGGCTGGTGGTAGCGCCACCGGATCCTATCCACACGGTGTGCCATGTCGTGATTGTCTGCCCCGGCTTGGGAGCTCTCGCACTACCATTGCCGCACTAAATGATCTTGTTGTACAACATGCAACATGATTTGCTTGTACGGTAGCGATCGCTAGTGATAGACCGATCAGCACCAGCCAACCAGATACCAGTTTTTGTGTGCGTGCCATTTTCATCTGAAAATCCCCAGGCCCCCGAAGGCAAGGGTGTTTTAAGGTGAAGTTTTTCACCGTTTTGACCGTGACGGTTCGTTTGTACAGCTTAGGCAAATTACATGCGGCCGATGTCGATCGAAAGTGAGAGTGGTATGCATTTAACGTTTCATGTCCAAAAGAGTTTCGTTTCGATGCGTTTCGATGGAAAGTATGGATTAGCGGTGTTTAATCTAATCTATTCCATGAAGTTGCCGTATGTTTATGACTGAGCTACAGGTTTGAGATGAAACAAGTATGCATGGATGCAACTTTGAACAGTCACTGCAGCCGGTTGCGCAGTTAAGTATGAACGGATAAAGCTTATCTTGCGCAGATTAAGCAACAAATTGATCGTTCGATTAGCATAATCTTCAATTTATGGGCTATAGCTTCATTCGGAAGTTTAAGCATGGCTTGATAAAGGTTGCATGGCTCGAAAGCGTAAACACCCGTTGAAAATTAAAACAATTTGCTTAGCGTTAGATTTGATGATCATTTAATATTATAACACAAAACTTTTAAAAACAATCACATTTACCTGGGATTTAAATATGTTTCCTCCACACGTTTACACACTTCCATTGTTCATCAACTATTATTTTAGTTTATTTTCATATTTCTTTTTCCAACAATTTCGATTCCTTTGCAGGTACTTTTGATCACTATTTATACACTTTTCAACTGTTTCAGAAAGTAAAACAAACCGGAACCTCTAATGTTTAATGTAGAGCGGAACAATTTTTGCACTGCTTTTTTCGTGCTCACAAAGCCACACGTTAGCCAGTTATGACAATGCTTCCTAACCTTACCGATCAATATATATGTATGACGAACGCAGACTGTCATCGATAATCAAAATCGCGATCGCACGCGCCAACATTTTCGCTCCGTGTACATTTCGTCACGGTCTCATAAATCGCTCAAACCACATCTCTTTCCTGCTCGGCCGAGAACCGTGCTGTTTGTCAATCTTCTTAAAGCCATATTGTTTAAATTAATTCTTTCAACCACGCGTCAAATCGAATGGTTTGGCCTATATATTTTCCCCGAAGCTGTATTTGTTTTCGCTCAAACTGCAAAGCCCACCAAAGGCACCATAAAACGATTGAGCGTGACGAAACACCAGCGCGAAACCGTTCTTGGCGGCGACAATCAAGCGATCCTGCCGAGCTCTATCAAATCTTCGACCTGATAATCTGTGCCTTCTCTTTCTCTGTTAGTCACAACAACGTTACCGGCGTTTGGGTGTGCTAAACTTGACCGCCCACGCCGATTTTTGGGGACTGATCGATCGCGATCGATGAAAAAGTGGATCAAAGCGTTTAGCATAAAAAGAGACAGCGGGCCAAGCCACCAAGCCAAATACAATGTTTGCAAGCTTTTCATCGCTCGATCGGTTCGGCGAGAGTGGGTGGTGAGTGATGCGGGGCGTGCCCAAACGGGCGTGGGAAACGCGATCAACAGGGAGGTTGTGTGGACCAATTCTTTGCCACAGCGTTTCATTTTGGGACCGTGCGTCCTTTTATCTGAGCTTATGAGCCCACGAATCATGCTAGATTACCGTCACCCGACCACAAATCTATCGCCGAAAGTCCGATCCCAGCAAAGTTTGACGCGACGCAAATGCGGTATGTTGGAAGATCCGATACGAGATCGTATGCCATAAATCGTGCTTGATTCATTGCACCAAAGCCGTTCTAAGCTTAGCGACATAATAAAATGAGCGTTGGTCAGCGTTGAAGACGCACGAATGGTAGAACAAACGGTGGAAAACCCGAACAAACGTTCGCAAAAATTAACCCCATTTTTGGGGGGCTGGATGGATGGAAATTTACATTTTATGACTAGATTCGGCACCGCAGGATAATGTGCCGCAGATACCGAAGATGCGATAGCAGTGACAGAAGGATGTGGTAAGGAAGATAAAGGAACACTTTTGTGTCGTGCATAGAAACCATGTATAAATCATAGTAATTAATCAAAGCGCTAAAGGAATTAAAAATCTTAAACATCTTCCTCTACAAGCACAAGTGTCGTCATTTGGGAAAGCTGTCGGATGCAGACAAAAAGAAAACAACTTTAATCACTTACCATCGTTTGGAAACCTTCTCCAAATTGAAGATGCAATGAAGCTATTTTTGTGTGGCTTAAGTGTGTTCAAATATTTTGCAGAAAACATTGACAAATGCTTTAAACGCTTCAATCAAACAATTATTTTCCTATTCGGATACATTTTTTTTGTGTATATATGCACATATATTCCGAAAGGATATATTCCACAGTCAATCGCAGCTAATCACTTTTACGATGAAATTAAAAACTGCACCTCGCGACGCATGCAGTCGCTCCGACCAGCTCGAATGACAATTTTTCACTCACTTTCCTTCCACGCTTTGATCGATTGGTTAGAAACGGTCAATAAAAGTATGACGAATGGCGGTAGATTATCAAATTCATTAGCAAAACAAAACGATACGGCCTTTCCATTCCCGAGTGCCCGAGTTGGATCGACAGGCTCGGGAATTTCGTAGCTATCACCTTCACGACGCTGATGGCGCAACATTCATCATCAAAGCGATCGCTACACTGTACGGTCGGTTTGCCAGCAGCTTCGCAGCTGATTGTATTAGCACGTCGCTCATCACAACGATCTGTCGCCATCACGTCGCATTGGATCGGTTGATAATGTTTTTAATTGATTGAATAGGCAAGACACCGCAGAAATCTCTGCTTCGATCGCCTCCTGCCCGAAGAAGGAAAAGAGTGTGGGTGGGTGGGTGTTTGTGTGTGTGTTAGTGTGGAAGCGGTGCTATTAGCATAAATTTTCCCCCACAGTTTTATGCTACGCAGAAAATAAAAATCGCACCGAAAAAGCTCGCCATCGAAAATATCGTTTGGTGGCGCGTTTCTTGCGAAACCACCAAAAAGTCCCTCACATTCACAGCGAGCTGGTTGTATCCGTGCCGCGCTGAGCTGGATTGATTTATGTGTGCGAATCCAATAAATCTTGGCGTAGGCAATATTTCCAATTTGACACAGAGCTTGTCTTGGCAGCTTGTGCTTTCTTCTATCATTTTTATGACGTTTGTTCGCCGACCCCACCTACGAATCGGGTTATTCACTAATTAGCAAACGGCGCCGAAATTGAACACAAATCAGCGGTCGATCGCTCAGACTCCGATCAATTAGTAATGGTTTGTAAATTTCAAGTGCTAATTGTTTTTAGGGCTGCGCGACCGAACGGGAATATCGATCCTTTCCCCCAAAAGGAGGAAGCATGTGTTATGTTGGAAAATGTTATCGAAGAACGTGTAAAAACATTTAAAAGATGCGAATATTGGCAAATTTGTACTTTTATGTGTTTAATAATTATTCCATCCACCGAAAATTGTTTAACAAGCATAATCAAAGTTTTATAATTCCTACTCGGTTTACAATTGCACTAAATACTGATATAATTTCACTGAGCAGTAAGAGTCGGCTGAGTACACTCGAGATCAGATATCCTATCTCAATACGGAGAAGAAAAAGTCTCCCAATGTAAGCCATATTCTAGACCTGTTATCGCCAGCTGATGCGCGTTTGCTGAACGAGAATAGTTCCAAAATAGTTGTTCCTATTGTCCTAAAATACCAATGCACCGATAGACAAGCTTTTGAGCTGGTAAACAATCCGTTGTCTATTGAACCACATATTCCAGTGCAATAGCTGTTAACGCGTGACTATCAGCCGGCATAGCAACGCCATGTTATACAAGCCAAGAATATTTTTATTCGGGACGGGGATATTGACGGAATTCTGAGTAACTCGTCGACTCATTGCTTTGAGTGGGACATTAGTACCGTACAAGGGCTTGGAACACATGAAGGCTATACTGTTTATTAAGCATAACCAATAGCTACCATCAGAACATCGGAACTTACCTGTATCCACCATCGAAAGCCTTTTTAAGCGACATTTATATGACCATATCAGTTGTCCTGCAAGAAATGAAGGAAAGAATGATAAATTAATGACTTCGCTTCATATCGAAATGTGTTAGACAATATAACCCTTCAATACAAATAAAGTTTGATAATTCACCAATATAAAAAATGGGATCAACCCACAATCACACATACACGCGTAAGATGGTTATTGACTTGTAAACTTAACCACAAATCACAGCAAACGGTACAGTCGGACTCCTTCGTACCGTCACGTGCATTCGAATGCCGCTACCATCAATTACAGTCCCTTAACGATCGATTCTTTAGGGACGATAATTAAGCCGTAATTTTAACAAGATGCTGCAATGTTTGATAAGACCGGAATGAAGCAACAACAAAAAAAAAACAAAAGCGGCGCAGAAGATTCACTCTCAGGCGCTCACTGTGGCGTGCCTCGAACACATCAGATCGTCCCGCATTATGTGAACGCCATGTTTCGATGCAAGATTACTCCCCGGCAGTACAATGAACTTCTGTCTGTCCTGTCGCCATCGGACCGTTCGGTATGTCCGGGCGCCGGACATTCGGCAGAAAACATTCTCTTTCTCGCTCGCACGGCCCGTCCTGTCTGTCCCAAATTTTTCTTGCCGTGTTTCTCTTTCCGGTTCCTAACGACGCGGCCTGGCCAGTCTGCCATCCAAAACCGACCAATTTGCGAATAATGAGCCAGCGCGTTTCGCGAAGAATTTTAATCAACGACGCAATGATACAACAAAACTCGAACCTTTGCCTACATTTAGCGGCGCCAATCGAACTGCTGCAGCTCGATCGTATGCACGGTGGATCGGTAGAGCCATCGGTACCACCGGCACCGATTATGCACACCGACCGGGCGAGAATGAAGACACGAGCTCATCATCAGCAACCGGGAAGCTTGTGCCGGTGTTACCGATGGCAGCCTGCCTGCACCGTAAGGTTGTCGCGCGACACGAGCTTAACTTGCGCCAGTGCAAGCAACCGGAAAATGATCAAAACAATTATCAGATTAAACGGCATTATTACGATTGGCAGCAGTAGTTGCGCTCGCGCAACTGCAAATACCGGTAGCTGATGGAGGGAATGATACTTGCTTAGTGGTTTCCTTTCGACTTTCGAGCATGCTGATGCAGTGCCGCGATAGATGCACGGGGCAGGATTCAACCGTCAGCGCGCTTCAATGTTTCGAATGAAGTTCGTCCAGGCAACAGGTCGTGGACGCCACCGCTTTCATCTGTCTGCAGGGGTGTTTAATGATGTTCACACCTTCCCCGGTGGTGGATTGGTTCGATGCAAAGTCTCAACCCGGGTGCCCTTCACCCTGCAAGAACAATTAGATCGTACCGAAGTGAAAGCATAAACGACGGTGTTCCTTTCGTGGAAAAGCGGGTTCTACAACGATGCCACTACACACTGTGTCGGTGAGCGATAAGATCTCGTGGTGACGGTGTTCGGTTTTTGGACATGCTGCAAAACGGGTCCATTCCGGCGTACAATGAAGATGCAAATCATCTGTCACCTGGAGGGTTTCCGTACCGTAAATCGTGTGTCGCCGTCCTACCGTGTGCTGCGGTACATGATTCAACAGTTTACGGTGCGATCTTAATTACAGCACAGTCGCGTCGACCCAGATAGCTTCGTATTACCCAAAATATGGGCGAAATGAGTTTAATTACTTCAACCACTGTTGTTGCCGGTTGGGCAGGAGTTCCTTTCGAAGTATGCGATTGCACGACGGGAAGAGTCCCGTCTCGTTACAACCAGCAAGGTGAAAAGGGTTGCCAAGTCATGAACGGAACTGGTCTGGACTTGGCATCCACTTAATCGACGCGTTCTTCGACCGATTCTCGATCGGAATCAGAACTAGGCCAAAGAGTAAAACGGCAAAACGCCAAGCAAAAGCGGTTCCGAGCTTAACCATTTTGCCAAGGATAAGCGCGCACAATGCCCTGCGGGCAAATAATTACGCCAAACGGTTCTTTCCAGGCTTTCCATTCGCTCAGTTTTGACGATTCTGGATCACCCCGACACATTCCGACACAGCCGGTCGTCCGGTTCTGCCCTCTTCGATGACGGTGGTCACGGGTGGACACAATCGTAATTCATGATCACGAGCGCCTATTACGTATGTCGTCGTTAATTCGTCGTCTCCCTATGTGTGTGTTCTTCCGGGCGGGCAGATGGCCGTGGACGGGCCGTGGCAAAGCGCAAAACCCGGGTGACACTGCTGGATGCTGGTGGTAGGAGCAACGGCGAATTCGATACAAATCAGGGCACATTTGGTTAAGCCGTAGTTCCGCCGTTTGGGGAACGCCGGTAACGAAAGACGGGCGTGAAAGAACGACTTTTTGGCGAATGAAAAATAGATTTCCATTCCCTGTTGAGAACAAGTTAATGGATTGTGTGTTTTGGAGGTTGGGACAAGTTGGGAGTGACTCCGTAAAAGATGTTGTTTCGGTGATATCGGACAAATTATGCAATAAATCAATACCTCTAGTGACGTTGTTAGGTTTGTGTTGAGTTATCGAGTTTAGTATAAATTAAGCATAAATTTACGACCTAGAACACGATTCTAAACTTTCCTTTATCTTAATATGATGTCGCGAAAATAAAACCTCTTCAATCCATGAGCTCCATACATCGATCGTCTTGCTCCATCCAACTAGACATCAATAATTTACAATTAGCAAGAAAAATGCCAAGAAAAACGAGAAAGCCTTGTAGTTGGCGTAAAAATGATACTTCTGACCTTCCAGCAGGTACCACCGATTCATTGGAATCATTTGTGTCTGTTTTTCTTTTCTCTCGTCCAACTTGCTTTAACCTGACACAGCCAACATAAAACCGACGGGGGCAGAATTGCAGCTTCTTGCATTTGCCTCGCGCACCTAGTCCAACTGCCGACACCGCCGAAGCGTGGCATTAACGTGCGCAGCGCATTACGTGGCTTGGCGCACGCCATGCAGTTTAATATAATTTATTAACCAATCAGTAGCGCATCAAAATAATAGACCGTTCGGAATAATAATTCATTAGCTATGCACGAATGCACCAAGCGCCAGTTTTGCTGAAGCCGTTGCATTCACTCCAGACGGTCGACCTTCACAACGAAACAGGAATACTACCGGGTGGTCTAAAGGCTTCCGTTTCGCAGTACCGTGGCCCGTGCGCTGGTCGTATCTATCTGTATCAATCAAGGTGCAATCCGTCTCTGGCGACATGGTAATGGTAAACAGTGGAAAATCGCAATTGCTCGCAGTTGCAATTGCTCTTGGAGTGGCAATAAAATAGATGCCCGTAGGTGCAGCCACTGCCCAGACGAAACAGACAAGCGCAAATCGGACGAATCCTAATGATGATGATTGAGATATTCAGATTTTATTAGTGACTTGGTTATTCAATTGAATGTGAAATAGTTGACTCGGGTGGGGTTACGGGGAGTAATAAATGACATTTCAATCTTTACTCTGTTATTTGTCTTTTAGAAGCCTTTTTGAAGCATTTCATACGAAATTTATCCATAAAAGTTATGGGTTAGTTCTTGAGTTCTTAGACCTCATGTCCATTGCATTTCTGAAGAAATTCTGATTAGTAGCTTGGGTTAAGAAAAGTATCCAAAATGATACGAGTTTGTGTCAACCCTGCTATTACCGATATTCCTCTTAGCTCACTGATCTTTGCAAGTTCTCATCGATGCTAACCTCAACATTGTCTTTCTCTTCATATTTATTTTATTATTTCGTTAATCTCAGTATTTTTTTTATTCTTGGGAACTGAAAAAAACACACACACACACAGAGAAATACCCAAAACCGCTGAAACGGTTCCCAGAAATAGCGGAAACGCTTCTATTCACAGGGATCACTCGGGATCGACGGAGGAAAAATAATAACACACCCAGCCAAAGACGCTTCTTGCACGCCAAACGTAAATCAACACCTGATCATCAACGCTTCATAACAGTGCGAAGAAGCGTGCGAAATGTAAACAAAAAACCTAATCAACACTTCCATACACTGTCAGAATGGTTTTTTTGTTTCGCTCTTGGTGAGAGATTCCTTCAACCCATTTGAAGATTAATTCAAGATATCAACTAAACTATGGGAATGAAGAATTTACTCTCCAACATTTGGCTGAACTGAAGACACTGGCTATTCTGTGATTTTGTTCGGTTTTATGAAACTTCAGCAAGACTGGACGCCTGGAGCAGCTCAGTTTTCACGGCTATATGCGTTCTAGCGAGATGTCGCCTGAAAGTGTGCTACTACCGTTCAACTGACACTGGGCAAGGTAATCAATATTGACCTCCATTCGCACAGTAAATTGATACGATAGAATCCGCAACCTCAATCGCTCGAGTGTGCAGATACGCGCGGGACAGCCGCTATCGGCAAACAGACACTGGAGACAGGGCGAAAATAACCGGAATGGCGTAACCGTAAGGGCTCCCGACACTGCCAGGCACCCGATCGTATCTCTATCGGCATTGCGTTTCTATTCTTTAGCGCTCGTTCTATGCACACGCATCACCACCCTGCCTACCAATGCCAGCGCTCGTGAGCAACAACAACTATGAAAAAAAAAGTCCGATGAAACGACACCTAGTCCAAAAGGCCGTGTGCCGCAGCATATGTCAGAACGAATAGAATAGCTATCGTGATGTCTTGTCATTTATCACTCACCGACATTCGCTGGCGACGGGCCGCCCGGGCGAACCCAAAAGAATGCCAAATCGGTGGCAGTGACTCCCGCTCGTTCGTACCCTCGGGTTCTCCCATGGTCCTTGCGACACTCCAAACGACGACGCTCCCCTAGTCCCATTGGACAGGAGGCTGTTGATGGGTTGCGACAGTGATAGGTTTAGGCAGGCCACTGTTGCCACCATGCTACCTGGTTCCGCGCCGAAGAATAAATGGCCCCCGGGAGATCGGAGACGACTCGCACCCGGCGTACGAATGGCCTAACATCGCATGGTAGCACATTTTTTCCGTTATTCATTCTGACAGGGCCAACTTTGGAGCCTGTTTGCCGGTGCACCCGAACTCCCCTCTCATCCCTTCCTCCCCACCGGTGCGTCTTTTGGCACGCTCATCCGCTCAGCCATTTGTTCCTGAGCGGTTGGATTATTTGCAGCGAACAAAGTCCGTCAGCGGCTCGAGCTCGAATTACTTCATCGAGCTTTCGTCTACCGTTCAGCATGAGACACGAGACATATAAAACACACACACACACACACAAACAGAAGAAAAAAGAAGAGAAGAAAACATCCCTAACGCTTTCTGTGTCAGTGGCTTCCAAATGATCAAACAGCGCTTACCGAGAGTGACTACATCGGTTTGAGTGACTACCAAAGACAGTTCCCTTTTTTGGTGCTACCAATCGGAACATTCCAAGCCGGTTGTGGATCGTGCTCCGTTCTACCGCAAACGGTCCCGGAAATCTTGTCCGGAAAGCCTGGACAGAGAGAGAGAGAGAGATAATGGTGGACACCCTTCCATGGGGTGTGTGTGTGTGTGTTGTGACTGACCTTCGACGTTGGCACTGTTTGCGCTAATCGACAACACGATCGCAATCGCTGGCTGTTACACGCACACTGATCACCGTTTGGGACACACTGTTCCGATGAAGCCGACCGATAACGGCGGACGGTGCTGAATCGTACGTTTATGGGCATGGTGCGAAGTGCCACCGGGAGTATGCCCCATTCTTCTGATGGTCCCGATGGATGTGACACTGGATGTTAAATCCAGAGCCACTGGCTCACCTGTACCCTGCACACACCAAAAACCCTTGGATTCTGAGCGATTCCTCCATGACTTTATACAGCAATATCAATTAGCTTGGTGACCTTCATCGTATCGTGTGAATACAACAGGACTTTGTAGTTCCCGTTTTTTGGAAAGCGAACCATTATGATTAACCCAGACGGCACTAAAACAAACAACAGCCTGCGCTAAAAGCAAAACTGAGCCCTTTTTAACGCGATGAAAACCCTTCCCTGACACAAGCAATTATCATCCAGAACCATTAATCACCCTCATCACCCTCGAACCGAAACACTGCCGTCAATCCATCTGCCAATCAATCATATTTTGCCAAAAAGGTCCTGCCTTCCTGTCCGGTCAGTGTTCGGACCACGCGAACGAGCAGCGGAATGAATGAAGTTGTCAATTTGTGTCCGGGTCAGGCGCCGAACAGTTGAAATGCTGTGCAAACATTAGCCAGGCGTTGTTGCTTTCACCGACGAAACCGACGGAATGACCACCGAGCGGGAATGAGTTGGCAGGATTATTATTTGCATACAGTGTCATGTCATGGGCAACCCATCCGAACCGTCCCTCCACGTGGTTGATTGATGAATGTTCGATGATGTTTTTTTTATTTATTTTTTGGGGAAGATTGCAGTGGCGAATTATGCGAACAATCGTCGTTTGCCAACTTGCAAATGCAGTTCCATGAGTTATACACACGAAAAAGGGATAGACAGACATTGACGCTTAACAATAGTGTGCAAAGCATGCAACAGTGTCGTTCAGTGGTGTCGTAAAGGATATGAGGCTTTTTCTTCCATGAAACCGCATTTAAGTGGATTTGTTTTCACTAACTTGTTACACCGACCTATCACCACTCGAAATGGTGCTGCAATTTCTTTTGATTAATGAAACCATCGTCAGACGAGTCCCAGTGGATGAATGTCGTTGTGACGGTGCAATAAACTCAATGGTAATGAGCTTTTGCTTTGGCTAATGAGGCACAAATGAACCACCGCAAACATGGTGGTAGCCCTTGGCTACCGATCAACCGACCGTTAGTGCACTTGGCGGTACAGAATGCGTACAGAGTCAGAAACCATCAGCAGACAACGCGGTGTATTTGTTTTTATTTGATGAATCTAATTAATGCTAAAGTTTGCAAAGTACCGCGCATTGCGCAGGTTTGCTTGCTATTCTCGACGGAATTGTCCACTTTTGCTGCTAGTCTTTTTTTTGCCACTAACAATGTACAAACTTCTCCATACGATGTGGTGAAGAAAGCTGCACTTCGGTCCAATGCAGTCCGGTTCGGCGGGAAATCCTTCTCCTTCATGTGTATCTTTAGCGTGTTTTTGTTGTAGTTTGTCGCCAATGCCAATCATCACCATCATTGACTAGTGGGGATTGTAAGACTAGATCTCACCTTAGTGCGGTTAAATTCGCATTCGCACAAAAACCGGACACTCGAGTGAAATGATGAGCAAAATGGACGGGGAAAATAAAAACGACATACCGGGTTCGGGATCGCTTTACCGAACGGAACGGAACCGATTAGCAACAATCGGTTTCTCTTTCGTTTTCTCACCGACGAAACGGACCAAAGTCACTCACACGCGAACTTGTTTTCAACTGTGTGTACGCGTATGATCCACAGCGCGACAACGCGGTGTTATATACGAAAGGGTGTTTGAATGTTTGCTTGCACCGTCCTGCTGAAATGGTAGTCGATTTCATTTGCCGTGTTGGTAATTAAACGAGACACACAACTAGATGCCAAGGATCGGACAGCCAAGTCTGGCACAAAGTGAACTGGCGAGCGGAGCGAAAAGCTTTTTCCCATTTCCCAAGGGCAAACGACAGTGACAGTGAAACGTCATGATAGCGTTATGTGCACGTAGGATAACATTATTCTGTGCCGTGGAAACGGTTGACCAGTGGGTGTGATAATGCGAGTTAGTCATTTAGGGGAAGGAAAAAAACACAACTAATTACCACCACTACCCCACTGCTGCTGCAAACGAATCGATCGCGTGACGTTAGTTCGTTGACACGTTTAGCGCATCTGTGCGCGGTTTAGCTCATTAATCTTTGGCGTAATTTTTCAAGCATTATGTCGATTTTTCCTGGGTGTCTGGCAAGAGGTATTCCCATACCAATGCCCGTGCCGAATCCCAACATCACCTATAAACCTGATTATGGCCGTAGAATTCCTCACCTATTTGCAAGGAAGCAAATGAGAGTGCTGCAAAACAACCACATACCACCGATTCAGCTGCATAATGGTGGTGTTTATGGGGTGGCCGGGTGGAGAGAGAGGGGAGGGGTGATGGTGGTGGATTTCGACGCCCGTTCACCCATTTGGAATCGGTGCAGAACGCAGTCTATTAGGTACAGCTATTTACTGTACTGTCCGCACGGTTCGCACGCCCGGTTCAACCTGGAAAGCAAAAGGTCCGGCATCCGGCCGGGTGGATCAGTGCCCGGCCTAAGCCTACCCTTACGCCCGTACGCCCTGCACGATCGCGCACGCAAACAGAAGGTGCCTGCTAATTGCTATCATTTCGATCAATCCCGTTCAGCTCGCTACCGGATTTTGCGCGGGCACGGCACAACACGGTGGAAATGGTTCTGTTGCGTGGATCAAAAAAAAAATAACCCACCGACCGGCTTGAATTAATCTCCGCCACAGCTTATTGCATTAAACGTAACCGGTATGACCCCATCCGCGATATGAAGGATTATTGTGCCGGAATGAAGGAACCGATGCTTTACCCCGGTTGCCCGGTAAAGCTTCCGTTCGCTTTTGTTCTTTGCGAGACATAACCGCGCAACGGCGGGAATTATTTGCATTCCAGCGCTCCCAGAGTGCGAGTGGTGATGGTGGAAAATTGAAACACTAATGTGGGTGTGGAAGCTAAAACACTGGGTGGTTTGTGTGTTTTTTTTACTTCTAAATCTGTGTTTTTTTCCTCTCATTGATCGGAAGCAGTTGCGGTTTGCTGGAGAAATAATTCTCCCTTACCGGAAATCGGAAGGTGCTATTCTGGTGCTGTGTGTGTGTGTGTGTGTGTGTGTGTGTGTGTGTGTGTGGATTGGTGGTATGATTTTGCATTTGATGCACCCTTCTAGTGCATGCTTGTGGCCGCACCTTGATTGACCGGGTCGGGGTTTTTGCTTTTCTAGGTTAGTTACATAACTGTCCGCCGTGGGTGCTGCAGAATGCTGGGTTTACTGCTTCCTGTTTACTGCCCATGGAACGAGCGCCATTCCCTCTAAGCTCACTTTGCAATTACCACCGATATTCTTCCAATCGGTCGATCGCTAACTAGCTCTGTTAATAAGAAAGTCGAGCTAGGCTGTGGTAAGCGTGTAGTTTGCTACAGGAACTTCGTTAGGAAACGAGACACCTCGTGAATGTTCTATTGCCGATTAGATGGCTTTACGTTAGAAAGTTATTAGGCTTTTTTACATCGTAATCTTAATGGGGTGGGGAAATTAGTTCCGCTGCTAACCACGTTGCCATTAGCTTGATTGAAAATGATTTTAATTATGTTCTAACAGGATAGGACAATCGATTAGATAGAGAGAGAAAAACATCACTGAATAGTGTAAACGAATCAGAAGAACGAAGCGGTTTATGCGAAGACATTGAAAACTCGACTGAATTGACACAAATGATTCGCAAAACAGAAACTTGAAAAATATTTTTAAATAAATCACAAACTGTTTGGAACTTTTGTGGTAAATTTGTTAAACGTTGCCACTGTCATAAGCGTAAAATCGATACAAAATCACGCAGAAAAATCAAATTCAGAAGAGCTGAAGAAACAAAAGCACAACTATAAACACGCCGAATAATCAAATTCGAAAGAACTGAAGAAATAAAAACACAACTATAAACACAAGAATCTGATATTTACTTAATTTCAGTACATGGTTCAGTATGTAATACTCTAAGTATCTAATACTTTACCGTGATCCGCAATATTCGCAGAGTAATGGAAGTGCTTGTCTATTACTTCACAACGCCTTGCATGTGTTCCATTACTATTAATGCACCATTATGTACCATTATGCACAAACTGTACTGTTATCATCCGCGCTCAGGGTGAGTGTTGCACGACAGCAGCACTGTCCCCTAGCATTAGTGGCTATTTGCTTTCGATTTTCACGATTTCGATCATTAGATGTGGAAAGGTTCGCATTTACCTGTCGCGTTAAGCGCTAAAAGACGGGACAGTGTTCTTGCACGGCAGATCAATTATCCTTTCCCGGTGATTAAAATGGCAAATAATTCAATCGATCGCGTCCATCACCACCACCATTTGACTGTGAAGTGAAGTGGTCGCACAAGAACGCTAGCGTAATCTTAGCCGACGTCTTAAAGCATAGTCCTCCCTCCTGATGCACTGTTCGGGGAATTATTGATAGTGTTAAGCCCAGCCCGTTCTTTTGCAGACGGAAAATCACGCTTTCCCGTTAGGAGAGTAATTATTATTACGCATCGTGTTCAATCGGTTTCATTTTCACCTGTCCGCTGCCTTGTGTTTTTCATTTTCTTTCTGTGGCGCTCCTTAAAAAAAACTCCCGCATCCGATCCCGATCGCACGCAGTGAAAGTAGTATTACATCAAATTACATGCACTAAAGCGAACGGTCCCCCCCCGGTGTCTTGGGCATGTTAAAGTTTGGACTCACAGCAGATAAAAAAAAACATCGGTTAAAGAGGTTTTCATGCGTAAATGCGCCTAATTAACGCAGGCAGCGGCCGTGTGGTATCCGTAACGGGTTCCGATCTACTATCGCGGTGCATCTAATCGCGTGTAGCACAATCTGAGCCCGTGTTTTGCTTCACCACGACTTTCGACACGTTACACGTTGCGTGTGAGAAAGATGCGTTGGGTTCGTGGTAGGTGCTGCTACCAGAAACGATAGAAACGGTCGTGTGGCGATGTAGCAGCGATCGGTATCGCAAGATGATAGCTTCGGTCTCGGTGGAACGAACCGGCGATTAACCCGCAACACAGACGACAGATATTCTACTCGTGACAGCTGAAGAGCTGCTTTACCTTCCTTTCTCAAAAAGCTTTTTTTGCTTCCCCCATTTTTTTTTCCTACTACAAGTCACACCTTTTCGAATCGTTGCCATTCCTGCGTTCTCAAGCCCGTGCGTTAGATGTGGCTCTTAAGGTCGCCGAGAATAAACCCACCAGGGGTACCTTCAATTGACCATCGATTTTCACCGATTTTCAACACTTGGCCGAACCATTCCTCAGCCCGGTAGCCCGCCACACTGCCATCATCATCATCATCAGACGCGGCCACAGAATGGTAACGGTTTCGTGTGGTGATCGTGGTTGTCGTCCAGATCGGACGCATGTTTTATGCTCATGCCCTATTCCGCAACGCTTACGCAAGCCCGTGCGAGCCCTCGATTGAGCAATAGCCTCATCAATCATTGTACAACGGGCCGACCAATGTGCCCGGCTTCTTTACACGGAACGAACAGTCCCGTGCTGTGCAACGACCCCTTCGGCCAAAACATACGGTCCCCGCTTGTTTGCTACAACGGTGCGGCAAAAAAAAAAGAACAACAACTCCCATTCCCAGCAGCAACAAATGGTTCGATTATGATAATATATCTAATTGATTACCGGCTCATTTGAATATTACGATCACACACCGGGCTGGGTTCGCCACTAGCGATCGTCCGCTCGCACGTAGAACTGGCACGACTGGAGCGGTCCGAACTCCACCCCGTGGTCCGTGGATGAGGCTTAAGTGGATCAGTTTGTGACAGGCGTGAAACCATGATCACCACCTTCCGGCAACTGCTGCGCACGCACAGCTGCTTTCTGATCGATCTTCCATCGCGCAGCTGTGATAAACAGATCGAATCACAACGGCACTTGCAAACCGTACAACCCACCGCCGTGTGGGATGAAATAGATGGCTGGCATGCTGTTTTGATTTCAAAGAAGCTTAGTTGTTTGCTTCCCGCGATTAGCTCTCCAGAACGCAACAAGGTTCTAACTTCCGAAAAGGTGCGTTTTTGATAAACATTTTATTACTTTAGCACCACTTGTGCTACATATGGCAGCCAGGGAAGTTCGCACGAAACCTGAACGATTTCCGTTTCACATGCATCGGGCCACAGTTTAACACATTCTATCCGGCACAACAGGTTTGGTTTGATGAGCATAAACACACTTTAATTAATTGCGGGAAAATTGACTTCCTTCATTCCGGAGCCGTCCGTCAGCCGAACGAGATAAGGTTTAAATGATGAGTAAGTGTTTCTTTTCAATTCTTATCCCTTGTTTGCTTCTTCCCCGCATTGGGGCTATGCGCAACAATATCAGGTTAGGGCCAGACCAGCCCAGCCCGTGAAAGGCCACCCGCTCTTTTACGCTTTACCGACCGACGGGTGGTCCAGCAAAAGAAGGGTGCGTATGGTACTTTTGGTACTTCATCTTCATGCGTTCCATCTTACTACACCGGCCTTATCCGATTATTGTCACTGACAGCAGTTTGCTACTGTGTGTGACGAACGTACCGAAAAAAAAACCCATGGAAACCGCACCGAAAAACCTCATCCATGGCCATAAGTGAAATTGGACACTGGGATCGTAAAATAAGGGATGATGAACCGAAAATAAAGCCGTAAAATGATGTCTGTTAGCAGCCACAAAACCGCAAACACCGACAAGATGCGTAAGAAAGTGCGTTGCTATCATATCGGTTAATGTTGATTTTTGTGAGGCCTTTAGTTAAAGGAAAACGGTGGTGAAATGCACAATTGAAACAATTTCAGATAATGTTTTTATAGCATCATTTTTATGCTTTAGTGCAACGTTGAGCAAAAAAAAATTACGGAACAACAATGTAAGATCGATTCATATCGATACAGAAACCACCCAGAACGATTTCAAACAATCAATCAATCAATCAATGAATGATTATGTTTCCTACTATAGCTCCTTTTTCCTTGGACTACCATTGTTCTTGCTTATCGTATTCATTTTTCTGTATCATCGCAACAAGCACCAAATTGAAAACAATTCAATTTAACATTTGCCTAAGGCTTTCGATTGTTCGTTTCCTTCCCAAAATACACTTTGACCTTTGGTTCGATCATTGCGACCAGTCATTTAGCTTCCTTCAAACGACCTTTCCTCTGATGCGCCCAGATGAATCGATGCAAGCGTAACACATTGCATGAAGCACATTCACAAACCACGACATTCTTGGAGCAATTATTTGGACCAGTTTGCCAACGGACGGTGCATTGGCATTGGGCAGACGGCGAACGCACCATCGCTTCACGCCAGCGGTTCACTCGCACGTAATCGGTGTAATTGCAGCGAGGAATCCTGCCGGCGTGCATCATCCAGATTCAGCACACTCGCATCCGTGACCGGTACATCCAGTTAGGTTGGTGTGTTTTTTTTTTATTTTTATTTTGCCAAGACCCATTTTTGTTTACCTCCAGAATCAGATCGATACCAGGAACACCCCATCACCATAAATCCGTAAAAGTGATGTCGAGGTGACAGTGTCTCCATTTCCCTACAGCTCGTCGACTCGTGACAGCATGGGATGGAAAATTCTAAGAAAACGGAAAACTAATGAGAAAAGACATCCTTCCTTTTAGCGGTTTCCCAACGGCACGGCTATTCCCGAACGCTTCTCCCAGCCTGCAACGCGGTTGCAATGTGATAGTGCGTTGTTTTTCTTGTTTTTGTGTTTGTGTTTGCTGCCGAGAATGTTCTGCCATCATTCGTCTTTGTCGTCGTGTCGCCGTGTCTCATCGGTTCAAGAATTACGGCAATGCCAATGCGGGAACGCTTGCTGACTGGTGAGCCGTTAACGCAAAACCAATTGCTTGCGGATAATCCATAAATTTAAATCACACTCTCGCGTTATCAATCAATCTTCACCGGTCGTACGTGGATAACGTTACTTTACCATGTTTGCAGTAGAAAAACGCGCTTGAAACGCATCCTATTTCCGTTGCATTCTCACAGTGTGTTAGCTTTTGCGCGCTGAGAATTTATTTAACAGTCGAGCGTGATTAATAGCTTACCACTTACCAGCTCGTTATTAATTTAAAACTGTGAACATTACTACCCTGCAGCTGGTTGGTGTAAAATGTGATGCTGTGCCGCTTTGCCAGAAATGATGCTTAATTACGAGCAAGGTACCTTCGAACAAAACGATCCTCGAGCCAAATTACGCTGGTGGCATTAGTTTCTAAAATTGACTTTTTTACCATTAATCAATGCTCCAAACGAGGCACGGTTGGCAACGGTGTACTAGCTGTTAGTTTAAGCAATTTAATTGTAACGTAACCGTACTAAAATAAATGACACCAAATAAAGCAATAAATCTTCTCGCCTCTAGCAACGATAGTCTTTAGAGTCTTTAGGTTTGCGATCTTAGCTTTGCTACCTTTTTGGTTGATGCTGATCCATTAACAACATCTTTGGTGCTACATACACTGGGGAGAAGGAATACACTGTAAGCGTTGTAGCTCTGATATGTTTGGAATACAGTTTGTTTGTATCTGAGATTCGTTCTAGTCAGATAAGAACAACTCTAAAGAAATGGTTCCACTGATCACTTTACATCTCCTAATAGCTTAGTATTAAAAAAAATGTTGCTGCTTGCAATTCGGATTAACTCCAAACAAATGATCTTAGAAAAGAATAGCTGTAATAAATTGGAGTACTCCCCATGTCATCAGCAACCTTAAGCAATTAACATGAACAGCAAATCTGCAACATATGGACGATGTCTTTGCGCTTTTTGTTTTTTTTTTGCAACACAACGAGGTCAGCAGTCCGTGGTAATACATGAAGACCCACGTCCGAGATGTATGGCTTACTTTACCCGATGGTCCACATACGAGATTAAAAGTATTGCGGCTTTGTTAATTGCTCCTCCGAACCAGGCGCAAAAGGGGATGAAATGAATCATTCCAGCACACGTATGACGGACAGGCAAGAAGTCACTCCACCGGAGGACTGAACCAGCATGGAATGTCTTTTCGTCTCGAGTGGAACAACTTTGCTCAGGCCGTTACCGGATCATGCTTTCTCACGCCCTTGCGAACAGTGGTATGGCTTCAAGCGCACAGCGTCCAGAGACGGTGGGACACAATGTTGCAAATATGGGTCCATCAAAGCTTCAATCGCACAAATTACCACTCCATCCACTCGAGGGCGACTTGTAATTCGATAGCATAACGTAAGCCTGAAGCACATTCACACACACACACACGCAAGTACGGAAGATGTGTGGTTTTTGGGGGCAACCCGGCCGACGTGTATATTCTTTGGAAAATTCATTTTGCACCACCACATTACTTCTATGCTTCGCAGCGCTCGATAAGTAATCATTAATCAGGATAGCTTTTGCGCGCTTTTGGGTTGCGTTTCTCATACTTCTGGCACACTGTTCCGCGTGCGACGAAGGGTTCTATTTCCCGGCCGTGCCACTCTGGACAGCCGGAGACCGGTCGGTCATAGGCACGGTTGTAATTAATGTTTAGCGACCAATACCGGTGCTTCTGGGCAAACGGTACGCTGCTACTGCATTGATTATACACGAGCCGGTCGAGTAAATTAGTGCGCGAATGCTTCCTCGATGTGAAGTGGTCCGACGATGGCGCCGTCCAGAGTACGCATAGCAAGAATTGGCAACATTGTTGCAAAAGTACGAGCATGCATCACGAATTAATTCATTCCCCTTACGTGAAAGCTACAGACGATTTTTGCTTCCTGTACGTTCATGCACAGTACATACTTATATCTAAATTTGAAACAAATATTAGCAATGATGACAGTTCGTCACTTCATCGAGCGTTGAAATCTTCCGTTCCGAGTTCCGTTCGAAAATTTTTCAACTGCTTGTAATTTGTTCTATTCTTAGAACACGTTTTTTTGCCTTCAGGTTCAGAAACCGTTTCTGCTCAAAACCTTGCACGTTGACTCCTGCGTGGTATTTGTAATAGATACCGACAATTAGCCTGACTATTAGAGTATGCTGTCCGTACTCCTTTCGAAGTGGGAAAGCATTATTTCCCGTTTAGCACCAGTCCAGTAGATTTTGTTTCTTTTCTTTTTTACTTGCACTTCTCCAACTTCGGTCACGATCTGTTCCGTATAAAAAGGAAACGAAGTGAAGCGTATGCTAACCAGAACGCCTCTTAGCCGATGGTTTAACATCAAAAGGTGTTAATTAGAGGCTAAGCTGTGTTCCTTTCACGAGACGGCAATGGTTTTCGTACCGTATCAAGAATTTATGCGATGTGTGTTCGCTTCACTACCTTCACAGTAGCAGCATTAGCACATGTCCAAGTGCTGCGTTCTAGCCAAACCCAACCTTGACCTTCCGCAGCACCGGAGCGCACAAAGGCAAGCGGTGAAAATTGATTGATAGCCTTGGGTTGTACGCTGTTCCCTTTCGCTCGAAAAGAAAGCAATCAAGCAATGTTTTCTTTTTTCTTGATCGTCAACCGAACTGCCGAATGAAAGTATTGCCGTTCGTGCATTTATCTTGCTTTTGCCACGTTTTTCTAGTGGCTGAAAGAGAAATTGAGCAATGAAGATGAATGAATTTTTGAAATAATACCCCATGTTTAGCGGGAATGATACAACCTGGTGGTGGGAAACAATTTCGAACCCTTCCAAGCTTACCAGCAAGTGCTCCAGGGTGAAGTGTTTAATTGGACGTTTGAACGTTTAGCCGTTGTTGGAGTGCTCAGTCAGTGTGCAGCTCAAGATAGACTGGACCAAAATTGTGATGAAACTAGCCGAACAAAGCGATTCGATGTTTTGTGTGATGGAATTAGATTCATGTATATTAAGATTTTCTAAAAAGGATTTCAACTAATAGGATTTTATAAAGTCCCTTAAAATGAGGAGTCAATTTTGAATTCCAGGAAACAGAGCAATAATATTCTACGATTTTATGTGTACAATTTGATATTAAATGTGATACATAAAACGGATTACTGTTTATTTAAAATCTAATCATTTCGACTAACAAACTTGATGAGATTATTACTGTTTACACAAACATTTCTAATATTCCTAGAATGCATCATTTATCATCGCTTCTTGCAGACGTTGCGCAATTGCATTTGCAAGCTTCCAAACGGCATGATATCTCAATTATTGCCCACCTGCACAAGGACCCTACTCTCGGTACAAATACACTAGCACAAACTTCTTTTCGCTCTGTTCGCGAAAACTTCTGCCCAGCCAGCTCCGTTACAGCGTGGCGTGTTGGCAAAGTGTTTGGCACAAGATTTACGCATCACCCGGTGGCAAGATAGCGAGCCGGAACGTTTCTACGCCGTGGCACAGAGCGAACAGTTCTGCAGCATCCCCTTTTTATCCTTCATTTATCAAACCAGCGTGCCATGGTGATGGTGGACGATAGCAGTCGTTTGCCGAGTGGGATACACGCTCGCAAAGATGAGCTTCCGTTTCACGCGCATGCCAGACACGCGGTGGGCTTAGACAAAACGATTAATAATAATTATTCGTTATTTATTACGTCTACCATTATCCGATGCCTTTCGGTTACACTAGATCGTTTTGTGTTACATTTAGCAAGAACGAGCAAGGCTGAAGAATGATTCGTAACCAAAAAGATTTCCATTTAATATCTAGCATTCTCTTTATGTAAATCTTACGAAAACTTTATTTGGTGTTAAGCTTTAAATTATGTACTCATTTAATTTTCTATTCCATAAATTCCGCAAAAGAACATTAATAACAGCCTACACAAAAAGACTAAACACCACGCTTAACATTGGATGGTATTTTTCAATTGCAGTAGTTTTGCACTATTCACTAAGTGCTCTAAGCTCGGTTGTGCACTGGCAATGCAAGACAAATGCACCCCGCCGGCAAAGCGGAATAAAATTGAATTAATAAATATACTCTCCTTCCAACCGATACACATGTGCTGCCCATTACGAAGGCGATTTACAATGATATCGTAGCACTTGGCTACCAACGTTCGAACGCTCCCGGGCAAACAGTCGACCAATTGGCTAACCCACCGACATTGCTTCCAGCCCACTCAACGAACGGCCACGTGCAACCAAACCAGTGCAAACGGCACTGGGCGGCTTCTGGTGGTTCACATACGCCAAAAGGGATTCGAACGAAACGGCCAATAAATAAATACACTCAATGATGACACTTGACCAGTTTTCGCGGCAGGCTAATCATGCGCGAGCGGACGCGAGTGGGTCCACGCAACCCTGGCAGCCGGAATGCAGCCGGTGCCCGATTATGTATCGAAAATGGGTGGACGACATGTGTATAAAAGGTAAGCCGGCAAACGGTTTAAGCACCCTGCACTGCACCCTCGCAATGCGCTGGCCGCTTGTGAGCGAGTTTAGCGCTGGATCGTTCGTACGTGCAGGCATCTCTAAAGTGAAAACATAATTGTACTTGTGAGGGGAAAAACTGTTAAAGCGCAAGTGTTTTTTTTTCTGTGCTTTGTTGAGGTCTGTTTCAGCCGGGTTATAGAGCTTGGCGAATGTCGGGGGAAAACCTTCCCTCCAAACGATTTATTCCAATGGTGTTGCAGTGCGTGGGAAAGTTGTGAAAATTAAGCCAAGTTGACACCGGCTCAATACTGACCATGTTTGTTGTAGCAAAAACATTTATTTGCAATTTGATCATCTTGTACTTGAGTTGTTGAGTTAAATAAATTGAGCTGTTGAGTTAAATAAATCGTAAAACTTTTTAAACCATATAAATTAATAAAATAATTCTCACGATAACATTGTACTCAGGAGATGAACAAACTTCCGCAAAAAAAAAGTTCCTCCTTTTTCTGTTTGCATGCAGTTATTTATTCAGAAAACTGCAAAAAAAAAGATGGCACCTGATCTTCATCGTAAACATCGATCATTGAGCACCTGTCTGCGATTTCCACGAAGCACAAAACAAACGAAGGCAAATAAACAAGGGAAGAGAAAAAAAAGCACGCATCCTTTCATTCCCAACCATGACATTGCCGTGCCCTGTTGAAACGGCTGTTTGCCACTTGGCAAAGCTTCCTACCCAATCGCACCACCGATACGAAATGCGCCCGATCGATCATGAGCAGAATGATAATTTATTTGTTAAGTAAAATGATCGTAGTGGCAGAAATCAGCTAAGGCAGGGACAAACCGTGCTGCACAATCCCATAACAAACAGCAAAAAAAAGCGATATATAGTATGGTTCTCATATCACCGATAAGGATTGATTTGTAATTTTATCGATCGCTGGTCGTTCTCTCGCGTCGCATGTACGGTGAGTGTCACCCAGTGGAATGCAACTGGTGGTGAGAATGTGGTTTTCCTTTTCCGCTGGCCACATATCCGCACAACCGCACGCCGAGGGTTACACGATCAGTCGGCGATGTCGAAAAGATAATGTCATCGTCGATTGACACGTGTTCTACTATTGCACCTTGTTTTTGCTTTTTTTTTCTCCCCTTTCCTGCTGATTTTATCCACTTGTTCGCTGTCTTCTAGCAGCGCGAACCAATTATCATATTCTGTTTTCATTTCTGCTGTGGTTCGATTTGATTTTCTCCACCCCACCCCAGCAACAGGTCCCGGTTACGATGCGTTACGACTAACATTGCGGCGAGTGTAATGCATATCTTTACCGTTACCGGCGTTGCAGCGAATAAATAGTGAATGAACTAGTTTTAGGCTTTGCTTACCCCGCTTCTGTTTATTTTTCGTTTTGTTTTGCTTTTTTTTTAAATGCGTGAAGAAGGGAAAACAATCCGATATGCATTTTGTTCTTCTTTTAGTAATTTCATATAAACTTTTAAAAAATTGGGCATAATTTTATGATTTTTGTTAAATAAAAATTTAATAAACTCCATCTAAATTGTTTTGACGCATTCAAAGCTTTCGATGCAATTAACATGCACCGTTCAAATGGGTAAAGAAAAGCGGTGAACATTTTTCACACTAATCTGTGTTGTTCCCACTGTACGCGGTCGGTGTGCCGAATGCGCACAGTCAAAGGAACGCTCCAGTTCCAGCCTTGCCACGGTAGGTCGTCGTCACTTCTGAACTGTCCCTTTCCCTTTAGTAAACCGCCCCATTACCCTAAACGATTGCTTTCACCTTCGCGCTGTTTGCGCTAATAGATGACAATTCAAAACCCCGAAACCACTAAATAACATACCTTGCGCGATGCTGATGCTTTTAACACTTTCATTGTTGCCGTTACGTTGCGTTATGAGTTTGTTCTTTTCCGCTTAAATCGTGCCCTTCCTCCCCTCCCCCCCCTTCTCTCCCTCTCCCTCTCCCATTAGCCCTTCCCAAAAAACCCATCGCACATTGTATCGTTCTCATTGTAACGTCCCGGTTGTTTCCTCCGTAGCGTGAAGCTTTCTCTTCTGCTGGAGCGGCTCAAATTTGCTCTGCACAGTTTACCCACATTTTTTCTTCACTTTGTTCCTGTTTCCGAAAAGGATGGTCCCGGGATTTGTGTTTGTGTTGGGTTTGTGCTGCACTTAGCAGGCTCAGTAATGTGCCCTCCTTCAAGAGGATCGGCCCAACAACCGAACACAGTCGTCATCTCCGCGCCGACAATATTTAGATTCACTTTCGTTCGCGTTGAAAGAAAAGAACCCAACCCCCGTTTTCAGCCGAACCTTTTAGAGTTGCCCAATTACGCGACGGAGAGCCAGCACCTCCGAACCCCATTCGACGGTCGGTTACAAACTTTACCTTACGTCCAAAAATGGTCCATAATTGAAAATTAAAATATTGTGCCAAACGGTGCACTGGTAGGGACCTTTTGGCTTACAAATATCATCATCATAACCATTGAAATAAATTGACATGGTTCCGACATTATGACCACGCCATCGTAACACCCCCTCATCATCAAGGGGATGTGGGCAAAATGTCAATCACATGGTGTGGGTGGATGTTTCCTTAAATCGCTCAACAGGCTTTTCATCGAAACAATAGACTGTAGTGAGTGTAATCTGCATGATGATTGCTCCTTTCACCACAAGATTGATGATGTTTGCACAACAATACAATATCCTTACAAACAACTTAAACCTAAGACAGAAAATTAATAGCAATTTGTTAAATAATGTCAACATTTACTGTTCTAATATTGAACGGAATTTAGTTCAAAAAACAAAAAAAAAAAGGTTTCTCTTTAAACGAGAAAACATATTTCAAGCACAACATAACGCAAAGGTGAAAATCTGCACATAAAGCGGTACACGAGCGACCCAAAACATCCAAATATCATAACCGATCTATCGGAACACGTCTCTATTAATTGATTACTTCACTGACCATAACGACACCGTTGGGAGAAAACAATTCCATAACGATAGCAATTTTTGATAAAACAAAACCCCCCGTCCCCTATCCACCCCACTTCCGCGGCCGTCGGCACCCACCGCCCAAAGATGGTCCAGTTTTTGTTCGGGCACGGTCTATTAATCTTTTTCCTCTCCCCACATAGGGTGCCTCAAACATTCCCTTTTTCACCCAAAACACCCCCCCCCCTCCCCCTGGAGCACACATGCACACGAAATTTTCGCATCTGTCCCACTTGCGTTTGCGTGCTTTTTTTTCTTTTTTTCTTTCTTTTTTTTTCGCTAGTTTCCCGCAAAACGCATAATTTCAATTCCNCAAGGGGCTGTGGGCAAAATGTCAATCACATGGTGTGGGTGGATATTTCCTTAAATCGCTCAACAGGCTTTTCATCGAAACAATAGACTGTAGTGAGTGTAATCTGCATGATGATTGCTCCTTTCACTACAAGATTGATGATTTTTGCACAACAATACAATATTCTTACAAACAACTTAAACCTAAGGCAGAAAATTAATAGCAATTTGTTAAATAATGTCAAAATTTACTGTTCTAATACTGAACGGAATTTAATTAAAAAAAAGTTTCTCTTTAAACGAGAAAACATATTTCAAGCACAACATAACGTAAAGGTGAAAATCTGCACATAAAGCGGTACACGAGCGACCCAAAACATCCAAATATCATAACCGATCTATCGGAACACGTCTCTATTAATTGATTACTTCACTGACCATAACGACACCGTTGGGAGAAAACAATTCCATAACGATAGCAATTTTTGATAAAACAAAACCCCCCGTCCCCTATCCACCCCACTTCCGCGGCCGTCGGCACCCACCGCCCAAAGATGGTCCAGTTTTTGTTCGGGCACGGTCTATTAATCTTTTTCCTCTCCCCGCATAGGGTGCCTCAAACATTCCCTTTTTCACCCAAAACACCCCCCCTCCCCCTGGAGCACACATGCACACGAAATTTTCGCATCTGTCCCACTTGCGTTTGCGTGCTTTTTTTTCTTTTTTTCTTTCTTTTTTTTTCGCTAGTTTCCCGCAAAACGCATAATTTCAATTCCCGAAGCTAATTGAATATCACATTCCTGGGCCGCGGCGTGATGCCGCGAAACAAAACAATTCCCTCCGCAAACAAACTCCAATCACTCCCCCCTAATCAGCGATCGCTCCAAACCACCCCAAACCGATCATCACGTGTGATGTAGTGCGATTTCTGCTCCCTCTTTCTCTCTCTCTCTCTCTCTCTCTTTTTTTCGTGATCTCTCACTCTAGTTCCTTCCTTTCTCCTGTAGTGAGTCGAACCACTTTTTGTTTCTTTTTTTTTGGCAGGGAAGCTTTCATGCACCATTGGCAAACGATCGGCGGCGAATGAAACCGTTCGCCTGTGTTCGCCGGCATCACTCCGGAACGTCATATTCGCGCGTCACCACCGGAAACAGGCTGGTTGATTGTCAGCGCAAAAATGAAACCACCGGGACACGAGAAATTGGCAGCCTTGCTTACCATGTTTGGTTCGGCATCACTGTGTTTTTGGCTTTGGATTGTTCCCAAAATAATGCCGATTCCGCGTACCGTTTCCGCCGTCTCGTTGTGCACCAACGATCGGACGAACTGTTTTGAAGGGTTTTGTATTTGTATCGTGACTGTGTGAATGTTGGGGGATTTTTTTTGCTTCATAAATTAATCGTGCATCAGATTGCGTTCGTTACAAGGTCTAATTCGAGTTGTAGTTTCGTTATGCATGCAAAGGAGAAAAAAAACACACACTGATCATAAGCTGCAATAAATCTTCTCGCTGGTCAGCATCAATTGTGGTTCCAACGTTGGAACACTTTGGCATACGCAGAGTTATTTTGCGTATCACTTCCGATCGGTTGAGAAATTGAAGATGGGATTATAGGACGCCTCGCACACGTCCCCGTTTGACGTGTGCGTTCGATTGTGACTGCTCTAATCCCTGTCCGCCAACGAACCGTCGAATCGTCCACTTCGCCGACACATCCACTTCGCCAGCAGGCGGGAAAGTTGAACCAATTTATTTTGGGGTGGTGGTCACGCGTTCGCAACCCAAGCGGTTCCGAAGGGTGCAAAACATACGTTTCGACTTGCCCCCCCCCCCCCCCCCCTTGCCTACGGACCGAGTTGGCCACAATCGAGGGACTGCGCACCTGGTTGGCCAAAGCCGGTTCAACTCACGCCCGAACGATTGACGTGCTGGATGGATTTTGTGCGAATTTCGAGCCTCCGGGCGGCTGACAAACGGGCGTTGGTTGTCGATCAAGTTAGCCCAGGTCGCCCCAAAAATTTCGCCAGATTTCTCTTTCAACGCGGGCACGACGATGAGCGTGGATTAAGTTTCTATCCCTTCGTACGACCCGTGCAGAATCCGGTGCCGAAGGAATCACCCAAGGCTCGTCTTTCAACAGGCACAACCCAGCAAACCTTAATACGGAACCTCTGCTCTGCACCGCTTTATTCTGTTTCAATCAACAGCAAATTCGAACAAAAGAAACATAATGCGTGCAAACAACTCTTTTTTTTTAATTAATCACTTTAAATAATGTTCGTGCTCGTACAACCAATATTTGGAAGAAAATAAATATTTAATAAACAATTGGTTCGGCACGTGCCACAAGACTAAAATGTATTTATACAACTGCGTCTCAACATCGTACAACAACGTACAGAGTGCAATAATACAAAAGAAACAAAAAAACAAACGATTCTTGACGAAAACCCTCAGCCGAACCTTACCTGAACACTGGGAAGTCTACGAGTCCATCAGAGTATCCACTTGCCTTTCGGTCGTCGTCAAACCACTCTGTCCGTCCGTCTCAGTATTCCGCTTTCTTTCTGTTATTATTTGCTATTAACACTGTACACTCGGATATAAACGCCTCACCACACACCGAAGGCCTCGCTGCCAGCGAGTTTGTAGCAGAACGCAGTTGGTTAAATTGTCTGAAAGAAGAACAAGCAAACGAGCGGTTCAAACACGTGAGAACATTGGGAGTGACGGCGTTTGTTTGCTGACATTCCACCAACAGTAGAAGGAAAGAAAATGGTCCGCACTTCCATCGAAGAGAGCATGCAAGCGAAGCTGCAAGCGAAGGTGTACGTGTTGAACGTTGAACAGGTGAGTTTTACGGTGAGACGCAACTTTTGCATACGGATCTCGAAGCCGAAGCACGATCGGAGCGAAAGTTGATGTCAGCATATATGAAATGTTCATATGCAAGCCACTTTGGGCACGCGAGTAGATCAAGCGTGTCTAACGCTGAAATCGTGCCAACCTTTCGAAGGTGGAGTCGCGTACCTAGGGGACTGCATCTATCCCTACGGGTTTATTGATAATCTGCGATAAACGAAACGAAACTTTGTGCTGGGTTAGTATCGCCACTTGTGTTTGGATGGTTGCAAAACTTATTTGATAAAATAATTCATCAAGAAAATTGATTTTACACTCTGCTGGACATACCATTCAATGTACTTATTGAGAAAATAACTTTTTTTAACTAAACATGTAACAGGGAACTCTATTTTGCTTATTCAATTCACGCTTCCACATACAGAACTTCATATGAATCGAGCAGTTGAATTGCTTCCACATGTGGTGTGATATTGGCTTTCAAAATTGAATCAATACCTGAATGGTCTTACCACCCTGCTCATCTTGATGCGAACTTAGAAACATAGGAAAGCATAACACAAATAAAGCAACTGTACTTGCAAAAACGAATAAAAACAAAACACTCGCCAAGCGCGCACCCGGCATCAACCATTTACCCGCAATATTCTTGCAATGGATGCCTTGGCAAAGGAGTGCAAATAAATGGAATTGATGCCAGCAAACGTGTGTAACCGATATGTGAGCGCATGAGCGCAAAAACACAAATAAAAGCGAACAACAACATCAAAAAAAAATCAATAGAAAACGGCAGCCAGTAACGTACCGTCCATTGCACGAGCGGCAAGTTCACATTCTTCGGGTTATTCCCTTGGGCTAATTAGAGTCGATAATTTATCCTTCGCCCCATAAGGGAACGCACACCCATCATCCACCGTGTGCTACCGGAATGGGCGAACCAGTGAAGGGTTTGAACATTCGTTACAGAAGAATTATGTTTCACCTTTTCCCGGTGAGGAAAAGTGCTTACATGTGCTGCGGATTTGGTTTGAAATATTGATTCACAAACTACCTTAGACACGTTGTATTTCAGTGTGAATGTGTTTGAAAAAAACCTGCACTAATGATCAATGATCATCGATCAAGGGGTTTGTTACAGTTTAAACAAATATTTCCAACTATTCCGAAACAAAAGACTTTAAGCGACGAACCCCTTTCCTGTGCAGCGACCTTACCGTCAACCATACCCATTAAACCGTTACGCACTGTCAGGCGGTCAAAAGAAAGCAGGAATCCTCCGCGTTCACTGACGCTCCACGCCTAAACAACGTTTAAATTACATTTTTTCTCTATTTCTGGAAAAACGCACACAAAAAATCTTTATTAGCAGCATCTACACCCCAAGCCAAGCCACACCAGTTGGGCATGCTCTTCTGCATCGGAAGGTTCATTTGCACCGCAGATATGCAGCATCATGGAGGCATAATTTCGGCGCAGCACTCTGCCCACCGTGAGCAGAAATTTGATTGATCGATCGATGCAAGCTTCAAGATAGGAGGCGAACCCTCCCAGATTTCGTGTCTGGGTGAGGATCACGGATTGATTTGATGGACTCCCTCTGCTACATGCGGAAGGGCCAGAACAAACGGCCCAACACCTTCCGTTTCTGGCTCTACTCCTCCCTCCCCCGCACCTCCCCCATTAGCGGGTGGTTTATGGCGAAGATCAAGGTGAATGTTTCACCGTAAGCGAAAACACTCTCTTAATCGTTCGATCGATCGGCTAGGCGCGTAGTAAATGAAATCAGTAAAGTGGGAGCGGAAAAAGAAAATCCTTCCCAGCATTTGCTTTGATCTTTGCTACGGTATGACCGACCGGCGTAACCATTTCTATACACTACCACCACTCGCCACCATGTTCTTACCCGTGCGTGGGTGTAACTGTTACACAACCGCCCAAAATGTGAAGCTTTTCTCTCATCGTCGACCTCATTTTTTTTTTGTTTTCTTTGACGCAACCAACAAAACTGGGAACGAATAGCACTGTAACTGAGCACCAGATAGAACTGGCGAAAAAAAAACCCATCCATCCATCCATCCATCGAAGATTTCCTCCATTTATTCTCCATCAGGCATCAGGGTTCCATTAGTCGACCGTGTCCGTGGTGCGCAGAAGCAGATGGTAGAAATGGGTTCTGAACGTGAAAATTGCAGTCATCGCCCAAATTTCTTTTCCCGCGAATCTGCCATTGTTTAGATTTGGGTTAATCGATACCGATGGATGTGCAGGATTTGGGGTATTCTTCTTGGAATTAGTTCACTTGAATGATACGTTAAATCAGGGTTTATTCCATCTAATGCTGCATGCAGACTCAATCAGTACATTAAACTTCCAAATTTGAACCTTAATCAGTCAATTCCAACAAACGATAAGTGCAGTCATGTGTTGAAAAATATTGTAGCCACTATAAGACATTTAATATTGTAATAAAATATGTTCCATACTCGTGCCCAATAATCAAAACATTCAATCCGTGCTATCTCGCATTGAACTCCCAGTAGCGCTGTATGCGATTCGTTTTCATGACATGGAAGTTTCCCTTTCCGCTGACACTGATTAGCCTAATGCGTGGTTCGACGAGGGTCAAAAGTGACAACTGATCATGCTAAATTACCGGCGATTCAACCGACAACAATAGATCTAGCCTCCCGTTCCCATGGGTTCCACCCATAGGGCCGGCCCCGTGCGACGATCGCCCGATCGATGCGAAAGAAGGTCACGTCCAAAACAACTCGATCCGTCACCGACCGAAAGCCACGAGAAGTCTAACAAGACCTCCACATAACCGCTGGCAGGATCAAGCCTTTTACGGTAACGCATCTGGCTCCCGATCTAGCACCGCCATGCCACCGCCAGAAGCTCAATCAAACGCGCACTACGGGACCTGGGGACGAACGGCAAAATATTTCACCCGTCCGACTGTGTAGGGCGACAAAAACCTGCCGGTAGCGAATACAGTGCATTATTCAAATGATTTGCCGCACCAAAGGGAAAGCGCCAGCGAATGATACGTACGCCATAACACGCCACAACAAACGAGCGCATCATAATGCACCGTGACTGTCACGTATTCATCAGCAAGCTTGGAAGGGTGGCAACCGGAGGGTGGACTTTTACTCCCCGCCCCTGCAACACTTGCAAGCCGCCAAGATGTTTGCGCTTATGCGCACGCCAAGCACAAAGGCAAGCTGTAGGAAGAATGTGAAGTGGCAGCTGTATGGAGATCTTTACCGACCGTCTGCACTCAAGCGAGATCGGAAAATCTTCAACCCACTGCTGGCGGGTGTCTTATCATTTGCCTTCCCTACAAAGCCTGACACCTTGCAGCGATGGGAAACGGCACTAAGCCGTAGACCTTCTTGCGTACGTGATGAACATAGATCAAAAATGTGTCATCCCTTACCTTCCATTGCACAGTGCCACAGTGCTTTTGTTGTTGTTTTCGTCAACCGATGACGGAAGAGAAAGATGCACAATGCCCGCGTGTGGCTCAGTTTCACTTTTACTCGCGCCTCCCCGATTTACTCATCTTTCAACGGCGATAATGGTGAGCCCAACAACAGAATAATGGTGTTGTGGTACGGCGCGCTGTGAGCAAAGAAAATCATTTGAATCGAAAGTGAGCAAAACCGGCGACAGTGTAAGCTGCCCGTGAAGGAGTGCTATAATGAGCAGGTTGCAACTTTGCATTCCCGTACGAAAGTGCAACTGCTTGGAAAAGTGAACGTGCAAAATGTTGTCGGCAATGTGGAGTTTATCGCGACATATTCACGAAAGTATTGAAATATTTGAGAAAATATTTGACGTGTCACATTAAGGAATGCTTTAATTTCCTCATTACATACATTCAAAACACCGAACCCCTTCCATACAAAGTTCCAGCAACCTTGTCCTTAGCACTACTAACCCACCTAGGCGGAAAATAGGTATGGCAATTGTTCGCCAACGATCCACTCAATTGACCCACAGGTCGGCTAATAGATTCACCTCCGGAACTACCGGGAGAAAAACGGCTTGGGATAAAAAATAGGAACATAATCGTCCACAGGCATAACCCATCCGTTTAGCATACACATTTTACTGGTCCATAAATATTTCATTGCACTCCATTCAAATCGCTTTCGCGGTCATTCGTATGCCGAAATAGGGGGACAATATTTTTGCATCACCTTAACCACCTTAGCGTCGTCGTGGTCAGCCGACAGGCTCTACTCCCCGGACACCGTACTACATTGCAAAATAATATTTCCCCCCCCCCCCCCCTTTTCGGACACGTGGACGAGGAAAAGGGTTCAGGGGTCGGTATGTGTGTGTGTGTGAGTGTGTGTGTGTGGTGTGCCTTTTGGTACACAGCTACTTAACCGAAAACCTACTTTTGTCCTCGTACGATCGATTCGCAACGACGGCAACGACGAAAGTGCCCTTCCGCATGGGTGGCTTGATTTACGAGGCAAAGGTATAAACTCCCACCGGCTTAGTCGCTCGCCCCGGCCACAACCAGGATGGTTTGTTCCACTTCCGAAAATATTTTTCCCTTAACTGTCGACTTGTGGGCACGATCGCGGACCGGGTTGCATATGGTGCAACCGCGTCTATGCAGCGACTGCGATCGCAATCGAACCAACAATCTGGCACGATCGCTGTCCGGAATAATGGTGACGGAGACTAATGCGCCGTAAACCTAGCTGACTCTGGTGGGCTTTCGTTTGGTCAGTGTGCAACAACTTTTCTTTTCCTATGAGATGCCTGCTATGAGATGGCCAGGCGAGTCGCTACTGCTACGCCCGTACCGTGATGCTTTCGATCGCTTGATGATTCTTTTATGTAAATGCGTACGCGATAGAAAACGATCGCGTAGAACGATCGTTACCTTTGGTCAGGCAACGGAACGAAGAAAACGTTCGCTTTCGTTGTGCGACAACGAATGCACTAAGGGGAAAGATTTATTTACTTAAACGCGACACTGCATTACATGTCACATGCCTTTGCTAGAGCATAAAACTATGCCATTTGCATAAAGCATTACAATTCAATTAACTCAGCAGGCAATCAATACTTTGTATCGTTCCAGTGCATAAATTGTTCTACGTTTAACATGACGTTACGAAAACGATCTTATTATTAATTGCTATTTTATTAAAGATGAGTAATGGTTGTTTAAAATTCGTTTAAAATGAAAGAAAGTTCTGTTGAAAGAAAACACATAATACATCTGTCTAAGCACGATTTGGGCAAACATTTCCCGATGGTGGAAGACGGAAACGAAAACGCCATTAATCGTGCATTCTGCTCTATCAGAAGGTAGTAAAAGTTTTACAGCAACCAATCTGAGCGGAATGCTCGAATTAGAAAGCGTGAAATTGATAATTTCTCTTTCCTGCTGAACCTTCTCGGAACGGTTCTCGGCCCATCATGTTTGGAGGTTTAATCGCTCCAAGCTACATTAATATGATTTTCGTTAGTACCCTTGCATTTTTTGTGTGTGTGCTACAGTAATCATACAAAGAAATGATGTATGCTAGTCGTGGTTAAACAACATTGACAAGTCGTTTGGAGCTTCAATTTTAAATCATTATTTTGGTTCCATGCTTACTACAGAAATTCATAAAATTACAAACATCCATTATTTTTGTTCGAAAAGCGTACCAAAGCACTATCCCAGCGGGTTATGTCAGTAATAACTTTCTTCCTTCTCTCTATTTCATGTATTTAGCCATTTTAGTTTTAAGAGCATCAGCAACCCAGCAAAACAATAGACCTATTGGATGTGCTGGAGAAAAAAGTTACAACTGTATCGAACTACGACGTCCCTTCCCCCCCCCCCCCCTAACTCGATGATTTAGACTTGTTTTTCTTTCTCACGTACACTTAAAGCCACCTGAAGGGAGAACTATAAAGATAAACGAAGGGCACCCCACTAAGTGCAGTGCCCGGCTGGAGCCTTTCCGAATGCAACAACAGCGACAGAAAAAAGGAATCTCAAAACGAGGTCTTTTCTCGGTTGGTATTGTTTCTTCGACTCACGGGGTTTTCCTTTCTCTCTCTTTCTCTCTCTCGTGCAGCTCACTTCACGATATGACATGATCACATCGTGATGATCGGGGATCGTTTACTGCGCCGCATGGTGAGTTTTGTTTGAGCTTCGAGGGAATTCAATTTATATTCGATAATAGATGATGCATTTCCATGCGAGACCGATTAATTCCGGTCTCGGTCAAAGCGGCACACCGAATTTCATGCCCGGTAGCCGGGCGACCGGCGGTAACATGTTCCTATCGTGACAGTAAACGATAAATTAGATCTGCGCCTTGCAGGTGTACTTTGCATAGCTTTGATGCTGGGTACCGCCTAGACACGAATACAATGGCAGAGCGCCACATGCGGCGCAAGCAGTCACGTTGTCACGAAAACGGGCGTGAATCAGCAGTGATAGTTGGGTGTTAAAACAAATAAATCAATTTCCTCCTAACTGATGTCGATTGCTGTACAGATGCAAAATGGTCGGCGTGTTCAGCGTTACCTTTTAAACACTAACTGGTTCAATCTGTTGCTTTTTTAATGAGTCCATGAACATTTTGTTTGTTATAGTTACCCTAATGTCCTAGAATGGATGGTTCATTACAAAAATAATAATTATATTTATTAAACCACATTAAATGGCAGCTCTTTTTATCGGCAGTTTACATCTTTATGTTTTCTGTGCTCAAGAGGTTAAATTATTACCCTCCCAGCACGTTTCAAGGATCCACATTAAATCCTCTAGTAACTAGTAACAAAGTAACAGAACGATAACTACTCATTAGCGACAGCTAAAACAGTTTTTTCCCCCGATCAATCAAGGTCAGTAAATGTGTCATCAAGCGTACATCCTGGTTTGCTGGATACGAAAACCAGAATGAAAGCTCAACCCCTTGGAAATCTAAATGACCACTCGCAGACACACACACACACTCACACACAAAAAAGAATACAGCTCCAAGTGAGCTGAAAATGGCTTTCAGCAGCCATAAAACCAAACCTGTACCTGATGCGCCGAGTTTCCTGTTCAACATGCTCATTACACACGACCAGCAAAGCTCACTCATACGCAAACAAAAAAAAAGCCTCCTTTGGTCGTTCTTATCATACTGCGCATCCAGCAGTTAATCACTCAATTATCTCAACGCAGGGAGTCCCACGAATGCGAGCCTCCCGAATGGAGCGTCCCGAGCCTCAGTCATTGGGAGGGTTTTTATTTTGCAAGTTCAACTTTTTGCAACTTCAAAGAACGTCTGCCATCATCGCGTTCATCGTTCTGTTATCGCAAGACGAAGCAAGAAGAAAAACAGTACCCTAGAGATCCGTGGAAGGATTTTATTCACGTGTTTTTTTCTCTCTCTCTCTCTCACACACTCGTTTGCCTTTTGCTGCTGTTGACATCAACAACCTTGATAACAAGAGTGCAGCATCTAATTAGCCTGCGTCAATCGTGCGCATTTCAACCTTAACTTCAGCCGGCCAATTGCTGGCCACGCGATTCGATTAAATGATTCCCGCGTCGCAAGTCCAGAGTTGCGACCGGTCCGAAAAGGACAGTGAGAAAAAGCAGGTGATACTGCGTCTCCTTAATAAAGCTGATGTGAGCTGGGTGACCAGGTCGGGTGACAAGTCATCGGTAGCACAGTACGCCCCGGATACAAACTTCCACAGTGTTATAATATTTGATTATAGGTATTGTGCTAGCAGCAGTAGCAGCAACGCCATCGTTCGAAATATGTTCGTCAAGCAAAAGCAATTAACAAAATAAAAAAGAATAAAGATAAAACAAGCAGCAGCGAACTTTTCAACAACAAAAGTAAAACAACAGTAACAATGGCCGAACGTTCGTCAGAAGATGAGGGAAATAACAGTCGTGTAATCAAATTATCACACATTCGCTTGGTAGGTATTTCACAGCTCTAATACCATAGCCCAGTGAAAATAACAGGACTTAAGAGGTGACTGCGTTTTTTTTTTGCTGACGAATCTCCGCAAACTCTACTAGCTGCAACGGCAATGATCTTTTAATGATTCACAAAACCACCCAACACAACAATGGCGAGGTGTCACGGTGGAAACAGGCTGGTTCACATCGTAAAAGATAAACGATGCACACATTTCTTTATTTGCACGGTTTTTGTTATTTAAACAAAAAAAGCCCTTATATGCTCTGGTATTGTTTGTTCGTATGTGAGACAATGAAAAGTGAAGAATCTAACATCATGCTGATGAGACGATAGTTCATTGTCATACTTTCTAGAAATCGAAATCATTTCGAGAAATATTTATTCAGCAGTGCTTTAATATTGTGTAATTTTAATTAAATATTGTGACTTTTAATTAATACCCAAATACAATTATCAGAAATGAGGGCTGATACATTTAAACATCAGTTAGATTCAACACTGACATCTAACTCGACCTGTCAATCAATCATACGATAAGCAAGTTGCTATTTTAACAGGAAAAGTCACAACAACCTTATGCTGATGATCATTACCAAAGGCGAAAAGTCAAAGAATATCAGCTCCAGCTAACATTGCAATTTAGGGGCAGCCCGATGGTGTATTTGGTAACGGCACTAGGTCCCAACACGACCGAACCGGTTCAAATCCCATTCGGCTACGTGATAAAAATTAGTCCAATAAGGCCTGGTCCGTTCTAACATAACAAAACAAAAATAATGCAATAAAGTTCAATTCATTCCCCAGAATGAAAGGAAACAACGTGGAAAGAAAGAAAATTAAATATCAACCATTAGATGGAATGCAACCATAGAAAAGATAAAAATTATTCAGAGTTTCGTAGTATATAGAGTGGGCAAATACATTGAATTAAGCAAATGAATAACAGAACCGTAGCAGTTGAAATTGAAACTTAAATAAACTTTACTAGAATAGCGCAAAAATGAAACATTAAAAAGTATAATTGTGTATTGTATTATTAGTACTGCATTGTGTAATTAGCCGAAATTCTTCCAATTTGAACTAGAACGAAGAAAAATATCAACTTGAGTAGCTTAAGCTAAAACACAACAATAATGAGCGAATGAATTTGACATTAGTTAAACTATACACACGCGTTCAATTATCCAATTTCGCCAATTCAATAAAAATTAGTTTAAAAGTACATCTGGCCTCTATCCTCTTCCTTTCTTTTTCATGCAGCTGTCCACTTGCGTGATATACATAAAGTTTAATTTACTTGTATGTGACCTAAATGTTCTCAAATGCACTAACGAAACTCTAATACCAATGCTTTTAAATTATTAAAAAATTACTCTTGATGTTTGATGTTGGATGCAGCATTCAATATGGTAACAAACGTTACCTTATGCAGCTTCTTTGTTTCTATCAATCCGAAACAAAATAAATGAACCAGGTAAGTGCAATAAACGCACTGTACTTCTCCACTCCACTTATTTCCTTTTCCAAACAGAAGGAAGTGAATGAACCCAGCAGGAAATCAGACGCACCCAGGGGAGTTTCGATCAGCAGCCAATCCTAACGCGTACGTTCCCGCAATCAAATGACAGCAAATCAGGAGCACAAAAGGGGGAATATCGGTCGAAACGGTTATGCGGTAATCGGTTGAAAATTACATCACCCCCAAAAATTGCACCACCAGCTGCTACTACCGGGTAGCAGACGGATGAACCGCACCGGAGTCGCTGGCGCACCGGACGATCGGACGAGCAGAATGTTGACCGCAATGCCTAGACACATTTTCTGACACCGCATCCGTCCGTGGTCGCATTTTGCGTTTTGCCGTGCACGTTCGAATCGCATCGTGTTCGCCTCACTTACCCGGGACATGCGTTTTCTACGAGATGTTTGCAGCCGCTAGGCCATCGCTTTGTTTCGTAGTGTGGGTTCGCTCGTTGCACACACGCTACGCTGCCGTATCCCAAATTTTCCCCCGTAACCCGTGCCAGCATCGCTCTCATGGGCTGGCTTTTCAGTTTTGGCCAACTTTTCACCACCACTACCAGAGCGAATGGGGTACAGCAGCACAAAACGTTCCAGTACGCGGTTACACGGCTTACATCCCACTGTCCGTCTGGTTCCGTCTGCCCAAGCACCGATCGTTTTCCTTTTGTTAGTGTCTTTCGCACACGGTTACCCGGTGTCGGTGCCTCTACCATTCTGTGCACAACCGTCCGGCATCGGATCGGAGGAACAATTTTGTGGCCCCGAAAAATCGTTCCAATACGGGCCTTCTCCCCGTGCTGGCGCAGTGTGCCCGCCGTTCTCTCACCGTGCTGGGCGCACACCGCAATTATATCGGAATCGTATTCCGATTCCGCGGTCTCTAATCATCTGTTTTCGCCATTTTACCACCTGCTTCTTGTCTTTTTTTTTTGGTTTTGTTTGGTTACGGACCATTCCATACATTGCACCCACGACGGACGGGCGGAAATATTTGGGCTGCTTGTGTGTATGTTTCCAACCTCCCGACCACCTTCCCTAACTACGGCCACCTCCATCACGTGGAACTTGGTGTATGTGTGTTGTATTCGCAAGATTCGACTCCCGGTTAACCCGGGCCCGGCGTACGAAACGTTTACGTAACATTCAGAAAACCCATCCTGCCCGATCATTCAACCCGTAAAACCTTTTCTGCCTTTGCCCGGCCAAAACTGACGTTCACCTTCGTAAACGGAGAAGTACATTTCAAGCCATCATACCTTGGCGCGATTGGTTTTTTTGGTTTCTTGAGATCGTGAACTTTATTATTATCACCGCCATCTTCATTTTATCGTTCCGATTTCTGCACCGTCCGGTCCGGTGATAGTGATGGTCCTCCACAGCAGGACGGAATTCATTCACACAATTTGTTAGATCGTAACCACCACGATTACGGTGAGGAAAAGACAAATAAACGAAAGGAAATGTACAAACAAAAAGAGAAGAAAGCAAAAACAACAAAAAACAAAACAAAAAACACATTAACGAATGCATCCGCTTGCGTTTGCGGTTTCAAACGGTTCCTTGCACGGCATGCATTTCCGCTCGCTGACCATTCTCGGGTGCGCAAAAATTGCACTCTGTTTGCGAAAACAAAGCTCACCATCACACACAACCGATTATTCACCGAAACGCTATCATTATCTCGCAGATACGAAATGCGTTTTGTGCCGATTTTCTTCACATATTCCCCCCTCTTTGTTGTGGTCAAGGTTACCGTGGCTATCGGGATGGCTATCGCCGTGTTCGCATCTCGCGCGTAAGGTTGACTTTATGCAATCCCGAAAAACATTCTACCCTGTTTACTTTACGAGTCTTAGAGCACAGGGCTGCGCGCACTGTAAGGAACATCGTGCAGCAATGTAAGTGAACCGCGCCGATAATTGCCTAACTTTCTCACAAACGAGAATGGACGCGCGGCGAACGCGTATGCAGAAGACTGGCGAAAAATCCACATTGAGGGCATCGACGGTAACATTATGCGGTCATTTACCTTCGGAACCAAACCCGTCCGCAGATGGAAGGCTGCTGTTTTATTTTTTGTTTGTTTGCTGACGAGTATGAGCTTAATTCATTTATAGCCCTTCATCGCAATGTGCAATGTTGCTTTTGGGTTCGACCATCGAATCACCATGATAACGATCACTTTTGCAATATCGCTAACAGGCAATGATCGAGAAGAAGCAAGAACATTGACATCATGCTTGTTCTAGGTGATTAAAAGCTCATAAAAGGATTAAAAATACATCAATAATTGCTTGGAAACGTTAAACCGAACGTCATTTCTTCATTAAAATTGAGTAAGATTAATTATCCCGTGCAGTCATTGTGATTACTATTCCATTGTTCTTCTTTAAAGGTTTATTTTTAATTGCANTAACGATCACTTTTGCAATATCGCTAACAGGCAATGATCGAGAAGAAGCAAGAACATTGACATCATGCTTGTTCTAGGTGATTAAAAGCTCATAAAAGGATTAAAAATACATCAATAATTGCTTGGAAACGTTAAACCGAACGTCATTTCTTCATTAAAATTGAGTAAGATTAATTATCCCGTGCAGTCATTGTGATTACTATTCCATTGTTCTTCTTTAAAGGTTTATTTTTAATTGCATTGGATTATTTGAAGAAAAAAATTGCTCCCACAAATACACATACACACACACTCCCTCGGGGAATCAATTCACTTTCGATTTCATCCTCCCCAATGAATCGTTTACAAAAACAACTAACCTTCCAGCTGATTTCGTGCAGGTCCCGGGCGTCGTACACCGTGAATCGTGGTGGTCGGAAGCCTGAGATCGAAAGTAAAAGCCATCCACCACCGTCCCCTATTTGGACGATCGCTTCCCCTTCCCCCCTCCTTCCCTACCCACCTCCCTCCCCCCCCCCACAACCCCGTTCCTGGCGTTTATTCGTTTGGAGTAATTTTCGGTAAGTTCAGAGATCACCGCACCGTGTGGCGGACATGAAGCTCTTTCACGTTCACCGAACCGAACGAACCCGCTGTTTTTTTTCCAACCGGAACGCGTTGGAACCTCTAAGGAACGAGGACGGGGCTTAGGTTACGATTCGGAGCGCATCAAAACGTGCGATAGAAAATAAAACCCCCTTTTGCTGGAACGATTGCTGGAGATGGATCGAACGCCCTGGTATAGCCAGGCGCAAAACTCGCATCCGATGGAACGCAGCGAGCTGAAGGAGCCCAAATCGTAAATCACGATTCATCAATCATCGACCACTATGCACACCCGAGAGGTCAATTACGGTACGGAGTGGTTTTGGTGTGACGTAGAAGAAAAAAAGGAGGGAACGGGTGGGTGGGTGTTGGTGGTCCGGTTCATTCTTACAGACATCTTTGCTATCTCACTTTTCCCAAGCGTATCGATCACTTGGCTAGCTCACCGTCCAAACATCACCAAAGATCGATCAGTACCAAAGTGCGGACCTGCATAAAAATCCTCCATTGCTTCTGCACCCAAACTATTCCAACATTTTGATGCTTTTTTTTCGAGGTTTGATACATTCATATGCGTCCATTCCGGTCCATTCGACGTTTGTGGAACAGACAAATTATAAAATGATCAACAAAAGCCGAAAATGACCTCGCTTTTTTCCTAACCCCGGTTCCGTCGGCTACGTACACATCCGCAAAAGGCCGCACCGCAACTGCAATCGCAATGGCACAAGAAAAGAAGGAAAGTTCCTCTATTAGCGTGAAAGTTAAGGCTTTTATTATCAGCTAGCCGTGGCTAGTTGCTGATATCGTTGGTGGTCTTATCCGCATCTGGACTGTGTGGCAATTGTGACGACCTAACGCGTGCCCGCAGCATTATGACGCAAATGTAAGATACGCAGATAGCAAGACCTCCAGAGCCCAAATCTAATTCCAAAACAGCATCCGATAGCATCTTTCATGCCCAGCCGAGCCCACGATATGCAAAGCCGAACCTGTCGACTGGACTGTCATGAGATGGGAAATGATTATTCATAAACACTAACATTTTTTCCCTAAATTGATAATTATCACATCCGTTCCGGTTACAGTGTTTTATCCCGTGAATTCTGCTTTAGTTTCTGCTTCCTTCGAACCTCCGAATGGTTGAGCATGGTTTCCGCATATATATATATATACGTACCGCGAGCGCGTAGATGCAGATAAAAACGAAAGAAACTGGCTTACCTGAAAGTAAAAAAAAGCACCACAAATCGTCAAAAGCTGCTATTTGATTGATCCGTTTAAGATAGAACGTGGCACTAATTAAACCATTATTGCTTAATTATTCGCTTCCCTCAGCTGTTTCGCTCGTTTCGGATGGCGTAGAGAAACATTCCATTTATTTACCAACGATCTTTAAGCTGCCGCTTCGGTTTAGGCTGTGTATTCCGCATGTGGAATCAAAATCGAAGAAAGATTTCGCAACAGAAAATGTAACATCGCAATGCAGCAGTTATGCAAAGCTGATGCCAGATGGCACACATAAAAACCACACCGGTGTACGAACGCCGTAAATGGAGCGATGCGAGGAAGGACCTCGAAACCTTTCACTCCATGTTTGCTTCGCTTTGCTGCAATCCATATATCCCTCCAGCACCGTTGGCCGCGTTGGTCGGGAACGGCCGAATTTAGATCACGGTCGGGCCTAGTGGTCGACCGTTCTACATCCATCGATCCATCCGCGGGTTTTAAATCATGTAACGGTGTTATGAAAAGGAAAATCTTTTATTTATTACATCGTACTGCGACCTCTAACGCTGAACCATACTGCCAACCACCGGTACGACCGCGGGGGCAGGGGTTGGGAAGGGGGGGGGGGGGGCAGGGGGGGTGGAAATCTCATACCGGGCGTAAGCATGCCAGCAGGCCAGCGTATGCGTTTGCGTTTTGCGAAACGTTCGGTCGCACTGCACCGGCCGAGAAGAAGGTCACCCATTCGGCCATTCGGCGCAAGAATTGGAACTGCCGTGTACGAAACTAGGTCTTTTCCAACATCCATCCATCCAACTTTGCACCACCAAAGACGAAACCGTGCGTGAGGACGTGGACACGGCGACAGACGCACTATTTGTTTTACGTTGTCTGCGCAGCAGAACAAGATCACTTGCAGCGGGCCACCGATACGCAATGGCGGGATCGGGACCACGGGACCGAATGATGTGCACGGAATGATAGCACCGGGCACCGGTTGGCAAGTTGCCGGCGTTGGTTATCGCGATACGGCTAGCTGGCGCATTTGCCGTTAGCTTTTACTTCTTTTGCCAGTCCGCCCCGAGGGGGCAGAACGATTTCTGCTAATGCCGACGCCGGTTTGAGAAGGTAAACCGGATCGTCAGGATCGTTCCGTATCGCTTGTGCGTGTACTGTAAATGCATGTGAAAATGGGGAGGGAAAACAGATACTGTTAATTTTGTAAGGGGGAAAAAAACAGCAACAGAAATGCGTTAAAAACAGACGTTAAATCGTAAGCTGGAATGAGAAAAGCAAATTTTCTCGCGAAGCGGCAGAATAACATTTGAACACTTTTATATTGGTTAAAAATGTTACCGCTCCAAAATGCAGCAGTACTCCACCACACAGGGTTTTCCGTTCAGCTGGCTGGCACACATTTAAAAACACAGCTTTATGTTACGCAGGTTCCACATCTCATCGCGGTACGATAAGAATCGCGTTACGGTCCAAATGCCAGCTGCGTGTTGCATCGCTTGTTTTGAGTGTTTGCTTTTGTTTTTCTTCCCTTTCAACGGCGAAGGGCCCAAGGGGAAGGGTTAATGCACCATACTGTACCGTGTCTTTCATCGCACCTCGCATGATCACCAATGCCGGCCGAAAGTTGAAATCTTCCACGCAAACTGCACAGCCCATAGGGATCGCCACCTTCCAGCTGTTTGCTTTAAGGCTACTCAACCCTACACCATTTGGGAAGGCCTTGTGGAACCTCCCCAGCGTGGAGCCACCTTCACCTTTCTTGCCGTGCCGTGGCCTCCCAGCACACCAGTGTACGTACACATGTTAGATTAGATAAATCAACAGCCGTAACTGGCGAGAATGCGAATGGGGAGGAATAATTTCGCACATCGCGATCATCAACGATCGGTTTGCGATTGCTTCAAATGCGGAGCCCCAAAGCCCGTGCTCTGCAGTGCTCGGTTAGGCTCGGTGGCCTTTTGCGTTGCAAAACCATCGGATACGAAATTACGCAACAGATCCGATGCGATCGGCATCGGACAGAGGAAAAGAACGGAAAACCCACCAGGGACGTTTGCGCGGTTTCCACTGCGAACGAAATGATCCCGCGGTGCCATTGCGCAAAGGGCAACACCGCAAGCAACCGTTTTCCCGGACCGTCGGTTTGCCTGATGCGCCCTATTATAGGTCACACGGGCTGGATTTAGACGGATCCAGCCGAGCAAACCGGGTAAAGCTGCGCGCTGATTCTCTACCGAACGGCCCGCAGGGAGATCCCTGGACAGGATCAGGTGGCGAACAAAAAAAAAAGAAAACAAAAAAAACATAAACCAGCTACAAGTTGGCGCGGCACAACACTACTACCACAACGGCATTGCCACTGGCCATTGGCCTTTGGCTGGTGGAATGCGTGGAAGTGGAGCAAAAACGCACCACAACGCTCGGTGGAAATTCGCAATTCGCACTAGCAGACTGATTTATCTCGCTCATCCCGAAGCTCGCACGAAGAAAGCAAACGAACCGGATGAGAAAAGGGAGAGAGAGAAAAAAAAATGAAACAAATTTAACACACAGATTAATATAAGTCCAGTGAAATAAAAACCCGGCCGCCAAGATCGGCCAACCTTAACTAGCACGGTACAGGTGTCTGTAGCACTAACTGCAACAGCACCAGCTGAAGGTGCATCCCGACGCGCCAGTCGATGCAGCAGGCCGCAACACCGTGGCCACCATTGCATAGCGATACAGTCTTGCTAAATTAAATAAAATTACGCGCTACACATAAACCGGGATGGACGACGGGTTTTAGCGCATCCCTCGAGCTAACCCCCTCGAGAGCACGAGCGGCTCGATGACAGAACCGTGTGTTCCAATTATTTCTTCATTTGCATCTAATTGTCCCGAGAGGCCGGTAGATACGCATCGTCACCTTCGGAAGCGCAGCAGGTTCCAGCCCGGAGAGCTGGCTGGGTTTCGGCAGAAAATGGAGGCGACATTGGACGGATTGCGCAATAAAAAAAAAGGATCCACTGGGTTGTTCAGTTATATCATAGAGGTGCTTAACGAGATGCTTTTTTCCGTGGCGTGCTTCTACCTACTGTTGGGATGAACGCGAAAGCGAACAACGGGCACTACTCCACGCGTAGGCATGGATTTATTTAATGCAATAAACACGCACGGCCCCGGTTTCTTAAGTGCTCATAAAAGGAGGAAAATAAAATGTCATTCCGGAAACATTAAACAGCAGCTAGAAATGTGCTATACGTAGATGGAGACTTTTCTTTTCCAAGAATGCAGCACGGGTTGGCCTGGAGTACGGTGAAGCGTTCATTAACGTGTGACTTTTTTAAAATTTACAACCTATGCCAAATGATCCGCATCAAATTGCGCACACACACACACATGAAACTTACTGACGAGTTGATTGAACCACCACCAGACGAGTACACACACTCGAACAAATTAAGATGCATCTCCACGTGTTTGACTTTTCGTGGAAAGGAAAAAAAAACAGTTCCTCGCTAATGCCCATACGTTCCAAATCCCGCCACACACTCACGAGCCGTCCACTTATGGCCCTGGTGGTGGTGGAATCATATGATCTAGCTAATGACATTTTCATTTTGATTTATTACCCCGCCCGATAGCGGGACCACTTTGGCATGACCGAGTGCCTGACCACTATGCGTATGGTTCCCGGTGCCGCGTTGATCATTTGGTGCGATAGGCTAACCGTTTCTCGATGACCACATAGACCCACCCCCCCACCCTCCCCCCCACTCCGGACCAGGATGGATCAATCGGCACGACCACGACCGAACACGGTGGTCCGTTTGGAGGTCGACTATGCCTGTACCTTCCCGGACCTGGTGAGATTCTGGTGCAGCTCCGAAAACCACCGACGGAACTGCTGCAATCTCCACGCTGCCTCGCTTCCACGCCCATCCGGGACGCCCTTTGCGAACGCATTGCGAACCACAAACAGCATTCCTTCGCCTTTTTTCCCTTCGTACCGAAGGGAGCAATTCCTGGCGTCCACGGTATCATCATGCCGACCGTACGTTCCGAAAACGTTACGAACGGTTCGGTTATGGTGCACACGCACCGTATTGCCGTGTGTAGTTCCACCGTGGACACGCATCTGGCCGAACGGGGGATATGTTTACGGCAAAAACCAGATGTGCCTACCTGCACATCTCGCTGATGTGGTTTTGCCTCGGGGCCTCGCACCAAAACGGAACGGGTTCACCAGCAGGGTTCGTCCGAAATGGCCGCATGCCAGAACGATCCTACTACTACGTCTGGCTACGTAGCCCATCCGGTGCGTTCCGAATCGTTGTATGGTGCGATGCGGACGTGCACCGTTCAGATGCCGAGTGCTGAATTGTTGTGCACTTTCTCTCCGGAGCTCTTCTTCGAGACGACTCCACCACATGCGTGGAACGTACGTACAACAAAGTATTTGTTAAGATAAGGAATGCATCTTGGTACAGAGTGAAACTGAAGTTGTAAAACAATTTGTTCACCATGCTGGTATGTTTTTCGTTTTTAAGATCTTCATAACCTGCCTTTTAGCTGTTGCTGAGTGACAACTATTCCGCAATTAGTGTACGTCGTACATCTTCATCTTGTAGTGTAAAGTGATAGCTTGTTTTCGTATTTGGGTTCAAGCCCACAATCACACCAAACTCTTAAGTGCGATCATTGAAATTACTTGACGCCACTGAAGGGAGCGATACCTAGCTTCACAATGCGATGAAGATCACTTAAAGTGAGCAGCATTTGAACGAAGCGTAATAGGCCTTCTCTGTATGTACAGTGAGTGGTACAGTGAGGTTGAGATCTTACTAAACGCCCATCCATTTCGAGCTTGAGGATACAAGTTGCTGAGCATTATCCATTAACTGTACTCATGTCTAAGAGCATCCTTAAGTAGTTTCTCCCCAAAAAAGGAAAGTGAGTTAAAATTAATTTAATATCGCTAAAAGCTTTGCGTGTGAAATTAGAATGTATTGTACCAGTGTGCAGTTGAGTAAGTGACAAGTTAAACCATTAAATTACATTTGTAGTTTTTGTTGAGATTAAACTAATTTTTGAACAGCTCATTATAACAACAGATAACAATCATTAAAAGCAATTATTAAAATAAGATTCATGGATCAACTCTTCATAATAGTTAATTGTGGATGAAAATACACCAGAACGTCGATTATCCGGAACTTGATAAACGGATCTAGGTGGATTATCCGTAAGTGGAGTCATACCTTGTTTTAATATAAAAATTGGAGTATAGTCTCGTAGCTTTTCCAACTTCTCCTACTTAAATTATAGGTAGTACAAAGGTAAACATGACCGATTATCCGTAAAAACCGATTAATCGACGTAATGTTGGTCCGAAGATGTTCGGATAATCAAAGATCGACTGTAAAGAAAAGCTCGTCCAAAAGGGTGTAGGAGTTGCCCTAACCGATTGCTTCTTTATTTATAGCTGTTTGTTTTGATGTCGTACTAACCAACAGGCAATGAGTTATTATGAGCATCCAAACAGCGGGTAATCCCATCCCTTGCGCATTACAAGCAATATTTACATGTTTCTCTTCTAATGCCCTAAGCCCCCGGTAATATTTAGGCGTACGGGTTCTAGTGTGATCTCTTCATTTCTGTGATCCCCACGCCTGGCAGCTTATCGCGTGCAACTTGCCGTACTGGCTCTCGGTTATGTTCCCTTTTCTTCCGTTTCGCTTTGGCCAAAGTGTTGATTTATTACCATCGAACCACACTCGCTCGCAGTACACAAGACGGCAAATGGAAGCAGATTTACTTTATGGGCTTGTGAGCGACGATCAACTCCAACACGGACCCAAGTTGACCGGTTTGATTTATGGAAGCAGACGTTACCGGTGCGTTTCATGCGAATGATCACCACGGTGCGGGAACGGTGGCCTAGTGATGGTACCGGCTTAACAGCATATCGAACGTTACCGATCCGCGAAACGCACAGACAGTCGCGCACAAGAACGTTACATCTTATCGGTGTGAAGAACGAGAGTTGATTCACCCGCTCGCACTGTTCACAACATCGCTACAAGAGCGCTGATCGCGCACCATCCAGTTCAGTGGGCAGGGTGTGCGTGAAGCTTGGGCCTCTTTGCCATTGCCTTTCTCAAACTCGTCTGGATCGGTTTTCGTCTAACACTAGCCCACCAGCGGTTCGATCTAGAATTATGTTGAAGAATTGTTTTCGATTGAGCAAAGTCCCGTTCCGGAACTCAACCGCCTTCCAAGCATTGCAGTAGCAGGTGCTGTTCCGAACACCCTGTCATTATTTCTGTTCATTTGCGGCATGTTTATGGACACACTCACCGAATGCTCAGGGCATCCGGCTACCGGTGTACTGGGCTGCTGCCACCTAAGATACGGCTAGACTCTTGCCGTACAGAGACATGATGCTGGGAAGCAATGAGATAGTGCGAGTTACTTCAACTCTGCCCTTTTTTTTTTGCGTGCCACTGAGCACCCTGTCCCGTTGGATGTGAGTGCGTGTTGTGACGATAGGACTAGACATCGTGGACCATTAACCATCAGCGAAGAGGCGCCTGGTAATCTTCTTGGCAAGACTCCTTCGGAGCCGGAAAGAACCAACGATTTACACTAACAATGTTTGCCTCAGTTCATCGAGCACTGATTCCCACATGATTCCCTTACGCTTCCGTCAATTTGCCAAACTTCACTCCCGAATCAATCGCATCTTCGTGCCCATTACAACGAAGTACTCCGGTCGGTGCTTCCAGCGTTCATCGTTTAACTCGAGAACGTTTAGTGAAGTTGCCGGTAAATGAGCTAGCGGTGTTTGTTTTCTAGCCGACCAAACCTTTTCTGCCGGGCAGTGTACTTCTAGACAGGCAGGTCGCCCTCTAGCGAACGAGTCAGTGGAAAGTCGACGCATCTCAGCGGCGGCAATCTATCTCGATCGTCGGTACACGAGAGCACCAGAACTCATTCACAATTTGCCGCGTTGAAAGAATTTCAATTTGCAACTTTTGCGCACCTTACTGCCCACCCTTGACCGGCCCATTCGGTAGGCTGGCTGGCTGGCTGGCTGGTCTTACCGCATCTCATTCTGGGCAGATTGGTTTTGCACAGCAGAAACCTCCCGCGCACCCGGTCGGTTCGGTTCCAATTGGTTCTGGATGAACGGTGGAATAATTGGAGAATTCGTTGACCACCCTACGGGGCGGTTAAATGAGTGCAAATGGGAGCAGAAAGCGAACGAGAAGCACATTAGAGAAAATAAATCATCAATCTTTTACACACTCCAATAATCGTGCCCGCGCATTGGCGGAACATAGAACGGGGTCCGGGGTCCTCGTCTGCATTCTATGTCTGCCCACCAGCACCAGCCCACTGGTACGCTCGCGATGCCGTACCGCCTTTCGCCTACCTTTTGGACGAACCATCGGCAACCAACCTTTGGACTAGCCAACCGGACAGGCCAGTTAGTTCGGACGCGGCACTACACGGACAAACACTAATTGGCCGGCAGGTTGGGCTCACGTACCGCTGCGACAGTGCAGCTAGTGGGTATAGTGGTAGGAATTTATATGACTTCCGTCATAATCTACGACAAGCGATCGCATTGTGATCGGCAAACTTCCAAACCGAAACTCCCACCGCCTCATATCGGTGACATCTAGACTATTGTGCAACAGGCAGCTCAGCCTCATTGAGCGCATCGATGGTTTTCGATTTGGAAGCAAACTGCTGTTGGTACCACATTGCGCAGGTACATTGGGGCAGGTAACTTGGACTGGAGATTTGCAACATTCCCATCAGTGACGACAGTGGTACAGTTTTGCAAGGGACTGCGTTTGACGGACCTAAATGAGTAAAATGTCACCTGCTAGATTGGATTCAACCGATAGCTACGTATCGTCCTGTCAGCCGAGCAGATCTGATCGAATTCCACGGTTAAAGACTCGTGCTCCTGGAGGATCAGTGATTGCACAATCACATTCACTCAGCTACCGTGTGGTGGAAACACAAGAAGCCTATGCTAAAGGTACGGAGTAAAGTTTGATATCTATATGACCCACTTCGAACGTATCGCGGTCGGTGCATTGCGATATCTTCGCAACTTGTATTTAAGGTTGTCCTACAGCATACGCCTACCATGTTGTAGCTAATGTTGCGAGTAAAACGTACCGCATTACAGACGCTCTGGTCGCGCGAACCTTACATCAGATAAATGAGTTTTTGCTTTAATCGGTCGAAATCGACCTGCTACCTGCTCAATCCGGTCAATACGGTCCTGGTACACATTCCGTTAGGTTAGGTCGCTGGACAAGAGCAACAGTACAAAGATTTCAATTCTAATTGAATGTCTTGAGTAGTGGGTCTTCGACTATTAGCCACCCTAATGGAGAAATTCACAGCGGGACGTTCACCAGGCTCCCATTCCTTTAACCAACCGGATCGGCAAGGGGGAAGTTCGTTACCTCCACATCTTTAGAACTGACCTAGAGTAGGAGTAGTTCCCAATTCGCCTGATATGAAATCTGCCAACATTCGCCAATTGCCACGCTTGCTCACTGTTGTTCCGATACCGTTTTGTTTTGCTTTGCCCACTTTCAAAGGGTCATTAATCTTGAACTCGCAAATAGGTGTTACCGGAAAATTACGCCACCGAGCGGAGGTCGCGGTCAAACGTTGGCCGTGGGATCGAATGCCGATACAGATGGGAGCATACATCGCCCGACCCTATTGGACAATTGCTTCCAATGTGTGATGATGATTGATAGTGGCGTATTCAGCTGGAAGTGGCGATCGTTTGGGTCCAGTGTCCGGCAATAGTTTGCTAGACCGGATGAGTCTAGGAGCCATTTTTTTTATTACTATTTCCAGCTGATGGTGCGCAGAATGCTGCACTGTTGATGAAGCTTTCAATTCAATACATCAGACGCGCCGTTTTACCACGGCTCATTTGGTGCAGTGAAAGGAAAACGGGTCAACCGATTCCAAGGTGCCCAGCTAATCATCATGCTGTGACATTGAGCAGTTTGCCAACTGCCCGGGAACGATTACTCACTCGTGTCGAGAACAAAAAACACCTCTGGGCGAACATATCGGTCCCGGGAATGATCCGGGACATTTAGAAAGTATGCAGCGAAACGTGAGAACGTAAACAATATGCTTTTCGGCTGTTTGCAATTAAAAGGTTTACGATTAGACGCTCCTAGTGCAACCTTTTTATCACCCGACCGTTGCACCCTTGCGTGGGTACATTAAAAAGAAACAAAAACCACCCTTCGTGCTTTGAAATGAATTTCAGAAAAATATTAAGATTAATAAAAACACGTAAACTTCATTCGAGAGCGCTCTCCACTTGATACCTTCTTAAAATAAAAAAAAAAGAAAACTTCGGCCCTATTTTAACAGGTTGCCCCCTAACGGTATGGGCAAGGGTTATAAAAACACTGTAGAACGAATTTTGTTAGATCGACTTCCAAATTACAAATCCCAAGTCCGAAGTCTGGCGGCGCCATGCTTCACGACGCTGGGTGATCCGCCGATCGGTTAATTACTCTCTGGCTGTAACATTTTTTCTGGTCCCGTGGACATAATGAAACCGAATGCCACCACCACCCTTCTCTCAACCATCAACCCGCCGAACGGTATTCGCTTTGGTCCGGTCATATAGTAAAATGGCCCTTTTGCTTTACAAAAAAGAAAAAAGCAACAAACGGTGGGCAGCATTTTCATAGACTTTACCTTTCCTTTCAAGCCGGTTTTACATTTACGGCTTAACAGTTTTATGAGTAATTATTAATTTGTTATTCACATCTCGCTAATAAATTGTTTCCGATCCAATAAACCTCCCGCTATGTTTCCGGAACTATTCCACAGTCACCGGTGGACTGCGTCTGCCCAAAAGCAGGATCGATTGCGCGAGCCCTTTTTGTGAGGGCAATTACCGGAGCATCTTTCCAAATATATCATAATTGCTCTAGCGGTTGGGAACACCTTAGGGACCCACCCTTTCATCCGTCTAACAGAACACACGTCTTACGATCGATCGGGATGCGTTGGGATATTGTACTCATTTAATAGATACAGATCGTGTTAGCTCTGTAAACGGTTCTAACAGTTCCGCCACATATTTAACCTGCGGAACTAGTCCGACGGAGCTGACGGTCATCCCAAATAAAGACAATGTGCTCCGTCAGGGTGATAGTAACCGATCTGGTGGCAGGGGAGGGGGGGGGGGGGAGAAAGTTCAATGGCGATGCGCCCAGTGGTAACGGGATTTGATTTCTTTTAAAACACCTGTTCACAGTTTTTTTTTTTTCGTCGTGCATCGTACTCGCGTGCATCGTTTCGTACGTGAGCGAGAGTATAGCGAAATCGGTTAGAAAGAGAACAGGACAGAACCAATACGTTTTATCTGTTTTTAATTGCGCGGTTTCGATCATCATGCTGTCCAACGGGTAATGATGGGGTTACGGTAGGGTAGGGCAGGCTCCCAATACAGCTCGCCCAAAGCCAATGACTTGGGTCGTGCAGTCGGATCGATATGTTTGGAATCAACCACCTAAAAAAAGACTAGATTAAGCTTCAACGGTATCGTTTGGGCAAAGGTTAAATGCAGTGAAAAACAAAATACCACACCGCTATTGGAACACAATATTTAATATTTTGTGTTCAATCCATCACGGATTAGGTCATCGTTACTTGTCCGTTGCAATTGCTGGAACATTCTTCATGTGAGGTAACCAAAACTGTGCAAAACAATGTTTAAATAACACTTATAATCGTCAGCACCTAATAGATAATACATGCATTGTTCGACAGCTTCATCATCCAAAGCTAAATTACTGCAAAGTTAAAGAACCAACGAACGAAAAAGTGCTCCAAAACACCAATAGGAACATATTTTCAACACCCACACCAATGCTAAAAGCAATGTCTGATCACACCGACCCAATTATCTGTGGTGCCGCTTCGTCAAGATGCACAAATCATCGCAAATAATGTTGCCAAAAAAAAAAAACAAAAATTAACTCGTACAAGATCTCGATAAGCGACGCCTTGCTCACCCTCCATATGCTCCATATGATAATTCACCCATAACTGGTGAAACATTTGGCGCTGGAGGCATCGTTTCCCACTTTTCCATTGCCGGGGACATACCGGACCGTGCACGGTATCGCACACCGACCGAGGTCACACAGATGGCCGGCGGAACCAAACGACGGGCCCGCACACCTGGCACTGGTGTGCGCTTTTGGAACGATTTCCCGGCTACACGACGACACCAAACTACACGGCTAAACGGTGATGCGAATGTGGCCGTTTGTTACGGTTACGCGAACAATCAGTCGAGTCGAGTTAAATAGTGGAGCACGGATCCATTGAGTCACCCGGCACTGGTCGGTTATTTTCGGCCACCATCCATGGGTCCGTTGGCTCGCGCCTGAAATGTGCACAGACCACAGCTAACTGTTTCCCTACATTTCGTGGCAGAGGTTTCTATTTCGGTACCCCTGGACTGTGGAGAGCCTGGCTTTTGCTGGTGTCCCATTTGTCTTACCGCTACTAGCCGGAATCGCCATTGTTGAAGTGAGATAACATCTCACTATATCTCGATTAGAGCACAAAGAAATGAGAGCAAAGCAGGCAAAATAATCGATAGAATAGATATTCACGCCTTAACGGCTTACACGAACCCGAGAAAAATTATTTACAGGAAAACAAATAAAACTTTAAGACGCAAACATCCACATCCAAACGCTTACTCAATATCCTAAGCGAAGTTGCCATGCGTGTTATTCGCAGAACGTAGCATCTAAAGCTCCGACAGAGATCTATTAACTGCAGTTACAATTATCGCGACCGGCAGAAAAAGTCATTCTTGTTTGTTCAAAATCAACCTTTAAAAATGGCCATTCCTGCCTAGCACCTCGTACAACTCCATCATCCAAACGATGATTGTTGGTATTTCATCACCTTCACTAATGTGAGCTATAGCAAATGTTCCGCACCAAACTGGTGCGGTAGAATTTTAATTGGAACTTAACAGCCAATTTATTATTATCTGAAACAAGCTTTCGACCCGAGCGACAGTTGTGCCGGGCTGGCCGTTCAGAAGCAGTTCCCGACCGAGCGACCGCACGGGCAGAACGTTTTGCCGTCAAGTCAAAGGAACAAGTCCAGGCTCCACGCTTACTTGATGCCGTTTCGCTTTCAATTATTGTCGTCCCGATGCGCTGGCGATAACTCGCACTGATGATACATTGCGACGTGGAAATGAAAGTTGCCCGTTCTAGCTATCATTATGCTGATTATAGCAGATTTGCAGTGTTGCTACAGTGGCAGTGGAAGACAGCCAGCGGATGAAAACGACAGCAACACGGCGATGGTACAACCCCGCTCCTTGTACAACAATTCCATCGCACCGGGAAGATGTTAAGCCTCCCGGGGGTTCATTCACTTTTCCACCCGACGACCACAACCATCAGGGCCAGAGGAGAGGGGGGGCGCATAGCGAAAGTGTCCCGGGGGCGAGAGTTGTCATAATTAAAATAGTCCTCAGTTCAACTACTTGAGCGTGCCATACACACTTAACCCCATCATCGTCGAGCGAACGCGTCTGCAATACCACGCCAGCTAAAACCTTCATCACTCATAACCCATCAGTGGCGGTGAGGGATCGCACCGTACGGAACACGGCCAGGATCTGTTGTTTTTTATTCTTTCCATTCGGTGCAACTAGTTTGGCGCTTGGTCGCCAGGAACAGCAGCACACAGCCAACCAACGCGGAGTAACGTCCTCGGATGCGTCAACGGCAACCGCATAGCTTTGCGCCACAGCGCGACAACACGTTGACGGCGACAACGGTGTCGTGTTCTTCTGCGTGTGCTCCGTTGCATTCGCGCGTGTCTGATTGCGATGTGGTTTGCGCTAATTATAGCAAGCGGGTCCGGTTGTTATGGAAGCAGAGCCCCTAAGAACGAATCCCTTACCCGGATCGGGGTGAAAAAAACACACACACACAAACACACGCGCCGGTAGAAGAATTGAAGCAGGCACGTTGTTCTGTCGATCTGTCCAGCATTATACGCCCTTTAACGCACGCAGGAAAATGTGACTGCCGTTTCGTAACGCTATCTTTCATGCTACTTAAGTGATGTGTGAGTTCTGCGAATCGGCGCGACATTTGCCGGGTAAAACGATTCGACCGAACGTGACCACGGGACCAGAGTTGCCATATTCAGTCGNAGAACCACTATTTCGCCGTGGCGAACACGAAGGAATCACGAAAGGACGAAAAGTATCGTTGCTTTTTGAAAAATCGTGACGACGATCTGTATCTTGGCGTGTCGATCACGGCAGAGTGTAACACTCTGAAGACGGTAGAAAAGTCGCCAGAACGTCTCAGAATAACACCGGTAAAGGCGGACGTGATCGAACCAGGCTGTCGGTTCCCACAAAATTTCACCGGCGAATGGATCAATACCGCCAACATCGATGGCGATGTGAAGATTAACGAAACGCACATTGTGGAAACGTACAAACCGGATCAGTCACGTTACCGTCGCACGATCTACGTGTGCCGGGAACAGCGAGATACACGCATTATGATGGCCCGGCTAACAGTGGACGGTTGTCAGACGGACTATGTATGTTTCGATTTTGTCCCGAAACATCACAACATTATTCGTTACCGACGCGGGCTTGCCGTGATACAGGACGATTTTTCAACGGTATGCTCTTGGAAGCAATTCCCTAACAGAGAAGAGTGGAATTATAATTTGCTGTTAGCGGCCAAACCCGTACCCATTCGTTGTCCTGTAGCAGGAAAATTTAACTTTACGCAGAAAGGCGAAGCGCCATTCAAAACGCGCATCCTCGGTGGTGTCACATTGAGCCCTCGGCCGGACATACGCTGCAAGCAAAACATATCGGACTTTTCCGTTTGTGACGGTGATCAAAAAGAGATGAGCATCGATGCGGACTACTGCCTGTCGGTGGATTATCTTGGACGACCGATCGATATCTATAGCGATCCGGATTATCGTATGAAGTGCATCGGATACTGGCAGGAAAATTTGAAATCTTACCTGATCACATACGACGATTTGGATCCACTGTCGAAGTATCGTTGCTGGGTGTACCAGCGGGCGGATTTGAATCGTGTGCTAATGTCGCAAGCGGTAGGCGCGTTCTGCGATATCAAGCAAGATGTTACTTCCTGGAACTACACCGAAGGTGCTGTTGTGGCCATCGACATGACGGAGTACGAGCGCGAAAGGGACCAATGTCCGATGCACTTTGACGATGGTGAAAATCCTTGGCAGGAGACGGAAAACTTCATCACTGTGTTTCCCTGGGTTATCTATCGCTCAACTGCAGCGCTCAGTAGCACATTAACTTCGTTTCTTATCTCTTTAGCAGCGGTATGTTTGAAGGTGTTCTTCTAGAAGTAATGTGAATCTCTTTTCTTGACTTTATTGTATCTTTATCCGTCCAAAGTTCACGTACGTTCGTGTAACTATGTGCCTTCATTCCATCCATAATTGTAAATGTAGTACCACTTGAGAATAAAAAAATAAAATCAAGGATAGTGACGTTACTACCTCACTTTTAAAATAACTTCATTAGCATTTAGCCATACAGCGCAATTCCGCATTCGCTATCTATTTCCGGTTGTTTCGATATTTTTAGCAAACACCGCCTGGAGTCAGATTTTCAGAAACCGCAATGGGATGCCTAACATAATGCACAAAAGAAATGTAAATTGCTCTTGCTGTAGCAGTAACAAAGCCGGAAATAAGTACGCTTGACTTGCAAATAGCTTAAATTTATTGTTCCCTTTGTACAAAACATTGCATCCGGATATCACTACAATCATAACGCGGAAGCAAACAGTTACACATCGGAAGTTGAACAACTTGGACTACCTTTGATTATTTTACAAGATTAGTTATTTCCTTCCATTCATCGGTTTCTAAAGGACGTTTCATGATTGCAATATTTGGTTAACTACTCCTTTGGACAATTTTGCAATTCTCATATTTTGTTATTTTGGATTTAAAAATTTGAATCATCTGTTCAGTTTCAATATCTTCCAGATCAATCATTTTAATGCTAGACTATTTTATTATATTATTTTATGACTATTTTATGGTCGGAAATGCAGGAAACTAGTACAAACTTTTGTAAAATAATTATAACTCTCATTTGTTCCATGATAGGCTTAACTAAAGTAGCACTTTTGTTCAAATCAGGGGTTATTTGACCCCCGAATTTGATTCATTGAAAACTCGCTGGGTAAACTTATTTTTCGACGAAGCGATACCACTGTGCAGCTGGTGTTTTTACTCTGTAATTGAACTCGGCACAGTTTAAATTATAACTAGCCGGGATGTATTACAACTGTTATTTAAAAAAAACACATTAGGAAACACATTTCACTCTACAAATTGTATCTCGTTGCAATTTGTTTAGTTTATGAAAGATTTTTCAGATTTCTATTGATTCATTGTCAAAGAGTGTTGGTTCCGAAATGAGCTAACCTCCCCGTTTCGGTACTACGAGAAAAACGACTTTTCTCTCTCACTCTATCTATCACTCTTGTTCCTTCTATTTCATTGCTTGGAAAATTAGTAGCTTTTCCTGTGCATTCAATTTACAAAAGCTGAAACAGTTAACTCTATTACCATGTTTATATTTATCTAGTGAAAAAAACAAATCACGCCACGCTCACGGGCGGTGTGCAGCAAAGTGTCCGAAAAATGTACCGATTTGTACGTCATGTTCCATCATGGGGTCTTGGCAGGAGCAACTTATCCCCACAACAATTCGGTGCGCTGAGTGTCGAGCGGTAAAAGTTGCAATGGATCTGGTCGGCCATTCATTCGTTGGCGATTGGAAGGAACGGCTATCGCGATTCGGTGTTCATAGTGAGCTGTGTTTTGTGGAAACTCATGTTGCTAGGGCAAAGTGTTTCGCCTACCATACCCAGATCGTTGATGAGTGCAGATAGAGTGAGCTTTCCGTGTACGGGAAGGGAAGCGATTTTCATTACTGCTTCTACGTACAATACGGAAGTGAGAAGCTTAGTAATCGAGAATTCAAAGGAGTAAATCTATGCAATGCAGCTCGCGAGGATGCCTCGTACCAGACTGTGATTCGTTTTCAGTGTGACGTGCATTTACGAAAACCAATCTCTCAGTCCGAAGCCAAACAGCACACGCACCCCTGGCCTGGATCTTCAGAGCGAAAGTAGGCACAAATATCTCGTACGTGCATGGGGCTAGATTTGTTCTTGTTTTCTACCAGTTTTTACCACGCATTCGTCGCACGAGCAAAGGACGAACAATCATAACAAAGCCCTGTCAAAAAGAGCTAGAACAAACGAGTGAAGAAGAGCGCAAGATAAGAAGACTGCAGTGTGAAGAGTGCCGCGTGCGAAAGTGTCAAAACCGCAGTACTAGAAGGGATGAATGAGCGCCGTGCAATCGAACGGGATAATTTGTAAAATCAGAGGGAGTCAGCGAATGTACCGATTCACGTACGAACAGTGTGTGCGAAACCGAGAGCCCAACAGCACGGTGGGTGCATACGTGCTAGAGATGCCATCAGTGTCAAAGTGTGACAGAAGGAGAGAGCAAGACAAGTGAATCTGTGAACACAGCTGAGCAGAGAAAATTGTCTGCATAATCACACCGACCAGAAGGCGAATCTACTGCAACCCGCCGACAGTTTTGCCGGACCAACATCATCCTTTGTCATCGTTCTCCAGGGTCCTGTGGTGATTTATTCCTGTCCAGTGTGTGTCATCATCTGTGTTGTATCTTCCCTACTGCACACAGGATTCGCTAAGGTAAGAAGCTTCGCTTATCATCTTGCGTGTCGTTACGACTAGCTCCATTCATCCCTTGCCGTACGTCATATCTCACCCCACCGGTGCTTTCTAATCCCTCCCACCGTTGGCTGCTGGCGGTAAGTTGACCTCACCGTCGTCGTGAACGTGAACGGTTGGACAAATGTCCACACTCGTGCGATTACTTAACAGTCTCACAATCGTCCAGCTGATGAGGAAATCGCGCTCTCCATCCTTGCGATGCTGTTGGCCTTGTGTGTTTGGTAGTGGAACTGGTACTGATGGCGCAAAATATTCGCGCCATCGTCCATTGCAGATTCCCATCTGAGGGCAGCACGCTGTGTTTTGTTGAAACAATGGTCAGCCCTCTTTCGCGGGAGTGTCCGACAACGTCACGGATGGCGCATGATACCATCCGAAGTAATGCTCTCTTGGCACTCATCTACGGCGATGTCCTCTTCTATTGCATCATATTGCACCACTTTGTACACATTTCGTGATATGGTGGGTTCTTGTCAAATGTTCCGGTAAATCGTCAGCTAAGGCCAACCTTCAAAAGATCATTAGGATCAATTGAGGAAAAAAATATGATTTGTTTTATCAATTTTAGTAAAAGTACATCGGTAGGAAATATTGTAATCACCATATTTGTAACCCAACGATTAATTTTCTTTAACTTGATGTTGAATAAATCATTCAATATTTTTCGAAACAAGAATGTTGAAATTGTTCTCATAGGCTTTACAAGTGTTGTTGTTTTCACCTTTCCACTTCATCCAAATCATTACTGTTTACTCTCTTTATTCATTTGCTACCACATGCTTGCCAGCCTAACAGGATTGCGTACATTCATTTCATCTCATCGCTATAAATTCTTTATTGCTCATTAATATAAATTAAAAGCATTTGTGCCATTTTTATAGCTTCAGAGTTCAGTTTTCAAATAAAATGTACCATGAAATCTAAACAGCAGCATTACTATTTATTCTTCCGGCCTATAGTTATATCCATCCAATGTCAGTAGCTTTCCATTTCTGTGGTTTAGTTTGGTTTTTCAATTTATTCCAACAATTTTAATTAGGTAAATTGAGAAGGGAAAACGAAAGCATTAAACGAAACTTATTGCTTATCACACGGCCATATGCACCGGAAGTTCGAACGTACCTCAAGGCAACGTACCAAGCGGAATGACCTGTCCGGTTTTTGGAATAGGTTATTTCATCGCTTGTCATTGGAACCGTTCCAAATTCAATAATCGTGCATCGTGCGCGCACTTGAGGCTCTTGGCCCGGCGGCAAATACACGATATCAGATGCGTTTCAGTTCCGGGTTACGTACCATACGGGCAATTCTACAAGAAACCAGTCGGTCAATCAATTTCCAAGATGTGTCCGTCGATTATTTACGCTCCGTAGATGGTACGTTTCCCAAAAGTCTTCTGTTTGAAAGGTGCCACGTGAGCTGAGAAGGTCTGGGACGATCATGTCCAGTGACCACTGCCAACGGGTGGATGTTGTGTGTATATATAACAGAAGCGAGCCGGATGCGGAACCCGCGCTCAAACCGAGACAGGTGACGCAATAGTGATTCGGAGCAGACGTCGGAACACAAACAATAAGACTTGGTAGCCGGGGAAAGGTGATTAGCATAAATAGATCATTTGAAAAGTTAAGAAACGATACACACAACGCACGTGTGGCAAATGAATACAAAAAGTAACGTGCCTGGTAGTACAGCGCAATTTCCTGCGCTGCTATCTACAATCACTGCAGAATCAGTTTAGCTGAGTGTTAAAATTATGCAAAGCAGTTTTAAGTAACAAAATGTTCAAATGATGTTCAAATGTTCATATGTTTGCATGCAAAAAACAGACCTGCAATCAACAACAGCAAACCTCTTCAACACGGATATGGAATCTTTATTCGATCGGTCAATTTTCCTGATGATCATTCCAATTCCTTATGGCATAAGGAGCTGCCGCTCGTAGTGCAAACAAACAAAAAGAGGCCTAATCAACAATAATCGAAACAACGCGCGTTTGTACCGTTACTGCACCTTTCCCACCCTCCCTGCCAATTACATCACCATGCGTGTGGAGCACTGTCATTAAAGTTTCGACCACACTTCGAGGCCACATTTCGATGCACGATGGATGATATAGACGTGTACCGCGTACATCGTTGCCATCTACTAACGAACGATCGATCCATCGCCGGATGATGCGGTTCCAAGCAGTTGTCGCTTGGGCAAAGTTTGCTATCGGCTTGAAGCTTAAGCATTCGATGGTGTTTCCGCGCCAATAGTACACCGTGACTTGTTTAAAGGATGCTCTCACAGCGCATACCACACTGTAGGTGACGGGTAGTAAGTGTTGCTCACTGACCCGCCTTAGCTTAAGCCGGTCGAGCATGATGTGATTTTTTTCTTGTTTTGCGATTTTACACACCCGATGAATGAAAATGAAGTTAACATGTCATATTTCATCCCTAATCTGATCGTTTGTATGCAGTTTTTGTTTCTAAGAATTTGTGAAGAAGCACCAGCAGAAGGGTGTCCTACCCACCTTACCGATTATAAATAGATCTGAACACTTGACAAAATGTTAATAGTGTGTGTATATAATTGGTATATCTTATCAATGGTTCAAAGCGGATCCTCCAACCTTCTTCAGTTACTCATTAAAAAAATGTTATTAAATGTTATTCACTCGTATAGCCACTGCATCGTTAGTATGATGTTTGTTAACATTTGAGCTAACAACATCCCATCTTTTGAATGTCACAAGTCTATTAACTGTTAATAACTTGAACACACTCAACAAAATTTCATCAAATTTACAAAACAAAATATTTCAGTCATTTAAATTTTCGTTATACGAGGTTCTGCTCGTTGTAAGACTTATTTTAGTAACATTTAAATTTGCTCGTTATGCGAAAAACTGCTCATTGAAAGAGCTACTCGTTGACTGTATATAGTGCTGCCATATTTAACCATCATTTGTAATCCTCATTTCGTTTGCATCTTTACATTCGGTATTGATGGGTTTTCAATTCCTATTTTCGTGAGGTGTGTTTGTTTTTTCTCTTCTTTTCTTATGCTGTGCGGTATGTCATGCAACAGAAACGTGCCCGCACACCCGGACACGTTTTTGGGCCATGTGAGGAGTGAAAAGTAAAAGTGAGTTTTAATAGAGTGTTTCGTACTTTGGTTTTGGTGTTCCGCCGACGATTTGTACCTTTATAAATGAATCATGAGTCGCAGTACAAATGGTGATTAATTTCGGTGAAGCATATTTTTGGAAGCTTTTGTCGGGTATATTTTATAGAGATTTATAGCGATTACGGGCCTTTTGTGCCACTTTTGTCTAGTCTATTAATGAGATGTTATGCTTTGAATAAATTAGCTTTTGTGATATTAAAAAGAAAAATATTACTGAACTAAATTCGGAGCATCAAGCCACGGTTAGGCTAACGAACAACGATTTACGGCAGAAAGCTTCATAAAGTTTAACGTCACTAGCCAGATCATTGTGTTGGTGGCAGAGCGTATCATATTGACTCTAGTTGTCTTGGTTGATTGTTTTCTTGCTGAAACATATGCTGCTAATGGATGCGAATGTCCTTTAAGGCTTTAAATGTTTTTCCTTGATTTCGATGTACATATATCACTGTTCATGCGTGTTGAAACAATCGCCAAATCGCTCTTACCGTGCTTGTTGAATGTTTCTCATATCATGACAAAAGTGTGACTCACGTCTCAAATCTCACCAGTGCAGTAGTGAGTATAATCATCCGGTCCATCAAGGTTAGCTTTTTAGTTTGCTCAGGTATAATTTTCTATTTGAGAATCTGAAAAAATACTACATGTTTACTACTCATGTTGTTCCACTAATTTTTTTTCGGCAGCTCTATGTTTCATGTAGTTTAATAGAGTTCTAGCGTTAAACTAGATCACTTATCTCTTCAAAGTATTTAATCTTCAGAATACAACAATTTCAATAAAATTTCCGACAAGATAATTAATTGTATCGTCCCGGATTTTCAAATTTTCGATACATAACAAAATGGTGAAGGGTTAAAAAATGATCAGATATCAGTCTGAAATTTTATCAATATTTTGCCTTCAAATCAGCAATCAATATAAAATTTAAATGCATATAATTAGTGCTCTTAATGATGTTCTAATAAATAATGCCTGAAAAAAATTTCAGGACTATCGTCTTGGAGATCTCCGAGAAACTCTAAGTAGATTTTTGCAAAACGTTCTTTGGAGCAAAATGTGTTTGAACATTAAAAATATGCGTTTTGTTTGGTGATGTATTCCTTTGTTATTTATTGGTATATTGATTTGAAATTTTTATCAATAATTGCTTAAAGCGTAGGCAAGAAAACATTATTTATTTCATGATAACATGTTTTCAAATGTCTTGACTGTTTATCTTCTCTTGAGGTTGTGATCTGCTAGAACTTTACATATCTTCCGGATTAATATTCTTAAGGCAGTTATAGCTGAGCTTCATTAGACATGTAACATGGCGCTCTTATCCTGTGGTCCTTAAAATACCGAATGATATTTTGTTATTCATTTTATCACCAGTTTTGATTAAAGCACTTTGTATTTTCGTACTGTTGAGCGCCACAAGCGAAACATCGTAACAATACCCGGATATTTGATTTCAAACCTAAACCTATTTAGTGAAATGAAGTAACTTGTACGGCTATATTACACAGCATCGATACTAAATAGCCAGGGTTATAATGTCTTTGCTCCGTTATATCACATCTTTTTAATCAAGCGACGATTCACTCTGGCTGTAGAAGACTGGCTGTTCACTGATGATTCTCATACAGATTTTTCAAATCTTTGTTGGTTTCGTTGGTAAGATTCCTGATGAAACGTAACGGATTGCGATCAATCTTCGCTCAGACAGATTTGATCATGTTTGGTGAATGGGGGTCCTCAAATCTTCACTTTCTGTTTTTCGTTTATTAGGTCATCTGATAGAGATTGGTATGGTATGAACAACTCTGGCCAAATGGTATTCTTCAGACACATGCTTACAACCACTTCTTTGGCATACATCATAACACATTTGGAATAATAAAAATCAGATGTTGCAAAGGTAGTAGCTATTGCTAAACTTAAATAAACCGGTTCTCAACCAAAATAAGTCATAATTGTCACAGGATGACCCAATGTTGAAAAATTACCCTTTTTGGGATTCTTGTTTATCGCGCGCAGCTGAAAATTCTCGGTTCACAGATATCAACAGTTGCTTAAATAGTCTCATTTTGATTAAATATGCTGCAATTACAAAATCTATGTCTATGCCTTTTGCAGAAGTACCTGATGGGTGTAAAAAATGTATTTAAGTTGAATATAACTTTCCTGTCAATTAATTACGCTATCAATGTTTTGCATTTATTTGTCTATAACTTTGGTTAAGAATTTTCGAAATAGTATACATTTAACGTGTCCAAAACGGTCTTAAAACATCAAATTACGCTGTTTGCACAATGTCCGCAGTATCATTTACAGTACCATGCATGGGGAGAACGTTGTGCTGAAGATCCCATTATACAGCAATAGAAGGCTCTACCAAGATTGCATCGCAATCGATTACTGTTGAAGCGTGCAATAGTGCGACTCGCGAAGAGAAACAAGTAAGCAAAAAAAAAACAACCAAACAAACATTGCACATACCCAAACTGGTCTTTTTGCTGGTAATATCATTTGAACATATAGGTGCTGCTGCTGCTGCTGCTGGTGCTGGTGCACTTGCTTTGCTTGGTCGGTTTGTTTGCCCGCTTTCTTGCTCGTGCTAATCGGCTGTGGATGACCAAAGTGTATGGCCGTGCTTCTCTATTCCTGCTTTCATTGCTGATGGGAAGCGGGTGAAGTTGATGGAAGGAGATAGGGCGGCGTGTTGCTGGCCGTAACATGGCTGACTTGTTTTACCGAAACCTCAAGCGTCGCGGTTTGGTAAAGGTGGTGGAAAATCGAAGTAGCAAAAAGAAATATGTATCGGGCGTTAGTGTTAAATTACGATTAACCAATCACGGTGGGAAGAGGAAAGACCCCAGCGCGTACCAGCTGGTGGTGGTGTACCTGATCATTGCGCTAAGCACGCGCATCAGGAATGATCCTCAATGATGTTTGACAAGCGGAGGGGCGATATTAGTGCCACCGTCGTCCCTACCTTCGTCAGTTTGTTGGTTCGTTCGTTTTCGGTGCTTTGGTCTCGAAACTGATCATCTGGCGACATTGGGTATGTATGCACAGTTCAACGCACAAGATCCAGACGACGACCAAGCCAGCCGTGCCTTGTGAAGGGTGTGAATCGTTTCGTTTTCGAGGATGGTTTGGAACTGTTTGGTCCGAACGGTGTGTCCGGAGCAAGGCGGGACTGGGCGGTTACGCAGTCGTCAACTTCACGCACACGACAACTTCACGGAACACGATCAGACCTACCCTCATACGCACACACGCATATGTTGGATACGCGGGCGCGGAACCAAAATGACCGGTTTTGGCACCCGGGTGTACAGGGGATGATGAAAAGTAGCTCACCAAGTGGTCACGACAATGTTGGACAGGCAAAACTTGAATGAAATGATGCAGGACGATAAATGCAGATGGAGAGGTGGCTGATGGAGGAACACATGGGATCCAAGTTTTTTGCAACATCTAGCGAGTCTTTTGGCGTATGTGTGTGCGAGCGAGATTTTTGCATGGAAATGATAAACGGGTAGATAAAGATTTGAACGTCGAGTTAAAGGAGTCGGATATGTGAGAATGGACAGTGAGATACCAACAGCCGAATGTTGCTGTGGCTGTAGCTGGTTGAGCCTGCCGATGCTGATCAAATGACTCTGAACGTAGCTTATGTCGTAAGCGTTTTGGCACCTAATCCGAACGAAAGTGAAGACATTGTTTGGAATGTGATGTGTGGTAATTATTTGTTATTTGATTTGTTTCGTTATTATTAGAACAACATTGAGGGGGGTAGCCTAGTAGTATAGGTGTTAGCTGGATTTGTCTTTTACACGACAGGTCCTGCACAGAATCTCCTCCGGACTGTTCGCTCCATAGCATCAGCATACATGATAAAATTAAGTCCAGAAGACCAATTGTGACACACATGGACCACGTTACCTCGTAGGGTCGTTGCCCCAAGAAGATGAATATAAATTGAAATTAGAAAAGTGGTAACTAAAATAGAAATATATATAATTTGCTATAATTTGTTTCTATAATTATGCTATAATTTGATTGTATGTAATAATACATTATTCCGTAGGTTCTGTTCGGGTACTTAACTTCCATTTGCAGGAAGATCACCTGATAGATTAACTCCATCGCCAAGTAAGCCTCAGTTTTTCCTTCCCCGTCCTGTGTTATCGTATCCGTACGGACATTACTCACCCTTGACGGATGTCATCGGCCAGTAAGGTGATTTCAGCGACGATTCAAACAGTTGAAACCACTCTGTCGCGTCTGACACCTCGCGCTCAATGCGATGGTGACGTAACTTTCACTTTCTTGGCGCGATTCGTCTAAACGTGTCTTCCTTTCCCGTGCCATTGGCCGTTTCTGGTTACCCCCAAAGCATGGGTAACCGCACCTTTCATTGTCACTGCGCTTCTACTGTGTGTGTTGCTTTTTATCGAATATATTTTATTTTATCATTAACCTTTTGCCTTGCGGTGCAATCGTAGGGATGGTGATTTAAGAGCCTGCCACGTCCATATTAACTGCAGTTTCCGTGCCCTCACGATGTTGTTCGATAATTCGCTTCATTGTACTGCCTTTCCCGCAGGGTTAAAAGATCCGCGTCTTCCGCTGTAGTGCTACACCTCGTTTTAATTTTACAGGAGGTCTCGACTGTTTGAATTTTCTCTTTCATCTTACCGGCCCTCCGAGTGAGATGAAAGTAGGACGGCCTCCCGTCGGCGAATAGCGTGTCGCCGGTGGACTCGCCGACTCATAGGAATGCGGTAACTAATATATTCATACTGAGAGTCACGCACAATAATGCCTTCGTATAATTGTGGCCAATGTTAGCCTTTTTGGCCGGCTTTTGATGAGAAAAAACGGGTTTTTAGGATATTTGTTGTTCATTGTTTTACTGCGAGAACCGAAAGTTTTGTCTAAATATAAACCAAGCATCGCAAACCCCATACATGCCGAATAATTTGCATTGTTTGTTTGTTGCTGAATGTATCCTGCTTGTTTTTTCTCTTTATTCCTGCATCCAACGCGTCGTTACAGACCCATTTGTTAACATCCTTGGACCGGGCATTGGCGAGCCCCTCTTGCCCTGGAACGAAAAAAGCTTGGATACCACACCAACACCGCGTTCGGATACCAATAATGTGGGTCATCAAAAGAGTTTCACTTTTTCGAATTTTGCGCGGCACTTTCTCGCGAGACCGTACGGATAGACCGGATTGACTTTGGCCGCCATGAAACAGTGATAAAATTGAAGCCGACGCGTCATACCCAGGGAACGGTGAAAGAGAAACGATGAATGAGACTGAGACACGAACAAAACGCGGCGCATGCTTGAGTACATCGCCCCCGAGGCTGCTGGGCGTTTTGTTAAAGTTTTGCTGGTTAATGCCTCGGTCGGGCCACCACAATGTTCGAAGACGATCTTGAAGTCGGTCCGTCTACCGTGGCTGGTGGACGACGCTCTCTTTTGGAATTAGTAAAACGCGTTTTATCACGTGGGCCAAGCGTTCCCGCGTCCGGTAGGCTGCTTCAGAAGTAGGTTATTAAGAGACGCACACCTTCATTCGGGAGTGAAGTTGCGTTGGGCGAGTATATGTGTGGCCGAATGCTTGAAAGCCTGCTCCTAGAGTGAGCGATCGACTCTTCACTAGCGACGGCAACCTAGGTGGGACACCTGGCTCTGGCCGTTGGTTCGGTCCAGTCCGGTGAGCTTTAATTTGCCTTGTACGCACCCTGCTTGGTGACAACCGGCAGATCAGGCAGTGGCAGTGTCGTATTTTTGGTTTGGGGCTCTTTCTCTTTTACACTGTTTTGGATTATTTGTTTTCATTTCGATTTTATGCTGATCCTTCTTTGGTGCCGCGAGAACACCAGTAAACATGTTTTTGCCTGCCGCTCGAAACCAGCCTAGCAACAGCAGCAGCAGCACCCACCGGGTTGTGTGAGAAAAGACCGACCCGTCCGAGCGATTTGTAACTTTTTTAGGATATTTTTAAATTAAATCTCCTCCGTTCGTCTGCACCCAGTGCGCCAATTCCATTGAGAGCAAAATCTTCGCTGTTGCGTAAAGCTGACCTTCGTTCTCCTTTTACCGCAAACTGGTGCGATAATGGAAAGCTCCTGAAGATTGCAGCCGAATGTTGTCCCAGCATTAAATTAACTCCCTCCTCATCCAGTGGGACGTGGTTGGGAGGATAAGGATGCTGGAAAGCTATTGGATAACACCTTACTTTTCGGAACCTTCAAAAGAGTTCGGCTCGGTGTACACCATTGGGTTATATTACCAAGCTCAGAGAAACATTGTTATTAAGATAATCAAGGATCGCTCACATTGCGCTCCACTTTCAAACACTACACTACATGATGTCGACAACGTCGTTTATAGCCGATGCCTAGTGTATCCGTTTTTCAACAGCAACCTCGCATTTGAAGACCCGATTCAGGGCGAGTGAGCCAGCGCCTTGTCACGTAGCCTTAGCCCTGACTGTGATTCTTCCTCGCTTGTTGCGCATCTTTAATCCAGTTTCACTTTCTGGCTCGATATCGGCAGTGCGTCAAGCAGTATTGGTAATGGCTCCAATCCCTGACCGTTAGGAAGGCTGTCCACGTGTTCAACGGGTGGGTTTCCGAAACCTTCACCAGCGCTCAAGGAGGACTTGGCTCGTCGTGACCCTAGCGAAGGATCGACACATATTTCGTAACAAATCGCTGTTCCATCTGTGACACTTCTACACCAATCGTAGCCAAGCCCGAACGCATGTTTCCTAATCAGCATCGAAGATGGAACGGAATTATCAGAGTGCGATAAAGGCAACGCTCATTCTTCATCGGCATGCAAATTTCTTCCCACAAAGACATTGACCCTCTTTCCCGTTAAGGTAACCGGTTAGCTGAAGAAAAATGCTGAAAATGTGTTGAAAAACGGCCAACGTTCCAAAAAACCAAAAAACTCTGAGCCGTTAGTAGCAGTGCACGAGAAAGAGCCGAGAAACAACAAAATGGGTTGGAATCCATGTTGCTGGTTAATAAAAATTCAAACGATTCTTCACAATATTGCTGCGTTACGACATCAGCCTTCAGCTCGGTGTCATTGATATTTCAGTCAAGCTAAAAAGAGGGAGTTGTACACCGGTTGATGGTTGGAACCGTCTCCTACGACAAAGCGAACAGAGATAGTTGTAGGAAAATATTAGTCAATTTTCAACGAACCTGCTACATCCGTTTGCCCAAACCATTGAAAATATGAGCAGCATGACAAATGACGCTTGGATTTGTTGTATACCCGCCGAACACCTGCTCCAGCCAGCGAAGGGTTCTCCAAACATGAAGACAAATGAACATATCTTTATAAAAAGCTTTTTTTCGTACACTTCTAGTACCATTTGGGGAGGGAAAATGCTAAACGTTCAGACTAACTGAACACGTCGTCCGATGGACGTAATGTCAAAGTCTACAGTACAACGCCCTCTCCAGTGACAATCTTAATGGAAGGTCATGATCATGCTCGTGGTGATGATGCTTTTAGCACATCGAAGAACAACCACTGCTTAGCAACCATATTCAATCACCAGAGGAAAGTTATCAGTCAGGTTTGTTGGTAGGTGGTATTCGTGAGTAGGAAAAAAGAATTAGAAAAACAAACGAATGTCTAGTAGAGTCACCAACGTGAATAATGAAAGTATGCTAGACGATCGGTCAACTAGGACATTCAGGAGGAAGAGCACACCCAATGCCGAGTAAACATTAAGCATCGTTTTCGTGCTGTCTTGCCTTGTGACGGGTGTGTCCAATTGATCGTGCTCGGTACATCCACACAGCCAGCACCAGCTCGTTTGCTTTGCCTTGCCGAAATTGGACAAACGCGAGCATGGTGCAAAGGCAGAGGGCAGTGGGTGGTGCAATCGTCACCAAATTGTGGGCCCAAGAAGCAGGAAGCAACACGACCGTGTCCATTAGTATTCCTTTGGTGATCCGCGAACGGGGTAGTCCGCGAAGACGTGATCGTAGCATTTATTTACCTTTTTCAGCGAGGTGTTTCAAACGAGTACGTCACCCCACGCGGTAAAGCGCGAATAAATGAATGAAAAGAAAAGAAAATTAAAACCAAAGCCACCTAAACCGCACCGTTCACGGCCGTACCCGGACAGGTGATAGTGAACCGGGAACCAGTGGATCTGCGTGAGAATTAAGAGTTGCTTATATTGCACGTATAGTTTTCGGTGTCCACATTAATTAGATTAGATGTTCGCAGATCCTCCTGCTTCGCCGTTGAAGCACGACCTATTCACATTCGTATATTTACTCACCATTACTGTGGGGTTTTAAATTACTAAGAATTACTGAAACTGAGAATCTGTACCTGTAAAATACTGTCACACAGCAATATCCAGATAGAGTAGCTTCGGACGTATATTTTTAAGCACCCCGATTTTTTGTATTTCGCATAAATAATGAGGCTCGTTCGTCTATTTTAAACCATCTTGAAGCTACATCAGTTGATGTGTCAAAGTTAAAACAACGCCGCACTGGGAGAAACAGAACAACCTAGTTTTGTTAAAAAAAAACGAACCAGAAGTGTAAATATAAGCAGCTGTAACTTTTTCTCCTTAGTATGTTTGGCTGTACGAGTTTATTCGGAGTTTTTATGTCTCACTCTTCTTTTCTCTGTTTACACAAATCTTTAATGGTGTTTAATCACTGTCTAGCCGAGTTGGTTATGCTATCGTACTTTATTTCGTCGTAAGATTGTTACATCGGTTTAATTATTTTATTCTAGACTTTCCCTCACACCAGACAACATTGCGTTTATATCCAGACGTAAAGTTTTCAATCGCTCGATTGGAACCTACAGTTGTTGTCCAATGAAAATGATGTGTTTTTACGAAACCGAATCTGAATGTTCGTTTTGAAATTCAATAAGATGCGAGATACAGTTCGTGGGAAAATTTCAAATTTTCAATCTTCCAACGTTTAAGTAGGAACTGCGTCTTTGAAGCTGTTTGCTCCATGTGGGGCTGTATGGAAACGCAAAGTATCCATTGGCAAAAACACTACTTTTCTCGTGTAAACAAACACGGTTCCGGCTTGCGCCCGCATATAAACAACTGTTGATGGAGGTTCTAAACGGAAACGGTGCAATGCTGCGTGGAAATCGCTTTTCACCTTCGCTTGAAGTGAGGTGCAAGTTCGAGGTGAAAGCGCTTGCTAAACAACTCGCCGAAAGCAACAACAAGTATCGTGTACCAAAAATGTAGGCGTGTGGCAACAACTGTTCTATTTTGGTAACATTTAACCGATATTCAATTGCGGATTGATTGATATGGGAAAAATTAAACACACACTCACACACAAGTCTTTCATGGGAAATCCACATGATCACGCCCAAAACGTTAATCGATGTTAATCTTGACTTTAAAGTAAAACAAAAAAATACAAAATATTCATATTTACGTCAGTGTTGATTGCGTGCTGACTAATTGGCAACTATGACGAACCGTGTTACTTGGCAATTAGGCACTAGCTTGAACTCATTATCGAATTACGTCGATGCAAATATCTTCTCGGATTACGGTGCTCGCTCCGTTAGTTCCAGTGCAAGAGAGAAATGCAAATCATAATTCACGCTGCTATTCGCACGGATGTAGACATTTTCCAGCCGTGTGCTGTTTATAGCACCTGTAACTTATGACGCGATAAAGTGTAAATAACACTCTCAGAATGGAATTGGTTCATTCTGTTTGGCACGTATCACATATGACTCATTGTTGTTAGTTTTTTTATATTACAACCAATTTCACCCATTGGAACTCTTGGGAATGGCATTGTTTGTTTTGATGTCGATTCGATCCACCATATGGTTTAAGTTTTGATTTTTGCATGCCGAAAAGGTAACGAACAACGGTTGTTTGGCTACTGTTGATACGATCGGGTCATGAACTCATAAACACCAACAATTTGATTACTTTAATGCATTTTAATTTGTATATTGCTTAGTGTTAGAGTTATACAACACTGCATAGACTAAGATCATACATTTAACAGGCGCAACATTATGAAGGGCAATGTTATATTTACCTTCTGAACAATTAAGATAGTAATTATAGTGACAGGAAATCCTTAAAAGATTTACTAAACCACTCCACGAATTCCTACGTAGAGAAAATTCCAGAGTCGACTCCACTGCTTTATTTTTCAAAATAATGCAAATATAGATAATAATGACATTGATATGGATTCGATTATTATTTGAAGTTTGTAGTTGGCCCATAATTCGGAGTTGATCAGAAGATCGACTCCAAAGGTCTGCCGAGTCGACCTTCAAGGTTTTTGGATCAACTTCAGACTTCGACTGGAGAGGCTTTTTATTGATCATTATGCGATAAAAATATTATGAAAGCTTGAGAATGGATCTATGGACATGGCATCAAGACCATTAAATGCTATTCATGAAGATTAACTAAAGTTGGTTCTTTAGTTGTTTCTATGCAAATCTGTGAAGTTTAGTACACAGCGTTCATATCCTTATTTTTTAACTACGTCATCTGCTGTCATTTGCATGTATCCGGTATCAAGGTAGATGAAATACTTGGACTATAGAAACATAAATTGTATAGGACAGTGTTTTATCCCCTGTAGTCGGGTTGCTCGCAAGTGTTGGTGAGGATCGCAAGAGAATCAGAGATGAATCGATGCCAAACTTCCGCAACAGACATATCTCGTGTGTGAGCACTTCAACAAATATTGGCCCAATCGCAGCGCGAAGGTTGCAAGACCACCGTGACACCAACGTAGCAGGGTACCGCGTCTACCGGACCATCTATTCGAAAAGATGAGTTAAACACACTCATCACCTACCTTCGATGTACGATTGTTGGCGTTACACGGATGCGTGCGTGCCTTCGTGCTCGTGTTGGCCTTGTGCATGGCGTTCCAACAGTTGATTGAGACCGTATTCATCAATGAATGTACTACGCGGTGTTATCTAACGCGGTGGCTAGCATTGCCTGAGAAAGATCATCTACAGGACCGATTTCTTCATCTTTTTTTCTCCAATCGATGATTTGTCCAGGTGGTGGCATAGCAAACACACCTCGTTAAAGTTTTACAATCCATTTATTTATCCTTTTTTTTCTAAATGTATATTTAAAATCAACTCTTTTATTTACATTACTGATATTTAACCAAAAAAAAAGATAATTCTGTAGTCCGTAACGTTTGTAAAGGTAGTTTAAACACTAGAATATACCGCCACAGCCGTTGACTGTGTATCGCAGCAAAAACGAAGAATGAACATTCATTGAACGTTTCCATCCCATATCTGTGATCTGTTACAAATGAACACCAAAACACTAAAAATACTTTGTTTCATTTATTTTCAGACATTCGGTTCTTTTTCCAAAACCCCATCCATCGCAGATAAGCGGATCCGGAGAAAAACAGAACTGTGGCGGTTTAGCAGACAATAGAAATCATCCTCAGCCCGCTTCCCATATTCAACGCCGCATAAAAACCTGACCTGTGCAGCATTTTCCAACACGTGAAGAGCGAAGAGCGCGCATTGGCAGCAGCAAGAACAGTTGCCGCGGACGGCAACGGGCAAAATCTGTTAACCGTTTGTTGACGTCACCGCGATAGCATCTAAAGCCGAAAGGCAGAAAGGCTGAAGATATTGCGACCGCAGGCTCAGTCTCATCGGAACCGTGCTACGGTGAAGAAGTGTGTGCCACGTTTGTCTCCGTCGCCGGGTATCGTGTCTGTGTTGGTGGGGTGCTGTTTGTCCGTTCGCTTCGCACAGATCAACCCGCTTCACGCACGCACTCACGCATGCTCGTACGCATACACAGTGACATATTCGGCGCTCGCGGTGCTCGCGGTATCGCACTCTCTGCGCGACCTGGCTTGTTTGGTTGCACGGGTTGCCCGTTGTGTGCTCTCGCACTAGCGCCCGGATGTGTGAACCGTCCGTGCGGATCACCGAATTCGACCGAAACTGTGCCCGAGTGGGGATGTTCCGTGCCTGTTGCCGCCCCAGCATCATCGTGTCATCCGTGTGGTGGTAGTTGAGCGGGCAGGAAAGAAAAGCGAGTAGAAAGCCGAATCGTAACAACAGAGTGTCTTGTGCAGAGTTTTTCCATTTCCGGTTCAAAGCTCAATACAATCCTAGTGCTTCGCATGCTTCGGTGGGGCTAGTACGCTGGAGTCCAAAGTCCAATGCGCCATGCAGATGATTTTCTAATTTTATACCGCTGGTTTCAATTTTCCCCCAAGAGGACCTGTTCGCATTCGCAGCCAACGGGTTTGTTTGTTTGTTTTTTTTAGTGTGTTGCTAGTGCGTGGATGTGAGTGAGTGTGTATATGTCGATAGTAGCCAGGAGTGGTGTGTGCATCGGGTGCGAACATCAGCTCGGTTCGTCCTGTTCGGCGGTGTAGCGACGTATGCGCTTGCGGTGCTTTGGTTGAAAAGTTTAAGACAAAAGGTCAAAGCCACGACCCTTTGGCACGTGTGTATCGTGCACACGGTACCTCGAACCACGAACGATCAGACTCGACAGCCGACAACCGACAGCAGCAACCATGCGTCTGGGACGTCTGTTTCGTGCGCACGGCGAATTCTGCGCCTCCCATCCGTGGGAAGTGATTATAGGGTTGGTCTCTTTGACCGCCTGCGTTCTCTCGATCGATAAGAACAATAACGTTGCACAAACGGCAGATGACGCCGAGCAGCTGCGGACGTGCACTAGCTGGCGCTATGGGCAACGCACGGTCGACGGTGGATTGTGCGAGGAACCCACACGAAACATCATCGATATCATTCTAATGATGTTAGTGCGTTGCACGGCCATTTTGTACATTTACTATCACTTCTGCCATCTACAGAAGCTGGGATCGAAGTATATACTAGGTGAGTAATGTTGCCATGTTGTTTCTATTTCATACCAGACTACTGTAAGACAGACAAACTACTACGCCAATGCATGCTAGCACCTTTGCCGTAACGGTTAGAACGAGTAAAACATTTCCACTCAAAATTCGGTAGAATGTTTCATGTTGCAACCAGCCGTGCATTTTGACTTTAGTTTTCCAACTCCAATTCCATTCTTCAGCTAACGTTTGAGCATTGAACGATTCATACTAACGAACCAAAAAAATGAAAATTGTCTCTTTATTATATCTACGCTTTAAAGGAAAGGGTAGTGGTAAGCTAAAATCTTGCCTGCCCGGCATTAGCGTGACCATAAAAATCCAAATAGCGCTTGGAGACCTTCTCCGGATTTGGTGTGCCCTTTTGGACCAACAAAAAAAACAGCCACCGTGCATCGAAAAGCATCCGCTCAATACGCCCTCTGCTTGATGAATTGGACCGAGTTTTCTCTTTTCTAATCGCGTAGATTGCATACCCAACGCCCGTCATTGACCTTCTTCAGCGGACGTTTCACTCAGATGCATTTTCTCCAACTTTGAATTTGTTTAATTTCCATGAAGCTTAAATTGGGATGAAATATCAACAGGCCCCGGTCGGGGTGCTAAAGCCGCATTCGTTCGATACACCCCGGCACGAAAGTTGTGTGTATGTGTGTGTGTGTGAGCTGGCGCGATGGCAAATGCCGCTCGTCCGAAGCTAAGCGAAGCAATTTCCGCTGGGCAAAACGGACGAACACGGAGCGAACGGACGAAGAATCGGGGCAAGATTGCAAGAGTGTGGTATCATTTGCTTATGGTGTTAGACGGTATTTAGCACCCAGTGTGGGGTGGTGTTTGCAAACCACGGGTTTTGCCTCTTCGCTACAGTGTGTGTACGGGGGTCGCAAGTAGCCCGTGCAAGCTAGCGAACGCGCCACGATCGACACGATTTTATGGTCAACGGTGGAAATTGGACTATGCGCCGTATGGCGCGTTCGAAAAAACTTTCGCGGCCACCGAAACTGGCGTTAAACGATCAAACCTGATTTGTTGATGGTAAAAAAAAAAGAAAAACGGTCAAGGTTCCGTTTGCCGTGGCAGATAGAGATAAGTTTTGGGGAAATCCCACACAAATCACGTAGAAATATGATAATAAAGCGTATGAAAAACATTAAATATAGTTTACGTCTCATGCAGGATATTGATAAATCTATTGAAGAGCTGGAAATTGTTGTGGTTTGGAAATATTTGCTAGTGTTTGCTAGAGAACAATAAAATAATGCAGAATGAATGATGCGAAAAATTACAGATGCGAAATTGTGCAAATTATGCATATTGCACAGGGAGCACACATTGCTTCCGAGTACAAATCTCATCCACAAACTCGCTAACCCGCATGGACCAGGTGGATGATAAATTACCCAATATGCTTGACCATATACCCCATCCCTACGCAAACGGTCATGCCATTTTGAACGCACAAAAAGTTCATTGCGGACAAGAGTAAATCCACCGTGCGACACTGCCCAAATGTGCGCATAAAATGGCGGTACTTTGAGCATCCCCGATTAAATAAATCCCCGATACTTGCTGTCTACAGTCCGGCTCCGGACGGGTTGGTGCGAATGGTTCTTAGTGGCAGCACTTGACACAACTCTCAAGCAAGCCCATCCAAGCAGCTGATCAAGGTTGTCGTCGCGTTCCGTTGTGCGAATCTTCAATTTCCGAGGAATTTAGCCAACCGTTCCGTGGGGCGTTCCGTTTGCATATGGTGTGACATACCGAATGGCGTTTCGAAGCCCTTCCGATCCGGGCCGTACGGAACACCCCATTCGGCCGGTGCTGTACCACATCGGGAAGGAAGTCAAGGGTAGCCACATAGTAGGGCGACACAGTAGTGAGTTTGCGATCGCTATTAGTAACGCTAGCGGTCGCTTCATAATTTACCAGCAAGTGTCCGCAGCCTTCCAAACGTAATCAAGTTCACGCCGTGCCTCGGCTGGTGGCGTAGCGCAGGAAGAAGTTCCACTATCCCTTCTGTTTCGTTCGTCGTCATCCACCGGCAGAAATTACGGTGACGATAGAGGTGACGGTGCGAACTGATGATCTCCCACCATGCACTACTGGCTACGGCGGCAGCGACCTTCATGAGCGAGCGACCTCTTGATGCAACGAGTTAACTGCAGCACGGTCGAAAGCACTACTCGATCATGGACGATCATGCACTTCGTTCTGCAAACATGTGCAAAGTAGTGACATGGTAGTATGCGGACCACACCCGCTTGAATTTGCAGGCACAGGTCCGCAGTAATCTGATGTGATTGAATAGAAGATCAGATGCGAGTTACCGCTACAACCAATTAAAAGTACCCATAAGATCGTGGACATTTAACAAAGACTGAATGAGAATGGTGATGTGTTCCTTGGTATCATATCGCCCAAAGCGCGTAAAGCCGCATCCGTAACGTGCGTTTTGGTTGGGGTAGTTTATCTTATAGGACGTATAGCGTATCTTGCGGTCCACAGTTGTGCCTCACACAAAGAGCATTCTCTTGCAACGGCATCGACATTAATATGCTATTTGCGTAAGCATAAAATATTGCATTCTCGTGCAGCACTTGCTCATAACCTGCACAACCAATGGGGGGAGGGGTGGGGGAGGGCACAACCGAGTGCTGTTGTGGCCACAGTTCAAGGACAACCGATCCTTTCAAAGCAATTGTATGGGGACTCATCATGTACACTTCTTCGCAGGTTCATGATTACTGAAGAACAAACCTGTTCTACATCGTTCCTGATGCGTGGCGATCGGATTTTCCAACCATTTTTGTTAAATTTTCTCCCTGTTAGTGAGAACTGGTACAGGTCCCGCGTGTCAATGACGTCAAACCTGCACGACAAAGATATTTTAATCGCAGGTCAATGGTATTGCTATTGCCCTTGGGCGAAGAAAAATGTCAGGTGTGTTGCTGATGATCATGTTGCTTTCTTTTTACGATCGCCTTTGGCTGTCAAGAGTAATGGTCTTTTCTTATTTTAACGCCTCCGGTGTACATGTGCGGATGGAAGGTATGTAAGTGCGAACCGTTGTTCTAGATCAGGAACAGCTAGACGTATTTCCCTGCCGGGAATTCCTTGCAATGTTCTTTTATTCTTGGGGTTCGGCCAATCGTTATCTACCTTTTGGTATCAGTCACATGATCACAGCTATGATTTGTTGGCATGTGCATTACAAAGATCTTTGGAAGAAGAACGAAATGGTTAAAAATTATCACGTCCCTGCGAAGTGTTCTGGACAGTGGTGTTGTTTGTTTCGGATAAATTCGCACACTAAAATTTAAATATGCTGCACGAACACTGAGCTACGCGCTAGGCAACATATCTGCCCAGCTAGGCATGTGTTAAATGACGCAAATGGAATGCAAAGTTTTCGCATAATTTGCATAGTTTTAGGCCTTCATTAATCGTGCGACTCAAAACTCAAATCGGCATAACGTGTTCTGTAACAGAATGCCTTTCGTTTGTTTTTGTAGCTTCATTTTTCGTTTGCTTCTGGCATTTTTTTCAAAAGTTCAAAATTCCAAAGTCCAAACAAAACAACTAAACACACATTCTGTTCGTTCACAACCTTACACATGTATTAAGTTGTTTTCTTTTAACAATTTGATATAAAGTTCAAAATATTTTTTGTTACGCTAAGATGTTCAAACAAAACCCCTCATAACGATGTTGCATGTGCCTTACCATTTTACATAATTCATAGCATAACTTAATTTCCTCGCCAACATGCGCACGCACGTGTCGAAGAAAGAAATTCAAGCATTTAAGTACATTACATCAATACTCCTACCAATGTACTGTACCGGGTGGTGGGTGGATGGCGGGATGATTGATTGTTCGACTGGTTCAAACTTGTGTTGCTTGAAGGGACTCGCCACGATAATTCCCACTGCAACAGAATGGTTCGAAATATAACACGAATTGAACAAAAAACAATAATAAAGCCCAACAGTAACGAACCCTAAACTGTGCCATTCACTTTCCGTCCACTTTTTGTTTCCTTTTTGCTTACTGTTTTGTTTGGAAGTATGCTAAAATGTGCCTAGCTCACTATCTGCCCCGATCGGTTCATTCAAATAGCGTTCGTCGCTTCTGCAGATCGAGATTGCACCGATTCGGTTTCGCAACTGTTTCGTCACATGACGTCACTAATGACACTAACGTTTACCTTTCTTTGGACTCTGGACCGAATGAACACATCTTGCAAGATGAAGAGCAATAAGCGAATCCTACCACCGCGAAGCGGTACACCGCCGACGCTGCAAACACGGGTTAAAGTATCCAATTTTAATTGCTCCACGATTTGCTCGATTGATATGTGCTCGTATTGCTTATGTCATAATGCTGGCCGGGCCGGGCCGGGCTACCAATACCCGACGCAAGGCGTTGAGTGGTGGCCGTAAAAAAGTGAAATCTAACGCTTGCAGAAAAAAAAACAAAAAAAGATCCATTTAATAGTTTGGATGGATGGGGAATAAAATGGTCACCATATCGAGAAGGCTCGTAAAGTGATGATGCGTGAATTACTGGCGCGCTTCGCGTCGCCTGTATCGTTTAAGTCGTCGGTCGCTTTCGTCACGAAACATTGGCCCATGGATTGCTATCGTTAGCACAGCAGAGAAATGTTCCGTCTCGCTTCAAGGAAGTGAAAAACTGGACATCATTTAGAAATATCACGGTTTAATCAATGCGATCATTATAATTAATTTATTCGCTTACGGGTGATGACCGTGTATCGTGTTCTAGTCTCCGACTAGCGACTTGTGTGTTTTTTTTTTGGTTTAGTCTGAGGAACAACTTGTATCCCAAACTATTTTGTTACATAATCTTGTACTAAAATTAACATGGAAATATTCGTGTTCGCGCTCGGAACAGCAGTGGAAGAAGATATGATAATTGATTTTACTGATTTCGATAGAATGCCATAAAATCTGTAAGATTTTTTTTGGTGTAGGCAGCTTTGCGTATCCCACAAACGCATAAAACATCAGATAAGGGTAGCATTTTGTGACGTGAAATAAACCGGTTTAGTTTTAAAGATTCTTTAAATTATGTTGCCCGGCTGGTTGACGTCACTATCCTGGCTGGAAGAGCAGACGAGCTTATGGTATTTTTTTTAGTATCCGAAATCCGAACTTTAGCATTTCCGTGCGTGTAGATCGGGCAAGATCGATCGGGACAATGTTGTGAACAAAATTAAATAAATATCGTTTCTTTTGCGTCATTCCAACGGTTGTTGATTGGATTATACGAATGTAAAACATTTACTGTAACCATTTCCAGCATGCATTCTGACGATGGTGCGTAGAAAACTCCCCAATGCGAGTTGCTTCTGCTTTTTGTTACAGAACAAGCAAAACAAAACATTCACCTGTGTACGTGCAGCCGCTAAAAAAAAAGGGTAGTGGACGATGCAACGAAANAAATATCACGGTTTAATCAATGCGATCATTATAATTAATTTATTCGCTTACGGGTGATGACCGTGTATCGTGTTCTAGTCTCCGACTAGCGACTTGTGTGTTTGTTTTTTTTTGGTTTAGTCTGAGGAACAACTTGTATCCCAAACTATTTTGTTACATAATCTTGTACTAAAATTAACATGGAAATATTCGTGTTCGCGCTCGGAACAGCAGTGGAAGAAGATATGATAATTGATTTTACTGATTTCGATAGAATGCCATAAAATCTGTAAGATTTTTTTTGGTGTAGGCAGCTTTGCGTATCCCACAAACGCATAAAACATCAGATAAGGGTAGCATTTTGTGACGTGAAATAAACCGGTTTAGTTTTAAAGATTCTTTAAATTATGTTGCCCGGCTGGTTGACGTCACTATCCTGGCTGGAAGAGCAGACGAGCTTATGGCTGTTTTTTTAGTATCAAAATCCGAAATTTAGCATTTCTGTGCGTGTAGGTCGGGCAAGATCGATCGGGACAATGTTGTGAACAAAATTAAATAAATATCGTTTCTTTTGCGTCATTCCAACGGTTGTTGATTGGATTGTACGAATGTAAAACATTTACTGTAACCATTTCCAGTATGCATTCTGACGATGGTGCGTAGAAAACTCCCCAATGCGAGTTGCTTCTGCTTTTTGTTACAGAACAAGCAAAACAAAACATTCACCTGTGTACGTGCAGCCGCTAAAAAAAAAGGGTAGTGGACGATGCAACGAAAGAGCCGCAGCTATAGAATGCACATGAAAAGAGAGTTGTTAAGCGCCAAGCAAAACAAGGTTAGCCAATGTGCAGCATGTGATATGGCGCGGTAAAGTTAGGATGCTAAGCGCATGACGGTGTTGGTGTGACATGATGCACGTGTGGTATTCGTACGAAAAAAAAAATGTATGATCCATTCGATTACGCTCGGCAACCGATCGATTGATCGGTCGTGTGGTGGTCAAATAAACCCCCACCCCTACTCCCGCACCCGCTCCCTCCCTTCTTCGCCACCGGTACAGCTACCCTAAAGTGGCGTACACCAAACGATCACGAGCACGATTCACTGACCCACTTTAAATATGGGGCCACCGCATCTCCACATACACACCGGGCTGAACGAAAGGTTGGCGTTCGTGGCTGTTCACTGCTCCGGTTAGATCAGTAGTGCGGTTGGCACCTTTCCAAAGTTAACGCAAAATCAAAGCCCGGTATAACTGCGTGTGGCAAGCGTGTACTAGCGAACCGCAGAATCTCTCATCAAGCTGCCCGCCACACAGCAGCGCAGAGTCTTCATTTCGGTACAGATTTGGGTACGCACACGTTCAGGACCCGTGCATACGTGTATGTTCAGCTCCACAGCAGCTGTATTTGGGGTCATTGGATTGTGTTTATCGAACACTTCTGGCTAGGCAAACGCCATGCGAAACGAACCGGGTCGCAGAGAACTCGCACATGAACATGACGAGCAAATTTAACCTCAAAATTTGACTTCCGGTTTTGTTTTCTGCCAGGAATGATCTTTTTTTTTTTGTTTTTTGATTACTGGTTGTTGGTTTTGTTTTGTGCATCTTCTCCCTCGGTCGCTTTCACCATGCCGATGAGCTTTAGGTGGTAGTTGTGAATGAGGTTTAAAGACGCGAGTGTGTCGGGCCATGGTGGGCCGGCACACGACATTGACATTCCGTGTCGTACGTACGACCGTTTCGTGCTAGTTACAGATCGCTTAGCAAACGTATGCTTTTATGTGACTACAAAATGATACATTTAATTTCGTAATAAGTTTGTTACTGAAATATTATAAATATTAATATTATGGTTACCCGTTTTTAGTACATTATTGTACATTTTATAATTTCACTTTTAATTTTTCCTTCATTTATGCTCCTTTTAGAACTTCTCTTAATTGTATTGTATTGGTTCTTGAAAGTCATTCATGAAAACGTCGCTTCAATTAGTTGGCGATTTATTTCAACGCGATTTTAACTCATTTGCTTCTAATGCCGCTTCTGAAAGGGAAATTTTTACAACTGTTTATGTTTATGTCACGGTCTGTTGGCGCACTGAACAAAACGTCTAGCTAAATTATATGCTGATAACTGAAACGCGATTGCGTAAGCTGGCAACGACGATAATGGCATTAAAATGGAGGAGCGTCATGTAGCGAATGACATCGTGCGTCTTGTTGCTGCAGTTTCTAACTGGTGATAATAATAATCGATTCATCCTCCCGTGTGATACAAAAGTGTGTGCAAAACAAATCTATGCCGATCGTCGATCACCACCACCAGTACGAACGTTCTGTGATCAGGTTCAATTGCTGGAAATTTTTCCTATCCAATTTTAGGGTTCGTAACTTCACTTTGTGTTTTGTTTATTTTATAAGATATTTGCAACAATTTTCAAAAGCTGCACATAAGAACAAATCAATTTTAAAAGGGTTTCTTCTTTCTACGAACAAATGAAGCTATCGTTTCCACGCCAGCACTGGCGACTCCTGCATGAAGTACACGCATGACCGGTTTCTAGCGGGCCATATTACGGCAATGTTAGGGTGGGCTTTTTTTTTAAACTAAATTTCTTCAACAACAAAGCAGCCACCACCGCGTATGGTTTACCACCGCGACGGTTAACACTGGTGTGTGGAGTCGCGTCTCCGAAAAACGAGTATTTGCGGAGAAAGTAACTATCGCGAACCCGCGTGCGCATCGTACACGCACCCTCGGAACGGCCACATTCCGGCCTAGGCTCGGCGAGGGCACACGGACACGTTCGCGCCGGTGATGTGTACCTTTTGTTTTTTTTTTCTATACTGCGTTAATTGCGTTTCCCTCCCGCAACATTTTTGGCCACTTTCGGAATAAGCTGGCTGCATTTACCGTGCCCCAACTGCTTTCTTTGCATTCGTCTAGTTGGACAATGGTGTGCACCACCGGTACACTAAGCACGAAGGCCATGCCATTAACGCATGGTTGAGTACACGACTACTAGCGAGCTGCGCTGGGGTAGTTGCGTGGCTACAGCAAATGCGCCCATAGCATAAATGTCGGTATCTTCCGGATTCCGCTAGTGCATTAATGTTTCCTTAAAAGCTTTCAGCGCGAAAAGTGCGCCCTTGTTGCGTGAACTTTAACGCGATTCGCTTACGAATGCTTCATAATGACTTCATCCATGCTACAGTGTGTACCATAACAAATCGAAACTTTTATTTTCATGATTGTATTTTCCAATTCTAATGATTGAAAAGAAAAATCTTTCGATGGTTTGTACACTCGTAACAGTAGTTCATAATATATGTTCTTTCTCTTATCCCACCATATGAATATGAGTGAAACTTGACCAACTTGGTTAGTGCGTTTGTTTTTCTTTGTGTTATCTGTTTTCATATATTCTGTCCTCAGTTTCCTGGAGCAAACAACAGGTTTCAGAAAGAACATTCTAGAGATGGAAATAATAATTCACTTGAAGGAATTATAACTCATGAATGATTTAAATCACTCTGAGTGAGTTAAAGGTCGCCGCGAAGAATTAAATCACGAACCAACTCACTCATGAGTTAAAGGTAGCCGCGAATAATTAAATCACAAACCAACTCACTCATGAGTTAAATAACTCATGAATGATTTAAATCACAGAAGAGTTACAAAAACTCTTCACAGAGATTTGAATTAATTCACTCTCTGCTAAGATTTAATTCATTCAATCATTCTAAATCAGTGTGCCCATCACTATGTTCATTCCTTATATTTAAAAAATTATATCCCCCAAAATGAGGTTTTGTGGTTGGAATCATCTAATTTTCCAAGGCAGAAAAAACAAATCCCATAAATTACAGATGTCTGACCAATAAATAGGGCACATGAGAATTGACATTCCTGGCTGTAATGTTCCAGTAACTTAAACGCTCAAAACTTACTTGCAAACTCATTATGTTTCCACGGCCTTAATGTTCAGGTAAAAACTCGCAAAACATCGTGGAAAGATTGTTTGATCTATATCTATATGCCTAATTACATTCGGAAGAGAAAAAAAGGATATATTCATACGGAGGCCGTTCGTTTTGCATAACTATTGCGCACTGTTCCTTTTTTTTTTATATTTTCCAAAGCAAATGAAGCATTTTCGTTCGACAACGAAAAGAGCAAACGATCGTTGATGATGTTTTGGAAAAACAGCTAACAACCACCATTGCATTGCATTGCCCTCTCCCGTCATAAGAACACATGTCATGCGAGCCAGGAGTGTAAATCTGCTTCTGCTGAATATGGAGGCGAAACAGCAACGTTTTACGGTGCTTGCAATAATTTACATAACACCTCTTGCAGAACATAACGTCTTACAGACCGAATGGACAGTGAGCAATGTGTGTGATGGTGTGGTGGCTTGTCACTTTAAGTTTCCGGCCCGATCGCAAACCCTAACGTCAGTTATGGAGAAGGCCAGGGATTGTTTGGCCATGGTGTGACCGTGAAATTCAATCTAGTTCGCTAGTTCGTTCGTGGTCACTTTTTCTTTTTTTTTCTTTTGGTCAGATTTTTCGGTTAAAAAACCGTTAATCGTGTACCATGTTGATCTTGTGCTCGAACTGCTCGAATTGGTTGATTCACACAAACCCCATGTACAGAAGAGGTGTTAGCGAGAGGTGGTCGCGGGTCGGGGTGGTGTGGAGAGAAGGCCGTTTACCTTGAACGGTCGATTGATTTGCCAAAAAGGCGCAAATCTTCACGGGATTCATTTTCCAAATGTTTTAACAACCTTGCACAAACGGGCGCACACCGTTCGCGCAGCAGTCGTGCTTCGTTATTTATAAAGAGTTTGGAAACGATCTTCTCCAGCGCCACAATACACCGACGAAAAAAAAAAATGGAAGATGCGAAAGGAGCGGAAATTGATAACACTTGTCGCGATCATTTCATGGATGTTCGTTGCGCCTTTGGGGCTGTCATCCCACGGACACATGCAACTGAGGTAGGCAACCCTTGCATACACTTTACCGTCCGTGCCGAGTACGCATCAGGATCAGCAGCATGATCAGTTGTTCAATTAGCAAACAAACATACCTTTATGGAGCGGTCAAGCATTTGTTAAGAAACATTTATCTGCTAAGCGTCCTTCGCGTTCGTGTATCTATTATTCGTACGTAGCTTCCAGCCGGGGGAGACGATAACCTTTCATATTCAATACTGGAAATATACAACCATTTATTTGACAGGCTTGCTAACGAGTACTTCCGGTCACACTACAACAGATCGGGGATAAGAAGAAAAAGAATCTTTTACTAATGAAGACCACGCACGTGTGCGTGTTTGTTTGTTCTGTTTTCAGGTCTTGCCGCCCTTTTTGCGCTGTTTTCCAGCTTCATCTTCACCACCACCGTGCTGAACATCCTCGGTTGTGAAATATCCGACCTAAAGTAAGTAAAACCATGCCACATTCATATCTGTAGCGGACCTTTCCGTGACGCTGACAACACATTTTCAGCGATCTGCTCACTTGAAGATGGAATGATAGCTGTGGTTGATCCGTGGCAAGCAATTGTTTGAATTTGGGGTTAGCTTTCATATTCAAATGTGTAACTTTAGTATTGACAACAATACCAGTCAGAAAGGCGGCTTGTGGCAGTACTTACGAGGTGTAAGAGAGAAAAAAGCTGCTAAATAAACAAGCCACTAGAAAGTGCACGTTTCTTGCGGAACTTTGGCGGGTTCGCCAAGATTTTCAGATAGTAATAGATAGAAATAAAATGAGGATAAAGGTGGATAGAATGTATTGGAAGGTAATAGGTGGAAACATATTTTTCGGCTTTTGACTTAACATCTAGAGTTTTTGCTATAACGAATGACGTAAATATTGTTAATAGTAATTATCTTGACCATAGTTCAACTACCGTTTAATGAGATTTTTTGCTGATAAAATTAGGTGTTAATTACTCTTTACAAAAACAACATTGGTTATCAATTAGCAAAAATATGTATAAAACATGCCTTACTAAATAATGATAGAAAAAATAGGGTTTACCAAAACAAACCAACCAGCAACAAGTGTACTTCCCGACAACCATGGAATTCATCCACCTTGTTCGACAGAAAAAAATACTTAATCAAATTAAAACCTTGACGCACTTGGAGTTTTGATTGATGCAGTTGACATTGAACAACTTAATTTACCTGTTACAATGCTGAAGAAAAGCTTAAAATAGCCTACCGGTGATCAGGGCAAACGTCTTAAAATATTGATTGTATTAATGTTTATGTTGTGTTTAGTGGCAAGCAAAAAACCTCAACTCTACATAACCTTCGCCAGTAGCGTAGATTTATAGTTCGATGGTACGAATCGACGATAATTTGGATCCATAACTATTTTGATTGAATCGACCTATAATCAGTTCCGACATTTGTTCCCCACATGACTGCTAAGTGATCTTGAAAATGCAGAAAAAAACACCGAACTTGAACAACCTCGTTTAGTTGAAAGTAAGCTTAGTACCATAGTGCTAGCGCCGCTTCATGTTTCCTTCACATTAACGGTTAGGCGGATAATGCACGTCTGCTCGGAAGCGTTTGCTCTCTTGATTGAAATCTTTGTTCACGATGTAATTAACAATTTGTGTTTGTGTGATGCCGTTTTTATTCACAGATTCACCATTCATCAAAAACTTAACTCCTTCCCGTCATTGTTCGTTACAGAGATGCGCTGTTCCTTTTTGTGCTGCTGATTGACCTGTCCAGGGCCGGTATTTTGGCTCAGTTGGCACTGTGCGGTGCCAACCAGTCTGAGGTGACGACGAACATTGCGCGCGGTATGGAAGTGTTCGGACCGGCCATGTCGCTCGACACACTCGTGGAGGCGCTGGTAATTGGCGTGGGGACACTGTCCGGCGTACAGCGGCTGGAACTGCTGAGCGGTTTTGCCGTGCTTTCCGCACTAGTCAACTATATCGTCTTCATGACCTTCTATCCGGCCTGTCTATCGCTGATACTCGAGCTTACGCACAATGGCAGAAACGGAGTACAGCAGCTAAACGGCGAAAGACTGATCCGGCACATGCTGCTGCAGGAGGACTGCAAACCGAACCCGGTTGTACAGCGCGTCAAGGTGATTATGTCCAGCGGACTGTTCGTCGTACACGTCATGAGCCGGTTTCCTAACTCGGACAAGGAGTCGGACGCGGCCGAACAAATCATCGCGTCACGGGCCCATGAGCATCTGGCCGCAATGAACAAAACGGATACCAGTGAATTCTCCGAAATGATCATGCAGTAAGTAGTAACTGATAAATTCGAGTATTCTATATGTAAATAACAAATGTAACATTTGTTTCACCGAACGTGAAACATGGTAACGATCTCTTCTAGAGAAACCGCTCTTGGACCACGCTACCAATATAAATAGGTTCAGATTTAGGTTCAGATTCAGAAAATTGGTCCTTTCTTCTCAGTTTTCTCTTCTTCTTTTCGCTATCACCGTATGTTGATCCTAGTACTAAACGTATATTCTAATCTCATTCATTTATTTGGTCCTGGTGATTCGATGAACCGCCGAACGTTGAGTAATTATTCTTTTTGTCGGACCTACTAATCTTAACTCTAGCGCCATCTAGTGTGTGGTCCACAAACGTACTTTCAGTGGGTTACCAGATTCAGCAACACTAGGTGAAGATTAGCTGGCTTGAGATTAAACGTTAGCTTGTCTACATTTGTTTTACTTTATAAAATTGTAATTGTAAAAAAATTGTTTGAAAATTGCGCTTACCCTCTTGGTGACCTAATTCTTACATTAGCGAGAATTTGTATTTACACCATTGGACGACATCTGTCCCACGCCTTTACTGTCTCAATTATGTTTCGCTGTTCTGTTCCAGCTGTTCAGCACAATCACGTTCGTTGCAAAAAAATAAAAATAATATCCCAAATTTTACCTCCACCTACGGCGGGGAAAATTTATTGTCACGATGATGGTGGCGCTTTTTTTTGTCTATTATTTTTGCAACAAGCCGTTCACCATCATCTTCCGAACTGTCAACATCGCAGTCAGCTGGCGATCTTGACATAGTTTTTATTGCGCCATTCGTATTTGTGTGCATGAGCCAAAGTTTTGTTTGATTTTGTACGCTTGTTTGGAGATACAGTCAAAATGGCCATAAGCACCCAAAATTATGTCTATTACGAAAGGTGATGTTTAAAATTCCCTAATCGAAACAGGAAGTGATAACAAATACATTTTTGCTAGATGAATCTGATTAATGATTAATCAGCTAAATGCACTCAAGGTTTTGTTTAACATTCTGAACCTTTTCGTGTTCGGTAAATATAGTCGATATATATCAATTTTGTAACGCCTAAAATATATGTGTAATTTTTTGGTATAAACGCGTCCAGAGATAACGGATCCGTTTACGATATCACCTGAGAAACGCTTCCCAACCTACAAAATCTTCATGCATTCTCACTCTGCATTGCAAACTAAAGCGAGAAAGCATGATTCTCATGTTGATTGTGAGAATGTATTAGAACATTTCAATTAAATAGAGAAAACACTATACAGAGAAACGACAAAAAAAATGAGACAGTAGAGGGAACGTATCTTTGAACGAAGAGAAAACTCTTAATTACGCTCTCGACAAGCATCGCTGGCAGCCCAATTAAATCAAAGGATATGCAGGAGCGTAACGATGAATGATCATACGAACACTGTAATACGAAACGTGTGCCGGAAACAGAGAATCCAACAGAGCATGCTTGCGCAGCCCACGTGTTTGCGTATGACAGGCGCACTGACGAGAGAATGCGCATGCACTTAAGAGAAAGAGCGAGAATTTTGCATTGCTTTTAGGCTCCATGTGGTCAATGGCATAGCGAAAGTCTTAGGACATAAGTGTTAGGAGTTAGAACGTGCATGTTGTGTCGGAATTGGTTTCTCAATTTGAACTCAAGTGACAATACACTAATACCATTCACAAATTCATTTCTGCATTTTTTTATTATTAACTAAGTCGATATGCTAAAATTTTGCGCTTCCGGCTAGTCTGTTGTGCTGATGCAAGATTTAAAAAATCTAGATCATAGTCGGACGAATATTGAGCGTATGAATCTTTTTGCTTTAAACATTCATTCGGCTGTGTTTAGATGCGTAGCGGTGAAACGAACAAACGGATAAAAAACACGTGATTGTAAGCCGTGTGGTAACAAATGAAAAGAACCTTGTGTTAAGAGTGTGCCGAGTGTTGGAACATGTTGCACGTGCGAGAATAACGAACATTCGTAAAATCCGACCAAGAAAATACATGATTATGTGACGATCGTGGCGCGATGCACCAATGGTGACGTGGCACGTCTGCTCGCAGTACAACAACGTCACCTGAAAATGTGAAGTTGGTGCTCCGAACTAGAATTGCCGTGAAAGTTTGTGAAGGTAGAACAGGGTGTGATCTAGTAGAACTCAACTTAACTCAACGATTCAGCCATGAGAGAATGCGGTGATCCTAAACTAACACCACGAGCTATTCCTCTGAACGGACGATACTACGATTTTACATGATCGTGCTCGGTTGTCCGATCATTCATATAATGTTTAGGCTTATGTCAAACGATTATGCGATAAATACCCATAACCGCACTCCAAGATTTGTAACTGCAGAAAGGAATTTCTTGACATCGATCACATTCTCTGATCATTTGTGGAATCAACTGGCTGTCAACTAATTTGGTTTGTAAATTAGGTAGTGTTTGTTTAGTTGTGTCCATTTATAGTGTATACCTTAAGTCTACGGTAGTCATTAGCAGACAGGATTGTAGAGAGTAACGACCTGAATCGATGATAATTGAGCGAAATGACAGTCCCTGCTCATTGAAGATCATTGAGGAACTGTTGTTTTCCCTCGATAATCAGAGTTGATGCTTAGGCGTGATGCTGGCTATTCTTATTAGAGAGGCCACCGCAAAGCATTAAAAACCACAAAAAAAAAAACCAGGATGTACGAATGTATAAAATAAACCTCTCCGTGTTGCTTGTATTTAAATTTGAAATAAATAGTACATTGACCCTGTGCGTGAGGCACAAAAGTATCACCTTTTAATCTCGACCCCGTTCTCTTTCGCTTTCAGCTTGCTGTCATTCAGTTTGGAGCAGATCTTTACCTACATTCTCATCATCACACTCGGTGCCAAATTTTTGCTGTTCGATCGTTACCACCTCTCGGACCATCTGATACATGCGGTGGCAAATGAGCAGGAAGTAAATACCGCTGCGGCACTGAACGAAAGCAAACAACAGAATCAAGTAGCGGCGACAATAATGAGTACACCGCCGGTTACATTCACGCTGGCCGAAACCGTCATGGTGGAGGAAAAGGCCACCCAAAGCGAACTGAGCTTGATCGGCAATGGACGAATTGGACGCAAGGTACGAAAGCATACGTTGGTCGAGCAGAATGCCGAAGGTGGTCAGCAGATGCACGAAACGGCGAGTGACGAAGACGACGAACAGATCCTGCTCGACAGCGAGGACGATGAGGTTGAGCGAGAGCCCCGGCCATTGCAGGAGTGCGTAGAGATATTGCAGTACGACGGACATGGCAAGCGGTTGACCGACTCCGAGCTGGAAATGATTGTGCGCAATTGTCGCAGTGCTTGCCCGCTGTACAAGATCGAAAAAATCATTGATGACCCCGAGCGCGGTGTTCGCCTGCGCCGTTGCATGCTGCTGAAGGATGCGGGATGTAATTCGGGTTTGCTGAAAGATTTGCCGTACCTCAACTACGACTACTCGAAGGTAATGGACGCGTGCTGCGAAAACGTGATCGGATACGTGCCGATTCCGGTTGGGTACGCTGGACCGCTGCTGCTCGATGGCAAGAAGTACTTCGTACCAATGGCTACTACCGAGGGTGCCCTCGTGGCCAGCACAAATCGCGGCTGCAAGGCCGTATCGATTTGTGGTGTTACGAGCTATTGCGAAGATATTGGAATGACGCGTGCTCCATGCGTCCGGTTCCCGAATGTACTGCTAGCGGCCCAAGCCAAACGCTGGATGGAATCGGAGCTCAACTTCCAGCGCATTAAGAAAGCGTTCGATTCGACCAGCCGGTACGCTCGCCTGCAGGATCTATATATCGCCATGGATGGGCCGGTGCTGTATATTCGGTTCCGCGCTTTCACCGGTGATGCGATGGGCATGAACATGCTTTCCAAGGGTACGGAGAAGGCTTTGCGTGAAATACAGACCGTTTTTCCCGAGATGGTTATCATTTCGCTCAGTGGCAACTACTGCTCGGACAAAAAGTCAGCTGCCATCAACTGGATCAAAGGACGCGGCAAGCGTGTCGTATGCGAAACGATCGTCCCGGCAGACAAACTTGCGCAGATCTTCCGAACCAACGCACGTACGCTCGTGCAGTGCAACAAACTGAAGAACATGACCGGTTCGGCCGTAGCAGGCAGCATAGGTGGCAATAACGCGCACGCCGCCAACATGGTTACAGCGATCTTCATCGCGACCGGGCAAGATCCGGCCCAGAACGTTACCAGCAGCAACTGCTCGACCAACATGGAAACGTGTGGTGAGACCGGTGAGGATCTGTACATCACCTGCACGATGCCATCGCTGGAGGTAGGAACGCTCGGTGGCGGAACCGGACTGCCCGGTCAGGGCGCCTGTCTTAATCTGCTAGGTGTGCGCGGTTCCCATCCGACGAATCCGGCAGAAAATTCGAAACAGCTGGCCCGCATCATCTGTGCCACCGTGATGGCCGGAGAACTGAGTCTTTTGTCGGCATTGGTCACTAGCGATCTAGTCAACAGCCATATGCGACACAACAGGTACGTACACGGGAAGGAGTAAAGGTAGTCGGTGTATTCAAATTGGACATTCGAGTTAATAATTTCCTTCCCTTACAGATCATCGGTAGCAATAAATCCAAATTTGCATCCACCGACGCCGGCACTGGTGACGCCTGCGAGGGAAGGAGAAGCAAGGGAAGGAGCTTCCTCTTAACGACTAGCCGCCCAACGGGCAGTAACGAGATGACACTCGATACGTCAAGGATCAAGCACTCATTTCCACACGCTTCAACGAACGGCTCACTATCCATCTGCCAAATACGTAACTGGTAATCGATAGTAAGCGATGGCGAAATCATTAATGGAAGCCTAGTTCTATAATTTATTCTAACAAAAACAAACAGAAACAAACGACGAAGAGAATGAAAAGGGGACGCAGTTTGTCCGGCGGAATGTTTTGCCAATGTTGCTCAATTCCCGTGTACCGTGCCGAGGAAGATGAGAGATAAAGCGCAGGCTGCTGAAACATGTAGGGAGTCTTGATAAAGGCGACCGCAAAGCAATGGCACATAATTCACCTTAGTTTAAGCATATCTTTTGCATAGATTGTAAATAGCATTCTAGTAATTTGGGCTTGGCTTGTTTAAGCACAAACAAACAAACAAACAAACAAACAAACAAACAAACAAACAAACAAACAAACAAACAAAAGCAGCAATGCGATCTGCTACTTATTCTGCTCGCTGGCTTCATCCGTGAACAAGCAAACGGTGGTACGTTAGTAGTGTTAAGAATAATGAATCCAGCAGAAGCAAAAGAAAAGGTTAACAAAAACACGATACCATGAGAAACGAGAAACAAACAGGCGACAGAAGCTTTCAGCAGTTTGCCGCAAAATGACGGGTCCGTTTGCACTTTTATCTCACACATTCATTCAACAATCAGTGGCCAATGCAACTTTTTGCACACTTTTGGGCGAGATGCATATTTTTGCCAAACGTGTAACGCAGAAAGAAGTAGTGACTACAAACTGTTAATACAAAATGAGCAAACGTAAACAAAGTGCAACGAAATGAGACTAGAGACCTTCAGAAATGAGAAGCTGGAAACAGCAAGTAGTAGAGGATGATTTTATTCATAATGTTGGTGTACTTATGGTGTACAGCCGCAAATCTAAAACACGACAGGTTCGTCATCTCCTGCCGGTAACAAAGTTCGTTCCTTAGCACGTTTAACTCCATAAGCCGATTAGCCGCCTCGTTCAGGCCATACCGCACGATTACCATTACCTGCAGCGACGGCAGTCGATCGCTTGCTCGATAGTCGTTTTGTTATCACGATCTAGCTAGTGATCTACCGTAAAAGGCGCACGGTGGATCAGATGTGGCGTATCGTCTGCCGTCGGTTCTTACAAACCGGTGTGACCTGAACGGAAAATCTATCGGAATGTGGCCGACGACGTGTTTTAAAACACTCGAAATCGACCGGTCTTACAGTAGAGCCGGTTAAGAACCACACGAATTAAACGTCCGGTCTGGGTTATAATCTTGACCGGAGACGGATTCAACTAAGGGCAATTCAAGTCAAACAGTGCACGTCATACATTAAGTACTCTAACTATGGCAGGCCAACAACGACAACCCGGTTTGTACAATCCAATTTTGAAGATGGAAGAGTAACTTTAACGTGCAATACTAGCTGCAAGGATCGTCCTCGCTAAAGCAAATGCGAGACAAAGATGAGACATTTCGTAAGCTAGGTTCTCGATAGATTATATCATCTTTTACGTATTCATCACCGTGTCGTTTAGCTCTACAATTGGTGTAGTTTAGCTTTACGGTTGAGCTTGATGAAAAAAAAGCAAACTTTAGTTGAACGGAAGTTACTGATAACCTAAACCTTTTGACATACGGAACGGTGAAAGACAGATGGGACAGATTGGGAACAAACGACCGAATAGTGTTGTTAGAAGAGAAGGCCAAGCAGGACGCATATCCTGCAGGAACATATTGAGTTTTTGTTTTAAAATAGCAATCTTTACCCATGTTTCAAACTGGTAATCTAAATAAAGCGCTTCGTGAACCAGACCAAGTGGTAGCATTAATGAAGCTGTGAACGAAATGGGAATATTATCATACAAGCAGAACAATTGCAAATGTTGCTGAAGTTGAAAACGGTTTATGTGAAAGTTGGAAAGAAATTTAATTGTCACAAACTGGCGCTGCGTGCTGGAGATGATGATGAGCGATGGGGATTTAAGCAACAGAACAACGAGCCGGTGTGTAGAACGAACTTTAATGTTACATAGCTCCCCAGGAGGGTTGTTTCTACATTCGTACCGGCATATTCATCCCGTCTGGTGATGTTCATTTAACGAACACGATGGCTGTTACTACAGTTAGCTGTTCAGAACACAAGATCCACTCCAAAAGGTGAAAGGTTCAACAATTCCTCCAGCAGCATATGCAAAAGTGTTTCAATCCAAATCGTTGAATTGGCGGAGATAGAGGACGAAATAATTGTGAAAACGATCATTGAAAAGTCATCAGTATTGTGTAGTAATGGAAAAACTCGAACTATATATTTACTCTTCGCTGAACGTCGTACCGTGTAATACATGCATTTATTAAGCCGTTCTCAGTTACACTAACCGATAGTTCACATGCGCGATAAGGATGCATTAGTAGGGAAGGTTGGAAGGAGGAAACAATGTTCTCACTTTCGACTGTTACATATGTTTGCATCGTCTTGAGTGCCGTGCAATTTCGTGCATAATACGGCGAAATGCTAAGTACGATGCAATCGAAATAATGAATACTCACAAACCACCGCCACCGCCATAGGGTCACCCGCCACGAAACATTACACTGTGGGACGGAGCTGTATTGGTCGGCGGTGCAACGGATATCGGTAATCGGCAATCGGAGATGTATTAAAAATTTCTCCCCATGTACAGGCTCGTGTCGGGCTCGGTAGCCGGAATTTCCACGAAACCAAGTTTTGCATAAAACTGATACAGAAACCGATCGTTCCGATTGATGCACACGTGCACACCGAACGAAGAACCGTAGCAGCGTAAAGCCGCCAGCAGTACCGTCACCACGCGCTTGCACACAGTCTCATCCTCCAGGAAATGTTCCTTCAATATGCGGCAGCACATCAGCGTCGGATGTTTGGCGAGTACGGCGGCTGGATATTCGTTTTGAAAGTTATGAAAATAGTGAATACTATCACGCACCATCTGTGATGCTCTTCCCGCAGCTGGAGACGGAATGTCTCCCGGATTAACTACGCCGCTGGCTACTTGTTCCGGCGGTGCAAGTGACATAGGATACTTTAAACACATCTCCGGTATCCAGCAGTGTTCCATGTTGCGGATAAACGTTTTAGTGTCCAATGCGGCACACGCGTAACCTACGATCTGCTCGTTGTGATCCTCGATCACCATGCAAAATTCGGGTGCCATCGTTAGGAACGGACCCAAATATCGGTCCGCGATCAGATGCGCGAGCGTGCTCTGCGTTGGACGATCATCTAACATATCGCCATCGTTTGCCGTTTTGTGACAGATATCGTACAGTGTGGCCTCGTCGCTAAACGTGTACGGGCGAATCGAATATAGACGAACGGAAGACGTTTCGGGCGTTTTGTACAGAAACAAATCATTCGCTGCGTCCAGCGGGATCAATCGTTGCAGATCGGCTACCAAACCACCACGGAAAATCCACGGCTCCTGGTCACCGGACATGAACGTTTCCTTCCAGCCTTTGCTGAACCCTTAAAAGAAAACTTCGGTAACTTTTGCACCAGCTAGCTCATCACACCAATAATACTTACAATTGTAACCGCCCTGGTTGAAGGAATTGATGTTGTGTGGAAAATTGCCCATCGACAGCCACTTTACGAAAGCGCTTAATAGCGATAATACGCTAGCAATGTCCCAAACGTACGAAAAGAGATCGTAACATAACTCCTTGTTTGCACAGCGAGATATCTTTTTTGTTAACAGAAAAATACTATGACATAGACTTTGAAACGATTCAGAACGTCGAAGCCATTCCTGGGCGTCGCACTTGGTCAGATCGCGTCCATCCACCACCGTTGGACCGTTGGATGTTTCTGTGATGTCTTCGCCCGGCGGTACGGTAGAGCTCTCCGTCGATGTTGTGCCCCCTAGACTGCCTCCGCTAGCGGTGCTCGATGTGCGCTGCTTCCCAATGCGATTAGTACGCTGGGCACAGAGTACGTATGCATTGTTTCGAAGCCAGTGAAACTCACTCAACAGCTGTAACGCTTTCGAACCGTGCTCGAAGGGTAGATAGAACAGATCGCACAGCAACATTATATCCACGGCGGAGATCTGTTTTTCGCAACCATTTCTGAAAAAAAAAACACATTATTTAACCTGTTCACTATACTTTTCATGTTCGGTTTCCCAAATTACGCACTTGTCTTCAGCCATTTCTAACGATGTGTCCGAACTTTCAACCTGCATCGTTCCGGAGCAAGTCTGCAAAAGTGATAATAGTACCGGTAGTAGTGGTGCATGATCAATCAATGCTTTGCCGTCTGCTTCCCTTCCATTACTTACCGACGTAGTTTCCGACATTACGATATCATCAAAGTGACTTTTCAGCTGATGCCTGGGAGAGGTTAAGTTGCTACCACATTCCATCGGTTCCGGCACAACAGTCCCAGTGGTGGCACTTACCGTACTGAACACAACATCCGTCTTACCACCATCGTCTTCGTCGACCATTTTATCCAGCACCGGTTGGTGCTGGTTAACTGGCACCTGTTCATCGCTTACCGTCATCTTATCGTCCGGTTCTTCGCTTGCATCAACCATTTTGACCTCGTTTTCATCTAGTTCCAGCATTTTTTCCTCCTGCTCTGAACCACCATCCTCTTCCGCAATCGTTTGTGATTGATCGTCTGGCACTGTCCGTTGTTCGTTCGACCCGTCATGTATCACGGCATCGCCTTCTAGTGGAGGAACCGTACCGGATTCAACTTGCTCGGTGGAACCTTCGTTCGAGTTAGCCTTATCCATATCTACACTGGCACTGGCCTGCTCACTACAGCCCGCCGTACCTTCGGGTTCCAATGGTTTAATGTTTAACAGTGGAACCGCAATACTGGAGATGGGAATCGTTGGCGGTATGGCAATGTGGTTCACCGCAGCAGCCACCGGATTCGGTAGAGATTCATTGGTGACGACCTTCGTTGCGGAGACCAGCGAGTTCATGATGGGGTTGGGTAGTGATTCAGCCACATTCGTCACGGTGCTACACACGTCGGCAAACAGCTGCAACTGGGTAGTATTGACCTCCGGCATCGGAAGGACCGTGGCAGTGGTTGTCGTGGTTGTGCTTGTTGATGTCAAGGTCATGCAGGTATTCACCGATGGTATGATAGGAATGATGGGCATCACCACTAGCGAACAAAATGCAAAAGAATTGTATGGATAAACCATTACGCAGCATTAATTAAACAAATGCGCCCGTGTGCACTTACTTGTCACAGCCGGTTGAGGTTTGGTGATCGGTCCCCATGCTTCTTTCTCCTGAAAAAACTCCGGCAACCAGTTAGCGATCGCATTCTTGAGCGCCAACCGTGGGTGATACACATTCTCGGACAGAAACGCCGGTGCATCACCTTCACAGATGCCTTGTTCGTTCTCAGTCTCGAGCTTAATATCGGGCGAAAGTGAGCTGGCAATCTTCGTATCCGCACTACATTTGCTCCAAAATGCCAAAGTCTGAATGGCGATTGCGTTAGCGTGAAACTCACAGTTTGGATTCGTTACGACGCCCCTGAGCAGCGGTATCAGTTCCGGCGAGCGGCCACTGTACGGTCCCAGGAACACGCGCTTCTGATCGTAATCGTTCGCGTGCAGATTGTCCCAAATGACCGGTGGCCTTTTAAGCACCTCCGTGATCTCCTCGATAGATTCGATCGTTAGCACCTTTGAGATTACCTTTGGTCCGGTCCATAGGATGTCGATTGCTTTTACCAATTTTGAACCGAGCGTGTTCAGATACTCGGACTGCTTGACCGTGGGCGAGGCACGTGAGCTACAGTACTCCGTCGGGCAGAAGATGAACCGGGGACAGTTCAGATGGTTGAAAATTTCATTCGTAACCGATACCTGCGCGTGAGCGAAGCTTTGAAACACTTCCTTGTCCGGTTTCGACATGTCCGGTTCGATGTCATCAAACAGAAGCGCAAACGCTTTGCATCCAAACTGCGATACTTGATCGAGCTTTCGCTTCAGGACGCTGACCTCCTTCGCACTGCTGTACGTGATGTCGAGACCGGGTGATAGGGCGTAGTAAAAATTGATGCCTTGTTCGTGTGCTGCCGTTATCAGCCCTGTCAAATGATCCGCCTCCTCTACGGTGTACAATTCACGCCAGTACGCCCGATGCTTGTAGTCGTCCTTGGGGGCATAAATGTACGAATCCATACCCCACTGCTTCAGCTTGCGGAATAGATCCTTACGTTGTTCCGTAGTCCATGGCCGACCGTAGAATCCTTCCACAACACCGCAGATGAATCCTTCCGCTGGGGTGTGGATACAACCGGGCGCTTTCACCGCCTCGGATAACAATTCCGGTGCGTCAGTGGTGGTAGTAGTGGTGGCACCGACGATGTTGGTACTGGTCTCATGCAGCTTGATCTCCGAAAGGGCTGGTTCCGCGGCCACATCCGTTGCCGTTTCAGCCATATCGCAATCGATTGAGATTTGGGCCACCGCTGTTTGTTTGTTGATTAGCTATCCCCGAGTCACTGTCGCCGCACCACGTACAGGAAAACGATACAGTTGTCTTCCTAACACGGAATCTTCCGGTGTCGCTTATGGTCATCCGATGTTAGACCTGGTAGAATCGCAATCCTTGCGAGAGCTTACAAGCTATTAATAAAACCTCTAAAACCACACTGACGGCACTCTGCGGGCGGTAAAAAGTGCGAAATAATAGTACACTCAAACAGCAAGTAACTTATTTTATGCTATTTTGTGTAAAATTTTCCGAAACACCGAAACTGCTAGCCCTGTGACATTTGACGCAGAGAGCTCGAGCTCCTTTGTTTTGACAGGTTTTCATTTGAAAAGGAAAAAAAAATCCACCCCCACCCTTTCTGTTACACTGACAGTTAACCATGTCAACAACCGAGCTGGAACAGCAAATCTCCACCAACAGCCCGGTTTTCGATGGCCACCGGCCAAAAGCTGCCTCATTATCCGGCAAAATTCTTATAGGAGTAACAGGTAAACTTTGTGGCGACTGTACAAGTACAGTAAGACTGACTAATGATCCGTTATGCTACCTCTTTTTAGGTGGCATTGCAGTAGGACTTTCCATCGTCTGCTATCCGTTCGTAGCACCGGCACTTCGCCGACACTGTTTGCCGTTTGTACCGGCCACACCGAATCAGATTCGAAATGTGCTTTCGTTTGTAAAACCAACGGCTAGTGGAAGTAGACTGTTGGACATCGGATCCGGAGATGGGCGTATCGTAATAGCGGCAGCTCGCACCCAACCATCCATAAAGGCGGACGGTGTGGAGCTTAACCCGTGGCTCGTGTACTACTCGCGAATGGCCGCGTTACGCAATGGTGTTTTCCCCAGAACCAGCTTTTTCAAGAAAGATCTATGGAAGTTTAGTATCGCACCGTACGATCATATTGTGATTTTTGGCGTGGAGCAAATGGTAACGTAGTACATGATAACTATTTCGCTGGTGATATGGTAACAGCTGAACGACAATATTTTTAGATGCAGGATTTGGAGAAGAAAATTCTGTCGGAAGCAGCACCAGGCACCACAGTAATTGCTTGTCGATTTCCGTTCCCCTCCATGAAAATAGTGGATCGAATAGAGGAAGGCGTTGATTCGGTGTGGTTATATCGACCGATTCCCAAACCCGACAGCGACCGGAAGGATGTCTAACCTACTTGGCCGCACACGGTAGTACAGTAGTCATTTTGTGCTTTATACAATACATGTATGAAACATTGTTTCCGTTATCAGTAAACAAATCTTTGTTAAATTTATTTTAATGGAAGGCACGGTTTACATAAACCGTGAAGTACAGTTTTCTTACTCTATGGTAAATGCCCCCTAAAGTAATATCAAATGCAGTGTCTTCAACCAATTTTCCCCAATGGCCACAAAAAATGGAAAAGAAAAATAGAAAAATAGAGATATAACCTCAATGCGAAGACTAGAGAGAGAAGGATAATGGATTCACTACTCCGCGGGCACTTCGACGTTAATTTCCTCCCGATTCTGATTCCATTCGTGCAGATCGATACCAAGCTGAGATTTCATTACTTTCAACGTGTTACCAATTATTTGTTTATGGTAAACTTGTCGTATGTTGAATCCGATCTTTAAGTAAATCTCTCGCACATCCTGATCACACTCGGAGGTAACCGTTTCGATCGCATAAAGCTGACTGTCCGAAGCGTATTGTAATACTCGCTGGATGAGATACTCGGTCACCGGCGTTATCCCATACTTTGGGCTAATGGCAAGCCTTGTAATAAATCCTGCATTGTCCATAGCGAGATGGTTTCGGCAACTAATTGTACCTATGATGTTCTTTCGCATCTTTCCTAGCTCCTGCTGGACTTCAGGTCCGGGTCTATCGGTGTAGCATCGTTCGATGTTAGCAGCCAGCGTTTTTGAATTCATCGCCAGCAGTGGTTCGTAAATCTCTGCTACCCAGCACAATTTATTCGGACGGAGGGCCAGCTCGGTCGACTTGTTGTAGTAGCTACCGTACACTGTAAACCATATCAGCATTATGACGCACGGTATGGCCAGAGCACACATGTAAAGGGGTATGCCGAAGAAGATAAACATCAGTGCCCAACCGAGTACGATTAGCTGCAGGGTAATCTGGGAACAGTAAACACGTATATAGCAATGTATCATTACATCTCACGGTTGATATGTATCCAGCTCACTAGGTTTCCACGATCGTTACCTCTCTAAATAAACACGAAACAAATGCTTCCCAAGCGCCAGACATCACGAACTCTCGAATAAGGCGCTGTAACGCCACATTATCTTGTGTTTCATGCTTACGAATCACAACAAACGGTTTCATCCCCTTCACGACTTTGTTTAACCGGGCTGTGGGGTTTTCCGAACTGTACTGATTCTGATTGTTGTTTATTATTGCGACGAGTCAATTGACAGTCGCCTATTCAGCAAAGTGACAGCTATACCCAGTGGAAATACTACGCATATCAATGGTTTCGTTTAGATTCAAAATGCACATTTTTATAGTTTAAACCTAACTCATTTTGGTGTTATGATTTTGTATGAAACGTTTACTCTAGCATATTCCCGATGGCTGCGTTGCTGATAAAGCATCACAAATTACTTTGTCACTTAATCTCTGGGAATTCAAGAGGCTTGGTCATCGTCATTTGGTCTTATGCATAGAATAGAAAGTCCTGATACGAATTCATCTGAATAGCCTTCTCTTCTTTGTTACGAGACACGAATATAGAACAAGTTCGGCCTTTTTTGGTTGGGCAAATCCGTGTAGACTACTAATCCAACAACTAGTGAAACATTCGACCTAAAATTGGAGTTTCATCAATTTCATGTACAAATGCAACTGATGTGAATGATTTGCCAACAAAGCTCCCGAAGCTAAGACAGCATAAGAAAGAGTTATGAACAAATGCGAGACATTTATTAGTCTAAAATTAGCCTCTCATGAAAATATAAACAAAGAGTAAACAATATGTTCGCTTCGCGCGATATCGTTTAATGACTCTCATTCTTAAACAATGCACACCAAAGTAAAAGACATCCTTAGGATTAAAATTAGCGTCCCCTATCCCTGTTTTGTATGTTTAAAAAAATTGGAACCCGCACGCGAGTATATTTTTCGACTATTGCGTTTCTATTTTTTCTATTTTAGTTTCATTTTCACAATCAAACGAAAGAAGGACACAATATGCGTTTCGGCGAAGAAAGTAAAATTGCCAACAAGCATCTCTATTGCATTTTGAGGATTTGTGGATGGTGATGAGCAAGCGGTTGGTCTCACTCTCCCTTCCCGATGACAAAACTTTTCTCCAATCGTTTCCATCTTGGCTACCCTACCGCTGGCGCCCTGGCATACGAGAGCTTGGATGACAAAGTGATGAATATGATCCAGTTTAGAGCGGTGACCGGAGACCGAATCGCACACACTGCATCGTTACTGCATCGGTGTCTGATAGCTTTCTGGATGGCTGGATGAATAATTGTTAGTTCGCTTTAATTTCGGGCCCATTTTTCTGCTTTTTTGACGGCTTATCTGCCAACGCCTGTTTCCCGAACGGCTGCTCACTGGTAGTCATCACTACGCAACGAGAGCTACCACTATCCGTTACCGTAGTCTGGGTGTTGTCCGCATTCGATGACTGAGTCGTTGTCAGCGTTGTGATAGGGGTTGCCGCTACATCGGCAAATACCACTGCTAGTGGGTACCGTTTCTGGCAAATCGTCTTGAATGACTTCAGTTCTTTGTCGCACTGGCCAAAGTATCCTGATTTAAGCAACAAGAACAATTTTGTCGCTTTCTGTAAAAGAAACATGTACCACAGAATACGCAGTTTAATACAATTAAACTCGCTTTGGCATAAGAAATAGCAAACAAACAAGTCACTTACCTCCAAAGGAACCTTCTGATTTAATACGATTCCCGTCATTGCAGTGATCGCTTCGTCACGTCGTCCTTCGTTCAGGGTGTACATAATCTTCGCCACTTCGTACACAGCATCCGAGTTATCGAGGTTCGCTTTTAGATAGGCATCATTTAACGCGATAGCGTCTGGCTGACCGTGGAACAGATTTTCCCGTTCTCGATCGATCACGATACGAACACTTGGGTCAACGACATTATCTGTGGATGCGAGACGTTGCTCCAACACCCGGTAGAACCGGACGATGCAACTGTGAAGGGTCGCATTGTTGGGATCAATCTGTCGGGCACGCTTTAGCGATTGTAACATCAACAGCAGCTTGTTACGGCGCAGATAAATCTCGAACGCCATCAGATGCGTCTCGATATTGTCTTTGGCCAGCAGTTGCAATGGCTTCAGAAATTCTATTGCCTTCTCCAGCGGATCGTCTGGACGGGCGAGCTTCTCCGGTATTAGTTCATCCAGCTGAGGCGCCTCGGGATCACCATCCTGGTAAAGCTGCTTCTTGTTATGCTGTTCCTTCTTCTGATTTTCCTTCGATTGAGCATTCTCCTGTTCGGCCTTCTTTTTCTGCGCTTTTCTTTGCTTGTTGCGCAGCTTTTTAAGCTCCGGCGCTGGCAAGTTTTCTTTTAAAAACAAAACATACAAAGGGTAAAGCAATTAACATTCACGGCGTTCGCTACGCGTTTTGTTACAGGCATACCTATATCCAATTCTTCGACGGCTGACTCGGCGGCCAAAGGTTTATCGAACAGTCGTAAGTAAACCTACAAACGAAGGAGAATAAACATAAATGTTTCCATTTCCAATAATTGTAATGATATTGCATTCAATCTCGCGCAGCATTTTAAAATATTAAAAAAAAAAAACATATTTCTACTCCGTTGGATAACATTTTAAACGATCGTAGCGTATTACACAATCTTAAGAATAATGCTTACCTCAATTGCACATTTAGCCGCTTTGAAATAAAAGGGATGTCTTCGCAGTACATCTTCGAGCCTTAGTAGTCCCACGTAAGATCGCAACGTCATCTTCCGCATGCAGTAAGTATGGAAATCGAACTGATCCTCAATGATCTCGGAAAAGTGTCGATCGATCTCGTGGCATTTCTTCAACGCATCGCCCCACTTTTCGAGCCGCTGGTACGCCAGTGCACACTCGGTCTGGAACCACATGCACTGCATTTCGTTGAGATTTTCCATCGCCGATACACCTTCGCGCGTGAACTTGGCGCATATCTCTTCCGCCTCCTTGATTTGATTGGCACGTAGCATATACTTGGCGCACTTAGAATTGATGTACCGATCCGCCGTGTCAAGACTTTGTGCCTCGTCCAGCCATTTCACCGCTTCCAGCACATCGCCTGCATGCTTGTAGATCCGGCCCTTGGTCACAAACAGTTCGATCAGCGTGGGCGTATGCTCAATCGCGGCATTGATAAAATCCAGTGCCTTCTCCGATTCTCGCAAATAATCGTAATGCTGAGCGAGGTAGTACATCGTCCAGAGGAGCGCCGACGCAGGCTCTTTCCGCACGTCTGGATTGGTGGCGTCTTCGGCAGAGAAGTAGCCGCTGCTAATTAAATTTTGATAATAGCACTCTACCAGTCTGCCGATTATTTTCACCTTTTCGGCGTCACGGTACAGAGAGCGCAGGTTGACGAACAGCGGTGGGACTCCTTTCCGCAGGTTTCGTCTCAAGTGCTCATCCACCAATGTCTTGAACATGTCCCCGGTGGCAATATCGAGCGGCAGCCGTCGAGCGCAAAACGATTGTGGGTACTCTTCCTGCATCGCACGGTACGCCTCGATCAAATCTTTCGGATCGGACAGCTTGCGAGCTTCCATTAGCTTTCGATAATACTCCGTGTTGTCTGGATTTCGTTCGATCAGCTCTTTGTAGACGGGTACCGCCTCCTCGTGACGCCCAAGCTTAAGGCACAGTGCACCCATCGATTCCTGCACGGCCAATTTGTCCAGTATCTGCGCCCCGCATACCTTCAGATGCTGCAGCGCCTGCTCGTGATTTCCGGCCTCCTGGATGACGTTGTTCTGGTACAGCAACAGTTCACTATGCTTGTAGTCAAACGTGTCCATAGTTTGTGACGAGAGGAACGTTTTCAGTATGTTCATGGCGGTCTCGTAGTCTCCGAGCAGATGGTAACTCATCGCAAAGCCAATCCAGCTGGCGTGCTGGGATGGTCGTAATTTGAACAGCTGGTGCCGTGTTTCCCGATAGCCCTCCAGGTCGCGCATTTGTATCTGCAGCAGTGACAGATCACGCAATATTTGAATGTTGTCCTTCTCCCATTTGAGTGCGTTCCGGTAGCACTTGATCGCTTCGTCGTACTTCTTGTCGGATCGTTGCAGCAGCCCGTACACATGCCAGCATACGTGCGACTTCAGATCGTTCCGCAGCCCACGGCGAACGTGTTCGTACGCTTCATCCTTGCGTCCCAGGCAGTTAAGCGTTAAGCCCTTCATGGCTAGTGTTTCGCCATGCTCGGTAAACTTCGGGTTAGAGAGTATCTGCTTGGCCAGTTTCAGTCCATTTTTGTATTGTTTCATTTCATAACATTTCTGAAACATAAATGGGAGCGGGTCAGTACATTGCTTTTAAACCGACCTGCAGCTAAGCTAAGCGCCTACGAAACTTCAATACTTGTGTGTTAGGAAAAATAAGCTTTATGCGACCTAGTAACCGTACTGTCCCTAGTTGTTATATTTTTAATCTAATCGAAATTTTACTTTTCCATATTCAGAGGTGATTTGACAGCCGACATAGGGTTGAGGTTATGTACGCAAAATACGGCACCGTAAAGTGCTTCAAAGGCACAACACAAAACTTCCATCAATTGGCTATCGCAAATGTTTTACAGCTTAAAACGATGCATTGCTACAGTGATTTCATAATGGGAAGAGCCCTTTTAATGGAAATAACCACACAGGACACTCGGTGTTACCGCAAAAAGGGTTATTTTTTACACTCTTCAAATGCTTTGTCTCATTCTTGTCTATTGCAGCATAGCGTGCACACATTCTATTGCTGTCACACTCACACACCGATTACGGCGGACTGTGGTCACTTGGATTTGCCTCACGTTTGGGACAAACTTAGCACTAATTATTGCGCAAATTATACTTTCCACTATACTCACCAGTATCTTACGGAACAGGGCACTCTCCTTCGGTGGCAAAGGGTCACTGGAAGGCATTTTGCGGTATGTGTGTCGTTTTCGTTCCGTCAGAAAAATCCGTTCAACTTAATGAATCCAACACGGAGAGAATCACGGGAAGGAGAAGGCGTAGAACAAAGAACACGTAGAAGCAGTGGCTAAACTCGTCGACCGTGCACGTTTTCTGTAGAAGAGCATAAGCAAAGATCTCAGAAAGATGCTAATGTTCAAAGGAAAGGAGCCGTCTCCAGCGGACCACCGTAGAAGGGCAGCACTTCGTCGTGCTATGAATTTTGCAATCGTTCTGACAGAAGCAGACGACCCATCTACCGAAGACGTTTCCGCACACACAGAACCAGAACGTAACTGGATGGTTGCATTAGCTGCAACTGGTTTGCTTCAGCTACTGATCACTAATCTGTTAGGGCCGTGTCCGAGTACGTTCGGGGGTATTTAATTTGATCACATTTAAATATGCACGCACCTGTATCATCCAACCGATCCGAAAATAACGTGATAATAATGATAATAATAACGTGGTAATAATAAGAAGAACGGCAGTGAAGAAAAAACGGTAATAACGATAAGACATTTGTCAAATCGTATATAATCCTACGTTCAAGGGCTAACCGTTTGGGACAAGCGATAAAAATTAAGTCGATGAAAGTTTTTTACAAACATATGGATGTTGGTGAATGTGTTTGGATTAAAGAAAAAGACCAATAATTTTTCACAATTGAGAAAACGTTCTCGAGATACTCCGTTCCGTGCACGACCAATGCGGCCGTCCGTTACCTGGCACAAACGAACGTTCAATTTACCATGCGTCGTTCGTGATAGGACCGTCAATCCCATTGACATATTGCGTAGTTAAAGATAAACATGCAGGGCAAAATAATACATGTTTCTGATAATCGTGATATGTTGAACTGAAAGTTTTGAACCCGCATGATAAGTGTTTTACCTTTGACCCCATCGCCAGCACGTGTTTGAGGAGATACAAAATGTCGTCAGTGTTATTGGAACTACAACTTCGGTATGAACAATACGTGAAATGGGTATCAGGCAACCCATCCGCGTTGGACGACGTTGAGCTTGCGGTCAAGTGGCTTTCGTACTTTGTGGCCGGTAGGTACCATTTCCGCCGTCGCACGATTGCAATCATAACATTGTATGCTTTATCGCTTTAGGAAAAATCAACAATTCTTCCGCCGTGTCCGAGCTGGTATACTGTCTATCGAATTTGTTGGTGTTTTTCAATGATCGGATAATAGAGAAAGCTTCCCACAAATCAAACGACAACACGACGGCGCAACCCTTCGAGCGACAGCTGAAGGTGTTGCTAACAACGCTAGAATATTGTGAAGTTTTTATCGAACTTTCTGCTCACAAAGCTTGGGGTACTAGCGGTCGATGGTTTTTCATTGTGATTATACAGATCATAAAGTAAGGAATTGGAACAAAAAACTGCTATAAATCTTCGGAACTTCTCTTTGGCACTAGCTAATCCTATCCTATCCTATCTGTTTGCTCTGTTTTCTATTTGCAGATGTATAGGGCGACTTATTCTAACGCTGTATTACCAAAATACCAAAATCGTACGCAACCCACCAATACCTTCGCTGAATCGCAAAAATCTGCACGTAGCACATTCGCCCGAAAATACATCATTCCGCGAAAACCTTTCGGACGAAAGCTCCGGAATAGTACTGAAGCGTTCAGGACGCGTGATGCGAAAGGTCAACTGTTCACCTTCGCTATCGTCGAGAACGTGGAATCCACCGACAGTGGCGAAACAAGCACATCACCCGGCTGAATACGCTGGAAAATTCCTCCTCTCAGCGGAGATGTTGTACATTGCCAAACCGCTTATCCATCTAGCGTGCATGAAAAGATTCGGGACGAAGAGCTGGAAAAGCTACCTAGTGGCACTAGCACTGGACAGTGTCAGTCTCCGTATGTACTACAGAAATCGGGAAGTTTTATCCAAGGAGCAACGTGTAGAACTGTCGCGAAGGTGTGTATCGATGCTGCTATACCTGATGCGGTCGCCGTTCTACGATCGATACATGCACAACAAGATAGCGAGCTTATTGAACGAGATCGGCAACAACATACCATTGACGGGTACGATTTCGCGGCTCATTCTATCCTACCTTCCACATTGGCAGGAAACCTACTTTTACATGTGGTCAACTTAAGGCGAATCATCTTCGCTGGCGAATTGCATGTACCGGTCTAACGCAGTGGTTGATATATACGGGTTGTTATGGGTTTTGCATAGTTTGGGATACTTTGTCACACAGCATATTGAATAAATGTTTGCTTTTTTACCAATTGAACTGTTTGTCTGGTAGTATGTTTCAGCGAGGGGATTTTATTCTTTTTTCTTGTGCAGATTGTGTTGTGAAAAGGAATCTCTTCCTCGCTTACCATCAGTCCCAGTCTCCACGTAACCGAGTGCATTGGATGATTGGGATCAATTCAGATCAATTTATACAGTTGAACGTAGGCCCATTAGGCTGATACGTCACACCAAGGGTGATCGTATGTATTCTACCTAAATCTAATGTGCACGCATTGGTTCGAAAGGAAGAAGAGCAAACAGAGTCTTGAGCGGTTACGAAATCTGGGTTTGAGGCACTAGGCGGACAACAAAGCGTAAAAAGGAAATTGAGCAATCAGACCGCACGGTGTTGCATCCAGCCACAAGCTACTGATGCACTGAATCGTTTCCATTCTCAAGAGGATCGTTTACGAAAACGGAACCGTTTATTTGATTAATGTTGTCTGCAAACCGAGATAATGGTTCCTACCAGCTCGTTATGCTGAATTACATACACATAAATTTCTCCAACGGATTGCTGCTAGCCCAGAACACCCTGAACCCCATTCTTAAACATACAATAAAACTAAAATGATCCTTAGTGCCGCACACAACAACAGGCGCGGTGTTTGCCTTTTTCGCTGAGTTTTAGAAATGTGCATTTCCCACCTAGTTGCAACTGCACGATGTTGCAACACCATCGTTTGCCTGACCGATGCACTTTTCGTTGGTGCCGTCGTGTTCCACTTCTTGCTGAATGGTGGTGGTGGTTTCAATGAAAACTGTGTAGTTTAAGCGTTTTGTTTGCTCTTACTCGTGCTTCATGAGTCATTTCGCTGGTTGAAGCGCATCAAACAAGTGCTTCTTGTTTCTCAGTGACCTAATTATGGAACAATTTGCCTTCAGTGCCGATTGCAACTACTCCTCGTGGGATATGGGATAAATATTCTAATACTTTTTTTCTAACGATCACTAATGACAAACAATTGTTAAGCAATTTCGATCGCATTTCTTAACGAATGTTTACCAAATACCCGTGCGCCCATTTCACCAATCCGAAATGCTTATGGATTGATTCAGTTGTCGCACGGTCACACAATTATGCACGCCAGACAGCGCTAACAAATCGATACAGATAGCAGGAAACAACACGCACGGTATGGTAGGTGAAAGAGTCTGCCTGCTGACCGCAGAACCACAGTTTGGTTCCAGTTGCACAGTCCACTGTGAGTCGTGCAAGCGAATCGTGAAATGCACCGGCATGGGTATCGGCACAAACATTACCACAGACAGCATGGTCACCACCCAGCTTAGTTTTCGACGTTAGTCGATGGATGGTAATTTGGAAATAGATGGATTTCGTTTAAATTTTGGTAGCGTGCGCGGTCAGCAAACCAGATGGTGGTTCCATGTGCAAGACCGGCGAAGGCCAAGCGGTTCACCGTTAAAGGGTTGATCGATGAACGGTTTACTAGGTTTGTAGGTGTAGGCTAAAACAGTTTGTTACACTTGAATAGTGTATGTGGAAATTAAATTAGCTACTTCCAAAAAATTAAGCACAAACTTAAGCATAAGCTCCATCGTAATTAAGGGAACACAAAGTTGGCTGCTAAATTATAAACTCACCTCACCAGATTAGCATCCAAAATGTGTAGTAATTAATATTTTCAATGTCGTCTACCAAAATCTTTCCCCGTCACGTACTAATGCCACGTTTTAAAGTTCGCTGACACAAACTGTAGCCTAACCTGGCCCTTGCCCGGAAGCAGGAACATCGAAGGACATCCATGAATTAGTTTGGACATGTAATTTAAGCTGCTGGCTAACAACTTTCAAACTGCCTCGGGTTTGGAAGCTTCCGCATAATCTACCGGGACATCGAATAATGAGCAAGGCTGTGTCTAGGTTAACCGTGCATCAAATTTGTTTGTACTACTGATATGTACCATTTGCTTTTAGATAAACACTTTATGTCTAAAATGGTCTCACAGCACACGTACACAGTCATTGGGCGCCGATTAGAGATTGGTGAAGGAATCCGATCAGCAATCTGAAGCATTCCCTGAAGCACCTAAACAAAAACCACTGTCTATCAACCTGTTCCTCGTGGTGGAATTCTTCGTGCAGGACCTTGGGCTTTTCGTCTCGCAAAAACCTTAAATGGGTGCTCTCACCTAAACGGTTAGGGAAGAAGAAAAAATACATCTATCTGTACCGTGGCCTTTCTCCACGGCCTGACGAAACACAATGACAGGTGAACCAGATCAGTTTAGCTTTGCAGAAAACCACTCCCTACCGTACCGATGGGCCAATGGTTTGGGAAGGAGAACCAAACACCTTAGTTCGATGCTGCACGTACAAGTTTTTTGTTTGTTTTGGTTTTCTGTTCCTTTCCACTTTTGTACCATCTTGCTAAACTCTTGCTGTGTTTACATTCGCATTTGTTTCTTGCTCCCTTTCGGTTTTCGTACACACCGTTCGCTACCCTAAATAAGTTCCCTGAACTGCGGTGTGTGGTTTTCCCTTACCAGTAGAATTCGAATTTGAACGCTCGAAAGTAAGTTGAGTGAGTGAGTGAATGGCGGTTCCGCCAAAAACCGAAAAAGCAACCTTGTAACTGTTAAACACGTTGGTCCACCTTCGCCATACACGTTGAGGGCTGGCACCCACGATGCCGGGAACGGTTTGGGATCGTTATCCCAAGATCGACTCATGTGTTACACATGTGGTGGCGCTGCAACTGCTGCACCGGTCCAGTCCGGTCACACTGTTACGAAACGGACAATCTTTAACCCATTTCGGGGTTGCGTTGGGTAGTTCGGTTGAACCGACACCGTTGGTCGTTGATGGGCCGTAGGTCAGAATACGAAGGTCATAACAGCATCCTTGATGTTGGGTGATGTGTGTTTTACCATTTGCCAACCACTTCCCTAAAACACATTTTCCTACTGGCAGCAGAACTAAACACCATTGTCACAATCACGCAGACAATCACCCGCACGGACAATATTTGCGTAAATCTTAAGATGAATCGAATCTGCCCAACGGTCTAGGCATTGGTTGAATTTCTTCAGCTTCCTTCGGTATCGTGACAAAAGGCACAACACATCACCGACATGACGGCACTGTAGACGGTTGGGAGTGCACCCGAAACCAGTTCAACTGACCGAACGTAAAGCCTAACCATTTCCATCTGATTCAATGCCAATCGGTTGAACTCCCACCCGCCCCCAAAAAACTGGTCCACAAAAAAAAAACGCACACAACCGTTGCGGTTTGATTCGCCATCGCCACCAAAGCCGCCGGAGAATGCATCGGGTTTTGCTAAGGTATAGCAGCAACAGCATTGCTCACCCTAATGCAGCATACACAGAAGCACTGTTCGCTTTGCTTTCCATTAAATTAGTAGACGAATGTCTACTAAACCCCCGTTATGCTGCTGAGGGTGAGTGGGTGTGTCTGGCTCGGACACAGTGATCGACACATTCGGATCACCATGCGGTGCCTGCTTCAGGGCGGTGAAATACATATGTTTGTCTACATAAACTCATTTTATTCTTCTAACCACGATTGCATAATGTAACTGAGGTCACACTTTCGTAGCATACTTGCAAGAGTATAGATCGCTTGATCGTTTGAGCTGAATTTTATTTCCTTATCGATCGCGAACACTAATGGGGCTCCCGTTTTAAGTGCGAAACAAAACTCTCGCTTCTAATGTAATTGTGCTGGTCGGTAGTAATGTCTGGCGGTCGGTAATGGTCGGACGTAAACGAAAGCGATTTGTGCTGGTGGAAACTTTAACGGCCACCAGTTAACACACTCCGCTGGGTGCTGATGGACTAGCCGGCTTGAAAAAAAAAACATCAGCTGTTGAAAGATCTTGTGACCGAGCGCGAAACACACACACACACACAAAAAGAAGAGAGAAAAAAACCTTGCAACCCAACCCATTCATCGCTTTTCGTTTGTTTTTCTTTTTTCACGCGCGCGACTCCACCACGCTCGAATTCTGCATTTTGCCCGTGCGTTGCAGGTATTTCGATTTCGGTTCGTACGCCACCCCTAATGCGAACCGCGCAACAACAACAACAACAACAACCATCACCACCGACGTGTCCTTCAGCGCACCGAGCGGTGAGGCCGCCGTTCGCCACCGTTGCCGTTCGTTCGCCGTGCGTCTTGCGCCTTGAAGTGACGACGATCGGCAACGATGCATAAGTGTCTTCAGCGATCTACCCTTTCAGTCGATCGAGTGCAACAAGCGAAGCAACATCAGCAGTGCCGCGCGCAGTGTCCCTTTACCAGTCAGCGTTCGGTTTTTGCCGCCGTTTCTTCTTCGGACCGGATGACGATGGTGCCTAATCGCGCCCGCCCTGATACTGCCCGATTGCCCGTTCCGGTGATCATGCACCGCACGAACCCGTCAACATCGTGCTGAAGACGAATTCGTGGTGGGTGAAAAAGTGTAAGTGATCTCTGTCCCGCCCCCGCCCGAGTGGCCACTAGTTTGCGTTTGCATCACACGACAAAGCAGCAGGAAGAAGAAGAAGAAGAAAAGGAAGAAAAAGAAGAAAAAGAAGAAGAAGAGGAAGTTCTTACTTCCCCTTCCATCAAACCCACCCCACCCCGTTCCACCATCCCATCCGATCGGAACGGAACGTAAGGGGTGTTGGGCGTTGGGAAGCTGTGCGGAGGACGCTAAATCTACAGTTTGCGACCACGAAAGCTGCGGCCACGATCGCCAGCGGACTGATCGCGCGTGTGCGTGCTTGTGCTTGTGTGTGTGTTCTGTTGTTTTTTTGTTGTAGGTGTATGCGTACGACGGGGCGCTCGGTTTCCCTTTCGGCGTGGAGCGAGAACACGTTCTGGTGTTCGCAGTGCGCGAGTTGCTACGGTGTTGATCGGTGTCTCGTTGATCTCGTCATCGCTGCCGTACGTACACAGCATTGCAAAAGCTATCATCGCAGCTTCACATCAACTCCTTATCGGAAGGTATTGGCGACTACCGTGCTAAGAATTATTTTGTGTTTTTGTGCAATATTACACGATTTCCCGTTCTGTTGCGTTCATAGAGAGAGAGAGAGAGAGCGAGAGAATGAGAGAGAGAGAGTGAGAGAAAGACGGTAGCTAGCGAGAATGCATTTTACTGCTGCTGTAATAGTGCACGTGTTTGAAGGTGGATGGGTGATAACAAAGTGTGTAGTAATGGTTAGGTGCTGTGATAGCTTAGTAAAGCACAAATAATTGCAGCGCGAGGCATGGCTGGGTTCTGTTTCAGTGCGTACAGGAACCAAATATCATACAGCAAGTTCAATGCAACGTTTCACGTAATGTGTTGGTTAGTGGTAAACTCTTGCTAAAACAGTTTTATTTCTGTTGCATGATTAGCACTTGATCAGCAACAGTGAGTAAAGGTGCTTCCGTTGAGGTAAAATTAACCTGCACAAATTTTGCCTGGTGGTTTATTGCAGTTTCTCGCTGTTACTGTTATTTAAATCATGTGTTCATTTCGCAACAAATGATCAGCACGGTTGTAATGAGAGACAACATGTTTTGCAAGTGACTGTGAGTTGTACAACCTTACGTGTGCTTAGTTAAATCTTCTCTATTACCCATGATCGTATTGCAAAACTATCGCTGGTTTAGGAGATGGTAAAGAAAAAGTTTAGTGCATACTGCTACAACTAATTATCTCTCCAAAATCCAAAATCTCTTATGGCTACATTCGTGCTTGGTGCTTCGATATTCTAATACGTTTCGGTTTCTTTTTTCTCAACGTTACCTGCAGAATATCTCTCCCATCGTACCAAGTCCTGTTGTGACATAATTTAATGATAAAAGTTTTAAGTGCACCTTCAGCAATGTTGTGATACGAGTGCGAGTAATACTGTACCTCTAGGTCACTGCGGGAGATACTTTCCAGTGGTTTCGTGTTTCTTGTCCCTTGTTCACACGACTTTACCAGTAACAGCAGCGGCTGTGGTTAAGGGGTAGGAACATATAAAGAAAAACGATAAAAGTTGCTGCTCATCGTGTTCGCTGGCATAGGGACACAGCTGTCCAGGTGCCCGGTGACGGTTGAATTAATTTAGCGAAGCGTTTATTCGTACTCGCCACATAATCATCAAACTGCTCTTACAAGCACACAAAAGATCCACAAAGGTAAGCTTAAATGTTAGCGCGTCAAGGCGACTGCATGTGCTGAACGTGAGGCAACCGAACTCTGGCACCAACTGTTTTAGACTCTCTGGCGAGTGAAAAGTAACATCCGATGAAGATGTGGCGAGGGTCTAAGTTAAGCGACACTCTTAAGCGTCTGCTAAAAATAAAATCCACCATACTGCTGGCAGGCCAATGACCCGCCCAGAACACGAGCGGAGTCGGAAGTTGATCGGAATGATCGAGCAGACTTTTGTCGAGTTTTGGATCTGTTCGGTTGTGGTTTTATTTTGTAACTATGCTTAAGAGACCTACTGAAACCATATTAGACATAAGGAAAGATTAGTTGGAATTAGATTTGAACTCCTGTATTGTACATGATCCTCTAGTCTTTCAAGCAAGGCAACATGTAAGTGATTCTTAATCACTAATCATCCTTATCGTACTGCCTATTGATAGTGCTCTTAAAGAAGTATTTAGTAAAGAAAACACAAATTCGATTATCTTGCATCGATTCTGAGAAGCCTCCAAGTTTAACGTACAACTCGCTTAATCGTGAAGCGATAAGATGTAACGTACTTCCTACCAATTCCGCACCAACCTTTGGTAAATACGGCAGGCATTCGGGGCTCCATGTCTACGTCCTTGGAGCTAGAACACACCCGGATTTGAGCGCCACTTCAGCAACGAGGAGCCATCCATTATTGGTTCACACAAACAAGCTACCAGCAAACAAACATTTGCGAAGTAATCGGACAGGAAATCAGTTCCAAGTGTGTGATTCTTCAGACAGCCGGCGGTGGTGTTGCAATAATGATTATCCAGTCATTATTGTTGTTTGCTTGAAGTTGCCTAATTTTTTAGCACGCTATTTTAAGAAATAATTTTGCGCAATTGTTTTTAACCAATGTTTTGGGAAGCAATTGAAAAAACAAATCTTTTTTATATCTCATAGATGGGCAGCAAGGTAGGCAGAAGAGCAAACTCAAGTTAATGAACATTCCGATCACAATTGGTGATTATATTGGATGATCTTGTAGATGAGATGTATATGGCTTGTAAATTTGGGAAGGTAACATGCCACGGCCGGACGCGAGAACCTACCGATTGTTGGTTCTGGTAAAGAGATAGCTATTCTATGTATACCACTCAGTACCCACGGACTATATGAGCGTTAAGCTCATTTTCGCTGTGGATGATATTCGCAATAGGATGGAGGAGGTACAGCTTCACATCCGAGACTTAGTTGTTGATTACAGAGTAATTTACGATGCCGCCGATTGGAGCCATTGTACACAACCCGGTTCGTTTGCCCGGTGTAGCGAGCGGCCATGTTTGAATTAATGCGCCACAATCGACCGCAGCCCATTGTACGATTGTGTCTTGCCGTCCGGTGAAGAACGTTCTTTCGTACGGTTCTTATCTTCCCATCGGACCGCATCGCCGGTTGGTCAGGAACACCGAATCACCTGATGATATAATCGCAGCGCATTTACCATTCGAGCGTTAGTTTGTCATGCTTAAATGCACGGTGCTGGTTATGTTGTTGTTGTTTTTTTTTTACTTGCACCCCCTTTGCAATGGCTCACTCAGGCATCGATGGGAAGTCATGTAAATCGACCGAGTGCCGACGTCATTGAAGTGGCCAGAAGTGTGGGCCTGTTTGCTACCTGTAGCAGAGGGATCTTCACCTCACCTGCTCAAGTGCTGCACACATAACGCATGCACATGCCGGTGAGGGTGCGTAAGTGGATAGTTCCTCCTTTTTACTGGGGATTACCAAATCACCCCTTTACGGTAGGGCAGAAGAACATAGGCCGTCGGTACGGATCGTTCTTCAGTAAAGAGTGGGGCAGTGGGTGGTAGAGTGGGAGATGCAAGGTTGGCATTTGCGGACGCGTTACCGGTGCCGATGCCGATGAGGGTCGATGGTGGATTACGATGTAACTGGGTAAGCTGATACGTTGTTTTTGATAGGGGGAGGGATCGGCATTTCCTAGGTCGGCTGGCGTTAAGGTGTAGATAGTAAGTTGCATTAAAAAATGACAGCCACATTGTTTGGATTCCCATGTACGGCCATAATAAGGCCGGTGTGTGAGACAAGGTTGACCTGCCTATGAAGTGGGTTAGGCCGTTGTGCAGAAGCCGAATAGCAAAGTGCTGTGGTACATTTCAATTAAAATGCAAACATTGATATAATTGGACACATTTCGCGAACTGCAACTGGCGTGTCATGCAACAGTTTGTGAAAGTATTTTCTGAAGGATCTATGTTGCACAAGATGTGTGATTTCGAGAATGATCCAATTTTTTACGATCCTTTTCATTAGGAATCTACAGCTTTCTAATGCAGCCATGTAAAACATGCGGCCCAATCCTACATGTTTTAAAATTCGGGCCAGAAAGGAAAAGGGAGAATGTCTACTGTTGTCTAGCTACAGAAGATAACCGATAATATTATGTAATTTATAAATCGATAACATTAATCAAACAGGTGTGCTACTTGTACAACAGAGGGTTCAGCGTGAGGGGCCGGCTCGGTGGTGTATTTGGCAACGGCGCTAGGTCCCAACACGACCGGACCCGGTTCAAATCCCATCCGGACTGTTCAGCCGTAGTGAGCACTGACTATGCAGCTACGTGGTAACTAATAGTCTATTAAGCCATTTGATGCCCGGCATGACCGGGTAGATCGTTAAATCAAAAAGGGAGTGAAAGATTTCAGTGTAGCTTCGACCAAGTGACATCACCAAATGCTAAATTATGAATTTATGATAAAATGAAATTGGTTGAATGGCAGGAATTGAACGGCGTACGATACTCTTTAAGTTGCAGTTTGAGCACGTTTTTTCTAAAACAACCATTTGTAAATTAGCTACGCAAACTATTACAGAAACAATACAAACACTACCCATCCATTATATGAAATAGCCCTTCTCATACAAAAACCCTTAAAAATTAGTTGATTTTTGAGCTTATAAACATTTGGCAGTTCCACGTAGTTGAAAAATTCGAGTAAAAAAAGCACTTTACCCATGAACTCCGGTAATGAATTCTGAAGAAGGATCCCGTTTTTAATGGACAACCAGCCATAAGTACAACGAGCTACTAACTCGGTCATATAATGCGGTTTATTAGACTAATTTTTATAATGCAGCCGGATATTAATGTCTTTGATGCTTGGCATCTGTCCTGCTAAAATTCGCGCCATATTAGGCCACACACCTGACTGTTGTATCGTTGAAGCAATCCTTGTCTGACTCTACTAAACGACTGATGCAAGAAGTTATTCCGCAAACCTATGGGTAGATTATACCATATTTCATCTTTTAGGTTATAATTAGTATCGGAGTAAAATTTAATCAAGCCTTTTTTTAATTGTCTTATCTCAAATGCATTTAACTGAGGATGCAATGTATGAATATATTATAATGCAGTAAGCACATAATTTTTCATCCATTCTACTCAATTAAGAAAGACACAAAACGTCTGTTCGAAACGGAAGCGATACACAGAATCCTAAAGCCTTTGCAGCAAAACGATGGCAAGTTTAAGAATAAAACTATTTAAAGCAACCGGCAACTGGTCTAGCAGGTTTTTAGCTTCACTGCTTTGGTATTCATGATTCCTAAATTTCATAATCATATTGTGCCTATCCATTTGACAAACTAAAACCCGATAAGACACAGCGCGCTACCCGTGTCAATCGTGCTTCAGATGCTTCTACGCTCGGATAGCCACGGTTTATCCTTCGAAGAGCAAAATTAACATATTGCAGCAACGTTGCCAGGTGTTGCCATAGGCAGTGAAGGTAGGATAACACATTTTATTGGTACGGTACGGAAGACAGCCAATGCAACAGCCTGTGGGCTGTAAGGGGTGTTAGCATCATGTGTACCTAGTGGCCCGATGCTAAACCAGTGTGGATTAATCTCATCACGCCGGTTGCGAGACGATCCCTTACGGAACCTCACACGATGTTGGTTGGTTGGTTGGTGTGGTTGAGCGACGACGACGGTGACGACGTCGACAGTATTACCACGCTAACAAGACAGGATGATCATCAAGGTGAGCGGCTCACCTGCTCGATCGATCTGACCCCGAGATGGTAGCATAAAATCTGAATTCATTTATTTTCAGTAGATTCGTCCATTTGTTCCAAAAGGTGTGTTTGTGGGATGGACTTTGTCGAGCCAAAGAAAGCAAGAAAAGAAAAAAAAATACTACATTCCACCTCATTAGTGCACAGGTCAATGTCGACCCGTAGCAACCACCTCCTCCTCGGAGGTGGAGGATGCTTAACATGTATGTCTTTTTTTACCAAACATTTACAACGCGCTATCGCGCTCCGATCATAAGGCTCCTGCAGTGCAGCAGTGCAGTTCAAAACACGCAGAACAGAGAATTTCTATGTTCAACAATGCTACTTTTGTCGTGTTGGATCCCTTCGACCGGCGGGCGCAGTTGCGTAATGCCAGTCGGTCGACACCGTTAGTGTAAGGGCTTAAAATCAGAGACCTCGACCTTACCTTGACAATGACATTTTCAGCCATGCCGTGGCTTGAACTACACCGGGCGGATGGTGTCAACCGTGCCCGGCAATGTCGATCGTGGTACGATAAACGAACGAATACACCCCGAGGGTGATGTGTGGTAACCCTCAGGCTAGTCTTTCCCCGATCATCCATTAATAAGATTCATCTAGGGAGGACTTTTTTGTTATCCAAATTAGCAGCTACAACACACTACGGTCGCTTCGAAAACAATCGCATCGATCGTGTCAAAAACGCGCATTGAAGTCATTGGACGATGGGCGCATCAATGCTTCGGGCTTAGCGTATTAGCGATCGCGTGGCATGGAAGAGACAAAACACCAAAACAACAGATGTTGGTTACACTGGGGACACGTTGATCGGTCGGTCGGCACAGCAACGCGATCTATTGTTTAATGCGTTGACATTATAGCGCACTCTTTGCGCTTGGGACGACCTTGGGAAAGATGCACAACATCAAACAATGAAAGCACATAGCGGTGGTACAGCATATATGCCTTTCGTATGGATGGGAAAAAAAAACTCCCCCCTTTTCCACACATACACACACGTTTGCTGTGAGAAACACACGCGCAAGCGGTTTGTGCCGGTGCCAGTGTACAAATTAAATATCAAATGTACCAGCATCATTGTTCAATGTTACCTATCTGTAGCATTGAATGTGCAAATTGAACAATTTATGCTGGATTGGTATGTCGATGAAAAATCGCTTTTCTAGGCCACCGTTGACAATGCCGGCATACACATTCGCGGTCAGTGCGTACATTATTAAATCGAGCAGCTCGGCCACATCAATAGTGTAACGGTGGACCCATTGTGTGTTTGTTGTTACTTATTAGGTGGAATAAAAATAATACATAAAATAGTACGAGTGGAAGCTGTACCAGAATGGGTGTAAAAGAGTGTTCAATAATAAGCAAAAATTTGGCAAAACTAATCAAACACTGCTAATTCAACAGCCGGTGCAAAATACGAACTACGGCTTTCATCAGCTCAGGATGACAGGGAGATCGTGCAGCAGATACGTATCCGTGATGTTCGCGATCGAGTAATACAATTCGTGAGCTACCCTTGGGGAGCAGATACAGCTTACTTTAAGCCGAATTGTGTGGGGATGGTGCGAAGGTCTTCTGTTGCACGGTTGTGTTGTTGAGTTACTCAAAGCTAGTTTGAGCACATTGCTCATCTCACAGCTTAATATACAGATAGTACAGCTGACTTAAAGGAACTCCGCTCCGGAAACTAGCTCCGATTCATATTTTGGTCTTCCTTGGTATGTTGTTAATGATACAGCAATGATGAAAGATATAGTTTTTGTCAACCACGTAAGAGTGATCGATCGAGTGATCGACTCATATTTTACCGAAACTTATTCATATCTCCTTCGAAAGGGGAAAAACACAATTCATCCGCAAAAACAATTTCAATATTTTTGGCACCAAAGGTTCAAACACAGTCCAATTTATAATTGCCCAATAAAAAAATGCCAATTCATAATGGTTATACGACTATCCACACATGTTAGTATTTTATTCCGATGTTCCTTTTTCGCATACTATCCCTTACCAAGTTGATCTACTATTATGAATTGTCAGTATTGAACTACTATTACTCTATAATTTTCAACGAATTGAAAGAGACGGTAATAATGAAAAATAATTACGTTGATAGATGTGTGAACCAAATTCAAGGAAAATTCTACCATCGGCTCATTGATAGAGTGCCGATTAACACTGTTATCAAAATAAAGAGCGTGTTGTTGATGTAGAAATTAATAGGAAGAGTATATTACACAACACTCAATATTTGTTAGAATAGATTTGTGCGACATTACACGAGCGATTAAGTTCACCGGATCGATTAATCAGAGTACAGATAGAATGTTTTCAGTAAACAAAGTAAAGTGAAATTTCCCCTAGTTCTAATCTGTTCACCGCACCGACACAAGCAATCGAACATGAAATTAGCACTGATAGTACAGCAGCACTAAAGCAACGCCAGCACGTTTATCAGCCACGTTTTCTACGATCCATCCACCTTGAAGCGTTTTGTTCGCAGCGTGGGAAGTGTACATCGTTAAGGTTGTATTTTTTATTTTTACTTTACTTAAATCAACGTCGATATTAAACGCCGATTGTTTTAGCAGACAACTTTGCTGCAATCGATTTGTTCGCCGTGTCCTTAGTGCCGCACAATAAAAAGGTTCTCTCACGTTCATCCACCCGGTAGGTGGAACCACGTTCATGCCTGGTGTAAGTCCGGATGCACCATGGCGATGATGATGATGAT
>CM032177.1:192467-242929 GCA_018908115.1 Anopheles rivulorum
TATTAGGTGTATTAATGTGTTCGTGCGGTTTTGGTATTAATGCTCCCATTTATTTATTACATATTTATTGAATCTGGCAACACTGCCAATTTGAAGTGTCATTATTGGGCTACAATATCCACTATCTGTCATTTTGATAAATAGTAAATAACATAGTATCTGCGAGCACCGAACATGGCATCATTTGTACCAAATAATGTGTTTTTGCGGGGAGTTTTGCTTCATTATTTCAATATGAAGAAAAAGGCTGCCGAAAGTCATAAAATTTTGGTAGAAGTGTATGGTGACCATGCTCTAGCTGAACGAACGTGTCAGAAGTGGTTTGCACGGTTCAAAAGTGGCAATTTTGATTTGGAAGATGAGGAGCGTTCCGGAGGACCACGAAAGTTTGAGGATGGAGAATTAGAGGCAATACTGGATGAAGATCCATCACAAAACCAAAAAACACTTGCACAGACACTGGGAGTGGCTCAGCCAACCATTTCTCTTCGATTAAAAGCAATGGGAATGATCCGGAAGGTGGGAAATTGGTTGCCCTATGACCTGAAGCCAAGAGACGTCGAACGCCGTTTGTTCACTTGTGAACAACTGCTCCAAAGGCAAGAGCGGAAGGGATTTTTGCATCGAATAGTGACTGGTGATGAAAAGTGGGTACATTACGATAATCCAAAACGTCGTGCAACGTATGGATACCCCGGACATGCCACATCATCGACAGCCAAGCCGAATATTCATGGCGCGAAGATCATGCTGTGTATTTGGTGGGACCAGCTGGGTGTGGTGTATTATGAGCTGCTACAACCAAACGAAAAGATCACTGGGGAGGTCTATAGACGACAATTGATGCGTTTAAGCCGTGCTTTGAAAGAAAAAAGACCACAATACGCCGATAGACACGACAAAGTCATATTGCTACATGACAATGCCAGGCCACATATAGCGGTACCGGTTAAAAATTATTTAAAAACACTCAAATGGGATGTCCTACCCCACCCGCCGTATAGCCCAGACATTGCCCCTTCTGATTACTATTTGTTCCGGTCGATGGAACACAGCCTGGCTGACCAGCAGTTCCATAATCACCAAGAAGTGCAAAAATGGATGGAGGATTGGTTAGCGGCCAAACCGCCATCTTTTTTCCGCGACGGGATCAGAAAGTTGCCTGAAAGGTGGAAGAAGGTTGTGGAAAGTGACGGACAGTATTTTGAAAATTGAATAAATTACCATTTCGCCAAAACAGAGCCCAAAACTTTGGTTAAAAACCGCACGAACACATTAATACTCCTAATAGTATTTTATTCCGATGTTCCTTTTTCGCATACTATCCCTTACCAAGTTGATCTACTATTATGAATTGTCAGTATTGAACTACTATTACTCTATAATTTTCAACGAATTGAAAGAGACGGTAATAATGAAAAATAATTACGTTGATAGATGTGTGAACCAAATTCAAGGAAAATTCTACCATCGGCTCATTGATAGAGTGCCGATTAACACTGTTATCAAAATAAAGAGCGCGTTGTTGATGTAGAAATTAATAGGAAGAGTATATTACACAACACTCAAGATTTGTTAGAATAAATTTGTGCGACATTACACGAGCGATTAAGTTCACCGGATCGATTAATCAGAGTACAGATAGAATGTTTTCAGTAAACAAAGTAAAGTGAAATTTCCCCTAGTTCTAATCTGTTCACCGCACCGACACGAGTAATCGAACATGAAATTAAAACTGATAGTACAGCAGCACTAAAGCAACGCCAGCACGTTTATCAGCCACGTTTTCTACGATCTATCCACCTTGAAGCGTTTTGTTCGTAGCGTGGGAAGTGTACATCGTTAAGGTTGTATTTTTTATTTTTACTTTACTTAAATCAACGTTGATATTTAACGCCGATTGTTTTAGCAGACAACTTTGCTGCAATCGATTTGTTCGCCGTGTCCTTAGTGCCGCACAATAAAAAGGTTCTCTCACGTTCATCCACCCGGTAGGTGGAACCACGTTCATGCCTGGTGTAAGTCCGGATGCACCATGGCGATGATGATGATGATTGCGGCGAGGCCAAATGAGAAAAGTTCATGGAACTTTAGTTTCCTTGAACCGGCGACAACCGTGATCTTGGTTCGGTTTCGTGGCTGGGCTGGAAAAAGGTATTCGACTGGGCTAGGCGGAACATAGGTGGGTAAGCGGATATGTATCGTACCGCGAAACAAAAGGTTAAACGTACGAACAAGCGAGAATGATAGCTGCGGCGAAGAAGAATGGCAGTAACGAAACTGAAAGCCAAACACCGGTCCCAGGTCGGCAGAGTAGAGAAAGAAAGGAAAACAAAATAATTATTGATTCATAATCATCGCAGGCCGCCCGGAACCAATGTAAACTGAGGGAAGAATCGATCACAGTCTTACCGGATGTGTGTACTCGCTAGTAGCGTAAAGGCAAAGCAAAAATCTAATTTTAATTTCGTCTTTACTTCAATAAAAGTAACAACTCATTGCTTTGCTACAGAAGATCCCCGTAAATAGGTGTGTAGAATATTTCTTAAATCTTATTGCCTGTAGTTGGCAACAGTCGTGTAAGGTACGCCGGACTGTCCTCTTAGCCTGTATGTTTTTGTCCCTCTCTCTCCCTTAACATTAATTTTATCGCCTAATTAAAACCGCATTAGTTTAAGTACTGTTGCACGTCTCTAATGAGGACGGCCTAGTAAACTTCAAACGGTAACCTTTTCGGCCATACCACAATAAACTGGCTTACGTCAGCTTAAACTAATACTAATTACAACCGTACACTTATAAAGCCTTGATAAGACTTCCTATATGAGGTATGCAGGTAAAAAGTAATGTGTAATGAATGTGCAAAACATTTAAGGTTTTGAATGGAAATGTGTGTTGAAACAACATTTTGATTTTAAGTCATCTTACGATTGGCTTTTAAAGATATGAAGATACATAGTTGAAGTTAGGTCAAATTTTACTCAGTAGTACGAGAAACATTTGCTTTGATCGAAGTCAATTGACAACTCGTAGTAGACGATCTCAAGCAGGTCCCACCTTAAGTTATTTATCATTTATCATGTATTATTGACTTGAAAATTTTCGTTTAACTTCAACAAATAATAAAGATTAGTTTGAAGTATTTCACCTTAGCGTTTTAATCATCGCTGAGTGATCTAAATTGATAAATCGTATTGTGCAATGCCGTATAAGGTGCAATTATTAAATAATAATTTCAATCTTATTATGAACTAATCCTCTTTTTTTTGCACACAATGTTTCATAATTCACTATCATCGCGTTTGCTTACTTCCTTCCATGGCACTGTACTAAAACGTCCTTCGTTGAGCATCCGAGATGCTCGATTACACATCAACCACCTTCATAAAATCGTTCCGTAAAATGCAAGCAAGGTGAATGGTGTGTGAATTGCATTGTTACCTCGATCGTGGTGACCTCTGCCAAGTTCATGATTTGGCATTGCCGATCGCAAACATTCGCAAACTATTTATTCTTTTCTTCCCATTTCCCTGCGAAACAAACCCAAAATCACCGCCACTGTCGGTAGATTGAGTTAATTAATTTCAATTAACTAAGGTGGACAAATAAATTCGACAAACGCATGTATGAATGAATGCAGAGGGAATTGTGCCAGCGGTGCTCTCTTAGCATGGAACTAGCAATAGGAACTTGGAGAACGTAACTAAAACAGTGCCCACCGTCAAGCACCGTCGCACGGTAACGCGGTTTTTAGTTCTGGTCGGTGAGCATCCCAATTGAGCCAATCAGTGAATCACAGGATTGGTGAGCTACGTCGTCCGTTGACTAGAAGCCTAATTGAGCCACTGTCGGTGTGTGTATATGGTTACGAAAATCACGGCGCGGTTTGCGATGAAAGAGTCGGAATTCGATTGATTTATTGCAAGAATTGATTAAACTTTCATCTAGCACAACGAACGAAACAAGGGGACAATCAATTGAGGTTATTCAGGTTGTTTTTGTTTTTTCGTGTGACACACATGCCCATAGATCTTTATGGGCAGAACCATCCGCTGGAACACTATTGGCATTTTCTTAGCTTTTTTATCTTAAGTTTGAACATTACATCCTTCCAAAGGGTAGGAACGCAATAATGCAAAATAATTGTATTTCATGTCAAAACATTTGTCCACAAACGGTTACGGTTGTGGCAAGATTCAATTCCCTTCCTTCGGGAGGCTACTTAGTTTCAAACAATCATTTCCTAACCACCGTGTCGAGCAAAACAACGAAACACAGCACAAAAATCCGCATCATCCCCTGGTTGCTTTGCCGGCTAATGAATCGTTCCTCACCAAGCGAACGCCCGGAACTAATTGTTAAGTAATTGTTTCTGTAATCAATCCCTCACCTGATCGGGCCGGCTTAACCAGGTATGCTTCGACACGAATAATCTTTGCATTGCTTGCACATGACCGATCGGTTGGTTGCACTAATGAATGGTGCGGTACTACTGCAAACTATCGCACGTACGTTATAGAGGAGGTTGAAACACATCCCTTACATAATATTGCAACCGCCTGCAATGCACATGGAGCATCGAGCCGAAAATGTATATGTAGAAAACAAAAACCAAACCTGTCAAGAAAGTACGGTGTCCAATTGCAGACTGCACAATCAGCAACCGTACCCTTACTTAGGTGACAAAGGCAAACGGCTGTTCCATCCATTCGGACCGGTGACCCAATTTTGATTTCCTCCTTTCGGTGCGGATGCATATCGGTCACTGAATCGGTGAATTCCCCCAATGAAAGTAAGTCTGGTCTCGTACGTTTGCTTTTATTGTTTGATTCCGGCACACACGATTACATACAGCCTAGCCTGTCACCAATCCGATGGAGACCGCATAAACAATAGAGCACCGCAAACGTACGCAATTGACGCAAAGCTTATCTTCCATTCCGAGCACGTGTCGTTCACGTTTTGCTGCTTTCCCATCGGTCACCTTTGCTAAACATTATTACGATTCGCTGTGACGCCGACTGCCAGCCCACTGGATTCGCGGGAGCTGCCGCACACCGTGATTAAGAGGGTTCGGGCGAACGCTTTTCCGGAAAACCTGGGCTACTGTGTGCTGGGCGAAATATCAATTCACCATCAATCATTCACGTTTCGCACGGATGATGCGATAGAAACTCATTAGCCCGGACAACACCGGAAATTGTGTCGTGCGGTTATGGGACTAAATCGATTTTCGGTTACCGTGAACATTTTTCCTAGAAGAAATAGACAGAGCGAAAAGCAAAAAACAAAACACGCGCGCAAGAAAATCGACGTCTTCTCGTACCCAAACGGGGCACACACAAGACATCCGCGTGTTGTAAAGGTATTGGATGTGCAACGAGCCATAGCAAATCGTTAATCGTACACGGAAATTTATGGGTTTTTTTTTTTGCAAAATAAATGATCAAATATAAATTTGCTTAATTCGTAAGGAAGTTCTTCGCTAATGTTGATCATCTTCCATTGCTCCAAGCGCCGCAAAGACATTTAGCTCACTTTGCTCTTCATCAGCTTCATCCCGCGTAATGACACTTCTTTCAGGTCGATCGTCGGTGGTTTCGGTCGAACATAATGGTGAACTTTTGCCGTACCTGACCGCCAACTGGGCCGATCGGAGGTCACTACATGAAAAGATCGTTTTTTTTTTCGTGCCACAGCAATGGCAATGATTTATGATGACCGATGTTTCGTACGCTTCATGCCACATTGACCCCGACCCCGAGTATCAGACCGTGGCCAGCTTTGACATTGGCGTGTAAAAGGCTAGAATCGGGACAGCGGCACGAGCTTTCACACCCACCAGATTGCGAGAATGAGGAAGTTTCGATTTCGGGCAGATGATCAGATGCGATCATACTGCGCATCTACCCATGCGCGTTGTTTAGCGAAACACTCGTAAACCCGCTTTTTGTGCCATGTACTTGATGATAAGCGCGAGTTCCAGTGCTCAGTTTACAACGGAAAGTTGACGTGAGCTCGGTCCAAGCCACTGAGAAAGATGTTACTTGCATAAGTAGACCCGTGTAAGCTGCGCGAATCTAAGTCAAGGACTTACTCGTCACTTTGCGCTCGAAGCGCATCGAAATGCTGTGTGCTTTTATGCGGCCCAGGTACGTATGCAGGAGGTACGAATAATTTATTGTTTGCTGGAGTGCGAGTGTTATAAATGTTTGCTGTCAAAATAACAGCTAATTTACGTGCCATTTTGAACCAGCTTTTATGACCGCGCTCATCCATTCTGTCGTCTGTAGGACGGATGGTGCGGTTGACGATCAGTTCGCGGTGTAACGGACTTGAAAGTTGGCTATCCGGCTCATAATGTTGTAATTGACTAACGAATTATCGACCTCGACGACAGTGGTATAAGTAGATGTTCTATTGTATATGTTCAATACCACCCACATCGTGATTTGAGCAAGCGGACGGTGCTATTTTGAAATAAACATTTAATTAATCTGACCAAAATAAATTATTAAGTAAGCCTCTCAAATTGTGCAACTGTTCGTAAAACTCAGTTGTATTACTCATCGCTATTTGTGACTTTGACTAGGCTACAAGTTAGGAGACATTTCCTATCTTTGAAGCTTGAAAGGGGGACTTATCACAGGTGTTATGTTCACAGACTACTCTTTAGTGTGATATCACTTTTCCAATTTTTGAATTAGAATACTAGAATAATAATCCACTATGAAATAAGTAAATTTTATTTCTTTTTATTCGCTACCAGTATTGTACAAATAATATTTCTACATTATATTACCCATTGACAACAATCGCAATAATGGTAATGATCTTCAGCGAAGCGAACTAATGCCGCGAGGGTTTTGTACGATTAGAAGAGCCATTGTGGTGTGCGTGCGTACAACATAAAACACTCACTTTTTGCCACTTCATGAGCCAGGAACCGATGCTAAACACGTCGCAGAACGGCGTGGTCAGGTGTGAAACAGTACACCAAACAGACACCTGCTCACAGGGCACGGCCAGTGTCATTGACTTCGGCTACCTGCATTTCTCGGCTACCATCTGATCCATCCAGATGATGACGATGACTAGCGAATTGTCAAAAATACAGAGGCGCCGAGACCTGCTCATTGTACAATGGACAACGTTGTGCTGTATCGGACGAATGGCCAGGACCGTGTCGAAAATGACGCACGGCGAATTATTGAGCATTTTGTTTCCAATGCTTTAGAAAACCCTTCTAAAGGAAGTACACCGGTTGATTATAAGCGTGAATCTTACGATCGCGATCGGATCATTCAATCAATCGTACCAAAGCCATTTCGCGTGTGCATAGCGGTGTGCTTGTTTGTATGGCCATTGAGAAATCCGCATTTGGTTGCGCGGTTGCCCTTGAAAATGAGCCCATGGAAGAAGAACACACATGATGCCGCCAAGGAAAAAAAAATCTACACCACTCCTACCTTTCATTCTTTGCACCGGATTGTCGCCATGACGCTGTGCTGTGAAGTTTCCCTTTCCAAGACCTTTTTATACTTAGCCGGTTGGAGTTTCAACCGTTTTGGCTTGTATTACGAACCGTCTCCGGAACAAGCGTACCGCGTGCTCCAACACGGTAGGGTGATGTTTCGTAAAGCACAATCTGGCGTTAATAATTACCACTAACACGGTCCATTGCGATCGCTTGACGAGAAAAACGTGGCCGTGTAGGGAGGATCGCGAAATTTGATGAGTGTTGGGCTGTTGTTTTCCATTTTTCTCATTTCGTTGCATCGCAGTGCATTCTGTACGAGCTCTCTGCTTTGGTTTTGTGTGCAAACTCACGACATCTTGTACGAAACAATCCAGATTGCTGTGCTTCTTCCTTCGATCGTCAGGTGGATCGTGTAAAAGACGGATCCATTTAGGGTAGCTTAGTGCTGCGACTAAAGCTAAGTTTCATCAAAAGCTCCATGTGCGCTAGGCGCTAGACTGTGTATGGTACGATTGCCAATAATGGCGAAATAATACCAAATGCCGCAAACGGTTGACGGACACAGAAAGACGTACAAGCAAGCTGTTGTCACGAGGTGTGTGACAGTGATCTTGAACTCGTGACGGCCTCTAGTAGTTTCGTAACGTTCGGACATTACGTTGGATAATGGTTGATGTAATTGTCTTCATTTATTTCTCTTTCTTTCTCTTTCTTTCTCGATCGCATGAATCGTAGCATCGACCGAGTTCTCACAGACCACGTATCAGAGCACTGATAATGCAGACACGCGTGAATAAGCTGAAATAATACAACTTATTTCAAGACGGCAAGGTTGTTCCTGTTACACACAGCGAGACTTCCGAAAATCACATCAAAAACGTGCACCAACCCAAGAAAGTAGACCATCTTGAACGGAAGGCATACCTGGAGGTTGGACAAGTAATGACGCAAACTACAGCCCACGATTACGATCATCATCATCATCATCATCATCATCACCACCATCATCATCATGCGGGAACATCCGTGCCGGCACCACCAACACCGAATGGGCGCTCGTTTGCGCCATCTTTGGCAGGGTTTCTACTGATCGTGGTCGGGCTAGTGCTCTGTGGTCTGCCGGACGAATGCACTGGTGCCCAGCGGGAATCACAGCTGCGGTTGGGGAAAGCGGTAAACGTTTTCCTGCGCTACGGTTATCTGTCGATATCGATGAAGGTCATGTCGTACAACGATAGCGAACGGTGGCTGTTTAAGGAGCCGACGAACAACGTCTTCAAGGTGAGTGCTAATTGCATGCGTAGGTCAACCTTTTTGCCGGGTGCGACGGCGTTTGCACGACACCTTAGGAACGTGACGCGTTCCAACGGGCGCGTTCATGATAAGCGTTTCCGTTCGAGGCGTGAGGTGTTCTTTAGGGCAGTAGATCGCGATGTTACGTTACACGATAGTGCCCCATGTCAAATGGTCACTAATGTAGTGCCGCTTTATTTTCTTTGAACGACAGGGACTGGATCTGCTGAAGACGGAGGAGTACGAGATAAAACCGGGCATCTTCAATGGTGACTTCCACATGGAGTTTTGCGACAATCGGCGCCAGCTGCTTCAGGCCTACTTCCGTGAATTCCAAATCGAACGTCTGGACAGCTCGTGGCGCGCGTACACCGAAGGCTGGCATCCGGAGGTGGCCGGCAAGAAGCTAGGCATCCAAAGCAAGTACCTCGAACGGGACGAGTACTGCTACGTGCTGGTACGGGTGTCCCGCTACCGCGACAGTGCCCGGTTTGCGAAACCGATCCCGCCAAACCAGACGATCGAACCGGAAGTGGCCCGTAAGGCGCAGAGCGTCATCGTCGGCGACACGACGTCCGCTGTACAGTTCATGAATCAGTACGGGACGCACTATATCAACGCGTACGTGACAGGCAACTCACTGTATCAGGTGTTTGTGTTCAACAAGCGCAACTACGCGCACGTGAAGGAGAAGCTCAAAAGCACCGGCACCTTACAGGTGTCCAAGGTGGTTCTGTACGAACACTTTGCGCCGTGGTTTGTGGAGCACATGGGCAAGATACGGTGCGCCAGTGGTAATTCGTCCGTCGAAGCATGGGCCTCCCGGAAGCTACGGCTTTCGTACTACGTGTTCACCTACAGCAGTCTGCTGAAGTTGCACGGTGACGGTGCACTGCTGCGGATACTGAGTGAGCTGCTGCAGAACGAGGCTATCCTACAGCTGGATCTGCGCTCACTCGGCGTTGTGTTTAAGGATCCAACCAAACGAGCATGGTACAGGGAAATACTGGATAACTATCTCAAACTCTGGGAGAACAATATGTAGCGGTAAGGAAAAGCTACCAACGGTACGATCGGTAACATCTTTACGATGTCGCATTAGTTGCATTAGACCAGTAGCAATATAGCCACGTGGCGGAAGGACAGACGATCTGGACCCACACGTAAATCAATAAGTCACAGATGATAGCTGGTCACTAAACCTAGGTAGGTCACACCCAACAACGGTGGTAAGGCCAAATTAGGTAACATTAGCAGCTTTAGGGAAATAGTGGACCATCGTCAGCCATTTTGATGGTTGCGATCGAACCATGTTCCACGATAAGCCTAGATGGTATGGTAGCCATCTACATCCAATCCTGTTAAGATTAAGTTTACGAGTAGATAATTCGGAGTATAGTCGGCGTTTTATGGCGTGCATAGCTGAGTCACGTTCGAAGTAAGGTCGATAGCATAACGGGAACACTACAGGCTCCAGTGACGTATGGGTCGCATGAACAGAGTTGTACTGCAGCAACAATTCTACACCACCGTGTGTTGATGGCTACTACACAAAAAGTGGTCCTGGAGGTTCTTGCATAATAGCAACACAGGAGCAGCAGCAGCAGAAGCAGGGTTGTGGACAAACTGGGTGCAAATGATTTTTATTTACAAAAATTACGTATTATCTAGGCTCTAAGGAAGATCTACCGTAGGTTCCAAAGTGTCCATAACACACTGAATTCTTCACCCTAGCTACACACACACACACACTACTGTACTACTTCCACATGCTGTGATAGACTTAGTTGATAGAGTGCCTAGTGTCTGAAGAATGAAAATAAGAATGAAAGACGTGCACCAAAATCGCCGAAAGTGGACAGCCTTTTATTATTGTTTGGACGCAACCCTTTTCTAGTGAAGATCGGCATTACATTGTACGCACCTATTGCAAGGAAGGCGCACGTGCAATTCACCAAGGCGAGTGTATCGATACAAGCGCCTTGCACTGATTAAAAGAAGGGTTAGAAGGGTTAGAAGGGACAACAAGTAGTGTTAAGCAAGTAGGAAACGTAGTATAAGCTCATCGATTACAAATCAACTAGTGATAGTCATATTTAAGCAAAACATTAAATAAACAGAAATAAGCTTTAAACAATTCTTGTGTACAAACTTTCGCGCTACCGCGCTCTGTGCTCGCTGCTGTTTCGGATAGGTAGGTAAAACAAATAAATTGCAACCAATGTAATCAGCTCAACATGTGTTACGATTACTGATGAAGAAGAGCCATCTGATCAACTTATATTTAGCTAGCAATACAAAACAACGTACGGAATGTGATGCGAAAAATGGATGGTAAACAAAATTTTCACTTTAACAGCTTTTGAAATCCTACCGGTCGATAGTCCCAAATCAGGCCGACACTTGCAATGTATTGGAACATCAAACTGTTTTTTTCGGTTTTCAATATTTATTCCATCTTCCCTTCGCGTTTACGCTAATATCCTTGCGACGACCCTTCAGTCACTGCAATAACTATCAGATCAAATAAAACAATAACCGTGATGCGTAGTGAAGTAGTGATTAATCAAGGAAAGGAAACAATCAACCGAGACACAACTAACTCTTAGACTCGCAAAGAAGTGTGATTTGTCGTTGGACCAGCTAAAAGCAATAAACGTTTAGAACCGAACAATTAAAACCAAAGATATATAAATAAAACGTACAACCTACAATAATGGTTCTAACCATGTCAACAGTATGCCGTAAAATCCTACTAAGTACGATGCCGTCGATATATGATTACTTCGACTGGTATGCATGACCTAAATACTTTTAGTTTTGCTTTGCTTCAGGAAAGGGGGCACGAGGATTGACTTATCACGATTGCAAGCAAGTTCACATCGCTTTGCTCCACACTGCTAGCGTAGTTGGGCTTGAAGGATTTGCTATGTTTTTTTTTTCATTTTTGTTGTTTTGTTTTTGGTTAATACGACAACAGATGTCATCCAGCTATGCATGTACGCGCGCGCTTGTATTCTTCTGCGTATCTGCAGCTTTGATTGCTGCATACATGAGAAGGTATGCCATAAATATTCTCCCTAGCTAAAAACGACAAACAAATGGGCGTCTTCACGCGTCTGTCGTGCTCATCGGAGTGTCGGAATCTGTACGGTGTATTTACATAATTATGTCCCCCACAGTTACGGTTGCACCAGTCGAATCGGCCGCACTGCTGTTTGGATGCAAACGGTACCGACCTCGGTCGGGCCGGGTCCGGCAAGCTTCCGTTCCGCTTCCATCGCTGTCGGCACGTCTTCCATCGTAACCGTGGTTAAGTAACAATCATTTCTTCGTAAAACTGTTGCTCGATATCACGTTGCTTAGAAAGGAATGTGTTGCCGGTTTGGTGCCGGATGTGCCCGCACCGTGCCCACCAGCGTTAGGTGTTATAAATGACAGTTCGGGTAGAAGCTGCATTGGTGGCTGTTGGCCCAACATCATAGACGTCATGCCGGTACCCGGCATTGGCGCTTGATGATGTTGAGCATTGGTTGGCACTTTCGGTGAACCACCGTAACCAGCAGCACCTGCAAAGACCATGACTGGGATGTCCGGCCGATTGTAGAATTGTTGCTGCTGCTGCTGCTGCTGATGTGGTACATACTGAGACGGGTGTTGTTGATTCGTTAAAGGCAACGAGGACATCGGATTGTAGTACAGGCTGTTACTGTTCCATGAGCTAAACTGTGGCGGGGGTAGCTGCTGTTGGTTGGACCAGGACGAACTCGATGCTTTCGTTCCACTGCCTCCGACAACTGCTGGGGAAGCGCGTGGATAGTTGAAATTATTCTGACTAGACGAGAGACGATTGTGCGATGTGTAGCCACCGACCGTTCCCGCGGTACTAGAGATGAAATCTGTCCATTCTTCCTGTGTTTCCGCTGCGCTACCCGTATGTGCGGTTTCAGCACTAGGTAAGCTAGCAGTGGACGATTTGATGGACATTTCGGGAGCCGGTTTTGATGATATGAAATCCGACCACTCGTCTTCCTCAACTGCTGGGGCTGCTTTCGGCGTGCTTGCTATGCTTTGGTTGCGCGCTACACTAGATGCTCCGGCGACGGATGCAGAAACAGAGGGTTTGGCAAATGCTGCTTCAAACCGAGCCATCTCATCCGGATCAATTCCAGGATCGGGCCAATTTATCGAACCCATCGGGACATTTTTGCGTGCATTTGGCGATTCTTTCTCATTCGCAGTATTGGCTTGCTGAGGTAGCAATATCGCGGGACTGAGCAACATTACCGGTGAACTTGTGTTCGATCGGTTAGTCTGGACGATGGAAACGGGTTTATTCACCGGAGCAACCGCAGGCATTGACGGAACCGCCGTTTGAAAGTCAGAAAATTCATCATCATCATCGTCATCATCATTATCGATACGTTCCGCCATACTGTTCGTTTGTCCAATTAGTTCCTGCCTTCGCTTTTCCAGCTCTTCCGTGGGTGATCGCCCAATTACTGGTCTGGCAGAATCGATCGGATTATTTATGGCGGCTGCTGTGTCTGGTAAAACCGGAGGCAGGGCTGATACCGATTGAAAGTCGTTAAACTCATCAAATTCCGACTCCTTCTTACTGGAGATCGAAGTTGCAGCTGATCTTTCTAAGCTATACTCTACATCGTGATATTCACGCACAACAATGTCACGATCGGTAATGTCCCGCGAGATTGGAGTCACTCCCCGACTGGGCGTAAAAATATGTGTTTCTGGAAGCTTTATAGTACGCACCACAGGCACACTGTTTGGAGAGGATGAAATTGACATAGGTTGTGGCTGCTGATGGGATGAAACGTAATGATGGGACGGTGCTGATTCTAGTTGCTCCTCCAGTTGCTGCTCGTGATGGACCGATTGTGGTGCGACAGAATACTGAGCATTGCTACTACTATTGCTACCGGCAGTAAAATCAAGTGATCCAATGTCCTCGTACTCATCCGGCTGTGACGCGGTTGCCGGATTTGCTACAAACGAGGACATTCTTACTGCTATGTCATCTGCAACAATCGGGCTTGCGTTTTCTGCGACTTGCGGATCCAAAATTTCGCTCTTTGTCCCATCCTCGGGCTGACCAGTAGAGGCTTTTTGGAGCATTTCCTGGACACCTACCGGTCGAAATGAGAATGGATGATATATTGTGTCATTATTAACCGTTACAACTACTTAAATACTTTCAAGCATCATTATCGCAATTGTGTGCAATAGCGACCGCAAAGTAAAATAAAATGCTTCTCAAGATCATGCTTGGTGGGTTTAAGAAAAGGAAATATACAATTTTACAAATATCAACAGCCAATCAATTTTTAGAAACACTTATCGATTAACCGCCCTATACACAATGACATGCATCTTAAATAAATCAATCGAAGTGAATTTCATCGACACAAGCTTAATAGAAACTTAAGAGAAAAAGAAGTTTTAATAAAATTTATCAACTCAATTATTAAAATCATGCAAACACACACACACAAAATACCTGATTGCCGAGATTGTTATTCTGGTACAGATTTTTGTTTCACGTATTGCATAATATAGACCATGACCGCATAAAAGGGCATAATATTTAAAAGGCAAAACCCGGAAAGCGTTGTTGTAACGGAAGGTAATAACCATGCAAGGATACAAACTCAAGGAAGAAACAAACACAAAAGAAAACACGACATCAACGATGGGCAACAGGATAGCGCAACTTACTAAGATCCAAATAATCGTCAAACGTTTGGGGACGATCAGAAGGAACGATCGATTGCAAACCAACCGCAATTGCGCATGGAGTATCGATCAAAACCAATTCATCCGATGGTGTGGTGTTGTTGTTTGTTGTTATGGCAACGGTGGCGGACGGTATTATTGGGTCGGTGGATATCAACAGATCGCAATCATCGTCGTTTGGATCGGCGAAGACAAGCAACGCAGTGGAACAATCCATCAACGGGGCCGTATTGTTACCACCGTCCGCACCAACAGTGTCCGGCGATTTGTAGCAGTTGTTTTTCGTTTGTGGATGTTGCATATTGTTGTTGCACATTTGCGTACCATTCATTGTAGTTGGCAACGGAAGCAGTGAAGACAACAGTTTTGTTGGTGGTTGTGGTGGTGTTGGTGTTGGTAGTAGTGGTGGTAGTGGTTGTGGTAAAGTTGGTGAAGGTAATGATGGTAACAATAAAGGTGTTGTTGTAGTTATAGTTGTGGCCGTTGTTGTAGCCGAATGAAGTTGCACAGTATTGGCAACATTACACGTGGACCGGAGTGCAGGGGAGTAGGAGGAGGAATCAACATTTATTTTATCTTTCAGACTTGCCATCACCTCTAGCTGTTCTAGGTCCAATAATAATGTGTGTGCATGTGATGCTAAGGGAAAGTAGGAGGATTGGTTTGTCGGTAGGGGCATTGTTGGAATTCATTAGATGAGATCATGTTTTGGTTGACATTTTCATTTAATCACAAAAATACAGTAAGTACACAAGTTTGTTCGAAAGGCAAAAGGGGAAAAGAAAGAAAAGAAAATACATACTGCTTAAAAAATCAATTTGACGCGTCAAACATGAATGTGGTGCACGGTTGGGTTGGGGTATGATATTCACTATGCCTACTGTTCATTATGGTGATGGGTCGTATAATTTGAAAAAGTAGCCCCATGAAAAACAAAGCAACGGAAGAAAGAAACCACAGTTGAGCAACACGTATCTTAATAGCGCATAAAACCAATATCGAATGATGATGGAGGTTAGTCACAAGTTCTTTGGTAAACTTGCCTATTATTTTGCAATTGTTTCTCATGCAATTTACAATTTTGGAAGCTGGTTCATTTGAAACATTAGACGAGAACTTATATTAATGAGATGGCGAATGGACGGCTTTGCATAACAAACTAAAGTGTCAATGGAGAAGCTTTACTTTTGTTTGCACCTTGTATCAAAATAAACATTGTGCATTATTTCTCACAAGGGGGGATAAATTACGGAAAATGCAGTGCATACATCTTTTGCTTTATAGATTATAAAAAATAGAACGTATTCACAGTAGAAACATAAGACAGTGAAAATAGCACTCGGTAAGACACGCTAGCGTATGCTAATTGTGCAACCACCGGGCGGGGATGTAAATAATATATATCAAAAGACGCCAAGCCGTAGTGATGGTAATGACGATTTAATTTTAGTAAACAAAATTAAACTTGCTTTGCTGTAGAAATAATAACAAAAAACAAAACAAACTTTCCACGGGATAGGGAGCAAGGAGTGATTAAAACATGCTTACCTTCCAGTGGGTTAACCAAACCCGAACTGTTCCAGTCAAACTGTGCCGCCGGAACTGATGTGTTTGGAGTGGGATTGGCTTGCAAAGGGTCGAGAACACCAGAAAATGTGTTGGTGGCTTTTGCGACCGGCGGGATATTGGCATTCTTTTCGTTGGTGTTGGGTGCTGCTTCTTTTGCCGTTGACGGTGTTAGCGGTTTCAGAGGTTCCAGCGGATTAAAACTGAGATTTGCCGCAAACCTTGGCATTGAACTGTTCCACTTAGGTCCGTACATCTACAATAAGAAAAGGATAGCCAATGTTACAACGATGTTTACCATAGGTTACAACGCTACGCAACACTTACTATATTTCGCGAATCGATTCCGAGAGCCGTGACGAGTGTTTTGCTACTGGACGACTTGCTGTGTTGGTAGGTAAGTGCGTTCGCATTGTCAAAGTCCTGTAGCTGGGAATGGAGCTTGTTGTAGGGAATGTTGTTTGCGACTGTTGTTGGTTGTTGTCCTGTGTCTGTCGAAAGCAATTCCGGTACAACGCTCGGAAACATTGCTTCCAGTAGCTTGTGCACATTATCCATGGAAAACGTACAGATTGGTGGTGCGGCCGATGTGCTGACTGTTTCCGGTTGCTTGAAATCACTGAACTCTCCAAAATCGTCATCATCATCATCCACGTCCGAGGTATCATTCACACCCTTACTACCACCACTGCCAGTCGATGGCGTTTCAATGTCTCTCTTTCCATTTTCAACAGTTGAAGTAGACGATTCCGGGTTACTTTCCAACCTGTTTGTAGCATCAGCTTTTTCCATCAATTGCGCTGATACTGTGGCAATAGGTTGTTCGGAAAAGGTGGCAAACTCCTGGAAATCGTCAAACTCATCCTCCGGTGGTTGTAGATCGTGTAACTTTTTAACGGACGTCTGTTCAATGATCGGCATGGATTTAGTTTCCTCCACTGGTGTCTTTACCGGAACCGCATCATCAATCGTCGCCGGGAACGACGCTTGGAATGAGTCAAATTTACTGAAATCGGCATCGAACGTGGCAAAGTCGGCACGGCTTTGCTGTGACACAAAGTTACTATCGGCCGACGGTGTCGATTCTAGCTGAGCAAAATCATCCAACTCAAAGGAAACGTCGTTCGCGGTAGGAACTTCCAAAACCACTGACGACCGTTCGTTTGAGGCAGTTGTAAAATCCGTAAAATCGTTCTCCGTGTTATCGTCGAACCTTCCGCACTCCTGTATCACGGGTGTCGTACGCTCGGCTGCTGCTGCAACAGGTAAGTCAACTTCCGTCTCGATTCCGGAACCAGATGATGTTGAGCTTGTGGCATTGGGCTGGGCAGGTACGTTATCATCATCCTCTGATTTTGAGACGTCTGCATCGAAGTGCAACGACGGTAAACTGATGCTGTCTTCCGGTGGCGGTTCAGGCGGTTGCGATGGACTACCAAATGGTTGAAAATCGATATCTTCGTCCTCATCGTCCTCGACTTCGTTGCCAGCTGTTTCATCAACGCCTGCTTCGTTATATTCATTTGGTGGCAATATCAAGGAAGGGGGACTGTCCGAACCTAAACGTGCTGGGAAAATGCCTTTGGGTCCGACTGGCACCGAAATACTGGCAAGCTCCACCGTTTCCTTGTCTATCACAGCCTCGGTAGGAATCGGATCCAGGTTTGTGGCTCCGGGCAGTACTGTTGCGAAATCGCCAAAATCATCATCCGGACAGTCGGTTCCATTTCGATCATCGATACCATCGTCCTCAGGTATATCCGATCCGTAATCATCGTCATCGTCATCCGCGTCAAAATCTATAGGTGGAGGCGTATGACATACCAGTGGCGGAATCTGACTAGACATAGCTGCACACACGAGCTGCAACGACCTTGAAATAGTTCTGTTCTAATTACTTTTCCAGGTTACATGCACCAATCGACCGAACCGAAGCTTACCTTTGTGAAAACTCGGAAGTACAAATGTGGGACGTGCAGTACACGTAATTCTACCTTTTCGTTCTACAACCTACGAGCTTTCTGCAGCACTTTGTTCACTTTTTCACTGCCAGCAAATCAATACGAGGTACCAACCAAATTATCGTGCCACGAATCGTGTTGGAAGTTGGTTATAGATTCTCACTCTACTAGGCGTAACATATTTTCTCCTCCAAACGATTACTCCAACAATTACGAGCTACTAATCGTAAATTATTCTCACAATCCAGCGAAAAACATGAAATTTTCCACTAGCAGGTGCGATGAAAAAAACTTTATTTCAAGTGTATCCAAAGGAGGTCGTACCACGGCCCGTTTTCATACATTTCTTTGACAAACAATGTTGACAGTTGGGAGCAACACAAAACGATACCCTATGGATTGAATTTTTACAGAAAAGGTAAAATAATTATAATTAAATTATAACAATGCAGAAACTAATGAAAAGTACATGATTCTCAGCTTTTATGTTAAATATGCTATTGGAATTAAATGATATGTTCGTTGTTCCACTGACCGTTTCATGCATACCAGAAAATCGTAAACTGACTGGTAAGGCGATAGTTCTGCATTCCTAAATTAATATACGAGTGTTAGAAATATGCCGTATAAAAGTAATTTAGCACAATTTGTTTTTTAATTGCCTTTTGATGCAGAATACTAAATTTGATCAACTATTCAACACGTAATCTGTCACTTGAGGTGACCGTATGAGTCACCATGCTCCAATTACCTGTCAGCTGATAATGACGTTAGCCATTGGACAAATAAAAAATGGTAAAGAAAAATACAAAACTATTCGAAAACACGGAGGGTGCTGATCTAATCAATTTTATCAGTGTGTGCTGCAACAAACAAGCCTGAGATGCACGAAGTGTAGTTAATCCGTTCGAAAGCCTGCCCGCGAAAACTGCAGAAGGATTTTGTTACCTTTGACTTCGAACAGGATCGCTCATGTGATTTGAGTGGGAACATTTTGTTGTTGTCCAAATTTGGCCTCAAACCCACAAACAATATCTCTTCTCCTGGTGGTCATCACTTATATAACTACCAGAATTTCGGCATTTCCGCACGTGTGCTGGATGGAAAAATGGTACCCGCTACATGCCTGGTGACGATGCGCACGGCAAATCTATAGCCATGCTGCTATGCGAGTGCGGGACAATCGCTGCGATATTTTACAACACACGCACACCTGTTGGAGACAACAACAGCTTTTGTTTTTGATCTGCCCACCCATAGCGTTTGTTTTGCGATCACCATGGCGATTGTTCGTGCTGAACCGACCGGGGTTCCCCCAACTGTGACAACCGTGGCCAATCCTCCCGCAGTACCCATCTTCTGCTGGCGCGAGTTTGCGTGCGGTTGGGGAGCGGCCTTCGTAAACATTACCGTGACGTACCCGATCTACAAGATGATCTTCCGGCAAATGTTGCACGGGGTGCAGTTAACGCAAGCCTTCGGACAGCTGCGCGGTGAAGGAATGACCTATCTGTATCGCGGCATTTTCCCACCTTTGGCCCAGAAAACGATATCGCTGTCGCTAATGTTCGGTGTGTACGATAGCACACGGCGGCCACTAGTGGAGTACTGTCACGTGAATCCGTACACAGCTAAAACAGTAGCCGGAATGGTGGCGGGAACATTCGAAGCGATGCTGATGCCATTCGAACGGGTGCAGACACTGCTGGCGGATGCGACGTATCATCAAAAATATCGAAACACTCATCATGCGTTCAAGTAAGCTTGTCTTAACTTTTCTTTTGAAACATTGTACAGCATCGTAACAATTTTGATTCCCGTTTGTAGAATAATCATTCTGGAAAATGGTGTAAAAGAGCTGTACCGCGGATTGGTGCCCGTTCTTTGGCGCAATGGACCATCTAATGCAATGTTTTTCGTGCTAAGAGAGGAAGCCGACAGTCGTTTACCAAAACGGGTAAATGAAACAGAACTCATTGTCATCGCACAGAGAATGGAAATATCGGTACTCATCGTCATCTTTCGTTCCACTTGCAGGTTTCAATACTTTCCCAACGTACGCAGGAATTTGTTGCGGGAGCCTGCATTGGCGCATTTATCAGTTCGCTGTTTTACCCACTGAACGTGGTGAAGGTGACCATGCAGTGCCGTGTTGGTGGTCCTTACGATAGTATGTGGACGGCGTTAATGCAGGTGTACAATGACCGGGATCGAAAGTTAAGAAATGTGTACAAGGGTGTCAGTATGAACTGTACCCGTGCATTCTTTAGCTGGGGCATCATGAATACCGCTTACGAACAGCTGAAGAAAGTGTTCTACTGAGATTGCTGATGAGTGAAATCGGTCCGATGGAAGCGGTATTATGTTACGTTGTAAATAATCAAATCATCGCGGTTCTTGCATCGCGACGTCTTGACAATTGTACGCACCAATCATGCTAGGTGGTGTGATCTCAGACCACAATTCTCCCATTTTACTCTGCGTCTAAAGAAAACCACCTACTCATACACACACACGCACTAACACGTGAATTAAGTTCCCCACGAAAGCGCGCGTTTTATCCGTTGCATTTAATGCGATCCTGATCCAAGAATTCTGTGTACAGATGAGATTTCTAGTTGTATCATCGTTAAACACGCGTGCATCAAGTATTTTGCTGTAGTTTTGGCCTCGTATTGTAAATATATATATTAGGTATGTAAATATTTGTAGGATATACACCCTACACCGTATCCCCCTCGTATTCGTTTAGGTGTAGTATAGTATAGTAACTTCCCTAGAAAAAAAAGAAGATGAAGAAACGTTGCTTTAAGCGTAAGAATAATCCCAAAGGATATCCCAATATTATTGGGTTGTGTCGTACAATAAAACGTTCTAGTTCTACCGTGGCAATAGCGTGGTAATAGTGTGATCGTATATATGTGTGCGTATGCGTGTGCCGCAAAGATCGACTATGATGGTCAATCGTACTATGATGGTTTCGCAGTGCAAAATAGGGCGCGATCTGTAGGATGGAAATTCGCACTATTTTAAATATAAAACAGAATGCCATGTTCAGCACAAACCGTATTTACGAATGGGCTTGTGTTATTTGCCATGCTTATTAGCTTGTAATGTGCAATTCTCGGACAATTTCCTCTACAAAATAGGAACATTACGATCGATAGGAATCGTAATAGCAGTATACAAAGTAAAACAAATGAATGTTGGTGTGGTAGAAAAGTTGTTCTTATCAAATCCTGTATTCAATAGTTCAATTTCTTTATGATACAGTGCAGTATCATTCGTTAAATAATTGTTCAAATAATAAAGAACTGGCAATTTCACACGTAAAACCGATCATTCTCGTGTTCTAGTCTTTTTCGTATGTACCATCATATGTATATTGGGATGTGCAAAATGTTTATTAATGAGTTAAAGGTAATTAAATTAACCTACTGCAATTATGCATACAAATCTTTATTGATACGGTATGAATATGAATAATATTCCGATAAGCACACAATTTCATTGATGCAGTGATGCGTTCGTGCAAACAAGGGCTTACATTTCGTCCATATTTTATAGCGCTGGCTGTCGAAAGTTCGTAGTGAGGTAGTGCAATTATTTTTCTATCGTACGAGTTGATTACCGTGCCGTAGAGAATTTGTGCCCAAACACTCCCAGGAAAAGAAATGAAAAACTTCTAATGACGCGCTTAACAACACTTAAACACTAGCATTCACATTAAAGCGCCATCGAAAATAAAAACTCACTGACATACGATACAGAAATTGGAATTCTGTGTAGTTATAACCGAATGAAATCAAAGACTCTGTCGTACGGTTCCGGTCGTGGAAGCGGAACTGCCCCGGATACCAACGATTGCAGTGTCAAAAACGAACTGAATCGAACCGATGACTACCTCGAAGTAGGTCCAGAACAACCACAGCCCCAATGCGTACAGTGCTATCTGCACAAGCTTATCCATGATGTAGAGTCTACGGAGATAGAAGTGGAATGTCAGTAGAAATGGGTTAAGCAGAGCTGAGTATGCGATCAGGATGAGGATCTTACTTTCGGAGTAGCTTTCGTGCCTTCGGCAATGTTTCTGGCGCTTCCTTCAGGATGTATTGTCGTGCACCGAGGATGAAATCGTACAGATAGGTCTGGTAGTTAATTTCGGTTACATCGAAGTAAAACCGTTTTTGATCGTCGTGTGAAAGCCGCTGATATAGGGCTTTCGTATTGTCGCACCGGAAAATCCATTCCTTTGTCGTGTAGTATTGGAGGATCGTCAGCCCAGCGGATATCCGTTTCTGTACCTTTACCAAACTGGTGACCAAAGGTGAAAATGAATGAGAAAATGATTAAAATCCACAATTTCCTTTGTGGAAACAGATCCGCTTAACAACTTACAAAGGTTTCCGACGTAGTAGCACGAGCAAAAAGTCTATCAAATAGGCAGGCAAGTAGTGGAAAAAGATGACGCACAGCAGATGGTAGAGGTAGTTGGACTTTATCGACCCATCTGGGTACCACAGGGCGAAACAGAAAGGATTCTCGTTCAGCACACCGCGGCCCATCTCCAGCACCTGGCCCCAGCTGATGGGATTTTCGGCCGACGAGGTAAGATTGTAGTACATCACGTCGTCCTTTCGTGGATTTCTCATGCGCTCTGTGCCGATGGCGATGATGGCGTTCATCGTGACGTCGACGGGCATGAAGTCTGCCAGATACTCGGCATTACAGTGCATGCTGCGAATCACACCACGTCCGGCACCGATCAGCAATCCGGTGGGTCCGTTGGTACCTTCACCCCAACCGGGAAGCGGTTCCTTCATCGCGGCCGTTACGATCGATGGTCGGGCGATCGCGATCGGTAGCTTGCCCCGATACTGATAAACCATATCTTCCGTGAGCGCTTTCGTGTAAGCGTACGTGTTTGGCAGGTTGTTAAGCAGTCTGTGGAGGAGAGCGAAATGTGCACGCATGCGTGTGTAAGATCTGGAGTAATTTCCGGGGGGGGCAAAAACAAGACCAAACAATGATCGTACACTTCTTACCTTGGCGTAATGAGATCCAAAACATCGTCATTTAGCAGACCAACCATCTTCGAGATGCCTTCCGGGTTTTGTGGTGCGGGATAATGTTTCTCCTCCAGCACGGCCTCATTGCACTGGCAGTACGAGGTGGAAACGTGGATGAACGATATCAGTTTGCGCATCTGTTCTGCCAACGACAACACCCGTATCGTTCCGTTCAAATTGATATCCACCGCTTGGCGGATGTGTTGATCGAAGCGAACGTTAGCGGCACAATGGAACACCATCTCCACGTTGTCCACCAGCTCTCTGTGATCTTCCTCGCTTAGACCGAGGCCCTCGCTCAGTATGTCACCCCGGATGAGACGAATCTTTGCCAACCGATCGCCATACTTTTCGCGCACCTGATCGAACACTATATTCTTCACGTACTCCTCCTTGCGCTGGGCCGGATCGATGCCCTTCTTGGCGCGGATCAGCAAATAGATGCACCGTATATCGCCACAGTCACGCAGCAGCTTCTCCACCATGATCTTGCCCATGAAACCGGTCGCACCGGTGATGAAGAGCGATCGGCCGGCATACGAGTCGGCGATGCTGGACGATGCTGCGTCCGGGAGCATCGTCATCACGCGTCCGTCGTCCATCGTCGGATCCGTTCTGTCGTCGGATCCGTGGCAACCGTGCTGTGGCGTACAGGCAAGTAAACAGCTAAGCTCCGGTTGAGTCACGTGATTGATCCACGTATCCTGCAATGGGAAGCAATCGGAGTAGCAAATAGTTATGATTATTTGCTCAGCGCTGTATAGACATTGATGCTTACAACGTAAATGATGTAATCCTATATGATTATAGCCTTACTGTCGTGGTGTAGTATGTGAGTCATTTACTACCATTATGAGCATCGGAAATAAAATTGCATTAAAAATGTAGCATATAAAATGGGGGGAAAAAAGTTAGTTAATTTAAAATTGTTTTTTTTTTGCTGCCTAAATCAGCTAAACTATCAATGTTTATTTCGGTCCCAAGCTAAACCGCCAAACTAATAGAATTAGCAGTATACGCTATCAATCACCATGACGTATCGCTCGGCGTAATGTGCCGCACGCGATTCGTTTGCATACGTATTGATCACACTCCCATCGATGGAAGATTCGCCCCGAAGTGATCGTCCTCGGGTTTTCTGCTTAATATGTGTAGAAACTGGTCTGTCGCTTACTTTTCTGCACTGGTTTCTGTGTTGGTGTTATCAGGCCGCCGAGAAGCATTTGGCAAAACCGTATTGCCCAACGGCTTAACATATCGATTAATCACAAACGTTAACATTGCCGTCCAGCGGCAACCAAACATGCGGTGTTATATCATCAGGTTAATCTGGCTGGTCGATGAATTATCAATTGAATTTGAGTCCATCACCATCGCCTTACACTTATGGTTCAGTTTTATTAACACTGTTTTGCGTCCATCAATACCATACCCGAGCTGTAGCAGCAGCAACAACAGTAGTGCGCAATGGGCACATATCTGCTAAATCCTGATACCCCTGCAAAGGTGGTAAAATCGAAACAAGTTTCAATAACCTTCCTCACAATTTTACCCAGCACAAATGTAATCTCGCACCACAGCTCCCCATCGTTTCCTTACGCAACACGTGTCTTCATTGCATTGGGACGTCTTGAGCAGGGCGTGTGTCCAACAAATTCTTGTTTGTGAAGTACCTAAGCGAAGCGTTTTTGTACAACTCTTGGCAGACAGTAAATCATGCATTAAACTACCCACACGGTCTCTTTCATCGGCGATCGAGATAATGCATCGTCCTCGTTGTGTTTCAAGTACGAGCAAGCGAGTAGTAGTAACTGGTGCAAACAATGTTTACATGACACCTTAAAGACTACTACCGTCAGTAGTAATCAATAACACCGCAGGTTAAGTCGCGCCCTCTTTAGCGTGACCTACAATTATTGAGCGTTTAATATTCATAATAAATTTGCAGCACGAATACTAGCTAAAAGGCGAAGGTAGAACACCGGAAAGCTAGTACGTACTTCACTTAACCTGACGCTGCATTGCAAAAGCGGTGAATAAAGTATTTCTTCTCATTATCGCACCGTGGACCGTGGAGTTGATTACCAGAAGGCGAACGACTGGCACAGAGTGTTTTTTCAAAAAAATATATCAATTAATGGAATGTGCTTGCCATCTACAGCACGCCAATGATTATGTTCATGTCTGGCTTGCATCCTCCCCTGTGCCTGTTTATTTATGCTGGTAAAGAAATGGTGATCGTGCCATGGTTCAAGGAAAACTGGAAAGAAAAGTGTTAATCGGCAAATGCGATGTAATGGCCATTTGCTGCGAAGTAGGCATCCGGTGATCCGAGAAATTGTACACGGAACCAGTCGTCCTTCGGTGAATGTGAAAATAAGATAACTCACGGTGCGCATTCGGTCACACTTGGTCAAATGTCCTCATTGCTGTAGCGCCTGTCTGCATTTCGCTGATGGTGGTGCTGCTGCTTTTCTTCGCTTTCCGTATCCCTCATAAATCTTGATCTTGATACTGAAATCGGCAGAACTGGTATCAGCCGGTCAAGGACGCGCGATTGAACGGGAGTAAAGCGGATTGTGAAATAATTCTCTCGGTCAAATGTGCAGGGAAAAAGGCACATCAAGTTTGGGATTCCTGCGGATACCGAATAATGAGATGCTTGTGGAGAGACAATTATGAGTTCCAGCACCAAACAAACGATCCAGTTCGCAACGTTGTCCGTGGCCATCCACGGGTACCGGTTTCGACGATTGATACAGTATTGTGCATCCTCGACGAATCGCGGCTTTGGAACTACGAACGATCGTTATCATGGACTTGAAATTATTAATAAAGGTCAAACGGCAGTGGAGTGCTGCTAAAACCAAAAACGCACAACCTTGCGACGAACTAAATCGCGTATGCTAATCCATTTACAATGCGCACCCATTGGTCGTTCACCTCGTGAGGGCACCCGAAAAACAAAAGACTTCATCGATATATCGGTAGCGACGAACCCCCTTTTTGTCGAGCGATGCTTTTCAGCTTTCTGTACCATCGGAACTGCGTGATTGTCAGCTGCTTTTGCAGATAAAATTGGAACTGACAAGGACGCATTATGTTTCAGGCGTTTGTGTACCGCGACAATGGTTTAATAAATAGGAAGCGCGTCAGTTCTGTGCACATCACGTTATTAGTAAGCCAAAGGTACGCCAATGTGACTGGGCTGCGTCTCATCGGACTGTGAATGACATGAATAGCAAAGGGTTCAGTACGATCATGCATACATATCCGCCTTCCACCTAATAACAGCCGGGTAGCTTCATTGGGTAGTCGTGACGCGTTCTATGGACAAACAGGAATGACTCGTCGTCATTCGTTGTTACGCCGATGTGTATACGCGAAGGCGAGCTCTGCTCAGTTGACAAACCCGATACAGAACCTTTACGATACGTCGTTTCAATATATTTATTTGTAAGCTACAGTAATACACATTATATATTACACAGTATTAGGAGACGTCTGAAAATGTTATTTAATATCGGAAAGCTAGAAAATAATATTGATTCCACTTAGCACCCGCACACAAACACAAACGCACTTTCTCATTCCACGGTAGGTGTTGTTTTGCAAGAAGCATTGCGTATTGCAACACTTTTAATTTCATTCCGACCATTGCTTGCGGACAGCAGGACAAAATACCCACGTCGATGCACCCGGGCTGGTGCCAGCGGACGGGTACGTACATTATGAGGTGATAAATTTGTCATTTAGACGAATAAAACAGTGCCACCGCTGGTGCCCGTATGGAAGAAAGAATGCTAGGCATGGGTTTGGTTAAGGTGGAAGTTGCATGCACAAGCTGCTGCTAGTGGCTGTTGTAATAAGCAACACGACACTCGACTCATCATTTCGCCTGCAGCATGCAAATGCATTATAAATCATTTGCACGATGCACGGTGGTGTGCCATTTTGTCTGACATTAAACGCTGTTGGTTCGGTTCAAGTCTATCAACAGTGATCCTTCGAATGACTTAATCAACATTTTTTATTAACTGCTGCTGCTGGAATTTTATTTTAATATTTTAAATTAACTAAATTAATTAAATTTAACGAACACTAAAAGGCTTTCCTATTCGAGCGATCCTCGTAAAACTTTAAATGCGTCTTTGACAGCCACCGTAATGGGTGTAAGTGCCAAAATAAGGACGTTTGACGAATAATATCAATCGTATTTCGATAAAATAAGGCCCGAGGCAAAGTTTTATTACCCCGTCGGCAGGATTCGATCATACGAAATCAGTTTGACACTGTAACGAACGATCCACTAATCAGCATATCGGTGTAGCGTGTGTGCAAAAAAAAAGAGTTCCGATGAATTATACATGAGCAGCAACAATATTCTTTCTTTTGGCACGACTTTCAACGATAGTCTATATAAGTTGGCAGCATCCATCGACGATGGTTTGCAAGCTCTACCGTTTAAACTCAATGCTCTCGCATGCAAAATCATATGAACAATCAACTGATCCAAACCAAAACCTTCCCAAGGCCATCCGGTCCATCATCAATTCCGTGATGCGAAGAAAGAATCCAGAAAGATGCTAAAAATAAGGAAGAACTATCGCTGGAATACAAGATCATCCAAAAATCTTCCGGTGCTTAAACAATTCCGTGATAAGAAGAAAATACTTGTCCAATGCTAAAAATAGGAATATTCTTTCGAAAAACGGAAAACCCCAACAAAATGTATGCAAACGAACGCATTCCGGTCTAATTAATCCATCGGAATGCACACTGACCACTTCAGGCATATCAGTTGTTTAGTCACATTCTGCATGCAAAACATCCTGCAGATGAAGCTCACTGTTCAAGCTGTTCCGCAAAGCACGCAACACTCGCCGGCAACACTTAGTTCTATGGTTCGTAATGTCACTTTAATTCACGTGTTTGCAACCACGCGTTACGCGTACGGACGACGAACTCGTTGGCTGCACGTGTTCAAGAATATTGTACCTTTTCACCTTCCTCACGATCACGATCTTGTCATTCGATCTCGCCGTACGATCACTTCATGCACTGCACGTTGTATAACTTGTCTTTCGTTTCGTTTTTAAAAAACTATTTTCCACTCATCTTACACTATGAACAAAGGTAAAGCAAACATTACAAATCCTCACACGAGTTGCACACACGAAGAACTGCGGTCTGGAGAAACAGTGCTGCTGCTGCCCGTTGAATGTCACACTGCGCCGAGCTGCACGGTCGCGAATGATTTTGCCAACCTGGTTCGAACACAACCGTACCGGGGAACCGACCGTTAGCGACTGAGCAGCGCGAGCCACAAAACAAGTCAGATATAACTTAACGCACAGTAACGCCCAGAAACCGCAGCGCGAACCGTACCATCACAGCACAATGCGCCACCACACGGGTTTGTGCGTACAGTTGCTGACGGGTGCAGCAGCGTTCGGCTCAACCAAATATTTACAAATTACAGGAAACTTTGTCCCCACCCGTTGGGTTACGGTTCGCAAAAATTTTTGTTTTATTTACCCACACACCAGCCAGACCTTCGGCGGTGCGCGCTCGTACCGCATTCTTCCGGACCGTGCCGGCCCACAGCGAGACCGCGGGAAGAAAGGTCACGTCTAGGAAAAGCCCGACACATTTGCACCGTGCACTTGGCGCACATACATACAGTTGTGCCCGGGGGGGGGGGGGTGATAAGACTGTTACGTGAGGTGGGCCAGCGCATCATCATCATCATCATCATCATCATCGCTGTCGTCGTCAATCATCGACACGGCATAATCTCGGGGTCGATCGGTACTGTGGTCCCACGTATCTTTCAGGGTCATCCTGGCGCGACCCAATTCTGACCAGCTCGTTTTTCCAGTTGTCCTGCAGACGCACACGCTCCGGATTGCACGATTTCGCGTGATCCATTCGACGGAACCAGAGTGGAAGATTCCAAGTGTACTCCGTGCGTGAATGAAACCGTCGTATGAGTCATTGAAAAAAAAAATATATATAAGAAAAAGATCATGACCCGCAATTGTGACGTGTCATTACGCTATTCTGTGTCGGGCCATTATGCAATGGGTGAAAATTGGCATTGTGTGAAGGTTTCGGTCATAACACACAACTTTTGTGATTGGGTCAGGAAAAGAGCTTTATGAATTGAGCTTACTTCTGGTTTGTATCACAAGTAGTAAAAATAATTATTATATACTATTAACCTCTGGAAAACTGCAACAATCTTAAAGTACTTCGGTAATCTTATTCAAAATAAAGTTTCTTACTTTTATCACAAAGCTGTACAATTAGAAGCCCTTGCTACGAGATTGTATGGTTTGTGATCTTAAGTTAAGTAGTTCAAAATACCCAAAACCTTCCCTGGTGTCTACTCTACGTAATGAGCCATTAACAACTGTCATTCGATTGACAACCTTGAACATGTGAGCACCGGGAAGACTACCGTGGGCGACTCTTTTCTCCCTCGACCAGTGACAAAGATAAGATGTTTGATAGTGTTGTGGTTCATGAATGAGTTGGGAAGAATCATTCATATGACTCTTCGGTAACGAGTCGATTCACAAAGTTTTAAGTTTTGAATTGGTTTTGCACTAATACTACTACTGTTACTATTCGTAGTAGTGGTTGTGTTGAATCTCTCGGCTGAAAAATTCATTTAGATTCATGAATCTGAATCAGTTTCATCCATCGCTAGTGGCTTAGTTTTAGTCTGTTAGTAAATTGCGGTTTTATATTTCAGAACTAAAGTGCATACAATCGATTTTCCCTTCATCTTAGCTTAACTACCTTTTAGTCAATGTTACCACGTAGCTGTCTTAGTCAGTTATTGCAACATTATTTGATAGTATAAATGTTTTAAGCAATTTAAGAACATTTATAATAAAGACAAATATATATTTTAACACGAAAGTACAAATACGTGGGAATTATTGATTTAGTTACAATTCATATTCTCTCTTTTTGGCTTAACGACCTAACCCCGGTCATGCCGGTCATCAAATGGCTTACTAGACTATTAGATACCCCACACGTACTTGCATAGTCAGTGCTCACTACGGGGAGACGGTACGAATGGGATTTGAACCCGGCCCGGTCGTGTTGGGACCTAGCGCCGTTGCCAAATACACCAACAGGCGCAATTCATATTAATATCATGAATTCTTGATAGTACATACAGCTACTAAATTTTCATGATTACTAACTAGATGTTGGTCTCATTAAAATACATAAATTATGATTCTATCCACTGTTTTTGCAATCTTATGTCGCTTACTTAAACCGCGTATTGTCGATAAACCATTTTATTGTTAAGTATGCCAGATTTTCAGACAATCATACATCCCTTTTGGTGTGATATATCAGCATTCAAGAAAATTATATTTTCCCAATCTCTGATTTGCAATTTATATCTTTTCCCATTTGTTAGGGTGTGTTTGATATTGTTTCTTGCTAAATACCACTTTAGGAGCAAACGATTTGTCTAATTGGCACATCTAGCCAAGCGACAACACGGGGCATGATGCCCACCATAGCAGTGGGCAGTTTACGGCTGCACGTTTAAGGTACCCAACCATCCCAACCAGAGGATGATGATCGCCCGAGGTAAAACCGTGGATGTCCTACTAACCTTTATCCAGCCTGCACTACCAGGCAAAAGCCGTGTGGCAAAAGCAGCAGACGATGTAAATACGCCGTCGTATGGTAGTATACGGTAAGCTTTTATTTTTATTACACCTACTACTTGATAAACCAACAGCACATTAAGATATTGTTCGTCTTGGTGTACGTACACCACGGAAAAAAGGGGGCTACATTCAATTACTTAAGACACGCGTATCCCGGCCCCTAGGGTTGTAACGGATCGTTCGTTACGGGCAAAGGCAACAAAAAAATCCAACTTTTTTCAATTTTTGGAGAAGCTAGTGCTAGACAATTCTGTAAAAAAAAACAAAAAAAAAGATAATTAAAATAGAAAAAAAGCTCTAACCCATGGCTTATGAAGATTGCACATCGCCTTTCCCGCCCATCTTGCCGAAGGTTCAATACGTTTAACATTCCACATGCACCACGGACTGCGCATGGGTTGTGTTGGGTGGATCTCGCTGCACTTCCTCTTCTGCCTTCTGGCTGCATGTCATACGCTCGTACCGGTGGTAATTGTTGTAAAAATTAAATTGCACTTTCGATGTTTATCTGTGCATGTCGAATGGCGACGTAAAGCCGTTTTGGAAAGGCTCGATCGGTTCGAGCGGTGCATAAAGCCGATGCACCCGAAAAGTTTCGCCTGATGCAACCAAATGAGCGCCACGAAATCAGATAAGCCCCCATTCAAGCGCCAGCATTCGCTTGAGGTCTTGAGGTGGACACGTTAAATCTATCAATTAACATAACGAACGAACCAAATAAAAACCACAGCTTCCGTTACATACCATTGCATCGGTGGTATTGGTGGCAATTGAATATCGCGGTACAGTGCAATGCAGTGTGCAATCGGTACAAACTGACGCTGACCACATTACACAATTAACCGTCGTTAATTTCGGTTCCTTGCCACCTGATATCGGTTAGGAAATAGTATGTTGTTTTGTTTTTTTGGCACTGCCAACATTGCACTATATAGTGCTGTCCTTCAGATGAATTAGTGTTCTCTGTAGCTCACTTCATTGTCGTTACTATCACCGAAACCGATGCGGTTTCCGAAAAAAGCTTTCCCATACGACTTACCGCATGCCGTACAGTAAAAGGTGGCCCTATGGTGCCTAATCAATCTGCTTTTGTTGGTATTTCTTTGTGTAAGTTCTGTGTCACCAATGAAGGTTTGCGAATGTGATTGTTCTCTCCTTCGCTCGTCGCATCCAATTGCTTTGCGTTCTTCACTCACACACCGGCACACCGCGTAGACCCGTTGATCAATATGGGAAGGGAAATCCAACGAATTGCGCAGGTCATACAATCACTTACCGCCGAGGTCACGATGATACCGATACTGCATCGTGGCAGCGAGAATAAAGCATCCAACGATTGATGAGCACGATTGCATAAAGCACTTCCCAATAGCTCTACGGCGATTAAAGATAATTAAATGCACCCTGTTTGCGATCGTGCGATACTTGCAGAGATGTGCGCGTATATATTAGTTTGTCAATTATAGGGACACTTTAATGGGGTAACTTTTTCAATGTAATTATTTGGTAAGTTAACTAATACAAATCTTCTCGTGCAATAAGTGATCTTTATCGATAGGAGTATCTCTTATTTGATTGGTGTTTTAACAAACAAATTGCTTACACAGACACTTGATGAAACAAATATAAATCTTATGTCCAACAAACAAATTGTTCCTGATAATGATAGCCAAAGACCAAAAACGACCCAATTATTTCATTTGTTGTGCTTATGACGGATTGCAGTTGTGTCACCGACAAAGCGTGACGTTGCATGCGAAACATAATTTGCATTGCATAGCAAATCATTGCATCATGCCGCCCATGTGCCATGGGTGCACATTCTTACACCGTGCCCAAATTTCACATTTCAGACGACGGTAACAAACGTATCATTTCTTCTAATGCTAATAATAATGTGTTATGATTGATCGTGTGTCGGGCCAGGCCAGCCGTTTAGGTGTGCTGACTAGATCGTTGCCACATCGACGGCCAGGCTCCGTGAGGACAGGTGCTGAAAACAAACAAAACCGGCCTTTGCGCCTTTGTGAGCTGTGTGAAGCTTCGTGCCTTTATTACGCACGGGACACACCATACGGTGGTGTGAGAAGTCATTAGATGTTGGTGGGCCCGTCAGCTTTGCAGATCATTAATCGTGCGCGCACGGCGTCTAGTGCGCTGGTGATGCACTGCAACTGCAACACAACTGCAACCAGTTAGTGAAAACGGCTAGTGTGCAGACCTACCACCTAGATTGTGTGTCTCTCCGGCATTGAGGTTTAAGTGTACCGGAAAGCATTCGCAAGAATGGCGGCCGAGAGAATGCTAGACCACCAGCCTATCCGCACCGATCCGTATACAATTAAAATGTGCTCCGACACGACAATAAAATGGTAAAACCCTTTCTTAACAGCCAGCCAAACAATGCACTTTTCCACCTGTTACATGCACATGCAAGCGCACACACACGCGTACATGTTGATTGTTGAAGGTTGATAAAAGGTTTTAAACACCGCTAACTAGCACGGGTGTAACAATTCTGTTTCGCGAATGGGGATTTCTTACGGGTGACGAGCATAATAAGCATCTAACGCCTAACGCAAAAAAAAACCTCTTTAGCGGCTAGAGTGTGGCTATTCTCGGTGAGTTAAGCTGTGAGCGATCAGCGGCCTACGGTAGAACGCTTTGTGGCTTTGAGCATTATTTGTGGCGAAGGAATTTTAGCACAGTCAGTGGCTTTTGCCCAATGTTAAAAGTTAATTTAAATTAAAAAATAATAATTTTTATTTTACTCAATTGTTAAACTAAGTTTAAGTAGCTAAACATGAAGAAGAAAAGTAATCTAAATAATAATCTAAACATTTAAATACATCTAAATTTAGTACATAATAGTTTCTTATCTTCAAAAATTATACACTTGCTTATTATTTGGGATTTTAATAAAAAAAGAAAACAAGTGTATGTAAATTTTAAAACAGAAAAAAAGTTTACATTATTATCATACAAATGAAATTTTTCGTCATAAAGGTTTGATAGCTGGCAGCTTCTCGCTAAGCAAAATCGTTCTATTCAAGCCAATTCATGCAACAAAAAGAAATTCGGAAAGAAACCTGTACATACAAATTTGGCTATTACACGCACCAATGATCAATACCGCTCAAACGTTTTAATTTTGATGACCAATGTAAACAGCGATTGATCAATGTATGATGCTCGAACGAACCGAAATACCACAGAAACGGACCGCATTTAGCGTTCAAATATTTACCATTCCTCAAGGCTGCTAATAGGTACGCAAAATTTACGATAAACCGAAAAATTTTGGGAGAGTTTCTGTTCATTTACTTACCTCATTTGTTCCACGTAGATTCTAGCTGATCCCGTGTGTACCTAGTTGTGTTAATTTCGCGTTAAAAGTACTGTTCAAAGGCAGCATCGTGAGATTCAGCCCATGAACTAGCACCTTGTTCACAGACAGCCACTGCAGCAGCCGGAGAGCGAAACTTCGTCACACAGATTTTAAGGTCCGTGTGTGCTGCAATTAGATGGGAGCGTAATGAGATTTTTTTTATCGTCCACTGTTTAATGGCGTCTAACGTTTAATGTACTGCTGGCGAGCGTAGTCTACGGAGACCGTGCGGCGGAGCACTTGATTCGTGTCTAAAATGGAACTAACAGAAGTAAAAAAAAAACGATCAGTTTTGTCTATCTCGGTTGGCTTTGACTTTGAAGTTCAGCGCTGGAAGAGGAAAATACGATATATGATCGTAAAAATGTATTGGCAAAGATAGACCCTGACCTACAGCGCCCATGCTAAATGCTCCATTTCGTAACACGTTCATCAAACGATTTACTCACCTGGTTAGTTGTTAACGTACCCGACACCTAAGTGAAGCACGATCTTATTTCGTAAATTGTTAGGTACAAAAAACAGTACTTGAGATTCGTCAAGATATTTATCAAAAGAAGGTTTTTCTATAAACTAAAGCTTGTGATATATGTATGATGATTGAATCTATTATCATTACCATTGCACCAACTATGATGTTTCAGATTCACTCTGATTCGTTTGTTCTTATCTTTCCTTTTATTTCGATGATCTTCATACCAGTTTATGAATTACTTAAAAACAAAAGCTATAGTAATTTAAAATGGTTTGAAACAGTTTTGAAACGGTTTTTGCTTCTTCTTCTGGCATTGATTTCCCTAATTGAGGTTTGCACATTAAACTATCACATTTTTCGTTTTCTTCCTGTTTAATTCGTTTTTCCAGAATGTACCTTCCAGAAAGGGACATGACACCAACACTGTTCCCATTACAGTTCCCCTCAATGATGGTGATGATGATGATTCGGTGGGGCTATTGCAGCCAATTTGTTCGGTGTTCCATTTGCTACTTGACCATTTGCATCTGCCATTCCTTCATCCGCCGTATCACTAGGTCCTAGTTCTAAATTTTTCAACTGCTGATTCCACATCTCAGCATACACTCCGTTCTGCTCGAGCAGCATCTCATGCCGCCCTCTCTCGACGATGGAACCCTCCTTTAGCACGAGAATCTCATCCGCATGAATGATCGTCGATAGTCGGTGAGCAATGATAATCGTTGTCCGATTGGCGCATACCTTTGCCAACGCCGTTTGGATGTTGCGTTCCGTTTGTGTGTCCAGTGCGCTAGTGGCCTCATCCAGCAGTACGATCGCCGGTGATTTCAGGATCGTGCGTGCGATTGCTACACGTTGTTTCTCTCCACCACTCAGGCGCAACCCACGCTCACCTACCTGCGTTTCGTACTGTTCCGGGAAAGTGAGAATACGTTCGTGTATGTCCGCACTCCTTGCTGCCATTATGACGTCCGCATCTGAGGCACCAACGCGACCGTACTGAATGTTGTACTTGATCGTGTTGTTAAACAGTACCGTGTCTTGCGGCACAACACCAATCGATTGACGCAGAGAAGCTTGGCGTACGATTTTAATGTTCTGTCCATCGACCGAAATCGAGCCGCTGTTGACGTCGTAGAATCGGAACAGTAGGCGCATGATTGTGCTCTTGCCTGCACCTGACGGACCGACGATGGCTACAGTTTTGCCACCAGGTACGCTGAAGCTAACATTACGCAGCACTAGCCGTTCCGCATTGTAGCCGAACGTAACATCATTGAAGTCTATTCGCCCACGTGCCACTGCTAGTCCCGGTGCTGACGGTGCGTCTAATACTTCCTGTTCTTCGCGCATCAGATCAAACATGTTCTCCATGTCGACAAAGTTCTTCTGGATTGCACTGTGGGAGTAAATGATACATGAGTGGTATTTTAGCCAAGAAAGACCCTTGAAATGTCTTTCGTTAAGATTTACATTGCACCATTCCAAAGCTACTTACCGGTAGAAAGTGCCGAACCAATTGAGCGGTACGTAGAGCTGTATTATATAGCTGGCAAACAGCACATAGTCACCAACGGTTAATCCTTCCTCGTATACGACGAGATACGCACATAGCATCGATCCAGCCAGTAAACCACCGCAGACAATTATGTTTTGCATTGTATTGAGGATGTTCAATGTGATAATAGAGCGCCATTCTTCGTCCTGTAATTAATAAAAAAAAGACATTTATCGCACATGCCACAGACATTTTCGTAAATTGTGTTCTTATGTACATCATAAGTACGGTTGATATTCTACAGTAATCAACAGTGCACCTGTTACGATTACCGATAAGAAACACTTACCTGGAACTTGAGAATTGCCTCTCGGTAACAGGAAACTTCATACTGCTCAGCACCGTAGTACTTGACCGTCTCAAAGTTCAGAAGCGAGTCGACGCTTCGTGCCTTCTGTTGATTGTCCGCCAGATTCATGCGGCGTTGAAATTTCGTGCGCCATTCCGTTACCATAATAGTGGCCACTGGAATGAAATGAATCGTTTTTGTAAGTGACTGTTTTATACGACTCGTTTCATCACACCTCGAACTTACCTATATATAGCGTCATGGTCAGGAATACGATGAACCCAAACCACCAGTTGAATGCCGTGATGAAGAAAACAACCGCGATCAAAATGTCCACTATGGTCGGTGTGATCGAGAACAGAATGTAATTCAACAAGTTGTTAATACTATCCGTGCCACGGTCCATAACACGTAGCACTTCGCCCGTTTTGCGATTTAGATGCCACCGTAGGGATAAGCTGTGCAGATGGCGAAACAGTTCCAGTTCAATTTCGCGCGTCGTGTACTGCTGAATGCGGATCCACAGAAAGCTACGTAGATTGTTAAGCAGCCCCATCGATCCGGTACCACCGCCCTGAAGAAACTTGAATCCAACGTACAGCAGAATCCAATCCCACCGGAACACGGCCGGCTTTTCCGTGAGGCTGTCGACAATCTTCTTGTTGTAAATTTGCACGTACACATTAATAAGGCGTCCAGCGATGAGCAGCAGGAAACAGAACACTACGCGGAACTGTAGCAACACATCCGTCTTAGGCCACAGGAACGGCAGCAGGGTTCGCATTTTGCCCCAAGCGTTACGAAACGTGGATTGATTCTCCTGTGTCTGGTGCAGATTTTGGTACTCGTCGGTAAATTGTATTGATGTTATGCCGGGCGCCTTAAGGCCAATCACAAACAGCAGCATGGTGATCGTGTACCGCGCAACGAACATACCGAATTCCACCTTGTCTCGCAGCGTCTCCATTCGGAACCATGCGTCATGATAGTTCAGATTGATGAACGCTATGTTCTGTACGATAAACAGCATCGTCCAGAAAACGAGCAATACTAATCCATGGCCACGGGTCGGTATAGATGGTAGCTGGTAATAGCGCTCCTTCACAAGCAGCACGATCGAGTAGGGATACACGAACAGGGCTACTGCGATCGATAGGATCATGAAACCGTACACTTGTGCTCCTTCGAAGATGAATCCTTCCAGCACAAACCTTACAACGGTAAGCAGCGGCATCAGGAGTAGAAGGAACAATTGAAAACGGTACAAGCGTGACTTTCGTATCCGTTGTGTTTCGATCTCCGTTGAAAAGCGCAGGTACATAATAAGCTGCAGTGTACCGAAAATAAGCAAAAATCCTCCGATCGTTCCCATTGCAACGGTATCCATGAAGCACTGCGATACGCCATGATTGAACCAAACCACGTTCATGGACGTGTTGGTCGGACAGTAGTGGATCATGGTTGGTAGGCTTTGCTAAGCAGCACCGTGGTAATCGTCAATATATCCAATGGTGGTTGAAGCTGTGAAGTGAAGAGCAATAAGGGAAAAGTTAGAACCAGCAAGCACAGTTAGCAACCTTGCCACGCGTTCACCTAGCACTGACTGCATCTCTTGGAGTGTCAGAATAATGCGATTAATAACAGGAATCACCAAGAATTAGGATTGCACAATGAAACCAAATAATGATAACGACACCGGCATCTGGCTCTTATCGTAATACCTACTATTGCAACAGGTATTGCACATGTACATACGGATCATGCATGCATGGGCTATAGATTTTTCGTTTTGCATAGGTCATGACTTGCTATGATTTTATTATCACAGGTTCGATGATGCTACACACTGCACCAAGTCGCTTTCACTTCGTGCACATCGTGTACTAGGTTAGTATGCACACTAACACTTGTGATAATTGTATACATCATTAAAGTTTCTTCGTACCTTTACCTCTCTTCGTTGGTTGTGAAATCGCTTCCCAAAATCACAAATTACAATTGCGGCTAACTTTGCTCGAAAAACCGTGTGCAGTGCTACCGCCTGCAAGGTAGAATAACTACTTCCACGACTACATTTTCAAGTGCATACCCACAGCCGGCAGGAATTTGCTTATCGGTGGTCGACAGCTATGCAAGATTAGCGTGACTATAGTTTCATCACTTTACAGCCAATGGCTGCACGCATTCGCCACGATAAAGTGATATATTAATCTGTATGACTAATGCGTCTGCAGGGCACCGTGATGTGCAATATGAGACGAGACAGACATACGACCAAAAGAGAACGGACATATCAAGTACAGGACGCCTCTGTTTCCGTACAACAAATGGCATTCAATTTAAATCAATAATCGCCAACATCATAATTATCGTATACATTTGCAATCCGGATCAGCAGGTACGGTGCTGATAAAAGTGCGATAAAGTCACAACATGTTTGCATTAGCTATGCTGCTTTTGTTCCAGCGACGCCAGAAACACACGCCCGCAGTTTGTCATCGCCGTTGTTGTGACGATGGCTGTGTGGTGACTACACCGTACGGATACGCAGTAGCACATTTGTTACATCACGGTGACGGTGCAAGGCTTTCTCCGTCGGAATTCAATTAGCAAAACTAGACCAGACAAATTGCTTTACGTTCGATTGGAAAGAAGTTTACAGTTTACTAGGAAAGAAGTTTGTATACTTACACCACACAATGTGAATTCTACCAAGGGAAAAGATTTTTATGCTGTTGTTCAAATATAATGTTCAGAAATGTATGTTTTAAAGCACGGAAATTTGCATCAAGGCAAACACGAACACTACACTCTCAGCACTGTTATCTTCAAAAGCCGTATTTGCTCTCTAACTAGAACACTAATATAATTTTAATTTTAAGACACTAACTTCATTCATTTTAATAATTTCATGATTGAAGCACTTCAGCGTACACAGAACCTCCGACAGTACTGCGTACCGAGCCGCAAAATTTTACTTAAATAAAAACACCGAAATGAAAAAAATGAAAATGACATTTGTGTTTTATTTTGAACGACAGCTGATTACAGATGGCCCAAAGAGCAAATTGATCATCGAAAATCTACTGAAAACCCTACAAATGTTTGCCTACTGTTCTAGTGCTTCAATGCTCTATTTTTAAAGAAGACTTTATTTGCTTTCTATTCGTGTTGTTTCATTAGATATCATTTGTTTGAATACAATATCTTATAAATCAGTTTTTATAATTTTTTTCGTACAAATTTTAAGTTGAACGAGTTTTTCATGTGAGCAGGGCTGCTTAGCAAAGTGACGGAATCGATTATCGATTGCTTTCCTCTCCTGACAGTTTGAAATATATGCGTACGGCATAAACAAATACAGAAGGCGTCACAGCCGGAATGTTTGCCGAGGCTTGGTGAACTGTGCATTTTGGAAAATCTGTCCATTCATTGTAGTTGAAATTCTTTCCTTCTCTTTTTCAAACACTGGCAAAATGGACGAAGATTTAGAGTTTCGCGATATGATTTTAAAAAAGATGGAAGAAAATGGATCATTGCTCGACATTAAGGTGGGTTCAATTAGACAAACGTTAATGATGGCAATAATGAATATGTATCCTGTTTACAGGCGAAACTACGCGCGTTGCTTTATGATGTTATAGAAAACGAACACGCTGCCCCCATTGATCAAGCGGATGAAAGCGATCTAACTTCTAGCACATTTGAAAAAGATTCAGAAGCTCAACTAGACGCAAAAGCCTTAGTTTTCGAACTGATGCTTGAAACGTTAGGATCGTTGAATCTACAGTATACAAAGAAAATCCTGCTGGCCGAATCAGGGCATCGAAACATTCCACTTAGCCGTGAACAGTTGACACGACAGCTTAAACTCGAAGATGCGTCTGAAACAGTGCCAGATCAACCCGTACTAATTTCATTGATAAATAAGCTGCGTGATGAGAACATTGTAACGGAACCCACCTACAATAGCAGAGAACATCCTGGTACAATTACAGACGGCTCAGAGCAGAGCAGTGTTGAGCATTTACCGGCTGACCTATGAACGAATTGGGCGATACATATGATACCGGGATGATTTATTTTCTAATATGTGAACTCAACCATAATCCCACTATCCTGTGAACGTGTGTCTCTTAGGGCAGAAAAAGCTATTTGAACAAAGCTGGTTTTGGTGGCTAAAATGTAGATTACACTATAACATTGGAACCGTGGCATTTCAATTCTAGTAATAAGCATTATCCTTTGTACTGTTCTTGCTGTAGGCGCTGAGTTAATGCTCTCGATACCACATTCCAAGAGTCCATAAACCTGTCCATGCACATAGCGATGCATTTCTGTAAGCGCATAACGAATAGAAACGTTAATTTTCATTAAAACNCTTAGGGCAGAAAAAGCTATTTGAACAAAGCTGGTTTTGGTGGCTAAAATGTAGATTACACTATAACATTGGAACCGTGGCATTTCAATTCTAGTAATAAGCATTATCCTTTGTACTGTTCTTGCTGTAGGCGCTGAGTTAATGCTCTCGATACCACATTCCAAGAGTCCATAAACCTGTCCATGCACATAGCGATGCATTTCTGTAAGCGCATAACGAATAGAAACGTTAATTTTCATTAAAAAATTTTTCGACAGAACGTTTCATATGTCTTTCGATCTCACCTGTTCCGATCCGTCCAAATCTTGGCCAGGCTTGCCGACACATTTTTTGAAACATTTTTCCGTCATTTTCTAAAAGAAATATGATATTCATATAAAAATAGTGTTCTACACGAGAGCTGTTGCACCAACATCCCCGCCGGTAGTGTAACTTACGGTAACAAGCTCTTGAGCATTGGCTATCGCAATCTTCTGCTTGATTGTGCTCATCAGCTCATCCTTCTGAGATGATGAAAGATTCTCGAGTGATACGTCCATGATGCGTTGGGTGTGTGAAATGACTAGAACACAGACTGGTGGTGAATGCCAGTGATAAATGCGTTTGGGCAAGGATTCCCAATTTAGTAAATATGTAAATATCCGAAACACCGTCCGTGATTTAGGTTGTGTAATGCAAAGCAGCACGCCGTCCCATCCGAACAAACTGTCACTTGAAAGTCATTGCGAAACGTCAAGCCGTAGATGTCAGATTTGCTGAAGCTGTGTTGAAACGAGGCGAACTTTTAGGTGGGGTATAAATTCTTCTTTCATATAATTATTCGTTATTTGGCGTATTGGATGTAATTTGTGTTTTAATTTTTTATTATAATGCAAAAAATATGACTCTTTAGGCACACTGGATTGTGATTAAAGTCTTATCTTTTTGTGTTGTAGTTTGTTTTGTCTGCTATGCATTTGACAAATGGCAAAAAGGAGTAGTGTGCACGAGCCTTCATTCCGGAAAGGATAATGGAGATAGCCTGAAAGCTCCAGCATCGAATCCTTGGTCGGGAAAGATGAAAAAGTGGTGCAAAACGTTCTAAACATTTACGATAGCAATAATGAGCGGTCATCCAATGGCCTCCTCGGTGCACAACTCAGGGCCACAAACCAGCGCTACCGCCACTGGTAGCCATGGAACGGGGAGCGGTACACAGTCCACCCACCATTCCGCCGCACCGTTGGACGGTGAGAAACTGTCTGCCCGGAAAGCTCGCAAAGAAGCGGAACGACAGAAGAAACAGGCCAAAAAGTATGAGGAGCAGCTGAAAAAGATACGCGGTCCGAAAAGCCAAAAGTTGCAAATTATTGACGAAAGCTTTCTGGAAAAGTACCGGCACGTACAATCGTTACCTCCCGGGCCGACACTGAAGACGAAGAAACGATCCAAGAAGGCACCCACCGACGTTGTGCAGATAAACCTATCGGAATGCATCCGGGAGCAGCTGGCGGTGGGTGAGCGCATGGAACCAAAGCCAATTGTGCCGATCGTTCCACAGCAACCGTTGCTTCTACTGCACAAAGGCAAACAACGGGAAGTGCCAAAGGAGAAAAAGCTGTCACGACTGAAGAAGGATATTATTCGCAGTCGCACGGAAAAGGGTACTGCTGCTGGTCAACAGACGGCGAGCAATGAAGGCACAGCGCAAAACAGCAGCGGACTGGAGGAAGAAAAGAGTGCCGAAATCGTTAAAGGTGCCAACGGTGTCGTTAGTAAGCAATCGAACGAGGGAAACGCACAGCACAGTGTAGTCGACTCACCATTCCTCAAAGCGATTGAACGATGCTGCATCAATGATGGATTACCGCCGAGTCGTGATTCTAGCGAATATCAGAACGGTTTCCCTTCGCTGAGAGTTTCTGCCGCCGTATCCAAGCCTACTGCGCTGAGACACTCGCGTAACTTTAGACCGTGAGTAACAGCAAACCAATGCCGCCTAGATATTCCTACGTTTTTTTTTTTTTTGTTAACCACTGTAATTTCTTTCTCTTTTAGCTACTGTGACCATTTCATCTCGGACGAATTGCGCGAACTGGCGGAGGATGTGGTGGTGAAGTTGTTTAACTTTCAAACGAAAGCATACGCCAAAAATCCCATCAAAGCCGTCGCGAACAAACGATTCGTGGTGGGTTTTAACGAGGTGTTGAAGCTGTTGGAGCTACGCAAGGTGCGTCTGGTGCTGATCGCACCGGATCTCGAGCCAAACGAGACCATCGACCAGATGGTGAGCAACGTGAAGATGCTCTGCCGCCAGAGCCAGGTACCGTACCTGTTCGCGCTGAAGCGCAGAAAGATCGGATTTCATCTGCTGAAGAAGGCACCGATCAGCTGCGTCGGAGTGCTGAGCTATGCCGGGTGTGAAGATACCGTCAAGCAGATGCTTTCCGTGGTGGAGCAAGAGCGCGAAAGCTACCGCAATTTGATGGTCGTAACACCATGTTGAGTGCGGCCCCGGTGGCACTTTCCGCTACATTCAGGGAATGTACGGTATGCCCGGTGCTTGGCAGTTTATTTGGACGATAAACGAAACATATTCTAGTCATTCCACGGGCGTTGCGTGTAGTCACGCACGCTCGAGTCAAACCCACAAATAATCCACGTTCCATCCCCCTTAAGGAAGCATACTCTCGTCTCTTTACTAACAACATTTCTATCATCTCCTATTTAATGTGAGTGTTATATCATCCATAGGCGCATTGGCAAAGGAAAGTGGAGGGGGAAAGAAGAACGCATAGCCACTGGCCGTTCTTGTGCGGCAGGGTACAAACATTCTACCATTACTTGACATAATAAACGTGCAATAAACTCTGTCTAGGAATTGCTGTACTTTTCCAGTGTTCTTTTGTTGTAGTTGCTGCTGAATATATTTAAATTCTTTATAATACACAGAAAACATTCAGTATATCACCTGTTAAAGATCAGTTTTCCAGCTGTCGCCACAGTAGCAGGTGTAAACTATAATCACGACAAAACCGATACCATATTGGATTCCTTCTGGTAAACGCCTGGACAAAACCAAGTTCGACAACTATTGTGACCTCGCATAAGAACTAATTCGTTATCCTTTAGCCAAACAGTAGGACTGACCGTGGATTTGGAACTAAATCTGTGAACTACCAACATCTAATTAAATAAACATAAACGAGCTGTTTGCAGTAAATTAGAAAAAATACTCTAAATATGTACAGGAAATAAGACCATAGTTTTAAATGTTTCCTTGTATTTATGAATTAAGTATATTATCCACTATGTAACTTGGACTTTTAATTTATTTATCCCAGCAAAGATTAAAATTAAAACAGCGTCATTAAGCAGGAAGCTTCTCCTGCCCCATTTTACTACCATCTACTAATTGAACACAAACAATGGGAACATATGTTGCTTTGTTAACAGTGGAATTGAAACAGCATTACTGCACCACCAACTAACATAACCATAGAATCAATTTGCTAATGATTGTACGTTCAATATTTAATGCATTTGTCGTCCCCGGTCCTGGCGTTGATTAATGGGTGAACCAGTAAAAAAAACACACGTTCCTAGACGCTCTAAGTTCGTGTATATGACCGCTACCGTAGAAGTAGTATCTGCCTCCAATCATCGTCTCACATTATCGTAAAACGTGTGCGCAAAATGTCGGTTGTTCCGGTTCGTAGTTTGCTTGATTCGCAGCACGTGTTATTTTACATTTCGTCCATCTTTGGCGTGATTCCGTACTCTTTGTGGGCATTCGCGAAACGCGCCGTACTGCAGCTCTCAATCCTGGGCAATGTATGGGTCGTCTGTAGCTTAATTGTTTATACCGTGCTGTACCATGTGGCAACCACCAACTACGTGAAGGACGACTGGGGAACACAGAGTGAGCATCGGATCTTCCTTGCATGCAGGGTGTGGCCAACAAGACATTTTCTTCTTGTTTCGTTTTCGAATTCCTACAGAAACACTTACGAATGCGATTGGTATATTCATCATCTACATGGAACCGTTGATGATGGCAACGGACATGGTGGCCGCAATGATAAATCAGAAACAGCTCATGCAGTGCTTTGACCGTATCGCACGCATCGACAGCCACCTAGCCGCGGAAGGCATCCTGCTCAACAACTATCGCCTGAGGCGTACGACCATCGTACTGTTGCTGCTGATGCTGATCTTCGAATCGATTATCACGGTGTACAGCTTCGTAGTGTTTGAAGAGGAGTTTACCATCTGGTCGTTGATATGGTTCATCACGACCATACCGACCGCACTGAACTCGGTGTGCCGCATCTGGTATGTGATGCTTGTGCTCGCCATCCGGCAACGCTTCAACGCCATGAACGCACACATGAATGCGATCGCGCACGGTTTGCTGAACTACAAGGATCAGTTCGTTGGCGAGCAGGATCCGGACATTACCGAAATTCCGCTCGACTATCTGGAGAAAGAAATATTCACCGTGTATACGCAGCGTCGCAAGCAGTTGGCGGTCACTCCACCGAAGAAACCCATCACGAAGATTATCGCCGTGAAGCCGTACCAGGGCAAGCAACCGGTAAGCTCGCCGGTGAAGTCATCGATCGTTTCGGCCAATCGTAACAGTGCCATCCAACCATGGTCCGATATGGAAGGGCTTGGACCGGCCCGGGAGTACCTGCCGAGCGATCTACGACTGCGTGTCAAAATCGAACAACGCTTAGACAATAAGCTGATACTGATCTGTCGGACACACGACGAGCTGTGCGAGGTGGGCAAGATTATCAACCGTATGTACAGTGTGCAGATGCTGGCCGCGATGGCACACGGCTTTGTGGCGATCACGGCCGAGTTTTACTTTCTGTACTGCAGTCTCACCGGCCAGGAAGTGCCGATACTGTTCCGCCAGGCGGAAGTGTTTATACTGGCACTGACGTACATCACCTACACGGCACTCAAGTGTATCGTGCCGATATTTGTGTGCTGGAAGACAAAAACCGACTCCCAGCGCACCGGTATCGAGATGCACTATCTAGCGAATGTGGTCGACGAGTGTCACTGCTACGAGGTGGTCAATCATCTCTCGCTGAAATTGCTGAACCATCATTTAAACTTCAGTGCTTGTGGATTCTTTGATCTGGACATGACCACACTATACGCGGTAAGTATCGCTCGTTCTCTTGCTGGGGCTTGAAGGGTTTTGTTTGGCAGAGTTAATATCCGTTCTAAATTGAACAATCCGTTCGTTTCGTTCGTCAGATAACGGGTGCAATTACCAGCTACCTGATCATACTGATACAGTTCAATCTGGCAGCGATACAGAAATCCAGCAGCAACTCAACCATTGCTGCTAATGTTACCAGCACTACGGCCATAGCGGTTATTGAGGATGTAGTCAGCACCGCCTTAACAAAATACGTTTCCAATTGAAAGGATCGTATCTACAGTTGCAGCATTTTGCTATTACCACCAGTCAACTAACGTAGGACAAGAGCTTATAAATGATCTCGCTCTATGGTAGCTTTCCTAACAGTATAGATTGCCACAGCACTACATACTCACCTACCCGCGACACGACAGCGAAACGTTTCAAGATACTTAGACCACTAACTAAGCGACGTCGTTGTAATGTTGTCATAAGCACTTTTATTCTTTATAGTTTTTTGCAAATAGTACATCCATGTAAGTATGCCATGTGTGTTGTATTGTTGTTTTTTTTGTTGGTTGGTTTGTATTAATAATATTTGTTTTAGTTAGTTAGTAGCACGTGGTAGCGATTTTTAGTGTTAGTGTTGTTGTTGCCGCTTATTCGCCCCATTGTCATTGTTCCTTTTCATGTTGCCAACTTTTGCGTTAAGGGGGTTTTTAATGCAAACTTTTTGTTAATATGCAAGTGGGCTTGCGCGTTAATATATAATGCCCCAATGTCTGTGGTCGACGTGTCGACTTGTCTGCGTGTCGAATTATACTGTCCCACTGCAGGGATGCTAAACTATGTTCGGTGCTATCTCTTCTGCCTGCACGCTTTGGCTTTGTTGACCGTTTGGTTTTGACTCTTGTTCGACTCTTTCTCTCGTTTGCAGCAAGCCCGCCTGGTAATATATACGTTTTTTATACGTTTGATTTGATCAGTAATTGTATATTTTAGCTATAACATGCTATTTTGCAACAAGGTTTTTGCAATATCCGTTCGGTACGTTTAAAAAAGAATCTCAAATATAGTCTCTCCTTTCGTTTCGCGTTTTTTTTTTGCTTCTCCGGTACCACGCTACTACACCTTATCTAGACCGTCTCTAGGGTCTCTACAGTAACTACCTCCCACGACAAAACCGTTTCCAAGGGTCTTTGAATCTCCTTTCTCCTGCTTGTTTGTTTGCTTGTTTGTTCGGTTGTTTCATGTTTATTTCTTAGTTTCGTTTTGCGTTCCCTAATTTCGTTATTACTCACCGCCATCGAAAGCAAACACCAGCATGAACACACGTTGCACATGCGAACACTGTAAGGAGTATGTAAAGAATGCTTGAACCTTACAATTAATGCCCACACAAAACACGACAAGAAGCTACAGTTGCATAAAGAGCAAAAAAGGTAACTAAAATTGTTTCGATAGTTTGACTAAAATTGTCAAATTGAAGCTCAAATTACACGCATCTCACCACATTTTTCGCAATAAATTGGTCACATCACGTTCCGCACCTGGTTGAGGTGAGTGAGAAGTATATAAATCATCTCGTTTACATTAATTTAGTCATCGGCTACCGGTGGCTTAAAATAGTGTTTTCGGTGAGAGATTGTATTTCTGGGCGAAAGCTTTAATGTTTTAAGTTCCTTGAAGCTGAACTAAATATGTATCTCGCAGAGCTAAGCTTCTTCGTTTATAAATTAGCGTTGAAGTTATTAAAACAGTTTGCCTGTCCTGCCATCATACGTCACGCATTTCCTACCGATACCGTCCAACGCCAACGCCTGACCACGCAACGATTCATTCGTGTGTATTGCTTCATACACATATAAGATCCTCGGATGAGGATCACTCTCACCTTTACGTTAAGATTTGACTTGATTTGTCATTGAACTTATATACTTATAGATTCGAATCGAAGAAAGAGTTTTGTGTGTGTTTTTTTGCAAACTTTTAGTTGGCTGTTCGTAAAGTGTAGAAGAATGTGTTAAAACTTGTGGAGCGATGCACTACTGCTGTTGCTGCTGCTGCAAATGCTGCCTTCCGGTTCCGGTTTCGGGTTTTCCGGTGCTGCCTCGCCATTATTATTTATCGATCCTCGTGCTCCTTACTCCTCCTTTTCGGCCGATTTCTGTAAATGTGCGAAAAAGCCGACAACAATTAAATTGTCTGATTTGTGCTTTGCTACGCAGAAATACGTACGCTTTGCATTCGTTCCTTGGTTGTTTCCTTCACATCATCGAAAGCTATTTCTCCTGTGGCGGTTTTAAAGAGAGAGAGAGAGAGAGAGAGAGAGAGAGAGAGAGAGAGAAAGAAAAAACCCCAAAAAAGGGAACGATTAGCCCAACGGTTCCATAACCATAATGCGATCGTGTTGTGAAACATGCAACGCTCAGTAACGAAAAGCCAGCACGAAATGAATACTGTATCACGTAAACTATGGGATGAGAAAACTAGAATTAACTGAACGAAAACGAAATCTAGAGTCTAGCAAATAATGCCTGTAGATGACCCTAATGAATAGCTGTTTATAGATGTAGCATATGGTCTAATGTGATCGTTTGCCTTCATAACTGTCTTCGAGCTCCATTTCCTACCGTAGAAAAAAAAACGTGTGTGGAATGGTTTAGTTTTCTCTACAAAACAGGAAAGAACAAAAATAAACTAGAGCAATAGAACGACGCAAACGCTTTCGGCCAACCTTCGGCTTGTTTGGCGTGACTTTGCTTGCGTTTCGTGTGGGATTGTGTGGCGTGAATGTGTTTTTTCAGTGTATATTAATAAAACATTGTACTATATATAGTATATTGCAAGGAAATTAACATCGGCGTCTAGTGGAAGCGATTTCTCTAGCACTCTAGCAGCACTGCAACGATAAACTGTGTAAAAAGAGTAAAAACTAAACTGGAAAGCATCGAGAAAGAGTGTGTGAAAACAAACGGACTGAAAGGTAAACTAAAAGCAATAAATACGCGTCGCGTTTTCTTAAAAATCAACCATACGACGTTAATTCTAGTTTTTGCTCTCGAAGGTCTGGTTGCTTTAATCGGCCAAAAAGTGCCCGCTAAGACCCATGGGCCTGAGATTGTATTGGTATGGTGGAGAGAGGTTGGACTGTTTTGGGGGCGGGGGGGACTTTTGTTTTGATTTGGTGGGTTGAAAAGAAAAACACGCTAACCTGGAAACAGTTCTCTACTTAATAGTTCACTTTCCCCCAGCTGCTGTTGAGCGGCCTGATAGCTCGTGGAGGACGCCGAAGTGCTCGATACCAGCGTCATCGAGGACGACGAGAAGGAGGATGTAGCTTCCGCACGAGAGCTACGGAATGTTTGCTGCTGCTGCTGCTGTTGAGCTGCGTGAATGACATCGCTACTCCCTGCGGTCGAGGAGTAAGCGCTCATTGAGGTGGTCATTATGGAGCTCGCATATCCGGCACCGTGTCCCGTAGCCATGGCTGAGGAGGCAAACGTATCCCAGTTGTCTAGCGCCTGCGGACCTACCGTATCCACCATCGTGATGGAGTCGCAGCTGGTAACGCTCGACGACATCTGGGAGTCGGTTTCATTCTGATACGTCGCGTTCGTGGCGGTTGAGCTTGTTTCGAGGCTTTCGGTGCTGGTTAGAAATGCTGCATCCGGACCAGTAAGCGAATCGGCCGATATATCCTTCTGCATCGTACGTCCTCCGGCACTGATGACTGTGTGTACCGATGTCGCGGTTGTCTGCATCGTCTGCTGCTGATGATAGGCACCGGTTGCTCCGGCACCACTCTCAGACAGCTGACGGGACCCGTGTGCCGATTTGGTTGGGCTGCTGAACCCGCTCTGATTGTCACTGCTGGCTGCGAGCGATTCGAGAGAGTCCCGTTTCGTGTCACTTAACCCGTGGATGCCCTGCAACGTAACCTGGTGTGCCTGTTGCTGCAGCTTTTGTTGGTGCTGCTGTGCTTCGATCGAGTCCGTACTATCGCTACGGTATGGTTGCTGCTGCTGCGCCATATGCTCGATGGAATCCGACTGCGACGATCGGGTGGTTGCGACACCCGTCTTTGAGAACTCGATCGAATCGATGCTGCTGGTCATGACGTCCACATTGTTCTTGCTATGAATTTCCAGACTATCGCTGCTGGAGTGTGCCGACGGTAGCGTATCACGGCTCACTGGTAGTTGTTTGGTCGCGGTTCTCGTACCATCCAGACTGTCGCTGGACACGGTTAACACATGGGAGGTGTCCTCTTCGTCGACGACCTGCCGTACCTCCTGACCATCATGTGAGATGGTCGTTACCATGGTGGTGCTGGTGGTGGTTGATACACCTTGGTTCGATTCGACAGTGGTCTTCTTTTCTACCTTTGTGGTGATTA
>CM032177.1:242955-256728 GCA_018908115.1 Anopheles rivulorum
CCACCAACAGTAGTGGTAATGGATGAGCTGCTGACCATCTGCGCGGATGATCCTTCCGCTGAATGTTGCCGTTTGGTTGGTACCCCACTGCCATTGGATGGAGGGCTGCGCTTGGCTCCATTGGAACCGTTCGATTTATTTGATTCGTCGGAGCGCGAAAGCAAAAGGGCAGCCTCCTCCTTCGCTTTGATCTCGATCAGGTGAGCCTCCATGCAGGCATTCTCAAGCCCTTCGAACTCTTTCAGGCTGGACAAGCTGATGTCATCGCCGTGCACACCGCGTTGCATAAACCGCCTGGTGAAGCTGCCGTTGCTCAGCGAGTCTTGCGAGCCTTGCTGCATTTTGCGGTTTTCCAGCGAAATGACGTGCTCCAAATTTTCAAACTCCTGCAAACTGCTCATGGAAATATCGTCATGCTCGCGAGATGCCATCCGCTTGGCCAGCATGTCGTAGTCGGGCGTGCTCGAGAATGAGTCCTTGATCGATCCAATGCGACTGCTTCCCACCTCGAAGTCCGTATCTTCTTCCTTGATGTCTTCAAGCCGATCCTCATACGGATAGCGGAAGTTTTGTGTTTCCGCGAGCTGCATCTCTACCCAGCGTTTGCTTTCCTCCAGTGGGTACCCATTGTTCAACAGATCCATCGTAACACCGGCTCCGTCGACATCTGCTCCTCCGGTCGGGGGACTTTCCTCGAACTCGTACATCATGTCGTCCCGCATGTTGGCGGCGTACATCGAGCCAGCATTTGTATGGGCCGGAGCGGACTTGACGAGTATCTTCTCCACATCCTCGTCATGCTTCTTCTCGATCTTGGTCTGTTTGATGGCCATACTTTTGCCTTCCGAGTCGAACTCGTGAGCCTCGCGGGCCACTTCCTCCACTATCACGAACTCGTCCGAGATGTCGGGTTGTTCCAGCATTTCGAAGGAATCCGATCCGGCCGAATCATCCTTATCGTCGACGTCGTAGCCATACTTTGTGGTCGTGTCCGCCAGCTTTGCCTTGTACTTCTGTTCGATCAGCTCCTGGTACTGTTCCTCAGTTAGCTGATACTCTTCCTGTTTGGCATACTGGATTCCGGTCTGCTTTGTCATAGTCATACCGGAAGACGATGCGGACACAACCGTAGTCTTCGTGGTCGACGTTGCTACTGTAGCATCACTTTTGGAAACTGGAACCGCAGCTGAAGATGAAGCGACTGCGACTTCATGCTTCGGTGCGTCAAACGATTCCTGCTCGTACATGTCCATGTCGTCCTTTCCCGGCGACAGTGGCTCGGCAAAATCGTCCGTCACGTGAATGTCTGGTATGTTGTGGGAGGATGATTCGCGATATTCCAGCAGCAGCTGACTCTTGTTCACCATGATTCGTTGCGCTTCATCGCTTTGCTCGATCTCCGCGTGCACATCTTCCACGATCGTTTCGATGACGGACTGCGAGGGCGAGAAGGAATTGCGCCGATCCAGCTCAAAGTCCTTCTCGAACACATCACCCGCCTTTTTGTCCTTCTTTTTCGACTGCGACACAGGCGCACGGAATGACCGCGAATACTCACTTTCGTACCGATCGTAATCGGAATCGGATGATTCTTCTCGCGTTTCGTCACGCTCCGAGCACGACGGTTTGGACGCTTCCTGCGACAGTGACTCGTCCTGCGATTCGATCGAGTCTCGGTTCTCTCCCATTTCGGCCATAAATTTACCGGAAATAATGGAGGTGCTTTCGGTGCGCTTGTGACCACGCTTGCGAACCGTTTCTTCGCTTTCCTCACGCCCAGCCAGATCGCTGCTTACTTCAACGATTTCCGTCGTGGCTTGGGTGTTGAGGAAGTTTACATCACCTTCCTTTAGCACGGTCGAAGTGAGCGTGATGTCACCGATATATCCCGTCGTACCCGATGTGGTTGGAGTGACTGCGTCCAGCCCGATCTCTACGTGCGTTGATACCGACGGCCCGGCCGTCGTTTTTTCCGACAGGTTTTCCATGATGGTNTTGACGAGTATCTTCTCCACATCCTCGTCATGCTTCTTCTCGATCTTGGTCTGTTTGATGGCCATACTTTTGCCTTCCGAGTCGAACTCGTGAGCCTCGCGGGCCACTTCCTCCACTATCACGAACTCGTCCGAGATGTCGGGTTGTTCCAGCATTTCGAAGGAATCCGATCCGGCCGAATCATCCTTATCGTCGACGTCGTAGCCATACTTTGTGGTCGTGTCCGCCAGCTTTGCCTTGTACTTCTGTTCGATCAGCTCCTGGTACTGTTCCTCAGTTAGCTGATACTCTTCCTGTTTGGCATACTGGATTCCGGTCTGCTTTGTCATAGTCATACCGGAAGACGATGCGGACACAACCGTAGTCTTCGTGGTCGACGTTGCTGCTGTAGCATCACTTTTGGAAATTGGTACCGCAGCTGAAGATGAAGCGACTGCGACTTCATGCTTCGGTGCGTCAAACGATTCCTGCTCGTACATGTCCATGTCGTCCTTTCCCGGCGACAGTGGCTCGGCAAAATCGTCCGTCACGTGAATGTCCGGTATGTTGTGGGAGGATGATTCGCGATATTCCAGCAGCAGCTGACTCTTGTTCGCCATGATTCGTTGCGCTTCGTCGCTTTGCTCGATCTCCGCGTGCACATCTTCCACGATCGTTTCGATGACGGACTGCGAGGGCGAGAAGGAATTGCGCCGGTCCAGCTCAAAGTCCTTCTCGAACACATCGCCCGCCTTTTTGTCCTTCTTTTTCGACTGCGACACAGGCGCACGGAATGACCGCGAATACTCACTTTCGTACCGATCGTAATCGGAATCGGATGATTCTTCTCGCGTTTCGTCACGCTCCGAGCACGACGGTTTGGACGCTTCCTGCGACAGTGACTCGTCCTGCGATTCGATCGAGTCTCGGTTCTCTCCCATTTCGGCCATAAATTTACCGGAAATAATGGAGGTGCTTTCGGTGCGCTTGTGACCACGCTTGCGAACCGTTTCTTCGCTTTCCTCACGCCCAGCCAGATCGCTGCTTACTTCAACGATTTCCGTCGTGGCTTGGGTGTTGAGGAAGTTTACATCACCTTCCTTTAGCACGGTCGAAGTGAGCGTGATGTCACCGATATATCCCGTCGTACCCGATGTGGTTGGAGTGACTGCGTCCAGCCCGATCTCTACGTGCGTTGATACCGACGGCCCGGCCGTCGTTTTTTCCGACAGGTTTTCCATGATGGTTTCCAAATTTGAAGCACTCGATAAACTTATCGACAGTATGCTACCATCTTCGAGGCTTGTGCCCAGCTTCGCATCATCCGCAGTTTCCGTCTTGACATCCTCCAGGCTGGTCGCCTGCATTGCTTCTACCAAATCACGGGCCGTCCCAATGCTGGAGCTGAGCAGCTTTTCTTCCTGAAGCTGCATCAACTCCGCTGCGACACTGCCTTCACGCAGCTCGCCAAAACGAATGCTCTCCTCGGTCATGGAATCACTCTTCAGCTCGGCAAAGTCCATCTCATGGGAACGTTTCATCGCTATCGGGATGCTGCTAGCAGCGGACGAAAGTTCCTCCTTGTCATCCAAGAGCAACATTTTATCGCGCAGATCGTCTTCCGAATCGTCGTGAATCAGTGCCGCATCGGACGAATCAAAGTCCACATCCATGGTGGATGGGACGAGCGTTTCTGTGGCCTCCGATTCAATGCTGGCTAGATTGCCGGAGCTTTCCGAGTCGAAACTCTTCATGCTGTCGTGCGAGCTCACCGGGTACGAGTGCAGCGTGCTAACTGCACTGTGATATTCCGTCCCGATGGAGGTGGGCACAATCGAGTGATCTAGCGCAGTCTCGTACTCCGACGATGCGTACGGCAATACTTGCTCGATATCGGACGAAAGCGGTCTGCTGCTATCCGTATGCTCAAAACTCTGATAATGGCTTTCGCCCGAGCTGTCCACATCGGTTGCCGACCATCTGCTGCCCTTGGCGTGCACTGCATGGGGACCGTGCCGTAGACGGGCCGACAAATCCAGCTGCGAGCTATCAGGCGATCCAGCAGTTGGTACTTCGTCTATTTTAATTGGTGGCCCGGCAACCACTGGCCTCGGTTCGGGTTCGGAAATACCACCCTCACTCACGATGGTGGTTGTGGTAATAGCTGCAGATGTTGCCGTCGAAACAGCGACCGCCTCCTCCTGATTGGTTTCGTAGATTGGATCTTGCACGTAGCGCGTCGATGGTAGAATCTTAAATTCAAACTCCGACGGGGATTGCTTAATGGGCGTACCGTCTGTAACCGCTTCGATCAATTCTTCTTGCACAGCGTCTAGCGATTCCTTAACCTCCTCGAGCGTCTTCGCAATGGTTATTTCGTCGATCGTCATCTGTGAGTACTGCTGCTGTGCGGTCGTATCGAGAATGGTTGCTTCTCCTTGAGTGTCTGAGTGTGACGCTTTCGTGACCGGTTGAGCGGTAGCCGTTACAGGCGAATGTACCACGGGCGGCTTGCTGGACGTGCGCATAACCATGTCTAGCTCCTTCAGCGAATCTAGCGTAAAGCCATCCTCCAGCTTGATCTGTTGTTGATACATCTCCAATGCTTCCCGTCGCGAATCGTCATCGGTGCCTTGGGAATCCTGCGAGAAGGTATATCCCTCGTTGTCGAATGCATAGTCTGATCTTTTCTCGGTGGTTGAACGGGTAATGATGTCGCTACTGCACTCCCCGATGAAGAACTTCGCCCCGGTAGAAATGTCCTCCTCGCTGGTGACCATCTCACTGGAATCCTTCTGTGCCACGTTCGATAAATCATCCGATGTGATCGAACCCTGGCGCAGACGTTCAGAATCAATAGAGTGGGCCGGCGTCGGTTCCGGGTACTGTTCGATCGAATCTTGATGGTCGAACGACTCCAGCAGGCTCGACCGAGTAGCTGTATCAGTGCGGGAGGATATGCTGGTGCGCGGTTTCGGTACCGGTTGCCCATCAAAGCTAGACGAGTCGCTTGGCTTTTCCAGCTCGGTGGACGTGACGGATGACGAATGTTCCTGGATGGAAGTAGCGGCCGCAGTAGTGACATGTTCTTTCCGTTCAAAATCGGTTGCGGAAGCAGCAATGTTAGCATCAGTGGTGGCAGTAGTACTTGCAGCGATAGCAACAGTGTTCGGGCCGCTAGCGAAAGCTTCAGAAACATCGCTAACAGGGGCAGCTTCTATGGTTTTAGATTCAATGCGAGATGTTGTCGGGGGTATGTTATTTTCTGTTTGTAGTTGCAAATCTGTTTCTGTTAATAAAAGAGGAAATAAAAGCGAGGTGAAAAAGCGTGTTAAGGTTGGCTTTCATTTGTTGTTCGAAGGTTTCATTATTTGTCACATGGCTGAAAGCGCAGCAAATGGCGCAGGCATGGCTTGAAAGCGTTGACCGAAATCGTTCGCGAAACACATCCCAGCTGGGGGCGTCATGAGTTTCCGCGTTTCAGTACTATCGCTTCATGCACACTATCCTTGCTCAGTGTATGTGTGAGTATATACGTGTGTGTGTACGTGTGTTTGTGTGTGTTTAAGAGAAAGAAATTATTAAACTGGTTCCTACTGTACAGAAAACTACCGTACTTGCACGTACAAGTTTTGAGGTGTGAAAACAGGTGTGAAGTTTCTGATTCTGATTCGATATAGAAGAATTTTGGGGTGCAACAGCAAGGTTGGTAAACAGGTTTAAAACAAACACAATATAATCCACTGTAGTATTGCTCGCAACCGCATGGAAAAAGAAAGGAAAAGTATAACCATAACTAAAATGCGAAATCACGGTCCTCGGAGTCGTGGAATCGGGAGATGTAGGGAAGTGAATTATTCGGGTGAATTATAACAGTTTGGCAAAGCATTTTTTTGGTAACGGATGTGCATGTGAACATTTCTTCACCAAACACTCGCTGGCAGCAGGATGATGAGCTAGATAGAGCATTCGGGTGTTAAGAAAAAAAGCGTAATGGAAGGAACAGTGTGTCTTGAAAATGGAGCTCCCGTTCGTTCCAGTTGTTTGTGAGTCATTAGTACATTCTCCTTACTTGTTGCACATAGGTACAGCGAGAAGGTAAGGCAAGCTGGGTCTTAGTAAAGAATAGTACAGTGATGTAATGTGGAACATAAATCAATCAAGCCTTCGCTTTCGTTTGTTTTTTGCTCTTCTTTTCAATGAAAACTCAACGAAAAGTGACGAAAAGTTGATGGCAAACAAGAAACCGAATGAAACATTTGCGAGCACGCGTGAATGACACCAGCAGCGAACGAACTACGGCCGATCCGTTCGGATGCAACACTGCTGCCCACGTAGTGGTCCATATGGGTGGGGCCAGTCTGTTCGCCGGGCTCGCCCGGGGCGCCACACGCAAACGCTTACTATCTTCGTGCAGCTTCATTAACATCTACCTTGCAGATCATTGTCGGGCGTGCTGGACCCGAAATCGCCGGTCGTCATGGATACGCTCTCGTCCCAGCTCATTTTGGAGTACTCGCTCTGCAGCATAGACACCTCGTCTTTAATCTGCGAGATCGCATCATCGTACTCTTGATTCTTATCGAGCAGCACTTCCGGGCCAAGGTCCGACGAAAGGCGACCGTACTTGCGATCGATTGTTTTGGCCCTTCGTGCCGCATCGACAGCGGCCTGTTCCTGGTCGGCGTGGGCTTTGCCATCGACCGGACGTTCATCGCCCATCGGTTTATTGTCATCGTCCGCACGACTAATGGCCGCACAAACCTCACCGTCTAACGGTGGGTCACTTTCAAACTTCACACCATTCGTATCCTGAACATCATCATTCTCGTTATCAACGTCGGGATCTTCCTCGGCAATGTCTCGCTCCGTGGTAGGGAGTGTCACAGACTGCCCATCGGTAGCGACAGCGGTCGCTCCGAAGGCGGTACCAAGCAGCAATGCGTCATACTCGGGATTGCTCATATTATCATCGAACGATTTGCCGGACATGGATTCGATAGTGGGCGATTTCACGACCGCATCTCCATCGGTAGACGACAGGATGTCGCTACGGATCGCGTACTGTTCGCTTTCGGACGGTGGCTGCAGATCACGATCGATCGTCATCGGACCCGGCTGCGAGCTGTTGACGATCGATACACTCTGCTCCAGCACATCGTCGATCAGCCGGCCTGCCTCCGACTTTACCAGCTCTAGATACTCATCGCCTGCAATGAGAGAAAAAGATCGGTATTGAAAGGGAAGCGGCAGCAGCAGCAGCAGCAGCAGCAGCAGCAGCAACAGCACTGGCAACGGCAGCGGATATCGCTCCATATTGCCCCAACTCGAGGAACTCGGTTGGTAAAGCCATTTGCCCTATGCAAAAGGCTGCCTATTGCCGCACAACATGATTGATTCCCAAATACGTGAGGATGATGATGTTGCATGATGGGAGTGCTACCGAATGATATACATGGGTGGAATGATGGACCGATTGTTTGGTGTGATAGGAAAACCAATTGGGGCTGATTTCGCATTTTAGTAAGCGGTTTTCAATTTTGTTTGGGTACACAGTTTGCACAATTTGTCGTGTGTACCGCGCTTAGTATAATGTGCTACTATTATTTGTAGATATTTAAATTAGCATTTCGAGGGAACCTTCCGCCATATTGTGAAGCCGTATTGGTGAGCAGAGTTTGTTCTTGTTCATTCATTTGCAACTTGAAAATCGCATTACACTCTGGAAACAACAGAAAGCAGCAATGAAAATGCAACGCATCAGTAACGCAACACCTCGCAAAGCGAACCGAATCGAACCAACGCCGATACACCGTCACCAGAATCAGAATTCATACCTTTTGCACACTAATATTTGCATCGACATCAAAACATTGTGTTTTTGTGTATTGAGTTGTTGCATTGTTCTTTTTGGTGGGTTGGGTGGCTTTGTACATGGTACATGAACCAGATGTGACACTGATTCGTATGTGTGTGTGTGTGTGTGTGTGTGTGTGTGTGTGGGGAGATTATGTATTACTTTGATAATTTATCATTGTAGTGAATGGATGGTAACTGTTGTTGGTGTGTTAGTGTTTGATGTAGTGTTTTTTGCTTGTGCTAATGTGAGTACTGCGTGCTTGCAGCAGTAGCGGAGCGTAAGCGCAATTGCAACACGTGGCCGGTATCACGCACAAGCGCACGGGGGCAAACCGAGAGACAAAGTCCGATAGGGATACCACGCTCTGAACCGTTGCGATGCCCGTGTGCCACCAGATCACAATACTAACCTTCGAATCTGGCCGACGGCTGCAATGCATCGTCGTGTTCGGTGTACGTATCTGGAATGCACAGATTGGAGAGAAGAGAGCAACAAAAGCACAATGATCAAACACACCGCACTTGGACACAGACGCACCGCAAAGGATCTCGTATGCACTTGATAGTGGAATGGAACAAGATGATCAAGGAACGGTAGGCAAAAGGGAGGCTGGGTGTACACTTACTGTAGAAACATTCAATGCTGGACGAGAATGCATGTTACAAAGGGTAGTTTCGATCATGTATGAAGAAGGAGTGTGTGTATGTGTGTGTATATATATATATAGAGAGAGATGAATGTTTCGACAGATTGGCACAACAGTGTTTGCGGGATGCAGTATGTGTTGCACTATGTACAGGAGTTTGAATGCGGGTGAACGATGGAGTTGGAAAAGAAAGAAAGTAGTTCTATCTAGACTAGCTAAGTTGCACAGTAGTATGCAAGGGTGCAGCGCATAACGTGTACGGTGCAAACAGAAGCCAAGAAATACCAACGAACACAATCTCAAAGCTTACGCATTACCTCATGTACGGCTGCTGGAAGCGCTTGGTGTTGAAACAAATGCATATGCAAATGCAAAACATAAAAACAAACAAAAGAAACAGAACGCTACGCGAACCACTAAATTACTGGCAATTTGAACGCGCAACACAGAACCCGAACGGGCAAGTGGCAAGCAAATGGCAAGCAAGCGTTGGCTTTCGTTGAAAGTGGAGCTGCTGAAACGCTACCCGACGCACGTCGCTTTTGGCGTACGACACGTACGTACATACGGTCAAGCAACGGAAAATGTAAAACAAAAACCAATTACCCTACCGTTCCCTTTTCGCTTCTTATAGGTCGACCTGCTGTAGCTGTAACGGTACGGAAAGATGTTCGAAATTAATCGTCATGTGGCTCTTCGTCCAGAAACTCAACGTCCGTCGGCATCTCCTGGCCATCGTTCTGCTGCGAACGCTTCATGTCCTGCCGATATCGCGACGGTGGACCCACGATCGCATCGTGAATTTCACAGCTACCACTTTCGTCTAGTGCGCGCCGCAACTCAAACGGCGTTGCGGTTTGGGCGCGCGAGATACTTTCCTGGTCGGCTGCGGTGCCAAGTTTCGTTGCATCGTCCTCATCCGAGGCGCCCTGTATTTCCTCACAGTCCGTGTGACAGTTGGCCGCGTCCGGGGTGGGCGACAGTCTGCGTATGGTCGGCGCCGGTGGGTGTATATCGTTTGGGTAACCGCCGCCCGATCGGCCACCCGAGTGCCGACCGCTGAGCCGTTCGCGCGATTTGATCGTGCTGCGAAAACCATCCGGACATACGGTTGGCGATGGAACGGTCCGTTCCGACACGTACTCATCGCCGGACAGGTACTCGATGTCGGTTTTGGCACAGTCCGCGTTTTGATGGGGCGGTACCTGAATCGTGGCCCGGCGCTGTTTCGAACGGTCGGTTGGAATGGTCGAAAAACCATCATCTTCCTCGCTTAGGTAGAGATCCTCGACGTCGGTAGTGGCAGGCCCGTTCTCATGCGCCGTAGCGCTTGTGTCGAGAAACGTCTTGCCCTTGTACGATTGCGGCGTACATGCGCTGCCTTTCGGTTTGCGGCGACGCCGCAGTTCGTTTGTGCCGAATGATACACTGCCGGTGTTCGGCTTGCTCTGGCCACGATCGAAGAAGATATCTTCCGTATCCGTCAGCGGATCGTGCGCTTGATCGATCCAGTTTTGCTTCGGCGCGATCGGAGTGTTTTCGCTCGCGTACACACTATCGTTGTCCATTTCGGGCAACACTTCGCAGGCATACTTTGAGTCATCGTACATGTTTTCATCGTCGTTCACATCCAGATCCTCGAAATCGGTTAGTGCCTGTTCAATGTCCGGTGTTTTCGCCAGCAGACAGGCATGGTTTAAGGGCATCACGTTCGACGTTTGCTCACCGGATCCGTCACCGCGCATGATCGCAATTTCGCGCGTCGGCGACGGCAAAAACGAATGCTCTGTGCCGCCCATATCAAGGTGCGCCTGATCATCGTTATCCTCATCGCTGGTGTTGAAATCTTCCACATCAGTCAAACCACCACACTTACCACCGCGTGCAACGGCACGTGGAATAAGCCGTCTGCTTGGTTTCGGTGCATCGTTATCACTGTCCGAGGAATCCAGATTTTCAACATCCGTTAGCGCATCATCCGCGTTCGGCTGACCTACGGACAATGTGGACGGACGGGACGAGCTATGCTTTTGCTTGGTCGGCTCGTCGATATCTACGTCATCCGTCACGAAGCAAATGTTGATCTCTGGAAACGTTGTGGATTGTTCAGCTTCATGATCGCTAGCTTCCATGGTGATTTCTTCTGCTTCGAATACGGATATCGGCCCCGGTCTGGCGCACGCTGCAGACTCTTCATCCGAGACAAGAATGTTTTCACAGTCGGAAGTGTTCCGATTCTCCGCGGGTACGGCTCCCTTTCGCAGCGGTTTCCGATGACGTACCACCTTACACTCCGGCTCATCGGAATCCGAGCTGCTGGACTGTGCCTGTTCCGCTCGGGGCATGTGCTTGTCCTGGCGGCGCCGGACAGCATTGTGAATGTCCACCATGCCATTGTCTGCGTCAACGCGCATCAGAATATCGTCCGGACAGTCGGGAACCATACTCTCGACATCTTGCTCTTCATCACCCGACATGGCACAGTCTTCACAGTCCGTCAGTGCCCCGCTAATTTCTGCGCACACTTTGAGACTTTTACTGGCACTTTCGGTCGCTTTGGAACAGGAACGGGTTAGAATCTTCGGTTTCGCACCGCGCTGATCCGACTTCGTCATCTCGTCCACATACCCTTGGTCGAGAAAATCATCCAGCGATATCTCGACCTCACGGGTAGGTTTTTTATCCCGTTCCTCTTCGTCGGACGTATCGCTACAGTCTTCAACGTCCGTCACTGCGCCAGCTAGCGGTGTTTGCAGTGCCTCCAGCAGGGACAAACTATTGCACGCTGGCGGAATCGGTGTGGAAGATGTGGCTTTTCGCTCGCGCTGTCCTGCATCCATAATAAGATCTTCCGTGTCGGTAAGGGCATCTTCAATGTTCATTTTATTCGTTGGACTTGATGAGCTTAAATCTTCGTCGTCCGAACATTCCTTTGTGATGGATATTAGCGGAATGTCTGACATCGTTGCTAGTGTCGCGTATGCTTCGTTGTCGTACAGTACAGCCTTGTGGTCGATCAATAGAAGCACATCAACAAGACGATCGGTTCGCTATCCTGCTTGTTAGTTGCACGGTAGAACAGGTGAAAAGAAGACAAGTAAAATGGCACAAAGCAAACATAAGTAAATCATAAAACAGCTTAAATAAAGCACATTGGGGGAAAAAACGCAACAAAAACTGAAGCTAACACCAATCCGAAAAGGCATCCTTGCAAGGCAAACAGTACAGTGACATAGGCTAAGTCAAAATGCTGGTTTTTTTTTGGCAGAAACTATCACCACATACACAAAGACGGCTACAGAGAACGGCCACGATCTATCTGACTACCAGCCGGCTCGAGATATTTTTCGCGTTGGGATCTTTCTTCGTGCATTAGATTAAGGAATCGAATAAGCCTTCAATAAATCCATTATTGCAAAAGGTTTGATAGTTTGTGTGTGTGTATATGTTTTACATCATTTTCACGTGAGAGTGAGTAATTGCCGCTTTCTAGTAGTCAGATACGTGGCACATCGCGGCTAATAGTACGAAGCGTTTCTGTAAATTTTCGCCTCCTCTCCGTTCAACGTTTTACACCTTGCCATATCATATATGTATATATATATAACGAAACGTTTTGAGACATAATACTGCTATAGTTTCCTTCCATTCGTGACCGTCGGAACAGTTGTGTAAAATGGAGTAATTTTGACACGTGGTGGAGCGACCGAAAAATGGAAAATCAAAAACAGATCATTGTAAACAGTAGTAGGCACGCAATTTAGCGACAAACGAGCGAGCGAATGAGCGAGTGCGAAACGGAACCCGAAGTATAAGAAGTACCAGCGCATACAAAAGGTAGCTAAACCGTGGAACCAGAAAACCAGAAAGACAGGCAACCCGACAGACTGACCACTATAATAGTATTATGTCACGTTACGAAGGGCGGGAAAAATGGTGTACGGTCGTACATGAGTGTCACATTGAGGGTGACGTCATGCCGCATTCCGCCAGGGGTTTGGTATAACGATAGCTGGTATAAATACGATTGCATAAGTATTGTACGAAATATAAGAGATAGATAACATATGGGATGGACGATTAAAGAGAATGCAATTGGATTGTTGATATTTTTTTAAGTTTAGTTTAGTTTTGTTTGTTTGTTTGTTCATAAAGCAGATTTACCTGGAAACATAGAACTATCGTAATCAAATTTATACTTCATGCGTGGCGGTGTGGAGGCCCGGAAGTCTAGTATCGGAGAGATGCTACTTTCGAGCACGATTCCATCGAGCGACGCAGTTAAACGCCGGTCACCAAATCCAGCCACTGGCGGCAGCTGATGCTGCTGCTGCGACTGGTAGTGCTGCTGGTGGTGATAGTAGTACAAGTCGCTGTCCTCCGAAGTATCCGGTAGCTCTTGGCTGGACGCTGGCGGATCGGTTCGACTCCAGATGTCCGATTTGCGGTATTTCGGCTCGGCGGGTGAATGGGTACGAGCGCGCTTGCCGGAGGCAACAGCATGCTTGGATGGGCGCGCTGGATGATGAGGATGGTGAACGAGTTGGTTCTTCTTGCTCGTCAGCGTTGTCATGGTCGTCACCGCAGACGAGGAACTCGTTTGCTTCGGTGAACCCTCGGGACTGACAGATTGCTTCAACTTACCGGTAGCGTCACTTTCCTGCTCCGAAGAGGAGGAAGGCAACGCGATCGAATCTGACAGGCTCGAGTCCGTCGTTTCTATAAAGTTCATGTCTACGTCATTGTACCGATACTCATTGACCCTACGATACAGCTCATGTGATGTGGACGGTTGTTTGTAGATCACTTCTATCGATTTGGACGAATCGATCGTTCGAGTAAATACTTCGCTGGTAAGAACATTTGTACTGTTCGAGGAACTTTTGTTCAAGCGGCTTGGACTGGAAGGAAGTGACGACGGTACTTCGGCATGATCGAATGTAACTGCATCTTTGTACGAGTAGTGCATGGCAGATTTACAGCGATACACATCGTCAAGTATCTGCTTGGAGCTTTCCTTGCGCACCGTGCTTGTTACCTTTGGGATGGACTTTGTGATCAATTGGACAGCATGATCCTTTTTTAGTGCAGCTTTCTCGGACGTGTTTGTCGGTTTGTGCATTTTCTGTTCACCAGACTTTGGGACCGAAAGCGGTTTGGACTTTGATTTCGGTACCCTGCTCGGAGACAGTGTCGAATCTTGCTTGCTTGATTGAACCTTCACAGGAATCAAGCTTTTGTTAACACGATCTTTGCTTATCTTAACGGCGGCGGGCAATGTGGACTTGGTGAC
>CM032177.1:394893-535567 GCA_018908115.1 Anopheles rivulorum
TAAACCTGAAACCGGTCCCATCCGACTGGTCATCGGGCGACGGACCAGCTAACACCTAACCGTCCTGTCGGTGGGGTTAAAGCAAATAAATTAAGCGCGAATGCTTTTAGCGAAATTATTAGCACAGTTCGCTTCGAACGTGTCTCTAAACATTCTCTTCTTTACCTTGATGTACCACTCTCTGCCTCCTTTTTCTTAGCTGACCTTATTCGGAATCGTTTCTGTACAGGGTGGACCCATTTAACAGTTTAACTGATGATCTTACAATTCGAACGGTGTAATCTCACCTGGGAAACGATATGTACTGGAATACATATCCAATGTTCTGTTGTGAATTAATTGGAATTCTCTTCCCGGAAGAGCTTGTTTTGATGGAAAACAATATCTCTTTACACGACGAAAAGTTTATAGTGTTATAGCAAAACAAGCATATTTATCTGCATGGAAGTAACGTTCACTATGACTAGCGATTAATTTATGAGACTTAGATCGTAACCCTCGCAGCCGATTAAACACTCTGGCAAACTATGAAAAACCTTCTCCTTGCAGCGTGTTGCATTTCGGTTTTCTGACATTTTCCTACAGAAAATGTCAAAACTCACACACTCACACTGGTTTGTCTTTCGTCCCATAAAACGCATCGAAGAAAGTGAGATTTAGGAACTAACACGCTCACGCGCTCACCTCGCAGGTCAACTCAATTTGACCTCACCCGTGTTGGCGCGAGCCCATCCCCACCTTCACTATTGCCCGACATGTCATAATTTATTTTCACCGAGTCCACCTTGCATGCCGGCACATGCGTACGTACCCGCCGGCACAGTTTAATTCGAAAGACTAAAGCCACCGGAACGGTGGAGCGCTCGACGCTATCCGTGCGGAGGATAATTAGAAAGTCCTCTCCGTACTGGTTGATGGTTGTTGATATTAAGGTTAAAGATGCCCTACGGCGTGCGAAGGAACTGCACGGCCACGGGGGAAGCTTTCATCGTTCCCAAGACGATTGTGAGAACGTATGAATCATCCAAAATTGAGGCACGCCGACCGACGGCCGGAAATCGGCGACATTTTAATAAAGTCTTTGATCTAGTCGATGAATAATGTGCGAGCAATTTAAATGAACGCTTCGGCTTGTCCATATATTTACCGTCCCGTTGCACGTTGTTGGTAGTTACGCAATTAGTGTTCCTTATTAAACGATTGTTGAGATTATCATACCAGTTTATCATACACACCTGGATTGGCCGCTTTGATCAAGCGTCGTCGGTAGGGCGATATGACCAAGCCAGTATGATGTGTGTGATTGGAATTGAAATGAAGGAAAGCTTCACATTATTGGTGCATTTGCTGTGCATTCACTGCGCGTTCGAATGTATTTCCTTGCGCAGACGCCAACCGAATGCTAGCGGGCGCATTTGTTGTGACGAATGCATCGGTACACCTCAGTGCACCATTTTGTCGTTTGTTTGTTTGTTTGCTTGTTTTTTTTTTTCTTAAATAAAATCCATCAAATGGGTCAGCAGATAGCAGGAAACGCGACTGAAGCACGCCCCAGCTACTGCTGTCTTCATGTGCTCTTGCTATCCCTTTCTTTCACTTTCTATCTCTCGATCGAATGGACCAACGCCCGTACCGACCTGGGCATGCGTATCGATTACTGTGACCGAACTCACTGATTTATGGGTGGTTAATTAATTGCAGCAAACTGTCAAACCGAAGTCCGATTAAAATTCAATAATATTACGAATCACGGTGGCTTGATGCCGGAAAGCGCGCGTCAAACCCTTACGTAGCGGGTCCAATGCGAGAAGCGAGCGAAGCTGAGACAGCCACAGCCGGTAAAGTGTGCAAACCGAGTGACTTGCGCTTGCGGTTAGGAGACGAACCTGTTCTACACACTCGTTGGTGATCGGAATGATATAATTAACGTGAAATAAGCTATAGCGCGATTTGCTGGAAAAGCCCAACGGAATGGTATGAGGAAGTTCCAGGTAGGACGAACTTCCACCGCCTTTTGCACGCGATCAACGTCTGAACGGGTCCGATCGGCACGGGTTAGCCCAAGATAGCTCCACGAATGCACGAGAACCGAAGCCAACCGAGATAGAGAAAACAGTTTTGCAGGAATTAGCTTCTAATGAGGAAGACAATTTCTTGTGAATTTCATTACATTTAGTTTTTTGTTTCCTTTTTGCCCGGTTCGCGTACCCGTGGTCCCGGTTTTTTGAAAGAGGTATATCTGTATGCTGCGCGCTTGTTTGACGTGGATCGTCAACCTAGAACTGGATTAATCGATAACCATATTTGTGCAAATGTGCTGCCCTATATGCTCGTTTCACAAGCCGAACAGACGTTTGCTTGATGTAACGTAACGAGATCGTTGTTGTTTTTTCGACCAGCAACAACCTATCGGTGTAGCATTCCGTCGATCGACGGAATGTGATAAAACGGTTCATCCCCGCGTGGTCTAACACAATACCACCATAAAATCATGCAAGACACCGGCCATTTGGGAAGACCGTCGCATACCTTTACCATTGGACATACGGCAGAGGCGACGGTGTTTGTCCCATGCCGAAGACGTGACGGACAAAACCTACATTACACCGACCAGTTCCAGTGTTCGCCCTGCTGGTCTGTAGGGATGTGGTACGAAAATTAGCATAGTGATCGTTTCGTTCAACCCAAAACATGGCCAAATTTCTATAAAAGTGGTGTTTATTATTTTTCTCCCTTTGGCAAAGAACACATCCTCACCACCGCGGGGCATCCGCTATCTGGCTCGTTTTACGTCCGATTGTATACGATACGGAGCGAAAAGGTTCTGTGTGTTCTTCATTCAAACAATTTCACTATAATGCGAGCAGGACCACCAGGCTACAGTTTGGCTCCGTGGGCGAGAATCAACCCTGATTAGGTTCCAATTTTTGTGTTGTTACTTTATACGCGATGCTCGCTCGGGAGTTGATTGAAAGTTTTGTCAGGTTTCGTCCCGCTCGATCGGCCTAATGGATCGACCAGAGCCTGAATGTTCGTTTATCGTAGCGTCATTTAACGACGGTGTTTATTCTACCGGTTTGCTCACTCCGGTTTAATGCGGTGAGAATAAGGTAGGATTTTTTTTATCAATAACTGCCTTACTTCATCAGCTAAGGCCACGCGGCGGTGTGTGCGAACACGCAACACCGTAAACTGTCCGGCACTGTAAAATGTCGACGAAAATAACACAAAATGTGCAAAAGATTATTACGAAGTTCGCTGCCAATGTTGATGCTGATACTGTTGCTGCTGATGATGATGATGATGATGATGATGATAATCATGTTCATAAAATTTGATGAGAATACTCGTTAATTATATTGTTGAAATCGAAAATCACTGTGGCTGTATTAATTCTTTGCCCTTGCTGGCGTTTCGTACGACATCGGCGTACACGGACCACGTGAAGATGCGAGCAAAATAATCCATTTCGTACCAAGGTACACCGGGAAGCGGTTGTTAAATAAATCTGTTCCAGCACCAAATACCGGCGACGTTGATTATATCGCCAATGAGCTGGGAAAATTAAAAACGGGCACGTAACGATGTGTGATATTAATTTCCTATTTGCATTTAGGCGTCCGATCAAGGTCATCCTGTATTTGCTGGAACTAAAAACCAAGTTTACCCGCTTGGTGAAGCATCCATCGATCGATTGTCGAGCCGACATCATTTGTCATGTCGGGGCTCAGGGTCGAATTGGTTCTTTCTTGTCACAGAACGAAGCAGTTAGAATTGTAACGATTGCAATACAAAGCCGTTTCCGATCGACCAAACGGCTGCCATGATTGGAATGCCGTTGCAGTCACCTTACGCCCATTCGCCTGCACTTGAGTGTGCCGAAGCGAGCTCAAACAAACCTGTCAAAATTATAAACGGTTTCGTGACACATGAGAAACACCCCGGTGCCGGTGCACTGATTCACACGTCACAAACAGGCGGACGTGTACTTTACCAGAGGCGGCGAAACGCTTCCAACTCCAACTCCAACTCCCACTCCAACGCAAACAATCGAAACGGATCGCGAAGCGCTCGTGAAGCGATATGCAGTTTAATTTCCACTCAAAAACCGGTGCGTGGTTCTCATTTTCGGAACGTTGTCGAACGTTTTGTACAAACAAATTAGTGACGGCTACTTTACCACTCATATGAGCCCCGGGTTGTTTTTTTTTTGTTTGTGGTTCTTCACCGTTCTCCACTACTATTTTGCTTAAGAGCAAGCCCACCCAATAGCCCAAAATCGTACGAAACCACTTCAGCCCGGCCGATGTGGACACGCAAATCGCACCACTCAAAAGTCGTCGTCGACGCTCTGTCTATGCATGCATGCCCGATGGAATTCGACGATCGTTTACCAATCGATCAGCGATCTGCAGCTTCGATTGACAGTTTAACCTTCAGCTTTCCACTCAGCCTACTCGGTGAAGGCGCAAATACAGCGCAGAGGTTCAATCAAGAAGTTTTGTCATACACCGTAACTGCACGCATCGATGGATCTTTTTTGGAACGATTCCTGCCAAGTGTCAAGCGTACGCTGCAGACCGTACGATGGTCGCTTTTTTGTAGTGTGAGCCATGATTTTCTCACGATTTTGCCATTAAACGCTCGGTGCCGTTGGGAATTCATTCGTTTACCTCGGTTGCGCACGGGTTCGGTGCAGGAATCGTTCGAGTGAGCTAATATTATTAATTCAAATTATCTGCTCCTAATTGATCGTACCTGCGTTGTGCTTGCCTGCCGAATGAAGACGCCGATGCTGCTCTTATGCAAGCTGCTATCGAAAATGGCAAACGTTGTAACAGACGCTGTTGACAAACGGTAACCGCAGTACTCGCAGCCATCACCATCAGCACCTCTGAGCAGTCTCATCGAAGGCAAGCGATCATCAGCGATCGGGTGTCTTTCAAGGTCTTGGATGCTGCATCAAACGGCTCAAACTGTCCGCAACTTAGCAGAGCTGGCTCGGGTTCGGGCTGTGTGTAAATTACCGCGCATATTGAACAGTTCTCATCGGCGGCCCTACTACACCTCAGACCGGGTGCAAAACCGCAATTATGAATCGTAATCATTTTTTTGCCATCTTAATTCGTACTCGCCACCAATGAAGAAATCGACGGCGATGTGTGTCGTTTAGGGGGGTTTTTTTCCACGAACGAGACAATTTTATGCATCGAAAGAAACTTGCAAAAGTGAAGCGAAAGAACACAACGCTGAACAATGAAATACGAATGCTGGAAGTGATCGTATTCAAAGTGAATGCGTTAACGTGCGGTTTTACAAACGGCAGGTTTTTTTGGAAACTGTTTTCATGCCGCAAGCAATCGCATTTTATGAGATTCTTGATCTCCGTGATGCTGGGACTCGTTTCAGACTACGCTTTTAAACAAGATGAACTTCTTGGAAATATCAATATCAATTGAAGTTGGACATTCTAATATCAGTAGGGTGTAAAATCGGCTGGTAGGAAGTCAAATTATGAGAATCAAATTTCAATTTTACCAATCTAAGGTTCAATTTCCCGCATAAGAATTAATCGTGAAACAGAGTTTAGTTTATGCATCAATCGATTATTGAAATTTATTACCTAGGAAAATAGCAAACATTTACAAAACTGGAGCAAAGCTGTCTGGAACTCCTGGACTGGAAGAAATCATGTTCAAATGAAATCCAAAATCACCTACTATTTGCATTAAAATGAACAACTCTACTGTGTAAAGTAAACTACACTAGACCAGCAAAAACGCATACTAAAAAACCTTTACCATTGCCTTTTGTACGATTTTTCCTTCAAGTGAATTATTTAACCTTGAATGACATCGATACATATTCCATCATTTGCAAACAGGATTCATTCTTTTTCTTCGTCGACCGCTTCAGCTTACTAACATGCTGTACGAATATATAATTCCGTTGAAACGGTAATAGCACACCTTGAATGCTATCAACAGTTGCACCGCGATACATAAACAAAGCTTAGTGACAATTTGCAGCCACTCCACATCCATAATGAAGCCATAAAAAGCTGCTGAATAAACCTCCGCACAATGTCACAAAAACAAAACAAAACCGAACGACTTGCACGCCGCCGGAACCACGACGAACCTTCCACATGGAACAAATTTAACCTCCCCCTTCCGAAAGGATACGAAACTGGCTAAAACTGCGCTGGAACGAGCTTGAGTACCGCGAGCAAACGCATTGTACGCAACGTGACATTTAGTAACATTTTTCTTCCTTCATAAACGAGGTCAAACGAGCGAAAGCAGCTGTGCGCGCAGAAGATTGAAGGCATTAAATTTAAAACAAAATCGCATCAAACTGGGATAGTTAGTCAACGGGCGGGCGATATAGCAAAAACACACTTTACCGCACAGTTTACGAGTAATAAAGAGCGAAAAAAGAAAATCCCACTCATGGAAAAGGTTAATGAAATCCGCTAAAGGGAATCGCACTAAGGTGGACCACCGCAATTAACCTGATCAACGCCAAATTGGGTATATGTTCCAGCAGCATTCTGCACAAGTGAAAACGAAATAACAAAACCAGGCCAGAAGCAGCCAAAATTGAGTCACATCGGTCAACGTGAATCGGTTCCCGGGGACCCCAATGGCAACCCAATGCGGGCTTGACAGCTGGCACGTTTCGGCAAGACATTTAGCAATGGCCACGCAACAAGAGCAACAACAACAGCAACAAAAAAATCCCGGCAACCGTGTCTGTACATCCAAAAGTGCATGTTGAAAACACGGACATCGATCCCGTTGGATGTGAAATGCGCAAAGTGGAAGGCAAGAAAAAAAAACAAGGCACCACATCGCATGGAAGTGACTGGAATCAGGTTCTAAATCACGATTCTCTTCTCCCCGGTTGGGTTTGGCCCTAATGGATTGTCGTTGTCGGAATTGTTTTTTCTTGCTGTTTTGGTGTTTATTTTTCCCGTCTTCTTGTTTGTAGGCGTTGTACCGATGGTCGTTAATACCGGTAGCTCTAGGTTCGACCAGGAAAAAGGTGGCACCAGTTCAATTCGTTCGGTCACTCCCAAAGATGGACGTGTGTTGTTTCAACATTGCCGTTAGGTTCTGGAAAAAAAAGTTTAACAAGGAACTCAAACGAAAAAAACAACACACACACACACACAAAATCGCTCGCGAATATCCATCCAACGATTCGGATCACCGGCCCGCGTATACAACGCTCACGAAACACTTCCTCTGTCCTGCGCAACTTGCATCGCGCTTAACCAGAGCAAGCAGAACGTGGAGTGGATTCTCGATCCTTCCTTTCGTGTGCCTTCCCTAACGCGCACCCGATCCACAAGGGAACATAAAGTTTTTGTTGCTTTTTTTTTTCGTACACGATTTTACCTTTTCGCATCCTGTCCAACATAATCCTCGCGTGGCTGAACACGGCCAAACCCGCGCCGACCATCGCGCGATTGCAAATGATCGCAGAAAAAATCGCTGCGCTCCGGATCGCAATCCCGATCCGCGTGACCACGAACCTTGCAAACACCGCATGACCGGTTTTCTCGGGGATCGGGTGTAACCTGCGCTAGAAAGAAGATACCGGTAACTCCAGGACTCCAGTTCTCCACCGTCCTGTTTCCTGGTTATCCATCGGCAAAGTGAACCGAATATTTGCAGCAGTACGGGAAGCGTAAGGCATGAATNCTAAAGGGAATCGCACTAAGGTGGACCACCGCAATTAACCTGATCAACGCCAAATTGGGTATATGTTCCAGCAGCATTCTGCACAAGTGAAAACGAAATAACAAAACCAGGCCAGAAGCAGCCAAAATTGAGTCACATCGGTCAACGTGAATCGGTTCCCGGGGACCCCAATGGCAACCCAATGCGGGCTTGACAGCTGGCACGTTTCGGTAAGACATTTAGCAATGGCCACGCAACAAGAGCAACAACAACAGCAACAAAAAACTCCCGGCAACCGTGTCTGTACATCCAAAAGTGCATGTCGAAAACACGGACATCGATCCCGTTGGATGTGAAATGCGCAAAGTGGAAGGCAAGAAAAAAAAACAAGGCACCACATCGCATGGAAGTGACTGGAATCAGGTTCTAAATCACGATTCTCTTCTCCCCGGTTGGGTTTGGCCCTAATGGATTGTCGTTGTCGGAATTGTTTTTTCTTGCTGTTTCGGTGTTTATTTTTCCCGTCTTCTTGTTTGTAGGCGTTGTACCGATGGTCGTTAATACCGGTAGCTCTAGGCTCGACCAGGAAAAAGGTGGCACCAGTTCAATTCGTTCGGTCACTCCCAAAGATGGACGTGTGTTGTTTCAACATTGCCGTTAGGTTCTGGAAAAAAAAAGTTTAACAAGGAACTCAAACGAAAAAAAAACAACACACACACACACACACAAAATCGCTCGCGAATATCCATCCAACGATTCGGATCACCGGCCCGCGTATACAAGGCTCACGAAACACTTCCTCTGTCCTGCGCAACTTGCATCGCGCTTAACCAGAGCAAGCAGAACGTGGAGTGGATTCTCGATCCTTCCTTTCGTGTGCCTTCCCTAACGCGCACCCGATCCACAAGGGAACATAAAGTTTTTGTTGCTTTTTTTTTTCGTACACGATTTTACCTTTTCGCATCCTGTCCAACATAATCCTCGCGTGGCTGAACACGGCCAAACCCGCGCCGACCATCGCGCGATTGCAAATGATCGCAGAAAAAATCGCTGCGCTCCGGATCGCAATCCCGATCCGCGTGACCACGAACCTTGCAAACACCGCATGACCGGTTTTCTCGGGGATCGGGTGTAACCTGCGCTAGAAAGAAGATACCGGTAACTCCAGGACTCCAGTTCTCCACCGTCCTGTTTCCTGGTTATCCATCGGCAAAGTGAACCGAATATTTGCAGCAGTACGGGAAGCGTAAGGCATGAATAGAGGGCAGAATGGTCCCGACACGCGGAAGTAGCACTGACACCGGGGTAACATAACAATTTCGTCCCGGACCGCAATTGTGACGTTGGGTTTTGTGATTCGTTAGCACACGGCTTATGCTTTCATTCTTGGTGAGCTTTGGTGGAATTTTCAATTTCCACTTAGACCACACCTTGGCCAAACGGTACAAGACAAGGTTGATACTGATTTTCAATTGTCTAGTATCACCAGTACTCGAGTTGTTCGGCGCTCTACAAAATCGAAACTTCCGGGTATTTGGTAAAGGAACACCTAGATATATATAGCCCTGAAACACACCCACCAGCCGTATGGATGAATTCGCTTAAATTGGCCATGTTCTTGACTCCGTTCCACACTCCATTTGCTCCTCCTAACGCGCTCAGACTTATAAAACTGGAATAAAATTCGTAGGGTAACAGTATCTCACATACGTGACCGAGATCAGGTGGACAGGTAAATGCGCGACCCGTGTATAACATGATTTGCCAAAAAATCTGTACTATTCCACGTCCAATAATAGTAATGACTAACTAACCATAACCTCGAAAACGACAGCAACGGTCAGTTGGCCAGCTTGATCAACATGACGACGGCCATCCAAGAGCGTCTATTAATCTTAGCCATGATATTAACGGCCAACACGCGCACATACATACCTTGGGAGTACCTATTGTCGACCGCTAAAGTTTAACTCTGCTGCGACAAACAAACTCACACACACACACACACACACAAGGAACGAGTTACTTAGCACAACACGCAAAACACCGCTACCAATGGAAAGATTAGCAATTACGCAAAACGATTCGCGGTAGAGGCTTGACATATGAGTTCCTGCGGTTCTGCGCAACCCGTACAACCTTAACCACCATACCTTCCGCCGCTGAACTATTCTTGCGGCATTCATCTCGCTGGAGCTTAGTTTGCAATTTTGGAGGCAGTAACCACACGGTCGAACAATGCAAATCGCGTGTGCAAAGATGTGATTTTTTGTTTGCGCGGCTGTTTGGTGTTGAACGTCAGAGCACAGCGAAATCGACCATGAAATGTCACAACAGATTAACGGTAGCTTTGTGGTGGTGCCTTCTGGTGGTGGTGAAGCAAGTGGTTCAAGTTGGGGAAGACTGGAAAGGGTTAGTAGAAGGTGCAAAGGAAAACTGAAACAGCTTCACTTTACTAGCTTAGATGTCCTAATGTTTTTGGCGGAATTTAAAAAAAATATATTGTAAAATCTACTCAAGGATCCTAAAGACTATCGTAAGACCTTACAAAAGTGAGCTTCTGATGCTTCTTCAATGTTAGCAGTTGTCAGGTCTTCTATTTTATTATCAACTAACCGGTCTACACCACCAAGATAGATTGCATGGAGCATAAAATGGGGTGATTTATGTGTTGCATACGCTACGTGCTAAACATGAACTCATTTTTTGCGAGAAAAATCATCTTGTTGATGTTTCTAAGGCTTCAAGATGCAGGTCTAACCTCACGGTTAGACAAACAAACCGAAGGTCGAGTGTTTTAGTGAAATGATGAAGTACGATACTAATCTTAACGAGCCTTAACGCAAACATTATATCAGCGCAGCTAGTGCAGGGTGCCCGGTTTACGATCATCTTGCTTCGATGGGTAATAAAAGTAAAAGTCAAAGTCATGTCAAACAAATTACACCGTGTCGTGCACGTATCATTGCGCCGTACAGCGATCAATCCGCTTCATGCCAGTGCTCCACCCTGGGAAGGTGATCAATCTTTCCATTCAGCTGCAACTGCTCGAATAATGGATTCTGCATGGTTTAGGACATGGTTGCTATCGCCCAAGCAGAACCAAAAACAAAAAAAAAAAAAGACAGAGAATGGGGTCAGGAAAAATTCCTCCCCATTTTACACCGCTCGTTTTGCCGGTGCGGCTCGCTCGGGATGCTGCAAACATTATCAACATTGTTGCAATTATACATGGCTCGGGCGGCTTTGAAGCGCGCGCACTGGTCGGCACAGTTCGTGCCGTAAACACGAGAATTAAGATCATATTTCTTATGTCCCACCCACACTCACGGCCACGTCTAGCTCCTCCACACTGTACGAGCGTTGATCCTTCTCGGGGGGGGCGGGTGTGAGTAGCGCTCATCGATCGCAGCAGATAAAATGTCGGATTAACACTCGGAAATGGCACACTTGGCAAAAGCGAGCGCACCGTTTTGATGACTTGCTGCCCGGGCAAGTATTTAGATTTGCGCGTAAACTTGCCCATTTAAGCACCGTGTGCAATTTAACACTATGCACAAACAACAAAACGTGCGCCACGCCAGTATCGTTTGACGTGGCTTCGCGCGTACTTCACAGCAGGCGCATGTGATCTAATGCGGTGCCGAGGCAAAATTAGTCTCCCGTTTTGCAGCCCCGTTCTTGCGATATAATAGCTAATGACCTGTTTTGATAGTGACTAATTTTCCACATCGATGTCGATAGCTCCGAATCGCCGTTCGCATGATCTTTACAGCGACCAACCTACCGATAGCCGACAACGACGCGGACCACCGACATTAAGAAACCAGCAACAGAACAAGCAGCTGTTGATCACTGCAAAAATAAAAAAAATTAACCGTCTATGCCAACTTCTTTTTTCTGCCACACCATTTCGCCATAAGCGCACCCTCGATGCTGGCTCGATGCTGCAAGCGAACGTAGCGTAAATGGGATGAATTTGTTGCCCTTGTTCCAACGGCCCATTGCCGAAGGTTCAACCCCGTGCGGAACAATGCACCGAATGGCCTTATTAGAAAGCTATAATTGATCCACTAGGCGTTGGGCGCTTTTGTCACTCGTTTGCTGACAAATTACCGAACGGGATCCAACATTGCAGCAACACGGGCACCGTCCCACAGCACGATATATGCTTGCTTCATAAACCAGCGCCATCGTTCTTAGTCGCGCGAACGCTGATCTTAACAGCCGATCAGTCGATAAGCAAGGAATCCAAACAGACCGTGCGCGCCCGAGTTTCAGCCGAGTCGTACGATGTTGACCATAATTGGACACAGGCTGGTCTCTATGCCGCTGATCCAAATGTTCCGATTGCCGTTCGACGACACTCGGTTTCCACCGATACGGTGAACGACGCTAGCGAGAAGGAAACCTTATGTGCGAAGGTTTGCATGCAGGCAGAAGGAACAAACGCCACGCGATACACCGAAGATGCTCGTGAAGAATGTTAATGCAAAACCTTCGAGCTGTGTGTACCAGCTTACTATTCCCATTAGTGGACAAGTTGGGCGTGAACGTTTGATTGATCGCTGGAATAAAACAAAAAAGGAACTCCAGTTTCTCATTAGCTGCTGCTAAACCTGTCGCATCCACGCCGTCCACGAAAACGCTCACATTCGCTGCATGCTACCGGCGAAGGTGCGCATCACGGGACACGGCGCTTATCCGGGCGAGCAAATCGTGCGATCAAGACAGCAAGACAACACCTTGCGATCACGTTGGTATTCGTCTTCCTGCTTTTTGGCCTGAACATGTTTATAGGTCACACGGGCACACCGTGCCCGTTAGGTTTTCGATTCGCCCACCAACGAAAAATGAAAAACTAAACCCCCGGCACGGAATCGATCACTGGTTGAGCGGTCATAAATAATTCATTTTTTGCGCTCCCTCATCCCACACCGACGGCCCACAAAAATGGTTCTAAAACTTTCGCATAAACAAAACCCGCATCATCGTTTGTGTGCGCCGTTGGAATTAAAATAAAGCAACATTCGCGAAATTGCTTCCAATAGCTGGCAGGAAAGAGAGTCACTGCGTCGTATCTACCTCATTCTACCTGTGGGAGTGTGTATTTGGGGTTGTTGTTGTTCTCATCGTCACTTTTACAACCAACCCCGTTTTGTGACCGTAAGGCGAGCGAACAAAACAAAACTGATGCCACGGGCATACCAAGGCAACCACTAGTCCTGATGAGGGAGCCACTCCTTAGAGAGAGAGAGAAAGAGATAGGGAGAGAGCGAGTGTGTGTGTAGCTTCCCATTCGTTGGCATTCCGCGTTCATCGACACCCCGTGCCCAAAGCGGCAGGTGACTTATGGAAACCGATTCTCGACTCTCGACCGACTATCACGGGTCGTGTAAAACGGTCGCCGATAGTTGCTCCGCGATCGTTTGTGCTGTTTTTGTTTTTGTTTTTATTTTTATTTTTGTTTCATTCGGCAAGATAAATCTGCAACCGTTGCGCTGAAAGATTGCCGTCACGGTCGTTCCCATATTCGCCCCGTTGTCACAATGCTTTTGCTGGCCTTCTAATAGCTGCAAGGTGTCCCTCCTTTTCCAGTTGCGGCATTGCAAAGTGCAGACAGGCACGACATCCGTACCAGCAGCCGGTAGAGAGTGTTGCGTTGGCTGGCGAAGCCACCACGACAAGCCACGATCGCGGTCCCATTCGTGAGGGGTGATGTTCTTGTCCACTTTTTTTTTCGGGGTGACGCAAATACCTTTCGGTAACAAGTGAACTTACCGTATCGTGTAGTTTCCCTCCTTTAGGACGACATGCTGCCCCAATGGCTATTCTAGCAACTCTTTCCCGAATCGTTCATCACTCAATGGCTTGCGGCTGCTTAGGTAGAAAGGTCTGCCACGAAAGCAAGAGCGCTTTTATTAGAGAAATTGCCATTTATCAGCATTGCCGAGAGGGTTTTTATTTGTGTTTCAGCCGTTCTAATGTGACAATCCGTTCCATACTCACCTTTTGTTTGCCTGGGCCCGCCTGGCTGCTGTCGATTTGGTGGGCATTAATAAAGCAATAAACAACATTATCCCTAGTTATCCGTCGGCTGCCCTGGAGCAATCCAGAGGAGAACGAAAAAAAAAACAGGGTGACGACAGCCAGAAGAATGCCGACGGCAAGTTACCGTTTCCGTGGCCACGGTAGAACCGTTCTGCACGTTGATCCACCTGCAGGAAGACAGGGCCGACAGTCTGGGCAGAAGAATGAACACGGATGCGGACGCGGACGCGATAGTGTTAATTTCAACTTTATTTATTGCCCGCACTTAAGTGCCCCGGCCAAGAAGCGAACAATTCGAACCGGCCGTCCCACACTCGGTGCCGCTTGTTCCTTGTTGCGTGCCGCGAACCCGGTTACATATGCGTGCGTGCTGCCGTCACTCCGGGATCGGAAAATGCTGTTCGAGATAAATATCCCGCCGACCACTATCGCGCGCCGTGTCGCGTCGCGTCGCGTGCCAGATTTCGTCGTTCACCTCGCTTTTTAGACGGTGTGTCGGTTTTTGCCGTGTGTTTTTTTTAACACTTACCGGAACGAAAAGCTGCCAACATTTGGTGCACAAAGTCGCGACGCGAGACACGAGATAGGCTGCGTTCGTACCCGAACCCCCCAACGATACTGCACTACGGGGTTACAAGCAGGATGGAGTGTATTGCAAGGGATGTCAGCCAGTGCTTGCCACGTTTTTACGCCTTTACCTATGGGTATCGATACAAATGAGCGAGAATTACATGCCGGTAAGATGCGATTTTTCAATTACCAAGCGGTTTCGGGCGGTTCGGGTGAATCGAACCGACCACTCACTGACCTGACCTTTTGGCCCGATGGCAGTGAGCATAAATTACATTAACACAGGCCACGTATCCTGTCACGCCGGAACCTGCTCGCATGCAACATAAACAAAATGGAACGACGTCGTATCCCTGCATTTGCTGCACTGCATGCCACAGGCGTCACGTTGCGGCACGTTGCGTTCGAGCATGTAGCTTGGGTGTCGTTATGCAAGAGAAAGTAACGTTCGTATCACGATCGATCGATCGATCGATCGGGCGAATCGAACGGTATGCCGTGCGCGAAAGCTTATCACTTCCCTTTAATCCCATTTATGACAATTTACGATAATGGAAAAAGTGATAAAGGTAAGGATAAGATTTACTTTTGCTCCTGCCACGGTTCATCTTCAAAGAAGCTTACACTCTCGCACACGTGTGGGTATGCAATCGGATACCACTTTGTAGTGTCGAGGTTTAAAAGCATAACCCCATTCAGATGTTCTCTAATTCACGATAAGCGCACTCGCGCGACCGCAAAGCAACACTTTGTGCACGGTCATCGCTGTCGGTGGTCTCGTCCCCTTCGGAACATTCATACTTCCTCTCCCTTCCACACCATCCCTTTTCGAGCCTTGCATCTCTGAAACGGTAGGCTAACCTCGTCATCCGTACGATGCAATTCATTAGGGTGTCAACCGCAGGAAAAAAAGCCACTTTCGACAGCAATTAACCTATCGCGGGTAAGATTTCCTTTTCCAGCACGAGCCTCAAAGCCTGCCACCCGGGCGAGTGTATAAGACAACAACAACAAAATCTCCCCCTTTCTAACCCCTAACCACACACACCCCAACACGGAAGGGATGATCGTGCATCGCATTAATCTTCGTCTCGAGATGTGCAAAAACCACCGCTTTACGCCTCTCGCGGTTGACTGTCATCGTCGTTCTAAGCGCTCATGACATGAGCCGAAGCAGATGGGCCGCTTATGTTACGTACGAGGCCCCAACGTCTCCTGCAGCGTTATGCGGCTTGATCTGTCAAGTGTCAGTTTTCCAGTTCACGACCCAGCCACACATTCTCACGGCACGATCCGAAACTACTTCCATTTTCTTTTCTGTTATGTGATGTGACGTGCCGATGATTCTAGAGCAGTTGTCTGGTGTGATGCTTTCCCGATTCTCGCCATTTCATTCGGATGGAATTTGCATTCTATTTTGCCGTTACATGATTCTGACGAACCTTTCGGCTGGTTGCTCTGTATCTTTTACACGTGAAAGCTCAACTATTCGAGATTTTCGACCGTTACACCTGGAAGTGTGCTCATCGGTTTCAAGGCACGGCACGGCAAATGGGCGATTCTGTAGCGATTCTTCGTTCCCTCCTGCCGGGCACTGGAGTCACGTATCCCTTTTTGTAGTTGGCATACTTTAACACAGCGAGAGCGAAATCGTTTATCGCAATCGCTTGTACGAATCAAACGTTCGTTACAGGATCGTTCACCCTGCTTGGTCCCAAGGAAGGACTCCCAATAGGTTGATGATTGATCGTTTCTATCGACTAGAACATTTTTTGTGCACACAAAGCAAGGTAGACGCGTTCCAGAATTCACAAACTCTCCCACCCACCCACAAAATATGCGAATACTCCAAAGGGCGTATGAGGCAAATTGTTTGCATAGTCCTAGGGTCAGGAGAAATTATGGTACATGATTAATTGAACACGCGAAAGACACTCGCCACCATGCTTCGGTGCTCCGATCGTGCAGGAGCACCATGCTGCTCCGGCCGGCGACCTGCCGCACGTAAGCTGATGACGAGCAGATGATGAGTGGCTAACGTTTGCTCCCGCTTTGAACGGAAAACCGTTGGCGAATCGCATGCGCCAAGCGCACGAACTTGCATTCGTGGCCCGGCGACATACAATTTATTTCTGTCACCCTTTCAACCTCGTCAACCGTTGGGGGCGAACGCGTACTATCCTGTACGTTACATCTTGCACCATGTGGTGCGGATAGTTTGGCGTTCGCTATTGCCAGAGCTTGCTCGGTACATCCGCAAACACAATTACAAGCATTAGGCGCAACCGACCATGATTTATGACGCCTGAATGTTAATACCGCCTTCTATAATGCTTTTTTTTTTCTTCACGTTTCGCTTCTCTTCCTTCGCAGTCAACACCGGTCGGGACGACGATCTTCCGCAGCATACAGGCGACGGATAAGGATGCCGGTGTCAACGGTCTGGTCGAGTACTTCATCGTCGAGGGTTCGCAAAATATTTCGGACATTTCACCAAACACCCTTACGGCGGCGGACGGTTTCGGGGTGTTTGCCATCGCATATCCGCACCAGGGCCAGGTAAGTTCGCCCGTGAGATGGACGAGTTGGGCGCGTTGCAATTGCAAGATACGATACAGCAGTGGGAACTAGGGTATAAAGTGTATAGGAAGGGAAGAGGGGATGGAGAGAAGGGAGAAGGAGTTTCGCGCATTAAAAGCAAAAATTAATGGAAGAGAACAGATAGCTGACTGTCACTTGATCAAGTCCGTATGTCTTGATCATGTTCCGCGACCATGGCTGCAAACTGACGCCGACCGATGACAATGACGACAGCGTCGTTGTTTATGATATTTGCGTGCGCTCTCCGTGGTTGGATGGAAAAATCAGCCGGTGGCCCACCAGCGGTTGGACCGCAGCTAGCGAATTCCTGTCACACTACAATCACATTCATTTTCTTCATATTTCGTTTTTACGAGTGCTTTCTGTATGTACACACAAACCTTTGCGCACGGTGAAGGTGTTAAAATACCACCGAAAGCGTGGTTTGTGAATGCTGCTGGCCAGGGCAAGACGCAACACTCACGAAAGGCCGGCGGAATGTGTTTCGTTGTGGTGTTCCACCGAACGAAATGGAAATGATTGAAAATGATCAACAACAAAAAAAAACAACAAACCACCCCTTCTCCAATTTCCAATTGCAAAACGGAACGCGTGAGGTGTTTCGGCGACAAAACGGGACAAACCATACGGGCAGGTCGGGCGAGATGTGAGCATTTACTCGACAGCCAGGAATGTCGTTGCACAACAGCATCGTGCGAGGTGCACCATGCACACACACATACACACACACATTTATAGTGTGCCAGTGTGCTGCACTGTGGCAACTCCCGCACTATCGACCGATGGACGGAGCCTGGCGATGGCGATGCGGCTGCGAGCAAGCCTCGACCTGCAATGGATCTCGTCCACAGATTCGGTGAAACCGGGTCAACTGGAGAGAACGGCACCGAACGAAACGATAGGACGCAACCGAATAGCGACAGGTGAGCTGTTCGGCATTCGGCATTCGGTAGGCAGGAAGGAGGAACTAATCTCGTTTTGGAACACCCCCTACCTAAGCTATGTGTAGGAGTAGCCGCCTGCAACCATGCGATCGATCGATTGCACGGGTTTTCTGCACTATCCGCGACACTACACCACCGAACTCACAGGGTTGTCCTGTACAGGCTGTACACTGTTTACATAACAATAATAGCAGCAAGAACAATTCATCGCCCTGCTCCAGCCCTTGATCTCGCCACCAGTGCACACAACACACGCGCTCGTGTGTTCCATTACTACGCCATATTTTATCGCTAATTTCCATCCGGGGGAAAAGATTAAGATAAACTCTTGCCAGCCCTCGCACCTTACATTGTTCCTTTGCTTTCCTTTGCTGTTCGTACTGCAAACTGAGCGGAGAGTTTACGGTGCGGAAAATGCGGAACGAGTTCCAGTTTCAATTTCGCTATCGCTAGCGATAGCAACCAGGAAGGGAGTAGATGATGATAGATTGCAGCGAAGGAGAAGCTTTGGAAGGATCGCAACCAACACGACAATAACTGTGCAGATATTACATGAAGAGATAATGTTTTTCAACTGCAACTAAATAGTGACCAAAGTGAAATGCAATATTATACCAAACACCTGCAGTTCATTGAAATTGTATCAACTTTAATGTGGATAAAGAACATTCTCCCAATTACTGGTTACAAATTTACTGATGAGGAATTGCTTGAAACTTACTAATTACTAATGTAATAATGTACTAATGATAAACCTAAAGAGGTAAATTTTTAATGTAAATCCCGAACGATACGGTAAAGCATCACAATTTGCTTCAAGGGTGTCATTTACATGACGTGCTTTAGACAGTTGTTGCACGTCGGGAATAACTCATTATTATGAATGGTCATAAGTTATTACCATACAACATAATGTACAACATTTTTATATGAAACAATGCAAATTATCTCATGAATTGATAGATAATAGCTTATTAACGATGGAACGATTTTAAATAAAAATGAATCATGTTTAAAATTACTTTTTATGATAATCTTTGTGCATTGTTGCCCAATGTGTAAACTAAGCCTAAAAACGCAACCCGTAGCAGTGAATCACGTTAATACATCTAAGAGAACGAATGCATTGCACCTTTCAGAGAACTAGTTTTCTCCAATACAAATCGAGTGTCTCTGAGTCCCAAACGGTGCAACAGGTAAATGAAGAATCTAGGACACTCGCGTTAATCACCACCATCACGAGCATATTATTCACGCCCGCAAGAGATGAACCTTGAAGCATGGGTGCGCTGTTGTAGTTTATTTCTATCCTTACATCCTGCCCTTCCATTCAGCACCAAGGACCAGGGGGACAACTTCCATCCGGCGATCGTATCTTGCACCGGGGTTTTACGCGTTCAAAAATCTTCATACTCTTATTGTTTTCACGTTGCTTATTTCATTCCCTTTTATTTCATTTTACTTTTTTCTCTCTCCCTCTCAATGGACGTTCTCATTTAGGTCACCGTGGTCAAGACGTTGGATTACGAACGAACGCAGCGGTACTACCTGACCATCGTGGCATCGGTAAGTACGAAATTTATGCGCTTAATCTTGCATCACGTGCAAACACACATACCGCAAAAGCTCGCACAACGGCTAGGCCATTATTTACCTCGTGCTAGGATCAACGGAACTGAACCACAGCGGAAGAAGGGATTCGCTGTACATAAGCTGAGTAATATAAGGTGTGAACCGCTTTGGTGGGCACACAAACAAACGGTAGGGAACACTTTTTTCCACGGTCGCCCCAACAGTGGTGAAGTGGGATTTGGGAATGAGTAAGCCTTAGTTACTGGGTGGCTAAATTACATAAATGTTGATATTTCTGCAGCCATGCATACGTCACTGCACGCGATTATGCGATGAGCTACGGCGAATATGTACGCCACCGGCAATCAGGCTCAATGCCGGCGTGTATGATGAAGATTTTTATTGCGGCAACTTCCAATGGCGAACATTATCAGCGTGTGGGTTCATTGTCTCGGATCCCTTAATTTGACTGCATACGCCAGGCAAGTGTTTTGTGGCAATTAGTGCGAATACACTTTTACTCTCTCTTTCTCTCTCCATTTGCATGTGGTATTGTGTATTAAAATGCAAAACGTTAACAAACAAACTGCTCATTAAAAAGAGAATTTGGGAATCGTTTATGATCCGTTCCAATACCTTGACGATCCAACTGAATAGTTTATACTTTTATTTTATGTTGGATGTGCGCAAATGCTTTCGCTTTTTCAGTGCGATCATTGCTCACCTTCGATTCAGTTTTGTTTCCTTTTTTATTTTACATCTTACCTTTTAGCACTGTCGGTTCGAATTTCCCATACAATTCCGTTTCGTTGGCGCTCTGCCTAACCGTGAAGAAGCGTTGGCAAATGAATTTTTGCTTCTTTGGCGCTCGCAATTCTCACTTGCCCTCTTCGCCACAGCGGCTAGGTGTTTCTGCAAAATTTTCTGCTCTTCCTTTTTCGCCCACAATTTCGATGTTGGCTTTACGGAGTGCGGTTGTTTTTGTTGCTTTAATTGTATTTTCGATTTCAATTTGATGGTGCCGAAACGATGCAGAATAGAGTGTAGCCAATAAAAAAAACATTCAATTTGGTGCTTTCGCTTCGCTTCCACGGTTAGTTGGGGCATGATAATTCTCCCTTTACGGTATATGCAAGAGTTAAACTTTTTTGTGTTTCGATAAAAACACTTACACATACAATAGCACATCTAGTTCCGGTAGCAAATTGATGCTTTTGCGCTTGTAGGTTGTGCTAAGGCTCTGCTTCAAAATACCATTTGCTGTGCATTAATTTAAGTGTGATGGAATATCATTGATTTGATCGCCTATTCATTTGTGTAACATTTTACCTCGGCTAATGGAACAAGCACAAATTCTTTTCGTAAGATATATTCTTGCACACACACACGTAACTGTTTTCCAGCGGAATGTGAACAAATTTGCCATTCTGCCCTCAACTGCCGTACATTCTTGATTTCAGCACACATCATCTCCTTCGCCGAAAGTATGCTCAACTGCGCCCATTCGCGCTAGTCTGAAGCATTCGGCAAAATGTCGGCAAATGTTGCTCCTTAATAAATCAAATTTAAAATGTTTCACCGAGCGCCGAGTTGCTGCTCCCCCATACGGCAGCGGCTCAATCAGCGGGCGTCGTGCGGGAGAACAAATGCCGCTACCGAATACCACGGCACTGTGCTGTGGTAGCCATTCAAATGGCCTTTTAGGGAGAAAAATCTGCGCCGGCCTGCCAGCAGTGGCGAGTGGTTGCGCGTGCGAGTGAAGGGATTTTCGATGCCCTACGCCATCCGCCAAACGGGTTTTTTCGCCGTGTCTTGGGAGTGTTATCCGATCGGATTCAAATAGCAAAATAGCGCAACCGAAAACCAAAGCGTATAGGTCTTCATCCTATTTCGGTAGTGTTTTACTTATTGCTTGATATTGTACGTAATAAAATTAAAAATCATAAGCCAATACATTTGTTCGTTTATTGGTATTTTTCGTTAATTCATTTTTCAAACTTTAAAAAAATAACTTCTGTAAGCTTTTTGAAAAGCTAAAAAAAGAGCTCCTCTACTATACTACAGAACGTTCCGTTCTGTATCAAAATGCATGGTCTGTGTCTTTCGCTTAGTTTGCAGCTTGTATCCGTAGGTTTTGATTTATTAATGGAACCTACATGCTACACCGATACTGTTTTACCGTATCCACAAACGTCGACCCACGAGCATGAGAAGCCCGATACAACGTTTTATGTTCTTTGCATACTTCCACCACGAAAAGGCCACCAGCGACATGCTTTCGTAGCGACCAACGGTGCTCACTGCACAGGTCCAAGAATGTGCTCCATCTCGTTGACATTTAACCCCGAACTAGCAGGAATGTTTCTTATCATGCATGATGCCTGCGCGTCGTTGCTAACGATCTCCCAGCCCCCGGTTAGAAAACTTCCCGCGTCTGCCGACAGTAACCGAGTACGCGATCACTAGCATCGCCTAGCGGAAGAAGTAACGTAGGCAAACAAAACGACGGGAACGACTTCTAGCATCAGCAAAGACAAACGACACTTCCCTCTGTCCAGCCGGGTGGACAGAAAATTGGCATAAAATTTGTTCGCAACATAATTTACGACGTTCCGCCCGGTGCTGTCTTCTGTCACAGCGTTTGGAGGCCTCACAGATGTCTAATAAATGGTTTACGCTTGAACATAAGCACTTCAAGAATTGGAGCAACCAGCTAGCCAGTAAGAAATGCTCGGAATGATTTCACAAAGCTCGGAGGGTGTGATTAAAAGTTTGCCTAAGCAAGACATACCGTTCGATAGAGGTTAGACGAACAAAACTAACTTCAATGCCTCTCGAATTCTGGAACCTGATGTGAAGCTGGTGTGGTGTTAGGTACTCTGTAGGGTGGAAATTAATGGTGTTGTTTACGCTAAATGCTAACCATAAATTAAAGCACAGATTTCCACCAGCACCGTTTCATTGATCGCGAGCATTTGTCAGGGAAGCAAAACAGAAATAATGCACACATCGAATGGAATTAGTTCTTTGATTAATAAATTTACATTCGACGTACAGGATAAGCAGCAGAAGCATACGTTTAAACATACTGAGACGTATGAGAGGCCAAACATTCTTGCTACAGTGCTGGCCACTGTTTATTTTTTTATCCCATTTCATGGGTATGACAGTCCGTCCCACCGGGAGCTCGGCAACAACCGGCCATTAGATGCCAATTAAAAACACTTTTGCTTCAATTCCTCACTTTAACTAGAAACTCGTTTAAAGGTGCACATGGATACGGTGCCAATGCTGCGATCACATAATTCTTACGCACGCAGCAAAAACAACAAAACCGTTTGGTGTTGCGGTCGCCGTGCAACTTTACCGAATCCGCAAAAAAAAAGTGTTCGTGGCCGTAAATTTATCCCAGGGCAAGAAATAATGCTGGCATTTAACACCCGCCGAAGATAACTCACTTATCCCCGGGGAAGATCCCCACACGGGGTGCGCATCGTCGTTTCAGGTTGCAAACATTTTATGTGAAACTTATCTTTTTAATTTTCTTTTGTAACGCGCTTGGCATTGGAGAACCTCACAAAACCTCGGACCAGCGTTTGCCAAAAGAACATGAAAACAGAACAAAAAGGTAGCGTTCCTGCCATGCATCGTAAATCCTTCAGGTTTCGGTGACTTGGTATCCACCTGACAGGCGGCATGAGAGTTCGTGCTGAGAGATGAACGTTCCGAACGGAGCGTTTGGCGTTCGTTAGCTTTTTGGGCTAAGTATTAGGCTTTTTAAATCCCTTCACGCACCGGTTGCATTAAATCTCGTTCGCATCATCCTTTTCTTTTCCTCCGTGGTCCCGTGGAAACTGATCAAATTGATGACCGATTAAAAATTATTAATTGATACCGGATCGAAATAATTCTGTTCCGAATCTTCGTTTTTAAATCGGCATTAAATGCGCCAATCCGTTTTGGGAAGGTTTCGTTTCCTTTCTGTACGTATACAATTCCGTTCTTTCTTTGGGCTCTCTTCTACACGGGCGGAAACGATACGGCGCTTTTGGGGGCGCCCGCCACAGCAAATGGTATGGGCATGCGTGAAGCAGGAAATGTGCCAAGTCCCACAGTGCGGGATTTATTGCACCTCTCGAACCTGCCAATGAAGTTTCCTACCTCGTTTCTGCACGCAGTGCAGAAAGAGAAAGGAAGGTAAATGCCAACCCAAAACGACTACATTTCGGAGACGGCAGAAGGCCTTAAAATTAAAGCAAACATGCGCTTGCTGACGGTCGCACTCGGAGCTGTACAGATTTGCTTAGCGTGACCGTGAGCCCGAAGCGTATCGGTATCGATCGCCGCGGGGTTCATGCTGCGAGCGTTCGCAAAATCGCAAAACAAACCTGCCGCTAAGCGATCGCAGCACGGTGACCGCAGAGACGCGAACAGCACCGGTGCAGTTTGCCAGGCGGAAGGTACCAAAAATGGTAGGTTGAAGTTTGCACTACATTGCACCGATCGGCCATCGAGCACCGGCATCGGCCACGATCAACGCGTGTGGGTGTTCGTTTTGACGTCCCTAGCGCGGTGTGTTGCTGTTGACACGATTGCTAATCGATTGTGGTGGTTGGGTCAATTTGGTGGCCCCCACACCAAATCGGACACCACTGGCCCGTGTTTTCCCTGACTGCTCGGTGTCTGGCAAACACGCAGGGTGGTACATAACGATGCAGTTAATCTTGCTTTGATGCGGGCAGATGAATCATCCGATACTATTGGCCTTTGACTTTGGCTTCACATTTATTTTCTTACCCCGGGTTCGGGTTCGTCGCTTGTATGCGTTGTTGAAATCTTTTGTTTCTCAAGATAAATACATCACGTCACTGTCCGTAAAATACAGTAGCGCATTGAACGGAATGGATCGTGATATAATTTTCAAAACTGAATTAGCATATTGCATTGTATCATGCACCCACCGTTACGCGTTAACACACTCGAATGCGACCGTGGCACCAATGGTGTCTTCCAGAAAAACCGAACCCGCGTAGCCGTATGTGCTACCGAATGTAGCAATCTGTAATTAATAACACAAAATGCATCTTGAAAACGTTCTTTGACATGTAAAAAAAAAAGAATAAACAAATTGATCATAATGAATAATTCATTAGCAGCAACTGCATTTAACCGTCGCCTAATATATATCTTCCAAATTGATTACCATTCCAAAGGACATTATTCGCTGCCTTATCTGTAGCAAACCCGAATTTCAACCAAACTTCGCTGTGGATCATTAGCATCCACATTTCCCTTTGCACCGGCCGATGCGGATGCGAATGGATCGATACTCTACCGGAATATTTACGAATTAATCATCACGGATCGTAAACTTTAATTTCGTATCAATACCGTACCGCGGTGATGCTATTGTTTTAGTGCTTCACCAAAAGCTGCCATGCAGCTCCTTTGTAACCAACGCCGACCGCAAATGAGATATTAATTAGCATTTTATTTTCATTCCCACAATGCGCCATGCCATTTGATCGTCATCGGTTGCTGCAACACTAACCCACCAGGGTGGGGGTCAGATGTATCGTCGCGCGATCGCTGAGTTTAGCAAAAGTGGTGTAGCGTTTATACTATCACGAGACAAAAGTTGTTAAAGACGGTAGAACGGTAGTAGTGAGTGGTGTGTCGATAAAATAAATATTCCATCCTCCTTTTTTCTCTCGCTCTCTCTCTCTCTCTTTCTCATATTACCACAATCAGCATCACTGCAAGCGAAACTATAAATCAGTGACGAATTTATAGCGCGTTCAGATGTCGTCGTTATGGATGTGATTAGCATATTTTTTAACTCATCTCACGACTAGCATCCGAGCGCGCGTGAGAAAGAGGCGAACACGCGAGCGGAGGGATGGCCGTAGCCAGACAAAATGTCGGTCGGCGCAAAAATTTTGTTATCATGTTTTGGAATATGTATGAGCTGTTAACACCACGCTTAGCGTGCCCAGCTCACGTGAGAAATGAAGTGAAGCAGGGTGCAAAACAGCACAGTGCAACGGATGGTAGAAAGTTAGTGGGTCAACACCATTTGGTCAAAAGCAAAACCAAAGCTGCTTTATCGCACCCTCACGGATACGGTTGCCGGTGTCGCGGAAGTACAAGTTAATTATGCGAAAAATACACATACCCTCAGCTAAAACCCGGCGAGCCAGCACTCGGTTGGCACGAATACCATCCGCGCCTGCCTCGGTAGCAAATCATGTTGGCTGGTAGCCATTAAAATTTTCTCACCCACCATCGACGAGGGGGGGAAAAATTGTCTTCCAGCACGTGATAGGAAACCGGAAAGTGTGTCTGTCGTTTGCATGTTGGCGCCATTTGCTACTTCACCCTGACATGCCTGTGTACCGGTGAAAATGTTGTACACATTGGCGGCGAGCGACACATATACGCGGCAACTGGTTCAAACAACGTGTAATGCGTGCCGTGCGTTGAAAATTGTACAAACTCCCACAATGGAAACACCGGCGTATTCTGCCAGTTCGTATGGAAAACAAAAAAAAAAACACACACACACTATGAGAAAATGTGATAATCACAGTACGAGACACACGATTCATTCAACAGAAACGGTGCGACCTTCTTGCGGTGCCTGCTCAAACGGTCCCACAACATCATTGTCGTCGCGGCGACCGGCAAACGGCAAAAGATGGAAATGCAATGAAGGAAACAACGCAAACGGCTAAATGTTGCAATACCACAATACCCAGCTGTAGAATGCAGTGTGGTGAATCCATCCTACCAGCAGCTAACCTGGCACTGGCCCCCGTACAGCAAATCTAACCCTCACGTAAAACCACCGTAAGGTACCGGCCACAATGCTACAAATGTTAAAGTTCACCGTTGTACCGTCTTCACTAACCGGGGGTTTGTTTTTTATATTTTTTCCTTACCAATGGTTCCATTCCTACTGCGCATCTGCGGGTGGCTTCACCGGTGGAAATAGTTAACAAACACAACAACAAAAAAAAAGTAACAAAAAACGAATGTTCCCCCAACAACTAAAAAGCGAAAATGTTCAACCAGAGTCTCTTGCAGCCGTTGTCGTACGGTATCCGCTTTGCTGCACCCCGCGCAAACGATCGCGGCACGATGCCTCTAACACGGAGGCCAAAAAGGCAACGACATGTAGTTTGCTAATGTTAAACAACTAATTAATTTCGATTTAAAAACGAACCGAACGCGACCGTGCCCTGTGCCCTTAACGGATACGGTGCTACAGAACGACCATATAGCAAAACACACCACCAATGGGGAGATGCTTCTTCATTCGCCAATGGAATGAGGATAAAAGAAAGCAAACCATTACTACTACCACCGGCACTACTACTACTACTATTACTACAGCAGCAACGACATAAAAAAAACAGAATTGTAAGCGCAGCAGTGTCGTAGCAACATCGCTCATCCGTTGCACAGGCGATGATGACGACGCCATCGTGAAGATGCACTGTGTCACTTAGACCGTACCTCTCGATAACCTAGTTGCATAATGGCGGTACTTTGTGTGTTTGTGTATGAGTTCGTTTCTGTGATGGTGTGGACATGCAATCTACACGTTTCGAAGTCGTCTGTAACGCGATCATTTGCTTGTGTGTTCTACACTGACGTAATATTGTCCATGTGATGAGGGGAAAAAAAACTCACAAAAAGGGCAATCCACCGATCCACCGTTCGAGTTCCGTTTGCGAGAAGTTCAAGGTGAAGATGAGACCCTGGACAATATTTCACATGCCATGACATATGCGCGACGCCATTACTTCCGCACAGTAGAACCGAAAAATTCACATAAATGTTGGAGCAACTCACACCTGTTCTGCGTCCTCCTGTGGTGGGCCTCACCATTCTCCGCAAGCTGTCTTCATACAGCTTCACCGTCTGCAGCTTCGTCTCACAATGGGTGAGAGCATGGGACCAGAATCTAATGAAAGAGAAACCGGAATCCAATTAATGTAATTGATACTGTCAAACCTGTCGCAAAAAGGTGCCCATTCGGAAAAGTGTATCGCCCCATGCATACCACCGAGAAGCCTTTCGGACCGCTTGAGTTTGCAATTCTCCCACCCAACTCCGCTCCTCACCCGCCCCTCGCTACTAGCTCCCATCAGCCAGCTTAGTCACCTTTACCCAACCGAAGGACGCGTCGTGATGGAGCGTCCACTTACATTTCCACCTTAAATCGATGCAATTTATAGTTTTCGGATCGCGTTACTATCGCAGCGGTTGGGATCTGTTTGCTTTGCTTTTGCTCGTTCTGGCTCGCGTCCATGGCGGGCCCATTCCCAACCGCTGCTACCGGCATTCGATGTAGGTTGTCTGCGTTTTCGAAACTATGAGCGAGTTCTGTCTTTGCGGGTGCACCTCATCCGACGTGGAGTTATTGCGAATGTATGCTCACCGTGTCACATTCATCAGTGGCCGGTTGATTTCGGAATCTACAGAAAATGAAGTGTGTAGAGGAGATCCAAAAAAAAAAAAACAACCCAACCAACGACAACCTCATACGACAAGTGGCCAGCCACGACTGAGCACCAGCAGCCGGTGGAGTAAGTTTTGCCGTAGCAGATCCACGGGTGCGATCGCAGCAACTGAGCGATACTTACGACAGTACGAGCATAAACGTCTCTTTACTGTGACGACCGGTCCTTTGCGATCGTAGATCGAAGATTAGGCTTAATTCAATACATCGGCTTCGGGTACGCTCTCAATTAATGGGTTATTTAATCATTTGCTCCTACTCCAGCCCGCCGAAGGAACACGCCGGTGTTACCATTCGCTTGCCCGCCGAATGCTTCTCACATTTCGCACGCGAAACTCCTGCCCGCCGACGGGATCTTTCTTCCTTTTTGTCCAACAGTTCAGTGAGCGCGATTGTGCAATGATTAATTAATTTCGATCCATGTACTTCCATGACCCTGGCGTCACCTGTGCAACTGCAGGGATTTATTTAATTTGTGTTTATTAATGAGAACAATTAACTTCGTTCGTTGTAGCTGTTGTGTCGCCCCGTCACGGTTGAGGATGATTTGTTTTCTTTCATTTTCAACCATTGACTGAATGTCATTGGGAAAATCCTGTGCCTTATCTCGAGACGTAGTTTCGAGTTTCGAACGATCATTAGCCAAATAATAGTGAAAGCGCGCTTGAATGTCTAACGACTCCAACCACAGCTGCACAACGATTGCAATAGGGTCGGAAACAATAGAATGATCAAAAATGTAAATTTGCTTGCTCCGAACGCTTCGAAAAGGTTTTCTGTTCGGCCCACCGGGGAGCTTCTTGTGCTTCTCGCCTCTCTCCTCCTCCTCCCGATGATCCTCATTTTTTTCAACTTGCTTTGTGTTGCATCTCCTTTTTTCCCTCGATCGAACCATCGTACATATTCCACCACACAAAAGCGAAATAATGCTCGAAAGGACTATAAATGTAAATATAGCTATATTTAGTTGTTTTGCTTACCGGCGGCCACCTGGTACCGTGCCGTATTCACCCATAACCCGGTGCACGGAGCAGTTGAGCTTAGTTTTGGTTTTAATAGTACCGTCCGGCAGTTCGGGGGCTGGTAATGGTGGCAAACGAACCGACCAGCAAACTTTCCAAAAAACACCACCAAAGAAGCAAATCGCACAGGCAACGCAGCACGAGACAGTGGGTTTCTCTTTCCGGCTGATTCTGTTTCTATTGATAGTGTTATATCTTTTTAGTATCGCAGTTCTTCGCCTGTTTCGTCTCGTGTTATTTTCTTCCTGTAATTCAATCGGTACAATGATGCGCGCCATGAATTATTCATGAGGCTGGAACCACCGCTGAAGATGGTCACCGTTTTAGGCCAGGGCAATAGCAATGCGTTTCGGCCTGATTGGCCAAGGATTCGCAGGCATGCGGCCACACTGGCCGGGTGATAGCGCCTAGCCGGCAAAAAAAGGGGTGTGAAAAAGATAAACACCAAACAAAAAAAAAAAAAAGCTCATCGTCCCCAAAGGTTCGACGCGAATTGCCCACCCCATTAGCATAATGATCGAGGCGTTTGCGCCGGCCATGACGTTCTATCGGTGTGTAAGCGTTGTTGCAAATAATTTTGCGCTCCTTGTACGGCTTGTTTTACTCATTCTTCAGACAAGCCTTCTGCACTATCACAACACGCACCTACCATCAACGAATTGCCTTTGAAACCACTCTTAATGTCCTACATCCTATACACGGTAACGTAATGTTAGAGTTTATCACATCATTTTCGGTCTTTCAACAGCTTTTTTGTTTTGTTGGTTGTCGCCTTTCGTTCAAAGTTTCACAGGCGTCTGGTTTACTTAGCTCATTTTGAAGGGCCTTTGGTCTGTTCGCTGTCATCGAGACCGTTGTTCTGTTCGCTTGGTTAAAAAACCGTCGTTCCGATCTGCGCGCAAATCAGGCCGACTTGTGTGCACGCTTCAATAAAAGGTAGCCTACCGGTAAATTATCGCTTATCGATTTGAAAAGAACTAGGCCACTGGGACAGTATCGAAGCGTTTTAAAAATTGAAAGAAAGCCGATCGAAGCGTGTGAGGGTGAGTTATCTTTACCGTTAAATTTCCTCACTCCCCACCCTCCACCCCAGGACCAATCCGTTTACTCCATCATACACACACACACACACACGGTCTTGTTGTGCAGAAGATTGCAGCCAAGCTTTGGTCTCTAGAACAAAATGAAACCCTGGAACGGTAACAAACCCCAAATGCAAACTTCTGGAACGTACATCATCTTTCGTGATTGTGCACCACCCCCGTGAGCTAAAGTCGTGTTAGCAGACATGATCTATTCTATTTTTTTTTACACCCAGCCTCCCCATGTTGGTCCATCTTCAGACAATCCATTATCTCATCCGTACGATCGCGGTTCGGTTAACACCTTTCGGTTTTGGAAAAATCGTGGCAAAATTGTTAGGTTCTACGAGACCGAAAGAATGGGTTCATGCGCTCGGCTGCGGATGAGATTTGTGACACTCGAGCAAACGGTACGGGAAAGCATCGGTTCGGCCGGGACGGACGGGACGATGGCATATCTTCATGCCACCGCTATTCTTGGTGTGGTTTCAATTGGAAAGCATTTAAAATTCGACCCATTAGTGCCGTATCACGGCATCCCCAACCACGCTTCGCGCTTGTGTGCGATCGATCGAAGTGGTCCAAAAATCGATCTTTTCTCTCCTCCCTTTTTCAGCCTGCGATTGATTCCCTTTTGCTTCGTGTATGTGTGTGTGTGTTTGTCTAGTTTGAAAAACGCCGTCACCAATTCGTGCCTAACGGAGCATCTGATCGAATCGACATTATTATTCGGCCAACGCTACCAAAGGTGGAAGTTCACATGCAACCGGAACGCGCACGGCCCGGTTGGGTGTGAAAAAGTAGGGAGCGATCGCTGCAAATAGAACACGGGGCGAAGCGCACAACCCCGGGGCGTCGTGTAATTATAGAGTAAATGTGTTGGCGGTGAAAGAATATCAAGCTAGAATCGAGGTCGGGACGATCTAGCGCTACGATAACGAGCGCACCATGTACGATGCCATCCATGCCGTGGCTGCACATTCAAATCATCTTCCATCTTACCATATCTTCGTCGGCGTGTTCAGCCCATCAGTTGCATAACAGTGTGCCCCGTCCCGTTTGCGCCACGGATCAGGCGCATCGCCAATGGGTACGCTCGGTAAAGGAGTAACGGGAGGTTTGGAAGAAAGTCTTCGCCCAGCGTAAAAGCGCTTTGCGCAATTAAGATTCACCCTCATATACACCCCCGTCCCGTACAGAGTGCATGGGAAACTGTGCATCAGGGTGGCTTCATCATCGTCACCTACCCGCTGGTGTGCGCACTTGGTGCACACGATCATCCCATCGCTCATTCGATACAAACGCTGCCCCATCGACGGTGGTGGTCACGGTGATCATGGTCATGGCATGGTTTCGGGGCCAACAACTTAATTAGCTTTTGCTTATCCTCACCTACGCCTGCAACAACCCTTGCACCCGGGAACAAAGATTGAATTGGCAACGGAGATCCGCATCGCCCAACGCCATTTTGCCCCTCGTGTGTACGTACTGCTCGGCACCGGATGGAGCAACCCGGAAATGCAACTGCGAGCGTTTGCTAGCGAACTCAACACTATCCTTCGTTACTGTCACCACCGGTGAACGAGTATGGAAGCAATAATCGCAAACTCCTGCTGCTTCACTACCCACTTTCACATCATGCTACAACCATCCCTGCCGCACGTTCGTTCGAGCGCAGCAAGTCACCACGCTGTTTACAAATGAGCGCGCGCGCTCGCGTTGGGTTGCAATTAAGTACGGATTTAAGCCCGCAGGAAGACAAATCCTTCTCGCCGGGATTATGTTTACCTTTTCCTCTCATTTTACCAATAATTGCTGTGCGCGTTGCCAATATTTTGCAAACGCTTTGCATCCGCCAAACGTTGGTTTCAGCTATCGTGAAACGAAATAGAATATCGGACATCTGTCACAAGATGGGGATAAAACTGTCGCACGGGTTACGGCTCTTCGGCAAGCAGGTTTCTATTATGACAATTTCAGCTACAGTTTATGCGCGCAACGGTCGAATAGGGTTTCATTTCTCCCGGCACTAGCGAAAAGTGCCAATTTGTTTCAATTTCTGTAACGTTTCATACGAACGAACATTGCCCTAATGCACGACAAAGCATTATATTTCTGTCTATGATCGTTTCTCTCGCTCGATTAATGGCTTAAGAGATTTGGTAGAGAGTTTATAGAGTGCTCAGGTTATATGGACCTTTCTACTGTTTCTGGAGTTACTTCTGATTTTTTATTTCCAAAAGGAAAATGACCATTGCGTCCGATTCGTTGAGCGTGCAACAAAATCACAACAATTTTACAAATTTGCTCATTCAGTTGGAGTCTCATAAATAAAGTGTTATTCCTGTAATTGTTCCATATCCACACGGTAGCAGCCGCAGCACAGCAAACAAACCATCGCCTCGAAGCCTCGAAATCATTTTAGCTACCGAAATAAAAACGCTTCCAACTGCACACAACGCACGCAACAACTTTCCAACACAACACTGCCCGCTAAATGTCGAAGATTCGCAGTTCGCTAATTAATGGCAATCTTTACGTGTACGGTCGGGTCGGGAAACAGCCGTGGGCCGAAAAACCGGAACCACACGTGCTTATGGGCGCACCGCAGGAGGAAAAAACCATGGGCCGGCGCGTAATTATGGGAGGCCACTTTACGCAGCAAGCTGGGCACAGCTATGAGCTGGATGACTGTGTTGCGCAACCTGTGACTGACCAGGCGGACATCGGAAGAGTATCGGTTTGCAAGTATTAAAGGCGAAAAAGAAGAGAGAAAAAAACACACACTCACACACAAAAACAACGTTAACCTTCCTGTTAAAAGTTCCGCCAGTTCAAAAAGGCACAGAGCACAGATCGTCCACGTAATTATCGACCCGTTATTTAACTTTTCATTGATCGTTTCCGGATGGCGAAGGCGTTGTTATGTGGACGCCAAAGAGGGGGAGACGCTGCTTTTGAGCAGCGTTCGAAGCGAAGAGAAAGCGCACCTATCGTCCGTTATCATTTCGTCGACGCTCTATGATCATCACCCGCAGCATCCATAGAGACGTCGACACAGACGCCTCATCATCGGCATGTGACAGGTTGAAAAACGCGAATCGATCGGTTAGCAACAACCAAAAAAACCAAAAAAAAAAACCAGACCCACTCACACAAAACCTCCAATCATCCGCCTTCAAGCCGATGATAAACCTTCAATTTTCCTGCCTTCCATTATGTTTTTTTTTTTTTTGGGGAGGTTGGCTAATATTGGCCCTCGATCAAACGAATCGTCCCTATCGTTCCGAGCACGAATGGTGGTGGCGGTGCGATCGGATAGTAATTAAAAGCATCACAAACAATTCTTGCGCCCGGTGGCAATTAAAATGATAGTTTCCNCTGCCCGCTAAATGTCGAAGATTCGCAGTTCGCTAATTAATGGCAATCTTTACGTGTACGGTCGGGTCGGGAAACAGCCGTGGGCCGAAAAACCGGAACCACACGTGCTTATGGGCGCACCGCAGGGGGAAAAAAACCATGGGCCGGCGCGTAATTATGGGAGGCCACTTTACGCAGCAAGCTGGGCACAGCTATGAGCTGGACGACTGTGTTGCGCAACCTGTGACTGACCAGGCGGACATCGGAAGAGTATCGGTTTGCAAGTATTAAAGGCGAAAAAGAAGAGAGAAAAAAACACACACTCACACACAAAAACAACGTTAACCTTCCTGTTAAAAGTTCCGCCAGTTCAAAAAGGCACAGAGCACAGATCGTCCACGTAATTATCGACCCGTTATTTAACTTTTCATTGATCGTTTCCGGATGGCGAAGGCGTTGTTATGTGGACGCCAAAGAGGGGGAGAGCTTTTCAGCAGCGTTCGAAGCGAAGAGAAAGCGCACCTATCGTCCGTTATCATTTCGTCGACGCTCTATGATCATCACCCGCAGCATCCATAGAGACGTCGACACAGACGCCTCATCATCGGCATGTGACAGGTTGAAAAACGCGAATCGATCGGTTAGCAACAACCAAAAAAACCAAAAAAAAAAACCAGACCCACTCACACAAAACCTCCAATCATCCGCCTTCAAGCCGATGATAAACCTTCAATTTTCCTGCCTTCCATTATGTTTTTTTTTGGGGGGAGGTTGGCTAATATTGGCCCTCGATCAAACGAATCGTCCCTATCGTTCCGAGCACGAATGGTGGTGGCGGTGCGATCGGATAGTAATTAAAAGCATCACAAACAATTCTTGCGCCCGGTGGCAATTAAAATGATAGTTTCCTTCGGAACGCAGTCGACGAAATAGGTGGTCCGGCTAAGGGCAAACCGGTGTTCGAAACACCTCCCTCTATCATGCGAATTATGCGTCGCGTTACATTGCATCAGCAAAGGCGGTACGACCGAGCTTTGGTAGCACTATTTCGTCTTATACACAGAGAGAGCGAGAGAGAGAGAGAGAGAGAGGTAACCAATATCCTAATTGGGTCGGGGTAGCAACCTGTCGCTCCTAGTAGCTGCTGGTAGTATTGTTAGCTTTTTTCTTTCGGCTCCAGTTACTACGCATTGCGAAGTTGGCACAAGTGTTTGGGCACACAACGCGACGGAACAGATCCCAATCGAAAGCAATCGAACGCTGCACCGCGATCGAATTGCGCAACCAACATCCGAGCGGCTGCTACTCCACGCCAAAGTGTCGTTTCATTCATAGTTTTACGCACTAACGCCAACTGTGGTGCGAACACCGATGCACGATCACCCAATCTCCACAGCTCCGGCAGCTCATTGAGCAAAAATAAAATAATATTAACGAAAGAAAAGAAAAAAAAAACAAACAGCTGACATAATCTTTCCCCTCTTCAAGCTGGCGTCAAGTAGTGACACACACACACACACACACACACCTACACGGCGGTATACCCGGTGCGGTACATCAGCCAGTGGCAGGTGCTGTTCAAACTGCGACCATCAATAAATCGTCTCGCGACAAACCGTTAGAAAAGCGATTCGATTCAAGTGTCCCCGCGAATGGGGTGGGGAAGCGTGCGTGAGTGGAGTGTAAATGACACTATTTGCACAGTCCGATTTTTTTTACTCTTTTGCTCCACCTTTCCTTCCCTCGGTTTTCCCTCCTTTTCCAACTGATGCGATCGCCCCGGAATAGATTTTGCTTGTTTACCTCACCACACACCGGTGCGCTAGAGACCCATTGGCTCTAGCCCAACCACCTAGTTGAGGCTTGTTTTATGGTTGTTTATATTGGTTTGCTTGTTTACATTTCTCCTTAACGCACCTGCAAACGTACACCGATGCTTGGTAGTCACGTACGGATTCCACCGATGGGTTGGGCTGATACCGAAATATCTCGCCGGAGGCGCGTGGGTAAAGGATTCGGCCTGCAGGTCATTTGCATACGCCTGGCAACTCTTTCCGCGTGCAAACTGGAAAAAGAAATAAAGTAAACAAAAACTACGTTCAATTATTACTATTAACCGCAGATTGCAGCGTATTCGAAGGTACGTGCAGTTAATTTAAATATTTTATAGCAAGTGTACGTATGCCATACATTACCATCGAAACTTGCGTAAGGTGTTGCGGTTTTCATAACTCCTAATGGTGTTTCTCCCTTATTTTCTGCTGCTCATCGCGCGTGTGAAAGCTATCGAATCCGCTGCCGTGAAGCACCGTCGGCAATCAAATATAAACGGCGCCCAAAAGTCAACCCTGTAGGGCGCACGAAAGAGTTTAAGCAGAGACTTTTCACAAGCGCGCACACCACGCGGCGGACATCTTCATCGAATCGAGTGGCTCATCATCACGCGCGACCTCGCTAGGTGGGCACCAGTGTGGCCTCCCCCCTGAGGTGGGCTGACATATTACAAAACCGCGGACGCGTCACAAGTGGTGGAAAAAAAAGCAACATACTTCCACCGCACACGTGCGATCGCTCCTTCGACCGACTGAGGCAATCGATACCAGCAGGACTGGCAGGGGTTAATTCCTGACATCAATCAAAAATGCACCTTACGCGCTTGCGCAACAAACGGCATCGATGCACATTGACGGTAATTCACAGTTAGTGACGTTCGGCGTACGGTGCAGCCTTAGGCGGTGCTGATCTGACATGTGCCCGATGTTGCACACCATGCATCCATCAAAGCACGATCGCTAGCATTTTGTTTTTGTCGCACCTCCGAATCTTCTGCATGTGAGTGTGATCACTGCCATCAAGAACTTGACCAGAACCAGTACAAAGAGTAGCGACGACTGTTTCAAATTCAACCACCTAAAACAATAAAAGAAAAAATGCATTATTTGAGGTAGAATAAGTATGTCTTTAGGCTCATTCTTTATTTCTATGTATTAAACAGTGAAATTACAGTGCAAAGGTAGTCGATTATGATAAAAGTGCAGACAACTTCCTGTTCTACGCTTGCTTTTCTACGAGCTCTTTCTAATAGCTCTGACGATTTTTTACTTCATTCTATCAAATTTAAAAGAGCCTTGCAGATAGATCCCAGGAAAAAAAGATTCTGACGCTATTCGCATTGACGGACTCTGCGAAACTGGAACAGCTATTGGTAGTAATACTATTTTACCCTCCAACAACACGATCGTGGTCAACCGAGCATGCCCGGGATAAGGCAAAATACAAGGAGGAAATGCCTTGAAAAAATTTGTATGTTAATCAGCCTATGCACGGCTGACAATACGGCAAAGATGCCGTCATAATTAAAAATAAATAAATAAATAAATAACACGATCGTGGCATCAATTAATAATTTGGTGCTCCGTTTGCCAATAATAAGATTCTGAATAAACAATTTACACCGTAAAACTGGTTAATTCTCAGTGACTTTTACAAGAAAATGTATAAGTCTTGTAATGACAAATGCCTAAAAATCTATTATTATTTATTAACAATAATAACAAAAGGATATATTTTTAATAGCTATAGTAAAATTTAGAATCCTTGGTCAACTACGATCAGTGGACAAATATCAACCTGGTCTCAGCTGATGTCCTGCGACAGAAACAGGCATAGACAAAATCTCCCACTTAGAACGTACAAATCGGTAGGGTCACTCGAAGCATAGCTCACAACCATGTCAAGGTACCGATAGACACTGTTACTGCCGTAACAAGAAAAAAAATCCTAACCCTGGGAAGTAGAATTAGAAAGAACTCGCTCGTTAGTTCGCGGTGTCCGTGATTACGTGCCTACAGGACCAAACCTTCAGGTTCGCCATAGGTATCCTCCGTGCGTAAAGTCGCCTATCTCGTCCAAACTAGAGCATAGCAACGCTCCACCAACATTGGCAGTGTTGCTATGTTCTGGCAACGTGTCGCGACGAGTTCTTGTCGCACTTTGCTGCCCAAAAGGGCATAGGCGTTCTCTGTACCACCGGGCGCAAACCAACCAGACCAGAGCAACTTCCAATTTTGGGCGTCCGGCGTGTAGGGGTAGTTAACCTTCAACAACGCTCGTGGCCGGTGGTTCGTTTGAAAGAGTTGGCAACGGTTTCTTACTGCGTCTTAGAGCAGGTCGCAACACAACCCGCTCAACCCGCTCAAGCTCGACTCGTACAAATCAATGTGTGTGTGTGTGTGTGTGTGTGTGTGTGTGTGTATGGTGGGTGGTGGGAACGCAACCAGGGGAGGAAATTTATATGCAAATGAGGCTTCACTTTTAAAAAATGGAGCATGATTTTATCGCTTTCTGATTGGTTTCTTGCACTTCTATTGCTTCCACTGTTGGACGTGCGGGGAGTTGTTGTGTGTTTCGTTCCCGGCCATTACGTCTCCCTCCCACCCCCAAACTGTGTCCACTGTCACACTAATAGCTAGTTATTCTTTTAGCGGTGGTCGATCGCGCGGCTGGTAGATCAATGAAGCCTTCGACACCTTGTCTGCCATGTGCTGGTGGCAATATTCGACCGGCATCGACGTCGTTGTCGCCGTCACCTGCAAACGCTAAACACCCGAACGCCCCGCGAGTTTACGCGTCGTGGTTTCGCATCGAGCCCTCCTAATCGAACGCTGGGATCTCCGATTCTATCGAACCGAACCGAATGAATGAATGTGGCGCAGGGTCTTGGCAGATTATAACAAAACCCGTCGGTGTCCGTAGGCTGGTGGGCTGGTGGGCTGGAATATGATGTGCACTTTACGGTAAGATCAGCGTACACAAAATAGTGTAAGCTTTATGGCGGCATTAAATGGTCTCAAAACGCACCTAGGGAAACGCGCTCCAGCACGCGCCGCCGACGTTTCTATTGCCGATCATAATCATATTTCCACCTTGGGTACGCGACGGGACGAACGATTACACACGCGGTTCGGGATTAGCTATAATTTAAATGGCGCGACTCGGTGTGTGCGGTCTGCACACCGAGCTAGATGTTTCTTTTTTTTTCTTATTCGCCACAGGCAATGAGACATTTCGAGCTTTTACTGCCTCCGTGATGGTTATGGGAGATTTTTTTTTTGCTGTACAGCATCTTAAGAAGTAGAGAGAAAAAAAGCCCACTGTGCAAAGTACACCATTAAACATCGGTTGTGCCGGTGCTTGAAATCGAAAGAAATCGAGCGGTGCAATGCTTTGATATCATTGGACATACCCGAAACCGACCGCCATGACCGTGTTCGCAATTCTTCCAGGCGTTAAATAGTTTCTTATAGGTCTGCCCCAACCAACGTTTGCTGGCCGGTCACACGCAACGCGGCGAACGGTGCAGGTGGATAAAACGGGCAGGCTCTAAATGTCACACGGCCACTGGCAGTGTAAATACCTTCCTGACAGGATGTTAACTTTCCGCTCAAAACGTCAGCACTCGGCACCTGATACAGATCGGTGTGCCTGCATATCCATATGGCATTGGTGCTACTCGCTTATCCCCACAGACCCCGTTGGTGTGTTACAAGCAGTCTGATTTGTTTTGCTCCATTTAAGTCAGCCCCACCTTACGCAAAAGACGTGCGGCTGCGGTTCCTTTTGGCCATGGGGATTCATGTTGTTCGTTTTCGCTTCTTTTTTTATTATTGTGCTGATCATTTAACAGATGCCTGGCTTTACTTTACTACCTTCTTGCCCAAACCTCGCGAACGTAAAGCACGAGCAGTGAAACAAATTTCAATACCCAACCCATGGCAAACGGAATGAAGCTATTTGCACGACACATGCCATGTGCAATCGCGTGTCTCCCGTAGGTGTCACACAGAACCGCTTTGTGGCACAATTATTTCCCAATGCATTGCGCGCATGCGGTCGCCCAAATCTGCTTACGCTGTTCGGGTGTCCTACGATGTGCATAATTGTCATTAAACCGTGCCAAACTCCGTGTTGCATTATCCCAATTTTGTTCGCAAACAGTAAAGCTTCTTATGACCGGGTTTATCAAACCGTTTCGATTCCAAGCTTTTGCGAGAACTGAACAGTGTGTGTTTGTGTGTGTGTGTGGCTATGTGCTGCTGCTTAATGATGCGTGTCGTTGGAGATTTAATACAGTGCCAATGCACCTGTAATACCTGCTGCCCTAACGTCGAACATCATCCGATGGGATGCATTCCTGTTGCCAGTCAGTTTTGCTTGCCAACTTGTTTTGGTGGGATTTTTCACGACTTTTTATGAAATCACCACTATGGTTGGTAGGCGAAAGAAACTTCGGGAAGGGAACCACCTTTATTGGGCTTCTTGACAATGTCCCGCGCGACGAGCAGAGCAATGCAATGCTTGGCTGCTGTACGTATACGTCCCCGATGGCATGTGATTGGTATGAAACCTAGGTACATTCGATGCACATCATTGCACCGAACACCACATCATCGTCACCAGCGCGACCATGTGATAGTGCCGATCTCTTCCCTTCCTTCTGAAGTTCACCGGAGAGAACACCCCGACCGAATCAACGGCGGCATAAATTCACATGATCATTATAGCGAACCTCCACCACAGTTGCGGCAATCTCTAAGTGTCTACGGCACTGCGGCTCTAAGGTGCAATGGCAAAACGCCAGTACGACACCGAGACGATGAAAGGAATGGGAAAACACAATCGCGATACAACAGTTTTAACATTTCACGATCACATTCAGCATGGGATTTGGTAACATCATTGCTGGTAGGCACTGCTGAAGATGATCCATCGTTCGCGATCGTTCTCCCGCTATTGGAAACGCGACAAGGAAAGGTTTCGCTGCTCGGTTTCGTGAGCAAGCGTCGGAATAAAACAAAAACCCTTCTCTAATTGATGTGTATTTATTTTTACTTTGTGCTTCCAGCTACTATATCTAGACAAACATTTATGTTATCCTGATTTTACGGGACGGTGAAATGTAATCTTACACGAATTCGGCCTTGTTGCAAGGGCTAACAAGAACGCAAATGCTGCTTATCCTATTCAACCATGGAGACTCGCTCATTAGCGAAGAAACAATGTCTTTTTCTTTATCGCAAGAGCAGAGCAGGGGACGTCATTTAAATCACCTTCACTCGTTCTCGTTGCTCGGCTGTTGACACTAGCAGTTGAACGTCCTCGTAACAACGGTGCTGCCGTCTTCTTTAAACCGCCATAATTTCAATCAGCCACATTAGCATTCAGTTCAGCTGTCGCCCTCTGAGGACCTCCGAGCGAAGTTATTCTTCAGGCACGTCCATCGTCGCGTCCTCCGGTGACTCGGTGGTACACGGAGAGCATTTCATCTCTTAATTCAAGGAGCGTTCCATTATCTGCTCATATTTGCACGTAGTCATCATCACTATCCTCAGGTCCGCCAGGTCCAACAGACCAAAAGAAGCGATACTCTCTCACACACATGCTCGTCAAGGCCCATGTTGTCCAATGTTGCACGCAGGTAAATAGGGGGGGACACAAACGAGATGCGGTTTGCCGATTGCCCGTGGCCACCAACATCATCCCAGTCGATCGCACAATGAAGATATCCTATCAGGAAAACTTATCAACGCCCGGGGTACGGCGCAATGTGTTGGCTGTTGGGACTTCGGAGCCGGATGAACCATAACTTGCACTTATATGCCGCCACAACAGATTCCTATCCACCGGTCGGTGATGATTCGCCAACCGTCGGCAGGTTCGTGCCAGCATGACAAGCGATAAAAGCACACACGGCACTGATTTATGGGAAAGATTTACGACATCAGCTTAATTCTTGATTTGCAGTGCAGCGGTCTAGCATGCGTCGCAGCCATTAGGGAGATGCCCGGCGGTACAATGGAACTCCACCCTTTTGGGGTGGTGTTCTTCTGCGGTCAGTTTTTGTAACCCACACCCGAACGGTGTTGAACTTTACCACGTCACTGTTGTCCGCGTCTCAAGTGAAACATAAAACGCACCCGTAGCGTTACCTTTTCTCCACCAAACAGCACCAACACGGCGACAGCAGATGCAGAGAAGAGTGCGAAATATCTGACGAAAGGGCAACACTCTCGATGTCATCTCATGTCGAACGGCGCGTAAATAATTTGCACTCACGCGACGTGACTCGGCGGGATTAGTGAAAGTGTTTTTTTTTTTGCTCGCACGTCCACACACTAGACGACGAACCCCCAAAGGACCATTGGCACACACAAGGTGCGAAAAAGGATGAAAGCAAATCCGCAATCGCAACATTCCGCCCGCAATACTCCGCGCAACCTGCAGCGTGCGGCTAGCTTCAAACGCCGCCTATGGACTGCGCCATTCGATCGCATTATTTAATCACTTAATAATAGCTAATTCATCATTTTGCGTGCATGTCTGTCGGCCGGCATACCGACACGGCCAGCAGCGGGAGTTTGATCCACAGCCCGGAAACGCGCGGCCGGTGATCGGCGATCATCGCTTTTGATCCAGACCGACCGGCACACACACCCCGGCGGTCCCCGGCCGAAGAAAGTGCGAAAATGCCAAACAAAACCGTAATCCAACGCTAATGCACACTGCCTCCGCCGATAATCGAATTCTCTCCACGCGATGAGTCCGGCTCGATGTATGAAAGGCACTCCACCGGTACTCCGGCCATTGCTTAGTTACCTAGTTCGTCCGGTTCGTGTTCACACTTCCCTTTTCCGGGCACTCGTCTAAATGAAGGCATTGGTTGCATTTTATTTTTTAATCTACCTACCCAAAACTAAACCTCACTCGCTAGCGCGGGGAAGCTTATTCTGGGCCAGCAAAACCTGGCAGGGAGCCTGGCAACCAGTCAATGTACTCCAATTAACCCCACGCTCCAATCGGAAGTGATCTAATTTTCTTCATTTTCCACCGGTTCTATCGACATTCTGCGCCTGAATTTGAGCATGATACTAAACAGGGAAAGACAGAGGAAAGGGAAAAAAATACTACACACCCTTACCGTACGCTAGGTACACGTTTGAACTCTTCAGCAATGTAACGTTACCTCAAATAGGGTTCAAAACCTTCCTTTCTTTCTTTATCCGCATCCGCGGTTTGTTCGATCTTCCTTCGAGCCCGGCGCAATGGAAATGCGCTTATCGGAGATTAGAATCTGGCTCGTGTATAGCTGTGGACGATCTTTTTTTCTCTCTCTCTCTTTCTCTCTCTCTCTCTCTCTCTCTTTCTCTCTCTCTCTCTCACACACACACTATTTCATTGCTACCTACCCCAAGTGCTTAATCTAGTTCGCTCCCGAGGGTTTTATGTGCGCAACCCTTGATTGTTGCTGACCGCATTTTTTTAGGTCGGTTCAATCATTACCAACTTACAAGTACTCCCTCACCGATCCACCCATTCCACGGTGAGCTCCCTTTTCCCGCCGAGCATCACCGATAAACGATCAATCGATCTGTGTTGCACAACTTTTTAAGCGCAAAAAAATAGGCCTCGGCCCGTGCCATTTTCCAGCGAAACCGGGCACAGCAACTGTGGGCAAGAACAAACGAACGCATGGACGCTCCCTAGTTTGGGGTCGAGATGTTTTCCTCTGTAAACGGGAATCACCGCTAGGTCAGCCCACCACCGTCCAGCTCCCTTCGCATGGGTTGCCCTCTACCAGACGACTGCGCTTGCAATTAAAGTACATCGTGGTAAAGCCCCTTCAAATGTAGACCATGCGCTCCGCAAACAACGCATGGGGTTAGCCATGTTAGGATAGAGAAATTTATGCGATACACCACATTCAAAGGGAGCTACATTCTATAGGTTCTTAAACGCGTGGACGTGTTATGTAACCAAATAAAGCAAAAGTAAATAATTCCTCCATAAATTATTTCTTTACTGCACATTACTAAATATTGCTACGAAGGCTTTGCGGCTTACAATTTGCAATGCATCCCACAACATTTTCCCCTGCTACAGTATGGGCATCTGGCAGGAATATCACTGATTGATGATTAACGATACTCCCTTGACAATAATTACCAACACCTGTGCAAATGCCCGACGGTTAAAGGCCAATTTACTCGCATCATAAATCAGTGTCATTGATTTCGATCTAATCTACACGTACGTAAGCAATCGTCAGACCGGTACGTGAATTAATGTGTCTTCCAATTAGTATCTGCTCCTGTTGATCTCCTGCTGATCACCGAGCAAAGTGTGACTTGCAAATGTGTGGCCCCAATACAGGCTCACTGTGGAGAATCCATTGGAATGCATTCTAACAGCTATTAAAGAAGATGCCGCATGCAATTAGTGTAGCTTAGACAAGAACTGCAGTTCATCACATTGCCATCTTCGTAGGACTTTTTGTACACATCTAGAAGCGCAAAGGAATGTGAACCGTGAACAAATAAAGTCCATATAAAATGTATGTCTACCAATCGATAAACAATTTGACGGTCTGCACTAGTTAAGGATACCCATTAGAACTCCAGTTTACTCCAGAATAGACACTAGATTTAACTCCAAAGTCGACTTCAGATTCGATTCCAAAAAACGACCCCAGTTTTGACTAAAAGTCGACCAAGATCATCTACGAATTCGACTCCGTAGTCAACTCTACAGGCATCTACTCCGAATTTGACTGTGGAGTCGATTCTAGTTTTTCGTCTAAATTTTCAACCCCGAATTCAACTGCGAAATCTACTTCGGTTTTACATTTCCAAAGTCAGAGTCTACTCCAGATTTCCCATCACTACTCAGCAAATGCTGATGTTTATGGTCAACAACAAACGGGTAGAATTAGTAGCAAACACAGAAAATCGCGTGGAAATTGCTAGCCTCATTTATGCACACTTTGTTGGTAGAATTGCATTATGCAGCTCGTTCCTGCGGACATGTTGCTCTATTTAATCAAGCTTCCGAATCAACTTTCCTACCTAGCCGGCAGGCAAGAGCTATTGATCGTTATTAGCGTGTTCGTTATGACAATGGCGATAAATCCTTCACCAGCAATGCGCGTTCACCTTTGCTGTGGCGCTACAGAAAGTAGCCATATTGCAAAATTAAGCTAAATAGCAGCACACTTTCACCGATTTGTCAAGTTCAGCTGTTCACAAACATCTTGCACTAAAATAAGCCGATATCTTCATTTTGCGGACTTTCCCGCGGGCAGTAAGCGCCAATGCACGATGATAAATCTGTTTACGACTGTAATACCCAGCTTAGAGTGAGGATACATATCGCATCGTACAGTAAGACCCGACTCCTTCTCAAATACGATATTTCACCTTACGTTCGGCAACGGATTGGTTCGGTTCTGGTCGATTAACACTTCCACCGAGCGGGTAATATTGGCCGGCGTCGCTAACTTCCTGAAACGTATCCCTTTAATCCTCGTCTGCCTCGTGGGCAATGGTGTGCATGCAGACGCATATCACACGCGAAAGCAGTAATTACAAGTTATTAAAATCGTTAGCTTACATTTACTGCTACTCTCTTGCTCACTGTACTATACCACCTTCCTTTGCTACCAACAAAAGCAGGATTCGCGGTGCTTGTTAATAGCAAACACGTTTGATAAAGCGCAACTATCAACTGCATACATTTGCAAACACACATTTCACTCCGCACTGCGAAAGCATATCCCGCGGCACCGAACACGCCCAAAATCCGCTGCAGCCTTGGAGGAAGCAAAAGATAAAGTGATAGAAACTTTCAAACCCGCGGATGGGGACGGTTGAGTTGCCAGGAAGGTTTCGGAGGACATGGTACCGCACATAATTACATAGTTTCTAGCAAGTGTGAATTTCCAACGCCAAAACTACGTACGTGATCCCCGTCAGCGACGTCGATCGGGATCGCAAGATCGCGCTCGTGTGAAAAACTGCCCGAAACAAGCGAACAAAAATCAGTTTAATAAATTCACTCTCCGTTGCGCTACAGCTCCCCGCCAATAAATGCCTGCCGGGGTGGCATACATATAGGCGTGAAAGTCTAACGACATCTAATCACTACCGGAACGGAACCCTGCCATTCTCTCCTGCCCGCAGCGACGTCCGTGATTTATGAACTGACGACGGTCGGGTACGCCGGGGCCCGTTGTTGGTAGACCGGCTGGTGGAGTGCCAGCGATATTAAGCTTCCTAATCGCAACCGACAGCAACCGATCACTGTCCCGATCTGTGGACCAGCCCCAACATCTCGGTGGCCGCAAATATCTACGCGAAGGTTGAGCTGCTTGACAATTTAATTATCATCCCGTGTGTTCCTGCCTGTGTACTTTTCTACTGCAGTGAGTGAACAATTTCTCCCCAATCTTGCCCCGTTTTGTTTATTTCCCCGCCCATTCGCTCTGGTGCGCTCAAGGGTTGCAACGCGTGCCAGCCCTTCAAACCGCGATGCGTTTTTCTTTTGCGGCAGCATGCTGCATTCATGTAATAATTGCTATTTCCATATGCATCGCGCAACGATTGAGGTAAAAAAACGAAATACAACCGGGCCTAACCTAAATACCGATCGGAGGAGCCTGAAAAGGCTGCGTGTCTCGGACAACGATGGATCACTCGCCGACCGACCAACTCTCCTTCGCCGATCCATATAGACCAGGTGCAATGTGCAGTGTGACGGTACTGTACAGACAGTAATTGGAGCTGATTTCTCCCTTTTGGTGGACGACGAACCTGGCAACACGACGATTCGATGTGGTCTACCTTATTCAACCGACGGTGGTTTAGGGCGATATGTGTTTGCTTCTGCTAGCCGTCGCCTATTTTGCATAAATATCGCACAACCGCGCGCCAGCAACCGCGACTGGAATGCGCACTCCAGAAGCAACCCCAAAACAAACACACTCTCGTAGCTGGACAGTAGCAGCAGGACCGCAAGTGTCGAGAGCAGGGCACAGAGCGAAACCTTACCCTATCAACCTCCACTACATAGGACAGCTCTGTTCTGCGTTGTGCCCTAGTCGTCTGCAAACGACGATGCAAAACGGCGGTCTCGACGCGGCTGGCGTATAAGGTGAAACAGATTAACTCTGCTGGAATTAGCCTACGAAATGGGCTAAATTGTTTTTGCCCTTTTTTCGATACTTCGATTCCCCACCACCCCCCGGGACATGATCCGCACCAACGGGTGGACGGATTTGTTCACCATGGTTGCGAAGACATCTTCGAGCAGGCGCGGAACCACGCGGGCACGATGAACCTTCCGCCTATGGGGGACGGTTTGTTTGGGAGTTTTGTCTAATGTTTGTCTAAGCGTGTAAATGCTAAGGGCAGCTACGTGCAACCTGCATTCCACGACCTCAATTGTTCGCTGCAGCTCGACGCTCAAATCACCTGATACGTTGCATGATCCTTAACCTGCACCAGTTCTGCATCGAAATTAGTGCACACACATGCATCGCACAACGTTCAGCGTGAATGTTTGCTTTTCAAATAAGTTTATCTTCACATAAATACTACTTCAATTGGTCTCCATGTGGTACATAAAGTCAATTTAGCTACAGCTACAGCATTCAGTGGCTTTTTGCTGCGAAGCTATTTTAAGCACATTTTACAGTCTTTTTTAATGCCATCTTTTATGAAACACTTAAAGAAATGGCAAACAGCAATAAAGCACGTTGCAATAAAACGATCAAGTCGTAAGGTGTAGCATTTTGCTTAAGATCTGTTGTTCTAATTCAAGCACTCAAGATTTAAAAAAGAAGTGAAAATGTATATTCAATTAACGTAATCGAATGAAGTTTTTACTCGCCTAATAGCATAATGATAGCATATTAATGATTTTTGCCTATAAGGTGTGTTGTAAATGGCACTAAATGCCCGACTAAAACTCCATCGAAACAAAACCTTCCCCCACTCCCATTCCCCAAATTCTGCTAAGATTTGACATTGAAAAAAGTTGATTCTACTTGCGCAATACGAACATTGAAAGCTTCCAACGCAAAATTGGAGTTATTCGTTTTCGTGTTTTTTCGCGTTTGTGTTGGGCTGTTCATGTGCACGGAAACAAAACCACCACTAACACCACCGAGGAAGAAGCAGGTGAAAAGAATTAACAAGTCACGTTAATAGGCCAACCCAGCAACGTGGCGGGTACAATGCAAACCAAGGTGCCAAATGTAGACCTAAATTACGAGAGATAATAAAGATTGTGATCTTAATTCGTGGTGCAAAGTTTTTTGCGCTCAGTTTATTTTGTCTTGTTGTTTCACTTTGCCTCACTTTTGTTCGCCGGCGACGCGTTGCGTCATTAGTGCTGGTATTATGGCGGGAGTGTTTTGTCCTTTTTGCTACATTTCGGGGCGCTCGTTGCATTTGCCCAAATGGCGCGCGAAGAAGGAAGCGTCCACTAGACGGGTTTGCTGGTCCATTTACGGTAACCGCACCATTATACGGGACCATCAAGTGCTGTGCAGTTGGAGGACATTTGCTGCTTGCTTTGTTTCAATCACAAACGAAACCATAAGTTCCGTGTTCCGGGAATGGCGTTTGGCGTGATGGACGGGAATGATGACGTGCCGCAATCTGAGCAGGCGTCGTATGCAATTACCTGATCGGGCCTCATACTGCCCGGCCATCACATCCGTAAGGTCGGCAGCCGGATTGATAAACCCGGGTGTCCATTGAACTCCACTGGCACTGCTGCACGACGAGGTTTCCCTTTCGATCGCCATTCAAGTGGATCCTCGATATTAGCCATCGTAACGAGCCATCCACTAGCCGGAATCGGGCACGAAGAATACGACTGAGAGTGCACTGGCCGGCAAAACATTTGCTCACCCCCGGCCAACCGCCAACCAAAGTACCTTCCAGCTTCCTTTAGCCAAAGTCGTGATCAATTTATTATAATTTTCAGCCCCAATACACACACAACAACAACAACTTTATCTTTCCCGCTGAAGGCGCCACGCTTACGTGCCGAGTTAGCCCGCCCCGATGGCGTTCGATTGCGCGACGCTCGGTTTACGTCGGACGGAACACCTCGGGACGCCGTTGGCACTGGCACTAAAGATAGTTATTTCGCGGTATTGTACTTCGGTAGGCTTCGAGTTTGACTTCCCTGCTAATACTAGGCTACCTGGCTTGCCGTGCCGTCTGTGCCATTTGCTACGGCCAAACGGGTAAGGCACACGCATTCCACGGGGTTGTTCCCGAGCAGTTCAATTTAATTGGAAAATACATACCTTTCCCTCTGAGTTGGCTCAATTTGGTGTTACGCGTTTTAGTAAAATGATTAACTTAATCTCCTGATGCAAACACATAAGCCGCTATAACTATATTGAAGCAATAGTTGGAAGTGTCGTTTGCTAGGGACCTTTTTATACTCCAATGCACTCTAGCAACGTGTCAAGTCGAGGGTCATTTAATGGGATGAGCAATCCATCACGGCTTGAGTTTTATGTCCTCATCTTAGTGATTCAGCGGGTTAATTCATGTCACACATATGAAGCAACATAATATCCGAAGCAATTTGGACAAGATTCAATACAAGCATATAAACGAAAAGAAGAGTCAAACGGTTTCAATTTTGAATATCTAGATAGTGTTAATGAATTAAAAAATGTAATTGTCTTCTATCTTGTTCTAATATTTTTTGATTGGTGATCAGTGATATTTCCAAGAATTATAGCTCTCAAAAACTACATTGAAGTAAAGGCACTAGACAAATTTACAACCACCCTAGCCTGTGATGGTCATTTTCAATATAAATAGCTCTAGATTGTGACGACACTCTAAATGATATTATTGTGGGACAAATCCAACCTTTTGTAAAAACTTTTCGCTAGTATTTGAAACACAAATGAGATTGAAATAATCTAGGAAATTTTCAACGAAACATTATGTCCCAAAATTTTACGCAAAGGTTGTCTGCATCGATCATGTTACGATCACGTCGCAAGAAGCATTTAACAAACAACTACACCCGTAGCGATCACAGCGGGGCATCAACCGTCAGCTGCGCTCTCCAACTCTCCTTGGGTGGTTAATTTAACACCCATTTCCCACCGTGTACCAAATTTCACAAACAAAACAACTACGACAACAACAACAAAAAACATGCTGCGTCTGGTTTGACCACTTTTGTGTGTGGAGACACGCACAGCAACAACAGGCAAACGAGAACACCGATAGTGATAATTAATAATAGTCGGGCTGCGCTAATTCGATTCAAAAACAAGGCTAAACCTTCAACTCTGACCAACCGAATGGAAACGAAGCGAAACACCAAAGCGGAGGACTGCAAGAGCTGCGTCCTCTGTCAGTTGCGTCCTGTTGGGTGGCACACGCACAGCAACGGTCGAACTAGCGTTGACAAGCAACTGTTTGCATTTGGGAATGAGTTTTTGTTTCCATTCTTTTTTTTTTTATCTCAAGAGCATTGAAATCACGTGTCTTGTAATCTCTTCAGTCCGCCACTTGCCATTGTTTACATTCACTGGCGAATGCAACCAAAAAACAAAAAATAATAAGGGCCGCCGCCAAGTGGCTGCCGTTGCATTATTTTTCATGCTTAAAAGGTTTTTAATTAAAAAAAATGCGTCCCCACACGAATCACCTTACCCAGTGGGCACGCTGAACAATGGGATGGTGTTAGAGTGCACCCTTCAAAGCCTCGCGTGAGATGGTGTCCTGCGGCCCATTTTCGTCCCGAAAGGGCAGATGATTAATGAGCCTGTTGCCCAACACCGTCAGCCCCGGTTGGATGGCAATTACATTCAATTTGCCGATGCTTGACAAATGATCACGGGCATGGATTGGGCGCGAGATTGCGGGCTACTGATGTGTTACCACTAACAGGGTGCCAATGAACCGATTGACCGACACCAGCAAAACCATTACATAAATGAAGCAAAAACTGGTGATGCATCGCGTCATGGTGCAATTTGCATCTCGTTGAAGGGATTTGCACTGCACAATGGAAGAACGCTGGAAGAATGATGCAGAACATGATCGTTTGGAAGATTGTTCATGTGTGTAACGAGAATTTTAAATGATATCTTCTCCCGAGGAGGCAAAGAGAACGTTGGAAGACGCTGTTGGGACATCGGCAATATGAGCTGCTCGGTGTATCGGTCGCATCGGTCTTTAAGAATCTTTATATGATTTCACTCCAGAGCAGTGATGCGAACAAAACTAGCACCAATAACGATGATGATCACCATGATGATGAGGATGATGATGATTGGACTAGATTCACCGAGAAAAGTACATGTCAGCTCAGACAGAAATCTGCACCATACGTCCAAATGATGGCGCACGACGCGGCTGATGTTTGGACTGATTCCTAAGGGTAAATGAAACGTCTTACCATTGCCAAGGGAAATGTCTAGACGAATTACGTACTCACCATTTCCTCCGCGTAAAGGAATTCCGCGCAGAATGAGTTAAAATCCTTGGTACAAAAGATGCCATTCAATGTGATAGTATGCCCTTCCCGGGAAGGCTGTTATTGATCCCGATGTGATGCAGAAAATGAGGCAGAGGAATTGGATGTATCGTTTCACCGACAGGGTGGCCATTATACATCTAGTGAAATAGAAGTGAGCCGTAAAGTTCCATGTATGCTCTTGAAGTTGGAATAGATTTGTGGCAAAGTTTTGCTCCTTATGTTCCTCATGTGATTCTAACTTACGCTTCAAATACTACTACTCCTTCAGTACTTCGAATGTACTACGTGCTGACGTTCACCATGTTCTACATACATAGTACGATACCTTCAGTTGGAACAGAAAAACAGGTTGCTTTTATACCACGGAACAGGGAGCCCTTAACAACCTTAACAAAACAGATCATTTATGGGCAAGATTCACATGTCTTTAGTAAGGCTCTAGCCCCGTCGTTAAGAGGTTTTAGACATTTTCGAAATTCAAGTAGCACTTGCCGAACAGTCGTTAAATCGTAAAATGTCGTCCACATTGTCGGTAGCTCTGCCGTCAATCGTTGTCGCCAATTTTAGCATGGCACGATATCGATAAAGTATCAATTAACACAAACTTTAAACCGAACCTTTATTGCTCCACTTCATTTACGACGTTACGTGTAGTTTTTTTCTTCTTTTCCCCTTTCAACCGCTTCTGGGCACATCAGGAATAACTGCTACCAATTAAAACGGCTCCAATTATTGATCCCGTGCTCGGGTGAAAGGAACCGATCCGAACTCCGACAGTAACGCCGGTACGGGAGACTTTTAGCGGTTCGATTTCACTTTCAATGGATGGCAATGAGTGTTTTACTTTTAAATAGCACTGCAAGACATATCAACAATCCATCAGCATAGCTTTACAGAAGATGGCACACCTTTCGCCATTAAATGATATTGGCCATTGCTGAGTCCATTTCTGCTTTTAGTGCACCAGCAATACACCCAAATACACTTGAACAGCTTAACTAACCAACTTCTACCATATTTCTTTCTTTGTTTGCAGGATCGTGCACGTAATGCTACCGAACGCCTGTCTGCTACAACAACGCTCACGATCGACATTGCCGACTCGGATGATCAGGACCCGTCCTTTATTTATCGCGGATGCGTTTTACTGGACGGTGCCTGCCTTAATCCGGAGTACAGCGCTTCCGTACCGGCCGGCACATTACAGGGCGTATTGACGGTCACACCCGAGCGGATACAAGCGGTCGATCTGGACACGATCAGTGCACCTATACGGTACTCCTTCCTGAGTGGTATCCCGGGTAACTATGGTGATTATTTTGAGATTGACCCACAGACGGGTGTCCTGAAACAGACGAAGCTAGTCGATGCGTCGGTGACGGCGAAAAAGTTTGACATCATCGTCAAAGCGGAAGAGGTCTCCGATATGAAGCGGTACACTACGGCCAAGCTGTCGATACACGTGAAGCCAGTCGATGCGTATCCACCGATGATTAGTATCACCTCTACCGAGGGTTTTGTCGATGAAAACTCGCCAATCGGCACGGTGGTTATGGATGCGCACGGTAGCCCAATTAAGCTTTCCACCACCGATCAGGATCTCGGTCCGGACGGTGAAGGTATGGTGTACATCTACGAGGTGACGACACCATCGTTTACCGTGTCGAAGGAGGGCATTCTGCGCGTTAACGAGGAAGGACTGGACCGTGATCCACCGAGTCCGGGCAAATATCTCTTCCAGGTTGTGGCACGGGAAGCGAACGGTAATGCGGCCAGCGCACCCATGAGCCTTACAGTGAACCTACGCGATGTTAACGACAACGCACCGAAACTAGCGATGGTCGCACCGGTTACACTGATGGCTGGCGATGGACGACGGCTGGTGACGAAGGTTCAAGCAACGGATAACGATGCCGCCGATAATGCCGTCATCACGTACTCGATCTTCCACGTGTCCAACAACGGTGCAAGCAAATTTGCCATCGACCCATCCACCGGTGAGATCGAAACGAGAACACGCCTCAATGCCGGTGAGCAGTACAGCATCACGGTACAGGCCTCGGACATTGGCGGACTGTCGTCGCAGGCGATCGTTGAGGTGACGATCACACCCGGACCGAACACGAAGCCACCACGATTCGCCAAACCGGTGTACGAGGTTCAAGTGAGCGAGGGAGCTGAAATCAATTCTACCGTGATCGTGCTCAAGGCGGAAGATCCGGAGAACGATCCGGTCAGTTACGCCATCACGACCGGTAACGATCTGCGCCAGTTCTCGATCGGTAAAGACAGTGGCGTGATAAGCGTGATCCGGAAGCTTGATCGTGAGGATCTCACGCGCTATCAGCTGATCATACGCGCGGAAGACAACGGTGGACTGGCGAGCAGCGCCACCGTCAACATCAAGGTCACGGACATTAACGATAAGAATCCGGAGTTTGATGAGCGTAAGCTGCCGTACGTGTTTGCGGTGGACGAGGGTAAAGAGAACGTTGCAATCGGAACGGTACACGCGACCGATGCCGATGAAGGTATGAACGCCGAAATTACGTACACCATTCCGTCCGATATTCCATTCAGGATCGATTCCAAGACTGGCGAGGTACGCACGAAGATGGCGCTAGACTATGAAAAGCAAAAGGAATATCGATTTGTGGTGACGGCAAAGGACGGCGCACCGGAACCACGGCTCGGTACAGCCAGTGTGACGGTGAAGGTTCGCGACATCCCGGACGAGATGCCCAGGTTTATGGAGTCGACTGTGGAGATAAAGATACCGGAAAATGTGCCCGATATGACGGTCACCACGGTGCGGGCATTCGATCCGGACACGAAACCCGAGATCACGTACACACTCAAGCGCGGTCCCGGTGATCTGTTCAAGGTCGATGCCCGGACGGGTCAGATTAAGACGATACGCGGACTGGACTACGAAAAGGATAAAATGCACGAGCTGATTGTTGGCACNTGCCGCCGATAATGCCGTCATCACGTACTCGATCTTCCACGTGTCCAACAACGGTGCAAGCAAATTTGCCATCGACCCATCCACCGGTGAGATCGAAACGAGAACACGCCTCAATGCCGGTGAGCAGTACAGCATCACGGTACAGGCCTCGGACATTGGCGGACTGTCGTCGCAGGCGATCGTTGAGGTGACGATCACACCCGGACCGAACACGAAGCCACCACGATTCGCCAAACCGGTGTACGAGGTTCAAGTGAGCGAGGGAGCTGAAATCAATTCTACCGTGATCGTGCTCAAGGCGGAAGATCCGGAGAACGATCCGGTCAGTTACGCCATCACGACCGGTAACGATCTGCGCCAGTTCTCGATCGGTAAAGACAGTGGCGTGATAAGCGTGATCCGGAAGCTTGATCGTGAGGATCTCACGCGCTATCAGCTGATCATACGCGCGGAAGACAACGGTGGACTGGCGAGCAGCGCCACCGTCAACATCAAGGTCACGGACATTAACGATAAGAATCCGGAGTTTGATGAGCGTAAGCTGCCGTACGTGTTTGCGGTGGACGAGGGTAAAGAGAACGTTGCAATCGGAACGGTACACGCGACCGATGCCGATGAAGGTATGAACGCCGAAATTACGTACACCATTCCATCCGACATTCCATTCAGGATCGATTCCAAGACTGGCGAGGTACGCACGAAGATGGCGCTAGACTACGAAAAGCAAAAGGAATATCGATTTGTGGTGACGGCAAAGGACGGCGCACCGGAACCACGGCTCGGTACAGCCAGTGTGACGGTGAAGGTTCGCGACATCCCGGATGAGATGCCCAGGTTTATGGAGTCGACTGTGGAGATAAAGATACCGGAAAATGTGCCCGATATGACGGTCACCACGGTGCGGGCATTCGATCCGGACACGAAACCCGAGATCACGTACACACTCAAGCGCGGTCCCGGTGATCTGTTCAAGGTCGATGCCCGGACGGGTCAGATTAAGACGATACGCGGACTGGACTACGAAAAGGATAAAATGCACGAGCTGATTGTTGGCACCCTGGAAAACAATGGCACTAATCCGGGCGACTACATACGGATCATGGTGGAGGTGGAAGACCGCAACGACATTCCGCCCGTGTTTGTATCGATCCCCGAACCGGTCAGCATCAACGACAACTTGCCGATCGGTGCCATCGTTGGTTCCATGCCGGCTGTCGACGGTGACGGATCGTCGCCAGGCAACGTAGTACGGTACGAGCTGGTCGGTCGTGGCAAGGCGCTAAAATACTTCCAGGTCGATGCCGATTCGGGTATCGTGCGGATCCGTGATGATTTGGGCAAGGAGGAGGACAGCGAGTATCTGATCGATGTGCGTGCGTTCGATATGGGCGAACCGCAGCTGAGCAGTGTTTCGACGCTGCCCGTCTACGTTGGCCACATACCGACCAATCCGAATGGAGATTCGGCAGAATCGCGTCTAGAGAGCGGCGGTATCGTGAATCTCGAGGTGCAGGGACTCGCATTCAGTGACGATAGCTACACCACAAGCGTACCGGAGTCGACGGGCGTCAATGCGACGATTAAGCTGATTCAAATCATCAACTCGAAGAAAGCTACGAAACATAACGGTGGCTTCAGCTGCGAACTGCTGGGCGACGGCAACGAGCAAAATCTATTCCGCGTCACCATCGAAGATCATGCCTGTGCACTGATACTGATCGCTCCGTTAGACTACGAGACAGCCACCAGCCACACGCTGCAGGTTCGGCTAGCATCGAACAAGTATTTCGTAAACCAGCACAAAAACACGGCCACCGTGAAGGTGATCGTCCAGGACGAGAACGACAATGTGCCGCAGTTTGTGTTTCCAAAGACGTACCAGCAAAGTGCGCGTAACGACACGTACTACGCCGTCATCAATGCCGATGCAGACATCGAAACGCCTTTGATGCAGGTGAAGGCAACCGATCGCGATATCGGATCGTTCGGTCAGATCAAGTACACGCTGCTGGATGTGGAGGAACAATTGAACGAGATCCCGCACGACGATGCGCCGAGTTCGTACTTCACCATCAGCGAGGACACCGGTATGCTCAAGACGCAAAAATCCTTCCAGAGCGTCCGCCAAACACCGCTCGTGTTTTTGGTGGAAGCGCGTGACAATAATGGTAACGCTTCCAGCGGCACGGTACACAAGGCGCGGGCACGCGTTGTGGTGAACCTGATTGCCGACATCAATCGAATGACGCTCGTGTTCCTGGACTCGAATCCCAAGGATATGCGACGGCATGCGCGCAATCTCGAGGAGCTGTTGCACGAGAAAACCGACGGGCTGATAACGGGCATCGAGCGGTTTAGCGTTCGCAAAGTTCTGAACGAGAATGGCACTGCTGAGGAGGTGACCGGAGCGACCGATGTGTGGTACGTACCAGCTGATAACCAGATTACTTGCGGCAGTCTTTCATGCATCCTACCAAAAATTAACTTACTCTTGTTTTCTGTTTTCGCTAGGTTCTACGCGGTCGATCCACAAACGGAGCGTATCCTCGAGCGGAACTCAAGCACTATCGCCAAGCGCGTCTTCGCACCGGCTGTCTTGTCCCAGATCAATTTCGAAGCGTCCAGCATTGCCCGTGCGACGGCCCAAGGTATTTTTGGACCGATCGAGCCGAAGCTTCCCATACAGAAAATTAAAGCGACCATCGTCGGGAATGATGACGTGTTCCCGTTTGCGCTCATTGCGGTGGCGATCGTAATCCTTATTCTGGGTTCCATCGGAATCGTGTACATTTGCATTTCTTGGTCCAAGTAAGTAAAGCAGTTAGCGCTAGCAGCCCCTAAAATGTCAATCATAAAACATCCTGCTAGAGTGATCCTTTAACACGTTGCTTTCCTTGTGGCTCACCTTTCGTTTATGTAGATACAAAAACTTTAAGCAAAGAATGCGCCAGTATACTGCTCCCGCTAGCCCTGTACGCTACGATCCGGTCATGATCAATTCCCAACAGCCGGCACCGTCGGAAAATCCGACCAGCTTGAAAGAGTACGAAACGCAGGTCCTTGCGATGGCTGTTCCACTCGCCGACGAAGGTGACGATTTGCAGCTTGACTTTAGTGCCAAAAATCATGCCTTCAGTCTCGACAACGTTAGCTACATCACGCACAAAGAAAATGGTCAGTTCGAAACGTTTCACTCATTTGTTTCTTCTGCTTTTGCTGCCCCATCGGAACGATCGTGATGTATTTACTTATTCCTTTTTTTTTTTCGCTTACTCTCACACAGGACAACACAGTCCTACAAACTCCGACGCAACGACCGCTGTTGTTGGCACACTGCAGCGCAACAATAACAATAACACTAAAAACAACAACAATCTCAATATTAATAATCGCCAAAACACGCTCAACCGTACGCTCGAGATGAACCGTAACAACTATCTGAATCCGCTGGTTTCCGGCGGAGGCAATGGAACGGTACCCGGCACGCTGACGCTCGGTCGCATCAAATCCGAACGCAATAATTACATCAATGGGTAAGTAGCCGCTGCAACAACTGCACAGTGATAAGGAGGTTTTGAGCCTCCGGCGAAGGAAATGTCCTAACCGGGTACGTTCCTAATCTTCCACAGGTACGGTGATACGCTCAACCGGAATAACCTTACCATGGCACAGAACAACACATTCAACACGCTAGGCCGTAACCAGCGGAACATCAACCACATGCCGCACAACAATGCCAACCATGCGTCGAACAACATCAACCTCAACCAGGGCCATCATCACCCGATGCACAACGGTGGCGGATACGTGGGGACAGAAATAGTGACAAACACGCTCGGTCGCAACAATCGCTACAACGATGTGCCAATCACGAACCCTCTGTTTCACATACGGTAAAGCGAAACACGACCGTACCTAAAACCCTTCCTCAAATTTAACCTGCTCGTATCCCGTTTCGCTTCCTTTTGCAGACAAAACGGAGATCTACAATCGCAACCACAGCTGAACCACATCAGCCCTACGAACGAAAACGTCAGCTTTGGCAAGCGGGACTACAACCAGTTGTCCTTCTCCTATCTTAACGACCTGGATCGATCCGATGCGGAAACTACTACGGAGCTGTAAATTGCGGATGCCAGCGAACCCACGGGAACTCACCACCACAACGTTGTTTTCTTATCGCAACGAGATGCAGACCGGACCGGTGTTTCCGACGAACGAAACGAAATTGTATTTTAAACTGCAACTAGGTTTANACATCAGCCCTACGAACGAAAACGTCAGCTTTGGCAAGCGGGACTACAACCAGTTGTCCTTCTCCTATCTTAACGACCTGGATCGATCCGATGCGGAAACTACTACGGAGCTGTAAATTGCGGATGCCAGCGAACCCACGGGAACTCACCACCACAACGTTGTTTTCTTATCGCAACGAGATGCAGACCGGACCGGTGTTTCCGACGAACGAAACGAAATTGTATTTTAAACTGCAACTAGGTTTAGCATTCAGCGCTGTAAAATATTGTGACATAATGTGGCATTTTATCGACTATTGTTTTAATTTCTCTTCTACGTTTTATGCCAATAGTTGCTAATGTAAACAACTCCCTTTTATTTAGACGACAGAATAGATATGTAAGTATGCAATTTACAGAGAAAATCGTGTAGCTAGTAGCAAAAGCAGAACAAAACAAACCTGTACTATAGTAGCAGTAGATAGATAACAAACGTAGAAGCGATGCAAAACGTTGCACAAACCGTGCATGCAAATGGACGGTTGCGCAACGCTATATTTATTCTCTGCGCACACTGGCGGGATACGCTGGAGAGTATACCACCGCATTGAAAATCCACTCTCCAGTGTAAATAGTTAGTGAAACATTCCCAACGCAACGCGAAACGCGTTGCTACCCTGGCGAACTTTAGTAAACGGCCAATAACGAATCTAGTACGAATGTAGAAGCGCGCTGGCTTATAGTGTGTAAATATGTGCAGTCATTTAACTAGTAAGCAGCATCGTACTTAGGAAAAAGGGTTTGAATTGAAACAATATACCAAGTTATGAAGGATAGTGCAGTGTTGTGCGTGCGCATTTGAACATTCGCAAACATTCGTGCATGAATACTGACGCTCACATATCTCGGTTCTAGAATAGAGAAAGCCTACAGGCCTGTGCCTAAAGCCACAGAACTGACTGATCGATAACTGCCCTTAGAGCTAGTGGAAACCGAACAGTCGACATGCTTACCGTACGATGGGGGTCCATTAAGGGAAATGCAAAGCCGTTTCTAGGAAAGGGACGATAACTATTGTACTTTGTTAGACTGTAATCGTACAATGCAATATGAGTGTAGAAGAAAAGAAAAAGGGTTTCCAACATCGCAACCGATTTTAATCATACAATCGCTGCGTCGAAGCGCAACAAGCGTCCAAATACAGCAATAAAAACCTACTCAATTTGAGATTACTTTCAAAAGCAAATGTGTTCATCTCGTCTCATCCATATTGTTCTACTTCCTCTTCAGGCCACCATCATATGCGTCGGGATGAGTCAATCAATCAATCAATTATCGTGTAGTATCGGGATCACGAGGCTCTTCTTTGAATAGTAGCATTTTTGTTCGCTTCAGTATCAGCTCAAGTTGTGGCGAGCATTCTACAGGCTTTGTGGGAAATTGTACCATGTGGCCGTACAACGGCAACGAGGGATACGTTTGTTCTAGTTTTATCGTCCGCAGGTTAGGTTCTTTGGATGGTAGCTTCAGCACGGTTCTGTTCAGTATTGGTTCGACTAGCGCGCTGCCATACGTGTCCATCGTAGGCGTGGGCTTTTGCCGATCCGCAGACACAATCGCGCTGCTTGATGGGCCACCACTCTTGGTTCGTATTCGTGCGAAATCTTTGCCACCTCGTAACACTTTCGCGGTGGTAAAGCTTACCTCCCGTTGCAAATCCGGTGGAATGCGGAAGCGATATCCTGCCGGCGGAGGTAAATCAGTTGCCAATGGTTCCCAGTTGACAGGGCTGCCCAGCAGACCGATGTATCGTCCACCGAGAGTCCACAGCCGTACAGTGCGATCACTACTGCAGCTCAACAACAGACCGGAAGCGTCCAGATATAGCAGCCCGGTAACGCACGTCCGATGCGCTTGGTAAGAGTTGAGTAGCCATGGTTTGGGTTGATCTCTGGCTGATCGTTTAGCACGGCCAGGTACAACATCGTTAAGCAGGAATGGAAACATAACTCTTAGCGCCGGCTTGTTCACGTGGAATGCGTCTTCGTTAGGTATCCTGCGAGTCAAAGAGAATTTGAACGTGAAATATACAACGATTTTGTATGTGCAATAACCTTGCAGGACACACATACTCACCAGCAATTTTCAATGTACCACGTTTTGACGTAACCCAACGCAGTACCGGTAAAAAGGAATCTGCTTGCTTTGTCAGTTGCCATCGTTATTATCCTGTCGCCTGCCATATGGATACCGTTGAACTGTCCCTTGAACCCTCCTTGCGCATGGTGTGACCACACCTGCACGGTCCCATTATCGAGCGACCCAAGCATGGTGCCATACTCAGCCAGCATCGGACGATTCGGGAGGAACAGCAACGACTGTATCGAAAGGCGTCGCATTTGCTCCAACCCTGACGGCATCACGATCCGGGACAGACGGCGCTGCGCCAACTGTCCAGCAGCTACGACAAACATTGACCGTCTTGGGGCCAATTTGCGTGGTTTAGATTCCGGAGTGTCGCGGAATAGGATCGGTATGCGTGATCGTGGACTGGTGGCATCGTACCGGCGGTATGGCTGTCCGGTTTCGAGCATCCAAAACACGAGTTCCCCCGCGTAGCTGGAAGTCGCCATCACGCCAGGCGTTAAGCTACTGACCGCCGCACACAGAATATCGTCCGAGTGCAGCTTGCGCCACTGCAGTCCCCGCGGGTACTCATCATTCTCCGTGAACGCAGCGAATTCTACGACCCGATGGTTCCAGCCCATTGCTAGGATACGATTCGCTTGCCAAAACACGGCCGTCACCTCACAATCGTCGTCCATCTGTATTGTGCGCATGCACGTCCGGCCACTAATGTTCCAAATTTTTAGCGAACCATTGCGTGCACCGGTCAGTAGCAGCTGCTGCTTTCCGTCAAAACACGCTGCCGTGATTTCTACTGGTTCGAGCACCCCATTGCGAATCTGCGTGTGCGCTTCCGTAATGATCGTCATCTTTCGATTCAGCCGATGGTCCCAAACTATGATGAAACTGTCGAACCCGCAGCTAACAACCAGTTGATACAGATCGTTGTACAGCAGCACCGATACGGGTTTGGTGTGGCTGTCGCCATCGGTACGATNGACCCATTGCGTGCACCGGTCAGTAGCAGCTGCTGCTTTCCGTCAAAACACGCTGCCGTGATTTCTACTGGTTCGAGCACCCCATTGCGAATCTGCGTGTGCGCTTCCGTAATGATCGTCATCTTTCGATTCAGCCGATGGTCCCAAACTATGATGAAACTGTCGAACCCGCAGCTAACAACCAGTTGATACAGATCGTTGTACAGCAGCACCGATACGGGTTTGGTGTGGCTGTCGCCATCGGTACGATCGAGTGCAATCTCTGGACAGCAGGCCGTTACAAACAGTTTGTTGCTGGCTACGACGAGCTCCCGCTCACGCGTGTTGTAGTACGCACAGGCCGGAATGCCTTTCACGAGCACGGTCGAAAACTGGCTAAACGTTTGCAACAGGATCCGATTGCGCACGTCCCACACTTTGATGATCTTCTTCTGATCAAGGCTGTATATCTTCTCGCCAGCATCTTGCAGGAACACAAACGTAATGCTCGATGTGTGCCCTACCAGCACAACGGACGGCTTATCCGGTCGGTGTATATCCCACAACCGAAGATCACAATCCGGCCCGCCGGAAACAAGCAGTTTGTTGGAGGGTTCAAACGCGAAACACGTTACACCACGCGGTACGAAAAATTTCGTCACCAATGTAGCAGGTAGCACCAGCGAGTGAATGATCATGCTGCACGGTTGTTCCGATCGCGATCGTCCCCGTGTAGAAATTAGCGGGTTTTCTTCCGCGGATGCTATAAAGCTACTCAGACTCTCAACAAACTGTATCGATCGTACGATGTCGGGTAGCAGACGCCCATAGTCAACACATTCCAATGGTGCATACTTCCCGCAGAGTACATCCTGCAAGGGAACGCGCGTGACTGTGGAGAATGTTTCACTCGAGGACGTCGCTTTTCGTTCGGGATAAAACACAAACAAACGTATATGACCATCATAGTCACCCGTGATAAGCTTGCCAGGTTCGAGATGGTTAAAGCGATACGCCATCGCACTGATCGGATGTGGCAATCGTTCAATTACCAGCTTTAGCGTGAAGGACGCCGCAACGACATCATAGAAGCGAAGTTCCGTTTCCAGTCCGGCCACGCAGAACATACTCATATCTGGCAGGGGAACAGTTTCAAGAACCCACGTCTTGGATCGTTTCAGATTCGAAGGAGCCGTTCTGGCGGTCATGGCCGGCTTCCAATCTTCGGTCCAAAACTGTATCACACCCTCGCGGGACGTTGTAATCCAGTGCCCCTGCGACCAACTTATGCTGCCGTCCTAGAAGTGTGCGAACTGTTCGTTAATAAATGAGCCGTAAAAACGGTGTGCAGAAACACTTACGTAGTACACCATTGGACAAAAGTCGATCTTTGTGATAGTGTACACCTGGCGGCGCAATTTCAGACACAGATCGTCCGAAATCGGAGGATCAAGCGATTGCTTAACCCCCAGTGGATCATCGTCCTGGAAGCCGAGGATAAGATAGCTAATAAACTCGTCCCACTGGCAGTACGCATCGTGATCGGTGTTTATCTGCAGACACAAGGTTCGATACTCCTCGTTGGTATAGTGCAGTCCGATTCCACACAACAATTCACGCAATTCCACCAGGGTAAGACGGTTGTTTCGCAAATGGAACTTTTCGCGCAGAAAATCTATCTGTTCGCCCGTCACAAAACGATGAATTTCCTTGTCGGAACTGACGGAGGATAATCTACCGGCCATGCTGTGAAGTGTGATACATTTCCTTGTGTACTTGGATTACTGCGCTTTTTCACAATAGCTCGGGACGAAGTTTGATTTGAATTTTGAATGTTGCAAATGACCAACATGACGACCCTTTGTGCAATGTTGGCAGAACAACAAGAACAAACAAAGAAAAAAAAAACCACACAATAAAGTAAACAAATCAGTAGCATCTGTCATTGGCATTCTGTCGCGGAGAGGAAACCCGCAACAGCACAATTAAATTCGCGTTGATTAGATAACATCGAGGTACGAAGGCGCATTTGTTGTCGGTACACGGTTACACGCGTTTGTTGTTTGTTTATCTTCAACATAGTTTGGCCTTGATATCCACTGCGTGTGGGTGAATCGAAAACCTACTTCAGTAGAGCCTGTGCAGTAAATAAATTTGTGCCATTCGTTCATTCATCTTCGCTGGTGTATAAATATGGCACAAACTCTACCACTGAAGGAAACGGTCGGTTTCATAGGAGGTGGTAATATGGCTTATGCTATCGCATCTGGATTGCTCAACAAAGGTTCGTTTCCATTGTAACAAAGTGTTTTATGCTTCTTTCCTGAACTAATCTATTTGAATCCGTTTCTTCCGAAGGTGTCCTGAAAGCGGAACAAATTCGGGTTTCGGCCACAAACCTTGAGAATTTGCGAAACCGTTGGTGTCCGCTAGGTGTTACGCACGTTGGCACTAGCAACGTAGACATAGTGTCTGAAGCGGACATAATTTTTATCTGCGTTAAACCACAAATGTTTCCGCATATAGTGGGGGATATTGAAAGTTTAGCTATCAGTGCACCCAGCGTAAATCTCCGGGACAAATTGTTTGTTTCTATAATGGCTGGTATTACACTGCATAGTTTAGCGCATCGGCTGAAATATTTACCGAACTATAATTTAGTCCGCGCTATGCCCAACACACCAATGCAGGTTGGCGTTGGTTGTACGGTGTTTTGTCGTTTGGCCCCCGCTGCCCGTATTGATGCCCTGTACGATGCCACTAAGCGCATGTTTGGATCGCTTGGACTTGCTTACGAAGTAAAGGAAAGCCAAATTGATGCCGTCACCGGGTTGGCCGGTTGTGGGCCAGCGTATGTGTACGAATTTATTGAAGCGTTGGCCGATGGAGGCGTAAAGCAGGGTATCCCTCGTGAGATGGCGCTGAAGCTTGCTGCACAGACGGTGATGGGTGCGGCAAAGACCGTTTTGGACACGGGCAAACATCCTGCCGTGCTGAAGGACGAAGTATGCTCGCCCGGTGGAGCAACGATACATGGGGTACATGCATTGGAGCAGGGTTCGATGCGTGGCACCGTTATGAACGCAGTGGAACGCGCAACGAAACGTGCCGAGCAGCTTTCTTAAGCATCCGATAACCATCTTTCACGATGTTCTATGTTTTGTCAGCAGTTGGTATTCTAATTTGTATGTACATTGTTCTACTGTTAACACTTATCAATCGAATACAATCGAATTGATTTAATAAACAGGATAAATAAAATGTGGCCATGTTTGCGTTATTTTATTAACTGTTTGTCAACTAAAAAGGTATTGATTTCTTATTATTAATTCTATTATAAGATACGAAATAAGGTAATTTCACGAAGATCAATCAATACCACCTTCACATAATCTTGCACTCTTATTTCTTGTATGCACGACTTGTATTTAATCCTGTCTATCCTTTTTACTAACGTACTCTACGCACCGGGAAGGGTCGGTAGGGAAGTATTCCTGCATTTTAGTCATCAGCCGTTTCAATCCTTGAATGTACTTTCGCTGCGTCTCATCGTTCATGACGTGAGCAACGTTTTTCGAGAAAATCTTTTCACGCCCCGTACGCGCGTGAATGCCTACCATAGTTACACCGATCGGCCACGGTGCATTCCCAATGGCCATGGTCAGATAGGCATCGCTTGCGTGTATATAGTCGCGCTTGAGCAAACTCTTCGTAATGTCCGTCAGGCTGTCGAGAATGTCCTCGGGGATCGTTTTGTTCTTTAGCTTACGAAGCAACGGCTTCAGATACAGCCGTGTCTGTTCGAATGTAGCTCTCGCTATTTTGCCTTTAGTCGCCATCCGTTCTGCGGCAGTTGCCGAACTCAGCTGATCGTTCCACATTTTGAGCAAGAACTGAATGAGCGTCATTATTACGTGACAGTCGTGATCCTTTCCGCTGCGCCCTAACCGAACTGCCATTTCCTGTATCGATTCGTATGTGACGCTTTCCTCGATGGCATAGTCTTCGTTGGAGTTTTTCGCTTTGCCCATCCCAGGTGCTTGTCCATTGGAGGTAAGAATTTCATTGAGGTACTCTTCATCGACCTGTTCCATCGCTTCCTGGAAATCATTCCGGAAGCCTCGATTAATTTCCGGCGTCGATATTTCCAGCTGGTGTAACCGATGGCACGATTCCTTTTCCGTTTCGCCAAACAGCAAAATAGGTTCACCGCGTTCCCGCAGCTTCCTAATCACTTCCGAGCGTGGTAACTTTTTGAAGTCATATTTCGGGTCTGCCTCCAGCGTAGATTGGCCATCCTTTTCAGCTGAACCATTACTAGCGGCACCATCGAATTTATTCAATCCACTTTTCTCAAGATATTCAACCTCTTCCTGAGCTAACAGCTCACCGCGCTTGAAATATTTCTTTTTCTCGTCCTGCAATGGTGTCACACAACAAACAATCGTTACTGTATGAGAATGATAGTAAACCTAGATAATGATTGCACATACCACAAGCTTTTTATCTTCCAGTAGTTTTCGCTTCTTAGCAATTTCTGCCTTAAGTATATCCATTATTGCTTATCAAAATTGTTTTATATCTTTCCGCGGCAAGAGTTGACCAGAAAGTTGTTTTTTCTGTTTAGAAATCGTAACATTTGTAAACAAACAAATTTGACAGCAAAAGCAAACCCGCTGTACAGCACCTCTACATGTGAAATGTGGTACTAAAACAAATCGAAAAGAATTTAAATTCTCCGCTCGTGGATGATTTATGTGAGGGCTTTGAGCCTGGTGGCAATATGCATCTAACGTTGTTGAAACAATGCATTAAACAATAGATGTGTGATATATTATTGAAATTCAGATAGAAAACTATCGCTGTGTTGTCAATGATAACAATTACTCAATGATTTGGCTATGTTAATTAAATGATGATATTTTACAATTGGTGAAGCGGAGGACATTACCATCATAGTGGCGCTGGTTTTAAACGAAAGAACAGGGATCAAATCCCGTGCGACCGTACCGTGCCTCCGTGTAAAGGAATTGACTATCTTGCTTTGGGTAAATAATGTTTTCATTAAGTGCGGTCCTTGAGTAAGCATGCATGGTCTATCATAAAGAAAGAACTACGGAACACTGGGATGACTTCTTAAATATTTGTGTATTGGATAATTGACGGAAGGATGAAACAGGTGCCAAAGCACTTTCCATGATCTGTTCTAAACTCAGGAAGGTAGGTTTTCCTGATCAAGTTTATGGAGGAATTATCTTCTGGTACTAACATTTGGAAGTTGTACAATAGTGTCTTGGCTGAAATATTTTCTTACTCCATGTTTGGTTCTAAAGTTCATACTTTACTAAACCATTTTTAAGTGTGATATGGTAAACAAACAAATCCGATAGGAAAGTGAAACAAACCAATGCTATTTTCTTTCCACCACAGCTGTAAGGACTGATGGCTTTACGGTTTTATTTATACCGACGGAAATTAGAACATATTACCAATCAAGCATGCATAGCGGTCACGCATTTACTTCTTTGCGACTTTCTTTACTTCTTTCTTCGCGGGTTTCGTGGTCTTTTTGTCCACCGTTTTTCCGTCCTTCTTTGCGGCCTTCTGTTCAGCCGTCTTCNAACAAATCCGATAGGAAAGTGAAACAAACCAATGCTATTTTCTTTCCACCACAGCTGTAAGGACTGATGGCTTTACGGTTTTATTTATACCGACGGAAATTAGAACATATTACCAATCAAGCATGCATAGCGGTCACGCATTTACTTCTTTGCGACTTTCTTTACTTCTTTCTTCGCGGGTTTCGTGGTCTTTTTGTCCACCGTTTTTCCGTCCTTCTTTGCGGCCTTCTGTTCAGCCGTCTTCTTGTCGACATACGCCTTTCGTTTGTCCGTTCGCTTCTGCACCTGCTGTACTCGTCGCTTTTGTCGTTCGAGGAACAGCACGGCCTTGTGCTTGGCATCCAGTGGCTTCTTGCTGGCTTCCGCCTTCGCCACCATGCGCTCGCACTTGCGCAACTTCGTCATCAGCTGAGCGCGACGCTGCGTGACAGCAGCGTAAGGGTTCAGCTTCAACATTTGCTCCCTGTTGGTCAGCGGGTTCAAACGGCGCACATGTCTGTGCACGATCCTCTTCGGTGCCTTCAGCACGCGACGGATTTCGTCCGACTTCAGCAAACGGGTCAGATCGGTGTTGGCCATGATCGGGGTAGGCAGATTGTAGCCCTTCTTCAAGTGCGACTTCTTCTCCCAGGTGCCGTACAAAGCGTCCAGCTTGGCGAACGCCGACTCGGTCCAGATGCACAGACGGCCCACATGACCACCAGGGGCCAGCTTCAGCAAGTTCATCTTGGTCACCTTCATCGTATCTACGCCAGGAATGTTGCGGAACGCCTTGCGTAGACCTTCATCCCTGTCGTAGATCACCAACGGTCCACGACGCTGGACGCGACGACGGTTGCGCATCTTACCGCGACCGGCACGCAGACGCTGCGACTTGTAAACTTTCTGCACATCGGCCCAAACCTTGGAACGGCGCAGGAAAGTTACGGCCTGCTTGGTCTTCTGGAACTTCTGGATGTCGTTGGAAACAACCAGCGGCAGCTCAGAAATTCCATCGATGATATGACCTACGACAAACCAAACAGTACGATTATAAACATGCGATGATGGTTAGAGTCGGGATTCGAGGAATCCGTCCCGAGGACTTACCGCGCGATTGCACCAGGGCCGGTACGCCGGTGGCAGCGAGAGCAGAAACCAAAGCATAACGCTTCAGGTTGATGTTGATCTTGCGATGCCAACGGCGCCAGGTCTTCGTCGGGGCAAACATGCGACCACCACGGCACATGTTACCGTACGCTCCCTGGCCGGAACGGTGGGTACCACCGCCGCGGACACGCGGAATACGAGCCACGGCACGGCCAGTACCCCATGATTCGGCCGACGTTTGGTGACCGGCAGCCTCACTAACAGCGTACGGTTGGCGATGGTTACGACGCATCAGCTGCGACACCTCGTTCACAACATCCGGACGGATCGGAGCCTTGAAAATTGCCGGCAAGGCAACTCCCTTGTCCTTCACCGCCTCATTTTTGTCAGTGTACACACTGACCAAAGGGCGCGCTGCCGATAAACTCTGCAAAGATAAACACACACACGTACATTGTTAGAAAACGGTTCATCGATAGGCACACCACACAGAACAGGAGCGGATCAAATTGGGCAATAATTTCGCAATGTACAGAAGAAATCTTACGAACACTTAACATCGAAACAATTCACAGTCAGCTCGGTAAACAAGTATTTGGCTTTTTCTATAAACCCATGCAACACACGTTTCCGGCGTTTACGCTCAAGGCACGATGACGGAACGCAGCAATCGATACTCAATATTAACCGCAACAACAAATAAAACAGAACGTCACCATTTCACAGATATTGAGTTTTTATCCTTTTCATTGCACATCAGTCCAGGTGCAGAAACTTTCACGACGTCCTAGAATCATGCCGATTCGATGTAAACCACCACACCGCATTCTTTGCGGCACCATCCGCGCCTCACACAAACACACATCAATATGGCTAATTTATGCCATATTTTCGCAACTAACGAGAAATCCTGCGGTTGACCGAGGTTTGGCGCATCTTTTCCCGTGCGAACTTACCATTTTCGTACAAGTTTACTCCCAAATATTCACAATTTTTGTTGGCTGCTCCAATAAAGCACGTCCACCATGCCACGGGGGACTGAAAAAGAACTATTCAAAGCGGAAGCACTCCGGTCCGGCTTTTCCATGACAGTTGTCAACTTGACAGCACTACAGTTCAGTGGAATGTTGAATTATTCCAAAAATGCACTTTACCATTTAAAAAACTGTACACACGGTGGAAAACCAATGAATTTCATAACAATTTGAGAAAAATGTTTTGTTAAATCGAAATGAATCATTTTGAACCGCAATGGGAAGAGTTGTTCTATTATTATGGCATCATTTTTGCGTAAAAAAGCCTTTTCGTGCATCTTTGTAACGGAAAGCCTTTTCGCCCAACACACACACACATACACACGAACTGTCAACAAAATTGTTGTCAAACATTAATGCAAATCCCACAATTGGCAATTTTGGATACATCGACGGTCCTTAAATTAAGCAGTACATTGCAATATAATGGCCGGTGAAGTGCTAGTCGATGCTTTACCATACATAGATCTTGGTTATGATGATCCAGGCGTGCGGGAAGCGGTATGAAACGATCATTTTCATTTCATAAATCATAAATCGGATATTCATCGCGGTTGGTTACGTCCGTTTCAGGCAATCGCTATGGTAGAGGAAGAATGTCGCCGATATCGACCAACAAAAAACTATTTGGAGCATTTGCCTGCCCTGAATACGTCTGCGTTTGAGACTGAACTAATGGCTGCAGAATTCGAGCGCATTCAAAACCGGCTCCCGATGGAACCGCTCAGTATGAAACGGTACGAACTTCCACCGCCACCGGCCGGAAAGATGAACGAAGTATCGGCATGGGGCGAAAGTGTGGACAATTCGATGGCACAGCTAGAACATCAAGCAGTACGCGCAATGAATCTCGAGCTTATGGCTGAGTATGGGTGCGAAATGTGGAAATCCTACCTGGAAACGTTGGTGACGATGCAAGCGAAATGCCAGTCCCGGTTGGCGGAAGTGAAGAAAGAAATTCAAGACGTAAATTGGGCACGCAAGACGAAACAGACGCAAGGTGGCGAAAAGTTGCGCTCCTTGGAAGCACAGTGGGTAATGTTGGTGTCGAAGAATTACGAAATTGAGCAAGCTTGCGCGAAACTAGAAGAACAAATATACCATAAAAAGATAGCGTCCAATGCATTCGAAACGTCTGCCAAGGAACAATAGGCTAATGTGTGTAATCTACAAAAGTAAATAAACTTCANGAAGTGAAGAAAGAAATTCAAGACGTAAATTGGGCACGCAAGACGAAACAGACGCAAGGTGGCGAAAAGTTGCGCTCCTTGGAAGCACAGTGGGTAATGTTGGTGTCGAAGAATTACGAAATTGAGCAAGCTTGCGCGAAACTAGAAGAACAAATATACCATAAAAAGATAGCGTCCAATGCATTCGAAACGTCTGCCAAGGAACAATAGGCTAATGTGTGTAATCTACAAAAGTAAATAAACTTCAGCATATTTCAAAACAAAGTGAACAATTTAGTGATCTTTTACAGTGCAGTACGGCACACAAGTTCCGAGTCGCTCAATGTGAAATCAGTTTCTGGATGCAATTCGAACCATGATGAAAATGCTCATACTCTACATAGCATTTTACACCACAATGTATATTGTAAGCTAAAATAGTTCATCTAAGATAGAGTAACGCTTGCACGTAAGTTCAATACATAGTTATCTGTAAATATACATCCGCTTTGCTCTACGCAAGCAATACTCCTCCGTACTGATTGATTGGCGATCTACAGTCCGTTTTTTCAGAGGTCAGTGAGGTAATGTACGCTATACCTACAGCAAATCTGGTCGTAAATCGGGTAGCTTATAATTCGCAAAGTGAAACGGAGGACCGGACGGTGACGGTGATCGACTGCCATCGTTTGGTGAACTTTTTTCCACACTAGCCGTACTACTAGCCGTTTGGGCAGGTGGTTGCCTATCAGCCATGATCATATTTTCGTTTAACTGTTGATGGTACTGCTGTAAATCAATCTGGTTCGGTTGCTGGATAATCGTAGACGTTGGCGGTACGTCCACTGCCGTCATTTGTTGGCGATTCGTCACACTGCAAGGGAACATGGCCGTTCGACCGCGCTTTCTTCGTGGCAGTATACCTTTACGAGCCATATAGAAACTGTGGGAAAATGAGTCAACAATGCAGGATTTTAATTTAATTTTAGAAAACCCGTTTTTTTTTTCTTGCATGCGATACATACCGAATGGTCGAAATCGGGATATCAAACTTGAGGCTAACGTTTTGGAATGTGTCTCCACGCGATACGTGCTCGGCCGCCTGTTTTAGAATCTCTTCCGACCGGCGTACTCGGCGACCAACAGAACCAGTGTCCTGTGGGGTCTGTTGAGTGTTCGACTGATACTCGCAGGTTACATTGGCCAACGCAAACTCTGATGGTAAATCTAAAACAGAGACACAAGCGTATGAAGAGACATAAAAAGGGCACTTTTAAGTAGCATAAACGTAACATTTATCGTTTTACTATTTTTTACTCATTTCAATCAATAATGTCATCAGCACTGAAGCGAAAAAGCTCTCGATCGTTCTTATAAATAGTTTACTGGCATTTTCTTTGTTTGGATTTTGTGTATGCACAATATATTCGGTATATCCTGTCATAAGTTCCATCTGTTTGTCACTAGACGATTCCTCAAAGGTCCCCTCTTGTAAAAAAAATAGGAGAGGACTTCACTCAACATTATTCACCATTCCGGTTCGCTCTCGCCTATACACTGTAGTATAATGCCCCTGCATTCTAGCTTCCACATATCGGGAACATTGGGCCAAGAAATAAACACATGCGCCAAACGCTGCCCAGGAAGTGGTGGGAAAGGATAATGAGAGCAAAAACTCAAACGACTGGCGCCTGATGATCGACTACAAATGGATCGGTACACACTATCGCATAGAACTAATTTATCGGCACAACTATATTACCTAAGTACGACGGCAATTAAAAATCTATTTCACTAGTATTCGGTTTAATTTCGTTTCAAACGTTGAGATTTGGTTTGGTATGGTACCCTTACCGCTCTTCGGTAGGACAATAAATATAGATTTTCAATGTATAGAAAAAGGAATAATTGAGATAAGGAATACAAATATAGCAATCCATCGGTTAACTGAACATAAGCATTGTAACCAATTCACCGAGCAGCTCGCTTTGAACAGAGTCCATCACAATCGAACTAAATATTAACTTATATAAATGTAAGCTATACCACCTTCTTCCATTAAATTATATTGCCACCGATTTCATCGAATAAAAACAAACAAACAAACAGAAAATTAAACAAAACGCTAAATCTTTAAGCACATAAAATGGTTAGGACTATGCTCTGGTCTGAATATTGAAACAAAAAACAAAACAAATTCAAACTGTCTGCTTAAGAAACAGACGATGACTAGAAAACCGTCCCTGGTATTCATTCAAGCGGCGGATTGTAAAGTAATAACTTTCGACTTAGAAGACTTATCTAAATGAATCTACGCTTTTCTTCTCCTTCGTCTGCTTTGGCCATTAGTATACACAACTTCACAACATACAAATACAAATACCCCACATTCGCTCTGTATGTTCGTACGTTACGTTTTCGTTTTGTCATATGCAGTGCGTGCGGCAGCTTGGAAAAAGGATTCCTACTCAACATTTTAACCAAAAGAGAACCAAAGGCTTACCCATACTGGGGACGGGTAAAAACTAATACCAAACTGTTTGGTTAAAAGTAACGGGCATTAATAACTATACGATTCATGGGTACGATGATTTACACCGCGTTTTACCATACACGGTAAATGGAGTGTTGAATTGGTTGAAGGAAATAAGATGCCCTGCATTGGTTTTGAATTGGCTGCTGCTGCGTCTCTCACGTTTTTTTTGCTTGCTTCATCTCTTCTGAGAAAGTGAAGGATGTTAAATTCTCTGCTCATTACCACCACTGTAAAATATAGTTTGTAAAATAATGATAATAATGATAATATGTATATATATATATATATATACTCTATACTCTTACTATTCATTTCCCTGGGTCACTATCGTTATCTTGGCAACTATTTCCTTCCCTGCGCAATGTCTTTTAGCACATCGCAGTGTAACATTATTTCAATTCGTACGTACATTTATCTTCTTACCTTATATATATATATCTATAATGTTTGTGTTTTAATCCATCTTTTGCTACATGTTTGCTGTTTACGTTCTTGGCTTGTTTTCTTATTTCGATTCTTCTTATTTGGCTGATTCTAAAAACCCCACACTCTTTTTCACCCTTTATAGGAGCTTTTCCTTTTTATCCCCAAGTTATTGGCAAAGTAGTATTGGCAACGGTCGAAACTGATGGTGCTGCCTGCGGTACGACAGCAGCCCTAGCGGGATTAGCAAAGTGGAAGTTGGACTGCATCAACAGGTGTTCGTCCGTTTGGCATAACAATGGTTGCGGTGGCTGCACTTGTTCTTGTCCGAGTTGCAGCTGCTGCAACCGTTGCTGTTGCTGCTCCTGCTATTGTATTTGGCTGGTCAGTTCTTTAATGATGCGCTTCTTTTCGGCTGCCTCCTTCAACTGTCTTGGCATCGGGTATGCGGACTTTATGTCCCAACGCTTCATCCAATTCCGCAACGTTTTGCGAGGAACTTTGTGCATTTGTGATGCGCTGCCGGGTGAAAAACAAAAAGATGAATATGTTTCTAATGTCTTTAAACACACCAACCAAAGCGGGGGGGTGTGCCCAACACGTCAATATACCTACCGGTAGATGCTTTCACCTGCCTTCACATCCATCAGGGCAGCCCACAGTGCTTCGGTATTGTATGTGCGAGGTTGATTGCCCCGCGGATTACGCAGCGTGAAAGCGATCGGTGGTGGCGTTCCGTTCGTGTTTAGCAACTGCTGCAAAGCCTCTTTCGAGCGTCCGGTGAGCCTGGGACGACGTGTCACGGAGCGGGTCAGGCTGTTTGTTTGCGAAACGCTCAGATTTCCCCGTGCTTCCCGGTCTATTTTGCGTATCGTTAACGTCGAGGTAGCTCCGGTTCCATTACCCATCGCTCCGGCCCTTCCATACGTGCGCAAGGCGGATGTCTTACTGTTGGCACAGCTGCTGTGCCCGGCATGGGATCCCTTTGTACCAGCCCCGATGGCCATTAGTGGCGGTGGTTTGTACAGGATTTCATCACCTTCACTGTCGCCTCCGTTGGCAAGCATACTGCTATCGATCTCCTCTGCCAACAGCTGTATGGCGTATTCGTCCCCATACTCCTCCTCCTCGTCGTCTTCCTCCGCCTTATACCCACCACCGACGACTTCATTCAGTTGAGGAAAGTTGGGCGAACATATTATATTTTCGTACCCATCGCCTTCGCTTACCGTGGAAGCATTCGTTTCATCCCCGATACCTTCCGCATTCGGATGGCGGTCGGCAGGTTTACGCTGACGCTGTTGCTGCTGCTGCTGCTGCTGCTGCTGCTGTTTCACGTAAATATCCATCTCATTCCGGTTGTACATTAGCGAGGAAGCAATACCACTGGTATGTTGTTCACTGGCACTATCATTCTCACTGATATTGGCACCGCTACAGCCCAGCACTAGCACCGACGACTGCGGCGTGAGCTTTCTCTTTTCGCGGGAAGACTTGTTTGGTGATTGTTTGGTTTGATAACTTTCATAGAGATTCTCAATAGATTTCACGCGGATCGAACCCCGGGAACCACTAGGAACCGTTCGTGTGGCGCTTATGGAAGAAAGTGATGGCACGCTACCGATCGAACGTGCTCCATTCGCTCGCTGTGGTGCACCTTCCACCGTGTTCGGTTGCAATGGATCACCAGATTTATTGGCACTAGTGCTGTACGTCGATACCACGGAGGAAGCAGCAGAAAGCGCACGAACTGAGGAACTGTCGCGCACTAATGGTTCGTTGTGTTTAGTGGAATGATGCACGGTGGCGCTAACTTTCTTTGGCTTTCTTCGCATTTCCATCCTATTGGCATTTCCTTCCTGTGTAGCCAACGGTTCTTCTGTCTCATCTCTCATCACCTCCATCAGATCANACCGTGTTCGGTTGCAATGGATCACCAGATTTATTGGCACTAGTGCTGTACGTCGATACCACGGAGGAAGCAGCAGAAAGCGCACGAACTGAGGAACTGTCGCGCACTAATGGTTCGTTGTGTTTAGTGGAATGATGCACGGTGGCGCTAACTTTCTTTGGCTTTCTTCGCATTTCCATCCTATTGGCATTTCCTTCCTGTGTAGCCAACGGTTCTTCTGTCTCATCTCTCATCACCTCCATCAGATCATTATCAACATCAACATCATCATCATCGCCTTCGTTCTCGCGACCGAACGTGTCGCAATCGTCCGGTACGCAGTCATGGCGATCCGTATGATTTTGGGACTGTCCTTCCAACATCATTCTTCGATCACCGATCATTTTTTCTCCCTCCTCCATCTCTTCCTCCATTCGGTCCCGCATCGAATCACTTCCAACCCGATCGTTCACTCTATCCTCCATTGCATCCATTGGATGAACGCCGAGGAACTGCTCGCAGCGAATCGCGTCTGCAAGTAAAACACACAGGTAACGATAAACATTAAATGAAGAATGCACGTTAACATCTAACATATTTACCAAAGAGATAGAGAGATAAAGAGAGATTAGGGTGAAGGCGATGATGTCATACAATGTTATTAATGAAAGGAGGTTGTAAGCAAGGTAGACAAAAGAAAACTTACTATGGCCACAATGGGAAAGGGTTTACCGTAGGTGAGCTAGTCGAGACTAGTTGCAAGTTCCGCCTAACGATCAATCCATTTCGTATGCATGCGTATTGTGCATTAGGAAAAACAACCAGGCACCTCCATTTATTAAGGTCAGAAATATGGGAGTTATCCTTTAATCAGGACACGATAAAAATGGTAACAGAGGGCCGGTCACACCATTTGTTTTTTGTACGCATACACAGGAAAATTCTAGTTTAATATGTTTGCGTTTAAAACGAACCAAAATATGGCAGGAATTTTCTTTACGGCATGTTCTATAGGAATAGTTGGGAACTCAACCGTTCCCAGCAGCATTTAAATGTTATATGATGTTTCATATTTTACAATTTTCAGCCTGATATTTTATGGCGCGAACAAAACAAAACAAAAAACTTACCAGAAGCACCTTTGTCGCTACTGTCCATGTCCAGATCTTCATCGCCACACTGTCTGCTTGTGTCATCGTCATCTGTAAGTAGAAGCAAAGACGAATTTGAAAGCCCGCTCAACATTCTTGTTTTGATGTATTATTTCAACAAGCAAATGGCTCCACAGTAATAAAAGATAATAACCAAAAGCTAAAGGATAGAACTCGCTCGCTTACCGATAATTAAATCTTCTGTTTTTATGCACATTTCATTGCCACTTTCCCCATTATCACTATGGCTTCCATCCTCAGTCTGGTGGTGATGGTGACTGCCAGCATCAATAGGTTGCAGATTTAAGCTATTCAAAAGCTGCCTCTTTGGTCCACTAGCTGCATTGCTTTGCTGTGATTTTGCATCTACAATTTTTCAAAAAAAAAAAAAAAGATTAAGCCATAATCAATACAACACAACACTCTCGATGGCAAATATGTCTGTGCCAAAGCTTACTCTGGAATTGGCTACCGCCATGCCGCAGTGTATTATCGCGATTATATTCCACCGGGTCACCTGCGTCACTGCTGGCACTGTGATGTCGCTGTGGGCTATGTATTTGGTTCAGGTTTAACGCTGCATCGGATCCACACAGACCGCGTATCTTTAAAATTTCGGCACATTTCATCAGATCCGGCAGTCCCGCCTGGGAGACGTTCACTTCGCCTTTGTACATAAAATCCACCAGCGCCTGTATGGCCCACAGCTTGATGTCCCGCGGTAGAATGATGATTGGATGCTTGCAGGGATTTTCGCCGAGCAGATTTTCAAAGTAGGTGGAACATGCGGCCAGCACCAAACGGTGACAGTGGACCTGGTGGCCCTCACAGGCAAGCGTTACATCAACGAACCTTTGACCGGCTAGTAGCTGAAAAAAAGGGAAAAAGCATACGATGTAAATCTTTTCTATTTATCTGTTTTGCAGGTAGAAGCGTATTAAAAAGAAAATAAAACGAAAATGTGTACATATCGCATATTAATTGATGATATACAACTCAAAAACGATCAAAACTGTTACTTTTACGGCTTCAACCATTGCTAAGGGACCCTCTTAAATGGTTGGATAATTATCATTCCGGGAACGTTCGATGACCCCAGGCAAGGCAACGTTAGAAGGAATAGTTCCGATAGAAATAGCGTTTACTGAGCGCAGACTCAAAGAATGCCCTTTTACACTAGACAAGAAGCACAACAACGAACAGCAATTTCCGAATTTCCGATTACCCCTACATCCACACAGGCACACTGAATGCAATCAATGGTGCTGAGGGGTTCCTGTACAGCAGCAAAAAAAAAGAAGATGTCATCCATATTAGGAACAAAATGAAAGGGACAATACTAAAACAGAAACAACGAACCAACATGCAATATATAACGCGTGTAAAGAAAATGTTGTCCTTTTAAATAAAAAAAAACCCTCTACCTTAAGGCTTCGGTTTGTATGTGACCCTTAAAAATGTGTGTAAACCCTTCCAGTAGGAACATTTCTACAATTTAGGCATATTTTTTTTTAATTCAATCGAAAGCCTACTGGGTTGGTGGAAATTGCTAACAGAACCATACCACTGGACGACCCTAAACGAAGCAGGCTAAGATTACATACAATGGCATCGCAGCAAGCCTAGAGCGATAGAGCGAGCGAGAGATAATATTAAACAAGAAAGGAAGCGAATGTAACTAGAAGGGAAATATGAAGAGCGGCGCATGATCACGTTTCACGGAACCCCAGGGTGTGCTATCATCAAAACGCGTGTCGCACAAATGGACCACACTGGAAACCAACCAAGACAAAAGCGAAGGGGTGCTTCTTCGCACGGTGATGCTGTCGGTCGCAGACCTTCGTTCGGTCTGCGTGTGTTGCCAGAGCGAGAGCCGCACAATAACCGAAAGGGATGATGCACGGTTGCGTTTGTATCCAGCAGCCCTTTAAAAAGTGGGCAACCCTTCGAACAGTGAATGCACTTTGCGCTAAATGCTACCCCCTAGGAACTGTTCGGGAACTCAGACGGAAGCTTTGCGGTCCAATGTCCGATGCTTGAGGGCAGGCCGTGTTACCGCACCCACCCGTCGACCCGTTTCCGGCTCAACAGACGCATTTCGCTCTCCTTCACTCCTTTGCATCATTTGTTGTTTGACGTACTTATTATTACACCAACGCCAATTGGGCCGTAGCTTACCAGCCGCACACTAGCGGCCAACGGTGGCAGCAAGGACAGGCCGAACCGTACCACAAAATAGGCTGAAAGACAGGGCGTCAGAGTTGCCCTTTCGTTTCGATGGTTTCGTCTTCGCATCTTTACAAAACACAACCCCACGCGCGCTACGATGACGAAAACGCACACCAGCGTGCACGAGGCTGGTTACCATTGACAACACGTCTATCGGCAGCGCTATCTTAGCTGGAGCGTTGTGGCGGTGGTAGTAGTAGTAGTGATAGTAGTAGTAGTAATAACGGCGATGGTGATGGTGGTGATGTAGGATAAAGGATGCGATGGCCAGCGCAGATATTGCACGTAGTAGGACAGATTAGCTTGCCACACACGAATTGACGGCGACGATAACGAAGGGATGGATGGTAGGATTTAAGACCCTCGTCACAAATCGTGTATTGAATTTGCCTTTATTTCCCCCCGTTCACAGCGTCCCATTACAGGCAGTTCTGAGCAGGGGTTTTTCATTTTGGCAATCTTGAACTCTCGAACTCGAACGTAATGTATTTAGGACGGGATGGGAAAACTAGAAAAGTAACAGCGTAATTAGTGAGACCGGTACATACCTGTGGGAAGGCAGCACCCAAGCTGCCCAGATGGCTGTTCCATCGAACACAGAATTGCTGCGACAGTCCGGTGGCACTCATGATGTTACCGTGTAGTGAATGCATGCACAGCACGCACCTTTTTATCACACCACTGCCTTAGTTCATGTGACTAGTTTTCGACGAGCGGCATGCACGGATGCTTAGGGGCTGTGGAGAGGAGAAGCAAGATGAGACCACTGTTGAGACCATACACACACGCGACGTCTTGCCAATTAACACGCACGCTCTACGTGCAGGTGGACCTCGGCGAATCGCCGCCTCCTCGGAAAATCAATAAACCGTGTAAATAGACGAATGGGAGCTTCAGTATGCTCACAGGTAAACTACACTACACTGCATTCCGAGGAGCCCGTGCCGCGCGTGTTGTTCACCGAGGGCGCGCAAGATGTAAACTAACTGGGGACACAGGAGTCACAAAGCAACCGAACCCTTCGTAATGCGCCCAAGGAAGAGCGTATATACATTTTTCGCACAAAAGCGTGCAACCCCCGTTCTAAGCTAAGCTGCGATAAAAAACAGCACTAATACACGTTTCCACACACCAACACGCCGATACGCCCCGACGCAGGGATACAGTCTCCTGAGGTCAAAGGTTCAAAGATCCCCTAGAATGAAACCCACCTCATCCTCATCACTAGCACGCACACCAGTACGCACCCACAAACACAAACACACACACACACACACACACTCGCACACAGGCTCTCGCAGTGTCTTCTACCGGTGGGGTGTATTCGTTCGGGGTGAATCTTTTAATCTGTTGCCCATCTCACTTTAGCTGCACGCTCTCCGCGCACGGAGGTGCTACTATAGACTCTGGTGCGACTGAATCATAGCAACCTATGGCCGCCGTTTGTCGCCCACCTCACACATCACACATTCGGCAGGGGGAAGGATGTGCGGGCTGCTATGCTCCTGCTCTGCTCAGTATCTTCATCTTTCGCTGTTCCTGCGACATCCAAACCCAACAGCACACAGCACGGGCGCGACCCTCCTCGCGGGTGCACAGACTCTAGACAACGATTACGAAATGTCACACTCGTTGCTGCTCGCCTTCAGTTTCAGTTTTATCGATCATGAAACTTTTCGACCCCAATTTAAGGTGCCCCGGATACACAGAGAGAGAGAGAGAGAGGGAGAGAGAGCGGGAGAAAGAGAGAAAGCAAGGCAAACAATAAACCGCACAGCCTGATCCCTGGCTTCCCCGTGGACAGCTCCCTTTTTCGAGGGTTGATAACACAGTCCGCTTTTGTTACAACTACTACTAGCTGAAAAGGCCACTGCCGTTCACGTCATGCAGCACGACATTCTTTGCCAATGCTCTGTAAGCTGTATCCTTTGCGTGTGTTTTCCAAGCACACGCACACCAAACATAGCGAACGCAAATCACAAATTGAAAGAAAGCTTCTTTTTTCACCTAATCACTATGTCATCTTCACGATCAGCACGACAGCAGCGCGTAACGATGCATCACTGTCCGCGTTTGTATTCAAATGACGTTTTGTTCCGTGCCCGCGTATATACTTGCCCCGTTTCGTTTGCTGTTGCACAACACTCACCATCCGTCTCCGCGCAATGAAAACACTCACTTGACACACACGCACCGAATCACCGAAACCAACGAGACGCCATTTTAGCATTAGAAAATGCATTGGTTGCGCCTTCTCGCTTCCGCACCATGATTGCGCCGCTGCGTATCCTCCCCTGCACGGTGACGGTTCCGGTCGTTTCCGTTTCGCTCCGTTCGCTCACACTTGCGCGGAAAAAGGATTCGCAGTCGGTGAATTGTTTTGCTTCGCTCGTGAAGATGTATGAGTGTGTGTGTTTGAATGTTTGACAATGCACACACACTACGTACGACTGTACGCACACATTGACAGTGGTGATGTGCGAGTTTTGTTTTGATTACGGCCTTTCTGCCATACGGCCTTGTCATATGGGTGGCCTTTTTGATGGCACGCAAAAGTTGATACAACAATAATAATAAAACTTGAATGCTTCTTCTGTACTACTTGATGATGCAAATAGTGTCTATATTTAATAAAATATATGCACGATAGTTGTACGATCCTTCATAAACGGTAAGAAATCATGGTAATGTGTGTGTATGTCGTACTGAAATTTGCTTTACAATTNAACGCAAATCACAAATTGAAAGAAAGCTTCTTTTTTCACCTAATCACTATGTCATCTTCACGATCAGCACGACAGCAGCGCGTAACGATGCATCACTGTCCGCGTTTGTATTCAAATGACGTTTTGTTCCGTGCCCGCGTATATACTTGCCCCGTTTCGTTTGCTGTTGCACAACACTCACCATCCGTCTCCGCGCAATGAAAACACTCACTTGACACACACGCACCGAATCACCGAAACCAACGAGACGCCATTTTAGCATTAGAAAATGCATTGGTTGCGCCTTCTCGCTTCCGCACCATGATTGCGCCGCTGCGTATCCTCCCCTGCACGGTGACGGTTCCGGTCGTTTCCGTTTCGCTCCGTTCGCTCACACTTGCGCGGAAAAAGGATTCGCAGTCGGTGAATTGTTTTGCTTCGCTCGTGAAGATGTATGAGTGTGTGTGTGTGTGTGTGTGTTTGAATGTTTGACAATGCACACACACTACGTACGACTGTACGCACACATTGACAGTGGTGATGTGCGAGTTTTGTTTTGATTACGGCCTTTCTGCCATACGGCCTTGTCATATGGGTGGCCTTTTTGATGGCACGCAAAAGTTGATACAACAATAATAATAAAACTTGAATTCTTCTTCTGTACTACTTGATGATGCAAATAGTGTCTATATTTAATAAAATATATGCACGATAGTTGTACGATCCTTCATAAACGGTAAGAAATCATGGTAATGTGTGTGTATGTCGTACTGAAATTTGCTTTACAATTTTTCTTCCAGCCGCATCCCAATTCAGAGTTCTAGTGCATGTCCACCGCCTGGTGTAGCTCGCAAGTCTAGCAATAATGTTTACCTCTACAAACCCCGACCGCTTGAAGCTGCTGAATCACAACGAGGAACAGCGCAATCTAAAGCCGGGACACTGTAACAAATTCCTGCACGTTGTAATCGATCCGGACTTTCTGAAGGATCCACATGGTGCCCAGGTACTATCGAAGCTTACCGAGTTAGGATGCAAGTACGAACTGACGCGTCAACCAGTGCCATCCACGATAACGTTTTATCGAACCATCACGGCTAAGCTAACCCCGTCTGGTGCCATGTCGGGAAATAGGATAGACGAACCGTTTGCCGTGCATCTGCTCAATGGTGGTGAATTTGTTGCATACGTACGAAACCATCAGCTGCTGGCCACGATACGAAGCGTAAAGGAGCAGCTACCGAATCGAAGGTTGAGCCTGATCGTTTTCGGACTGGTCAGCTACTGCCGCGTACATCGTGGCTGCGTGGGTCGCCGGGAGACGGAAGAGGCACTGACCGAAGTGCAACTGTTCGAGGACATATCCCATCAGCTGTTGGAAACCGGCGAACAGGTGGCAAATTTTGTGGCCCAGCTGGCGCGAGGTATCGCGGAACAGCCCTACAAGCAACAGCAGCTGGAAAAATATAGCTGCGATCAGGTGTATCTTGGCAACGAGAAGAAAGGATGCGTACGCGTGGAAGGTACGGCCGGACTGCAACAGCTGTACCAGGCGCAGCTCATAAAGATACCGTCAGTTACGTTGGAGATAGCGGAAGCTATAATGAGCGTTTACCCAACGCTGAACTCGCTGTTGGAGGCATTCCACGAAGCCGGCGCGGACGGTTCCAACTTACTATCGAACATTTCCATCCGGAGAGCCGGTGGACCCATCACAACATCGAACCGACGCATCGGTCCGGAATTGAGCCGCAAAATACATACCATGTACACATCTACGAATCCCGAGCAAGAGATATGAATGAAATAAAGGGTTTTTATTTGTTAAATTCTATTTCACTTAACATCGTTTAGCAAATTTCACGTTTGCCACTATGCGCAAAGTTTACGATGTAAAAACAACTTTGCTTTCCCGTTGTTAGTATCGCACTGTTACTTCCGCTTCATGTTACTGCTGCTGAGGTTGAACGATTTCTGTGTCTTTTTGATGTTTTTCGCTATCCGACTGTTCGGATGTAGCTTCTTCAGGCTGCTACCTTCGCCAGCATCGTCTGCTAGCGTAAAGTCAGCACCAAAACCGCCACGCTTGCCTTTGCGCGGAGCAGCGAGCGGTTTAGAGCCGCCCTGAAATCTGCTAAAGTCTACACTTCTGTAATCGAACGGTGCGATGGGTTTGTTAGAAGTTTGGCGCGCTTCCTGCCCGACAGACGACTTCATTCGATTACGATGACGCTTCTGAGCTTGCTTAGTTGTTGCTCTCTTTTCGTTCCAATTAGTACTGTCATTGTGTCTGTCCGGTCTCGATTCATCCTTAAACGGTACCATATGGAGTTTTTCTTTCTTCGCCGCTCGACCATCCAGTTTTCCGCTTCCCTGAGATGGTGCAACGTCCGGCTCAATAGTATCCGCACTGACACTCACATTAATCTCCATCGGGAACGATTTCCGTTTTCCCTGGGATGGAGATTGACTGGGGGTCGAAACGTGTGTCGTCCCATTAAAGCAAAGCTTTTCTCCAGCTGCAATGGATTTACGCGAATTCGCTTCTTCCAGCCGTTTCAGTTGTTTTTGTGTCATTAAAAGATTTGGCGTTTTTGGCTGTTTGGGGGTTTCTTCCTTCACTGCTACCACAGCCGCTGGTGCCGGGGGTAGTTGAGTTGCGGCATCCGGGGTATTAACTTTCGCAAACTGGTTCGAGATATCGGTCTTTTGCTTAACAGTACTACCTTGTTGTTGCTGCTTCTGGAGATCTTCATCATTCCGGTGCTTTAGCTGACGCAAACGGCACGTCTCTAGGTACCGTTCAAAGGGTGTATTGAATTTATTCTGCTCATACTTGCTACCCGTGTTTGCGTTCTCCGCTTGTTCTTGCTGCAAGAGACGGAGAGCAAGAGCAACATGTTATTAACAATGTTCTACAGTACACTACCCCATTCACAGAAACCTACCGGAGTGTTGGTGTGCAGCGCCAATAGCTTTTCAAATCTTTCCTTACTGACATCATTTTCATTTAATCCAACTTGACCGCGGCTGTCGATCGTTCGCTGTAAGTAACAACAAAAACAATAATTAGACCAAAACAATCCATTGACCTTCAGCGGCTTCGATACGTACAATCTTCGGCACTGCCAAAATGCCCATATCAGGAGCATCCTTTAACAAATGTCCATTAATCGCTGGCATTAGGGTTATCGCATTAAGCGTGTTGGTTAAATCGCCCAACAGTGTGGGATGATTCGTCCCGCCGGTTGCATCTGCATGGCCCGTGTTGTCATGAGGACACACCAAGGGATTGTCGAAATCGAACGCAGACTGTATTTTGTACCGCGTGTCCGCATGCTGCTCGTTTGCATGCGGCAGATTACCAGCGACCGGGGGCAACTCGCGTGCCTTCAAGATGATCTGGTGAACGGTGTGCAGATGTTGCCGTACGAGCGACGGTACCGGTGTACAGCATGCTATGATTCCTTGCATCTCACGCGGCAGTTTCGAGGCTATGTCGAGCGCCATATGCTGCGGCAGTACGTATCCCGGAGATTCATCCTCGATGCGCGCCATTTGATCGCGCCAGTACAGAATTTCCCGGAATGCGTACATTTGCCGGTGNGATTACCAGCGACCGGGGGCAACTCGCGTGCCTTCAAGATGATCTGGTGAACGGTGTGCAGATGTTGCCGTACGAGCGACGGTACCGGTGTACAGCATGCTATGATTCCTTGCATCTCACGCGGCAGTTTCGAGGCTATGTCGAGCGCCATATGCTGCGGCAGTACGTATCCCGGAGATTCATCCTCGATGCGCGCCATTTGATCGCGCCAGTACAGAATTTCCCGGAATGCGTACATTTGCCGGTGATCGAAGACGTACCTCGAACGACGATAGATGTTCATCACGGTGTCCTCGTTCATGAGGGGCTTCTGATAGCGTTGCTTGCAGATAAAGGTCGATTTATCGAACACGGTCTGCAGTAAACCTTCGCCCTTCTCTAGCAGTTCGTTCTTCATGCGATCGTAGATGTACAGCAGATAGTGGGTGTCCTTCCGTGCGTACTCGATAAAATTGTCCGGCATGGGACGGATGCGCCAATCCGCCAGCTGGAACGTCTTATCCGTATCTATGTTGCAGTAATGCTTCAACAAAAACTGCAACCCGATGCGTGAGAATTGCAACATTCGTGCCGCTTCGCCGGTATCGAACATGTTGACTAGATAGAGCCCTAGATCCCGTTGCAACCATTCGATATCGCTAATTGAACCGTGCAGCACTTTCAGCTTCTTCGGATCGGTAAACACTTCATTCAGCACGCAAAGCTCATCGCGCAGAGCTAGTGCGTCCACAATGTAGTCCTTGCTACGGGTAGATAACTGCATCAGACAGGTGAAACCCTGGAAGCTACGGTACGAATGGTGTTCTAAATCGATCGCAATTTCTTTAGCTGATTTTAAATCGCGCATCAATTCCGTTAGCTGCGATTCTTTGTCGATGAACATTAAAGGCGTTTCTTCCAGCAGAGGTGGTTCTTGCGGTGTCCCTTGTTGAAATACATTCTTTGCCGGTTGGAAGCGTTCCAGCTCAAACTCGTACGGGTGCAGATAGCTTACGATGTTTCCAAAGTCGTCGTACTCTGGCAACACTGCCAACGGTTTCAACGAGTTCGGTTTATCGCGTATCTTCGGCACGAAAGGATTGATGCGTGAATTATCGACCGGGACTTTAAATTTTGCCTGCGGTCGAGCAATATTTATACCAGTTATGAGGGTCGCTTTGACTGCTTCACGCTTCTGGTTTTCATTCCAGGAACCGCTTAGACGATAGCGCGGTGTCACCGGAACCTGTACTTCCGATTGAACCAGCACCGTTGGAGCTGTCTTCCGAATGCCTGCCATTTCATCCAAGTTTGAGTGTATCCGCTCCAGAATGTTATCGTTAAAATCGTGAATCATTTCCAACCGCTCATCCGGATCGCGCCTGTAGAAAAGTATAAACGTAAATGTAAAGCTTCACACTACACAAGTTTATCAGTTTGCATAGTGTCTACTCACTGCAGAATGTTGCCCTGTACTCCCTGCAGCTGCAAAATGTTCGATATTATATGCAACACCTGATTCGCCCGTGTGTCCATGATTTTGATGAACTCTGGATGAGCTGCGTAAAGGTCGCGCGACCGTCCCGACGGCATCGCGTTCGCCACTTTCATCCCGGCCACGATAGCGTGTTGGCCTTGCTGCGAAAATTAAGCAACGGTGTCACCACAAATCAATGGACTGCTGTTGCTGTTCTTTCTTTTGTTCCTGCTGCGCTGCATGGTGGCAGGCAGCGCATAGCGAGCGGACAAGCGACTAAACTGTTTACATACCTCGCAAAGGTTCCGGATGTTATCTCTGCTGCTGTTGTCGCTGTGCGTTGGCGACGATGACCCCAATTCCATTCTGATACTGTCTGCCGCAGGTGTACTATTTTTCCTGAATTTCTTTTGTTTCTGATTATCGGGCACTTCAGTAGCCATGACTTTTAATTTATCATACAAAGCAATGGTTAGTATGACGATGGGTCAGTTCACCAGCCCCAGAAAACGCGAGTGAACGATTTTCCACAACAAAATAAACGTGTTTTTGTGTTTGACATTGGTGACAGTAATGCGTCCGCTATAATTATGGCAGAAGATAGCACATTTATTTCTGGACTTTTTAAAATGTGAATTTAGCAGAATTACCTTTTGCTTATTTTTAATCTAGACTGAAAACTATGTTTTAATTGGTTCATCCACAATTCAGGCTTCTTCTGCTCGATTAGCAACAACACAAAGAAGTTGCGGTGAAGCAAACATTGATGTCCACGAGTGCCCAACTGTCAGTCCATCTCGCATGTACCAGCCTTCATTTATATTTTCTACAATTGTCAAAATATACGATTGTTTTGTTGCGAAAAAAACGAAGCGAGTACGTGCAAAGCGTCTTTGAATTCTGCTAATTGTCTGTTTTATATATTTGTGATCGTTGGTTGGAAAAAGGATGCCAAAGGTGCGTAGGAGTCGAAAGCAGCCGCCCGAAGGATGGGAACTGATTGAACCTACTCTCGAAGAGCTAGAGCAAAAGATGCGAGAAGGTAAGAATGCGTGTACAAAGCGGCACAGGCAGTAGCTAAATACCGTATCCTAATAACCCTATTCATGCGATTGCAGCTGAAACAGAGCCCCATGAAGGAAAACGAATTACGGAATCGTTATGGCCCATCTTTAAAATTCATCATCAGAAGTCACGATACATTTATGATCTGTTTTACCGCCGTAAAGCAATCAGCAGAGAATTGTACGACTACTGCCTAAAGGAAAAGATTGCCGATTCGAATCTGATAGCCAAATGGAAAAAGTCGGGCTATGAAAATCTGTGTTGTCTTCGCTGCATACAGACCAGGGACACGAACTTCGGAACGAACTGTATCTGTCGCGTGCCGAAATCGAAATTAGAGGAAGGACGAGTGGTCGAATGCGTACACTGCGGATGTCGCGGATGCTCTGGATGAATCCGTTGTGTTCGGCTTTTAGTTGCAATACATTTTCTGACTGTAGCTAAAAAGTTTTCTATTTTTTCATTAAAGTGATCATCAGTGATTAAAGAGACATTAACTCTGAATTTTCATTCACATTTTCATCGTTACATTTATATCGTGACACCTCCGATCCCCTCTCCCCTCACCACAATCTAACATCCAAAAGCCTCCGAGGATCTAGATACGCTACCGGAAGTAAAGCAACAATTTAACAATCCCCTTTTATGAACTATTTCATGACCAATATTCTAATAGCTTAATTTTTGGAAACCTTTATTTGCATTCCATCATTATCATGTCTTCATTACAGTATTTTTGTAGTACATATGATACAGTTTTACCGTTAGAGAAAAAAAAATACAATAACCACAGACAATATTTTATTAGTTTGGGAATCTGATTTTAAAGTTTGGCGTAGCAAGCAATTGTAATTTGGGAAAATAACGCAGCAACCATGCATATGATGCTTGATGCGTTATTCCTGTTGCGTTTAAGCAATGTATTTGTTTGATCTTAATAATGTTGCACTGTATGCCATGTAAATTGCCTAAATCATATCCCACAGAGAGCACTTCTAGGTTCTCGAACAGGTTCAACGACTCTATCTTACTTCTGGAAACATGTCTGAGCTCAATATGCTTCAGCTTCGGCATCTTAATAGCAATGGCACTCATAAAGTCCGTTGTTGTTTGGAAGCTTAGAATAGTAATTTTGGTAGCAGATTTGAACGCATCTAACGTTTGGTACAGCATAGGGAAGCAACCGATTCCCAATGACTCCAGGTTGGGCAACTTGACGAAGTCAAACGATGCAGGTTCCAGACAATTAATGTTCGTGACTTGGAGGTGGCGAAGCTTAGACAGGTTCGAAAGATTTTGCAATGCACAGGTTTTCATGATAGTCAACGTGTCAATTGAAAATTCCGTTAGATCAGTGCAGTTTTTGCAGATTGTTTTGAACAAATAGCCCTTCACTTCTACGTTTTTCAGATTCAATGTTTGCAGCGATTGGTGATGTTGAAAGAAACGTAATACATTTTGTATGTTGTTTATGGTGGATAGGCCAGGTGGTAAACCTTCATCGATCTCCAACGATTTCAGGTTACGCGATCGACATAAAAATATTCTTTTGGCGTTGTGTTGAAAGTTCTGATTGCTATCTAAGCCGGATATGCGCAGTGACGATAACTTCGGTGCTTTTATATCCGATGATATTACACATTCCAGGTCAAGTAACTCAATAGAGTTGCTACGAATTTTCAATGTGTTACAATAATTTGTAAACGGATATCGGTGATGGTTGTCTATGTACAGTTCACGAAGCACTTTCATCCGAGCGATGGCATCCGTTAGCATCATTATTAAAGATCTATTTTTTGTAACATCGTGTGTTATTTTCAACGTAACTAACTGTTCCAGCTTCGGATAAGAAAGGGCGCAGTAAATGACGTTAAACAGGGGATAAGACCTTAAGTTCTGTGATCTAAGTTGAATAGTCATGTTGCAATACAGGCGGTCCGATTGTTCCAATGAATGTATGCTTTGAGAACTCAGCCCAGAAATATCTAAGGTTAGCTTGAACCTTTTGATGTAGTAATCGGAAAAAATTGTTTCTTTCCAGCGTTTGCATGTACGAGAACAACACTTAACGCTCGATATATCGAGTTTGTCAAAGATTTTACACAGCACCTAAAAGATATCACAAAAGCTGCTTAATGAGTCTGCGCTATTCAAAAGCATTTATCTATTTTATGGTTTAAATATCGTTCAATGTGTTGTTTTACTTGCCTCGTAAGGGAGATGCTCTATTGAACAAACTGCGTTTTCGTTGTTCATGGCTTTTGTAGTACCGTTGTAATACACGAATGTTGCAATCGACGATAAGCAATGGAAAGATTTGCACAGGCGAAAAACGAATGAGCGCGCTTTCACTCATGAAGTGTCTTTTGGTGCAATTTTGTCATAGCCGACTATGCACAGAAGAACTTCAATTATCCGGGCACATGGGGATCGGAAACATACCGGGTAGTCGATTATCACGGTTAATCGGTTCTTTACAGCTTTGTACATGCCAATATTCGAATTTTGAGCACAATTGTGAACATTTTGAAAAAAATTAAATAAATTTTTTTTGTTACACACGATTTAAATAAGTATTTAAATAAGTAATTTGTAAATTTAAAGTAAGTATATATATTTATCACCAAGTTTATCAAACATTTCTAACGTCATAGATAGTCCAAGCACCGCGGTTAATACCCCGGATAATAGAGGCTCGACTGTAATGTTTTTTTTGCTACGGAAGGGCTGGAAATCATTAGGACGACTTCCACGGTGAAGTTATTCAATGACAACTACGATTTGTTTTTCCAAGCGATTTCAAACGTTGTTTACTTTGCAATGCTAAAGTGTAAAGGACTCGAAAAAGATTACGTAAGGCATTTTTTCTGCTAATATTTTTAAAATAATCACGATTTATTTATTATTTATATCTTTTAGAACAAACAGCGAGATGGCCGGTGTCTTTTATGCTATTTCTACACATACGCGAACTTCGGTACACTAGACCAGCGTCTGCGGGCCCTCCTCAGTTATTCACCTCCTAGGAATCTCGATGAGATAGATTGTTATGCAAAATTGCATGCTAAATAACTAGTTCCAGGAGCCCAAATATTCGTTGCATGCGTTGTGCTTATTGAAAGCATTATTTTCGAAGCATTTAGATCTGCTCGTTAAGCGAAAAATATTAGGAACTCACTTCATAAATGGACCTAGCGTACAGATAATTGATGCGCGAACTAGGCTTCCTTTTTAACGCGATCTAGACCACAAATTAAGTTTCCGATATCACTATGATGAACTTATTAGTAAGATCAAAAGAACCCTCGACTTATTACGCAAAACGACAAAAGAATTCAACAATCGTTCAGATATGAAATCTTTGTTCGGCCTAGATTCCATCTTATCTTAGAGTTTCGGTCTGTTGTACGGTAATCCATGTACTGAAGCGGAGGACTAATTGTATCGAAAAAGTAACAAAAAAAAGGGGCCTGGTATGCTATACAACTTCTCAGACAGCCAAACAGCTCTACGATCGATCGATCTTATATGCGATGTTTTTAATTTCCCTGAGAACATTATGTAGTATGCTACTCCTACAGTAAAAAGGTGCGAGATACCTCAACAACTCTCTGATTTCCACCCCATCATTCCTTTTTCCTTCCTCCTTCCCTTACTTTCCCGTTAGAGGTGTTTGTTATATTTGTTATAATTAACGTACTTTCGAACCCCGTAGTAAGATGCACCCAATGCACCTACTACTGCAGGCATTTCTATGTTAGAATACTCGCCATTGAATGCTACGATATAAGTTTAGGATAGTGGGAATGTTTTGTATTCACGATGCCTTTATCATTGTCACTCAATTGAACAACTTAACGACTTATGGTCGACACGCACCATCACGCAAAAGGGGCTGCTACTTATTTCCGCACGATGTGTGGCCTGTTCCTTATCATTCCTGGCGTAGGCGATCCGCCTGCCGTAACAGCGTACCAGTGCGTATTTTGATCGGCGGTAGTACCATTTGCTTACATAGGCTGCCATAGCGTTGCCATCTATGTGCGCTGGATGGAAGCGCGGTAGGTAATATCGAACGAAGGACAAAATCTCTGCGATTGCTGACATCATAACGAGTGTGTGGACAATAGTGGTCCTGTTTGGTTTGCCGAGCCATAAGTAACATTAGTCTCCTGCTTCGCAGCGAATCACACAGCGAAGAAGAGAAGAATAAAGAGAAATGGTCAATATTTGGACAAACTTCATTAAGACGTAGGTTGTGTCCCAATGCTGGCTATTAGCGTAGCCATGGCAGTGCGGCAAAGTGGACGATGGGAAAGCCGGTATCAAAAGAAATCCTACCCATTACTGGCGGATTTTTGCCAGCTACTAGTGTGTCATTTGCAGGCACAGAGAATCGGGTAATGAACGACAAGTTTGCGTGGCTGGGGAAGTGTTTGTGTGTTTGTACCAAGAGTGAGATAAATTAAGCGCATGAAAAGGTTTGCAACTCTCGGTACCCGTTTGGTTCCTATCGGGATCGCAACATGGATGCTAACATTGCGTCGTTGTTTGTTTACCAGCGTATATTCATGCTCTGGATGGGTAAATGTAATAGAAGTGTTCTACTTTACTAGTGGAGTAAAAGGATAAAAATGAAGTAAAACAGAAAAAAACACACCACGACTAAAAGCTTATCATTAACCGAAACCACGATATGTCCTAATGGTGTGGAGAAACGACTGAAAAGATACACTTGCAATCGGTGTAAGTACCGGATAGAGAGAGATAGAGAGAGAGAGAGAGAGAGAGAGAGAGAGAGAGAGAGAGAGAGAGAGAGAGAGAGAAAGAGAGAGCCTGGGGATATCAACGATGATGGGTAACGATTATTGTAGCAGTGGACAGTAGGTTCGTGCTGGCTTGGCCAATCCACGGCTGGCTACCTTTCGTGATACTGCGCCTTCAGATGCATTCTGCCAATGATCGAAGTAGCGGGTAATCCTGCTGCCCGGGGACGAAACGTATCCGTAACCAAACATTTTATCATGATCCATAAAGCTAACTAGTTCCTCAAACAATATGAAACGGCAGTAAAATTTAGGTCATACCACCACCGTACAATGCGATACCGCGTGCGCTTCCTTCACTGTTCTGAGCCATTCTTTCGCGAGGCTTGCAAGGACCGTCAGTGGCACGTAACCCTGGTGCGGACTTTCTCCTCAAATCGTTCCGCTTTCTGCTTGCTTGGTTCACGTTTGTTGGGCACAGTGTTTACTTTTTTCCTCTATTGTTGCTCGTTTCGCCTGCAAGCAGCACTTGGTGACGGTACTGATGGCTTTTTATCGTTTCACTATTCGTGCCCGTCGTATTCTGGCTGGTTGGTTGGTTTTGGTTACATACGTCTACTGTCGATTTAAAGGATCGTTGCCAAAAGATAAAGTTAAGGTGTCCAGTCCTAGGTATATATAGGTAACATGATGCGTTCCATTGATGCTTTTAACAGAATCCGGCATCCTTGCCGATTCTGCTACGAAGCAGAATAGTTTTCGTGGCTTAAGATGGCCACAGTGAGTGGCTATACGCGAGGACATTCGAACGCACAACGACCACGGACGATAGCATGGAGAAGAATTAACAAATTTAAAATTGATGTCATATTTAATGCTTTTGCTGCTGTTGGATAATTATTTTACAAAGTATCCATTACGGCACATTGATATGTGGCTAATATTGGTGTAAATTTTCAATTGTTTGGTCTTCCGACAACAAACCATATTGTATGCGCAACAGACTAATAATCGACATAGTTTTCAGTGCTTCAAGAGTTACCAATGATCGCTTTTAGTGAATTATGCATACTAAATAGACCTTGCTTTAAGATACAAATATAAACATGTTCACTTTACTTCTGCCAATTCAAATATTGCCAGTATAAAGGTAAAAATGGCCATTTATCTGTGGAAATTGATTAACTGGCATGAGTCCGGATGATCGACGATCTACTGTACTACTACGATCACTGTAGATCCCTGCAATTGTGGGTAAACCTTAAGATTCTTTAGTTTCTCCCGTTCGCTTGTTTGTTTTGTTTTATCTTTTCTTTTATCTATTTGATAAAAGCAATGTTTGTTGCTTCCAATTTGCTTACATGCCGGGGTAACTCTTCATACCCAAAATTCCAAACTGCGGTTCGTAAATGTCGTTTGTCGGCAGAGTAAATAGCATGGCACTGGTTTCGTATGTCTTCTCCGTAGTACGATCAGTGCCTTTTGTTGGGGTGTGAACAACTGTGTGCGCTGGTTGTAGTTGTAGAAGGTATGAAGAATAAGCCATAATCCATTAGTTATAGAAAAAGTTGGATCAATGTGTTATTCCTGAAATCTTTAACTGGTGCCGGTGGGAGAGCCAATTGTAGCTTTGATTTTGGTAGCACCATCCGGGCGTCACATTTATGGTATCCATGGATTTGCTATGAATGTGTACGGTGTAAGCTTGTTTTTTTATTTCTTTGGTGCTTACTGCTCACGGTCACTGTCGAATAGCATAGCGAAGAATCGAACGCGATGATCGAATCGTTACGTTCCGTTTGTTATCTGCTTGGCAAACGGCGGTTGCGGTTGATGATTGAACCATCGTTGAATAGATCTTTCTTCACAAATCTGGCCGTAAGGCGTGAGTGACCAGTCAAGCGAGGATTGCTTTCCTTTTTGCCATTTTCAGCTGGATTACCGCTGGGACGATGCGGTCGGGGTTTGTGGAACGCTGTAATCTTCACATGACATACGCGGCCGGCGAGACAGGAACCGGCGAGCACTTCGCAGCGAGGGACTGAACACGTTGCGCAATAACATGCGAGGAGAATATCCTCATGAGGGGTCGTCGTTTCTCACTGGACGCTTCCGCAATCGATATTACCCCATTGTCAATGGGGGGAAAAAAGGATTATCGAATGTTTAACTGGAATGTTGTTTCTATATCTCGTGCTGTGTTTGCCTTTTGCTCACCCTTCTTAGCACAGAGATTTCGAAACGTCCTTCCTTCGGTCACGGTACAGTTGGAGTGTGCGTGAATAAATGCACACGACTGTTACCCCCGGCTCGATCGTCCATTCATCCACACGAAGCGCGTTGAAGCGAGGAGTAACACACCGACGGGGAGGAATAAGTTGGCAAATCGAATTATTGCGACAGAAATGCTGCTGTTTGCTGCGCGTTGGAGGAACTTGCAGGAACATCGCAGATAAAGCCATCAGTGTGATTATGGAATTGATTATTTCGTTTGGCATTCTTATTGATTTTATAACCCCATGAATAACGGACATTTAGCGAAATGGGCGACTGGTGAATGTGGTAACGTTGCCGATCTTCAAACGACATGACCTTTCATTTCGGTTGTCTACTATCCAAGCGGGCGTTAAACTAAGTAGAATCAAAAAAAATCTTTTATTAATGCCAAAAATGTGGGGTAAAAGAGTTTCAAATTGTTTAATATTTAATTTCCCTTTAAATTTAGTACAATTAATTAATTAACAATTTTGGGGAAAAATCATCTCGATTTCCAAACCGATTTCCAACCCGATTTTGTGTTGGGGTATCAAGTAAGGCTCATATTTATGACCGTAATGGTTGAAATGGACAGTACGTACAATAATTTGATGCCGTTCCATCTTGCCGTATGTCATAACCTCATTTAAAACATGAATACTTTACTGGGACATTTGGCCGGGGTTGTACGCGGGCGTAGCGAACAAGACAAATCTTGGCAAAAGCTAACATCTTTAACATTTCTTCCCTTACATGCTTGATTTGACGACCAGTTTGTTGGTGTGTTTTGGAACTGTTTCGTCAGTTCCCTGTTCCTTTCATCGATAGCGATAGTAATAAAAAGCAACATTCATAACGTTCCTTCTGTGCTTGTTTATCATCCGGGAGTTTTCATCGGTTGCAGTCTTTCTTTATTCCCCTTCTATCTCTTTTTCTCTTTCTATCTTTCTCTCTCTCTATCTCTCTCTCTCTATGTTCTACTAAACTCTTCCCAATTCCATACCGGCAATGGAGAATGTGTGAATACCGCTATTAGCAACATTTAGAGCAGATTCGGAGGGCTCACAACCCCCTCCCCCTCCCCCTCCCTCTCCCCCACCACACACACACACGCGCGCGCGCCCAAAGTATCCCGTTGAAGATGATTGGTGAAGTTGATTCAAGCGTTCATAAAATATTTATCTCTAATCAATTTAATAGATTAAAACATTACGATTTCGGGCTAATACGAAATACCCCGTGGAACCCGTCCGAAGCCGCCCATACTGTCGGGCACGATCCGCAGTAACAGTAAATCACATTAATAGTCTGTCGTTTTTTCGTCAATCGGCTCTGCTTGGAATGTGCGGCGGGAATGGTTGGCGCGCAGTACGCGCAGTGTGGCGGGAAGCCAGTCGAAGAAAAATGTTCCATCCGCTCACGGTGGAACATTATCTTGAAAGTTGTTAATTTTTAGTGAGCATATTGCAAGATATCCCGATGCCCCGATGCCGGAAAACGGAAACAAAAACGCATCAAATTCCAGTCACGATGGCACGGATTATGGCTTTCGAGATTATGCGCCCCGTTCCCTTGGCAAAAGCCGTCCATCGGTTTTTGGGTGCGAATGTCTTTGCTGGCCCCGGTTTTAAATAGTGGCTGTTTGCAAAGGATTCCTCGTTGCGTCAACGGCTGTGGACGTCGTCTGGAACGGTTATGTCTTACTTTTGCTGCAAGGTGTAATTGATTTTAAGTTAAGCTTATGATTGGTCTCATTTCGCGGTGAGTGTGGTTGGGCGATATTTTTGGCAAATGTTTAATTGCTTTGTTAATAGGTGAGTTTATTCGAAGTGTATGCTAATGTTTACAGAGGATAGCACAGGAGGAAATAGGTTTATTAACAATAGCCTATAACTCTAGATTCAGTAGATTTATCTGTTTTACTTATGTGTTAAGTAACGATTAGTTGTTTCAAACAAAATGTTAATTTCACAACGAATAAATTGTGCAACCGTCATGTGAAAAATAGATAAACGATAGCGTTTTTAATGAACGCAAGAAATAAATAAGCTTTAATTCTCCATGATTGTGCGGTACACGACCGAGTAAGGCTTTCGGCTAGAGAGCATCCTTCGTGTAACACTTTCCACAAAACGTTAACCCTAAAAATTATTCGTTTACAAACAACACCTTATCCTTCGGGCGCAGAAACGCATAATAAAACAGGAAACACATGGTGCTTAAGGCACCGCTCGCAATGATCGTGTAATGGAGAAAGTAGAACCACCACGATTCAAAGACGCCCAGATTGAACCACACCACTAGCATTGCGACGTTCTCGAGCAGTACAATACCGATGTAGCCGACGTACCACCAGCGCACATGGATGAAGCGTATTTTAAACTCCAGCAAAGAAAACACGTACATGTACGCGAGGAAAAGGTAAAAGAAGTAGCGTTCCAGCTTTTCGTGCAGACGCACCTCGTACACGATGCAAGCGATCATCAGCAGATAGTGGTTAGCGACCAACATCCAGAAGTAGAGCGGAAAGAACACGTAGAACGTGGAAAGCGACAGCATGCGCATCAGTAAGAACATAACCCAGCCGACGTACAGTACCGACTTGCCCACCATATCGTCCTGCTCGAGACCCACTATCGTTTGGCGGCGCGATGGTAAAGATATCATATCACCATCAGCCTGATCAGGCTCGACCACTTTACGCGTTACGGTACGCTTTGGCTCCGCATGATCGAACATTCCTTCCGGGAGTCTAGGCACTTTTTCCTTGATGAACGCTTCCGCATTATGGAGCAACATGTTGCGAAACACGGACACTCGATGAAACATACCGGGCGTCGCCTCCGGTGTTGGTGGTGCCCGCTTCTTGGGCACCGCGTCGAACTCGTCCGGCTTCAGGTACTCGTCGTCACTGTCATCGGTAACGTTCCGGTAAATATCTTCCGTGCTGCGCAGATAATGGTCCATTTGTTGTAGCTCCTCAACGGTATCTCGAAGCTTGAAACTTACACTACGCCCAGTTTGTCGTTGCCTGGAGTCACAGTCAATGTCCACAGTGTCCGGTGCATGAATCTCGTGCAGCTTATCGTCATCGGTAAAGTTTACAAACGGATCGCGATGTGCCTTCGATAGCTGCCGATTGAAGTTGATCGCATCGACGTTCAATGTTTTCCTGGGACTACCGGGGTCAGTTGCGTAGGAGTTCGCTTTGGACGTTCGCTCCTCGCTGCCGCTACCATAGCGGGAGTAAAAGTTGCGCATAATGTTCGGTACGATCGGATCCGACTCCGGTGCGATCGATGGCGTTTGGGTGGCCAGCGTGTTTTCGGCCGTGCTTGTTGAGCGTAGTAGCTCCTTGCGCCGTGTAGTCGCTTGCTCTGGCGTACTCCACGGATAACAACGGCCAACGATCTTTTGGCTCTCGAAACGTTGATAGCTGGTGATGATGGTGGCCATGGTTAGGAAGGAGAACACGACACTGATCACCTGGGCCGTTACCGTGTCATAGTTGCGAAATGTGCCATCGCGCAGTAGGATGTAGAGCTGTAGCATCATCTGTGGGGCCGCTTGCAGAAAGGCTTGCAGAAAGTGATACAACTCGCAGGGCGACGTTTCCAATATTTTTGCCACCGACTGTGCCCGACCGTAAGTGTCCTTATCGTGAAACAGGGCTTCAATGCTCCAGAAGATGCGTCTATTAAAACTGCAAAAAGCAAATTGTGGAATTGGAACGGAAAATGAGTCAGTCTCGTACAATGAATGAGGTTGATTGCGTTTTACCGTACCGATAGAGAGCTGCCAGCGGAAAGAACACAAGGATGGCAATGTTGGTAAATACAAAGTGGGACGTTCGTTTGTCACACCCAATCTGTTCCGGCCATCGTTCCGGTGTAGATATGATGGAGCAGAAGCACACCAACGAAGGTAGCCAGATAAGGGACAGTGTGAACCAACCCCAGGAAGGGTTACCGTTGCGGAAGTGCTCTACGGTCACCAAAATATCTGCCGTGGTTAGTACGATGTAAACCATAAGCTCAAAGATCACCGGCACCAGAAACGTCATCACTATTTGGGTACGCGTTTTTACCGGATAACCGAGCACCGATCGCGGAACACCGTCTAGCACGTCCATCGCGTTATTGCTGGTTGGAACTCGTTTTCTAGCTACGCTGCGTTATGGTAGCGTCTGGCAACGAACGCTAACCAAATCCAACTACGTGCTGTTCATTGGCGTGTTGCGTTATCGGAAAGTGTGGTGACTCAAACGTGCTGTGGCTGATACCGAGAGCGATAAGAGTTCAGGTGCCCGTACGTTGGGCTGATTATTTTGTTTTGAACGGAGATACTGAACATGGTCGCGATAACATTTACGATACATTCCACAGGCCGGTGTTCGAATGTAGCGAAATACAAGTGCCTTTTTATTTTGCATGTGCTCGTGTCAACCATTGAATTGGCGGCGCTTGGTGAGTGTAATGGAAATGTTAGGCAATGGAAAAGAATACATAGTTTTCATCGGTTTGCCTATATGCATGGTTGTAAATATTGTTTGCAAAGTTTAGTGTATATACTCAGAAGGTTCTTGAGGGAATTTAAACTATGAATTTTGGAGTTTGGTTACTTAGTTTGAACCGATGCTCCAAGTGCATTTTTGGGTTAAATCTGACTCGTGGAACAGTTGTACGAACATCTAGAGCAGGTAACTATGTCAAACTGGCGACTCTCGTGGATTTTGGATGCGGCCTGCAGGAATATATTGAGAATTTGTAATTTGATGATATCAAAATGATGTGATATTGAATGATGATGTGATATTGAAAGCATTGATTACCGAAAAATCGAATGTTATTTTCAATCAATCTGAGTTAAAGAAATTTCAAGAAAAAAATAGTTCAAATCTTTGAATATTTAAGTAATAACAATCATTTTGCCACTAGATTTTTCTACAGTTCCAATCTTGAAAGGTAGAACAAATCGCAGATCACTTCAAAATCTACGTCATAATCGATTTTTGATGAATACTGCTTGTTCCATAATTTTGGGTAAACTCAATTAATCGTTGCATGTGTAGAATCAGATATGCGTTTACTGTCTAGAAATGGACAGACACATACAAAGACTTCCAAGTCTCAGATATGGACACCAAAACTATGCGACACAGTCAAAATTGCCATAGATTTCCATACATCTGCTGTGTACAAGACGTACAATAGAGGCCTCAGCAAACTACCTTGAGGTTCTCCTCCGGGAAAGGGGAAAGGGATAAGACATCTTAGAGCTCTAAGCCATCATGAATGTCCTTTCATGCAAGTAAACATTACTGAACTTAACTTAGTACATAGATAGTTCAAAACTTCCCTTAAGCCTGAGCATCTGATGTGTAGTGGAATGACCCGGACGAAAACCATACTGCGTGGAAGGTATGAGCTCTAGCTCAAACACCCTATCCTGAAGACGATCGAGGACTAACCTCTCTTACAGTTTACCTCAAAGCATAGGGTAAACTGATCGGACGGTAGTTCTCCGAACAGGTAGGATCTTTATTGAGTTTAAGGATGAGTACCACTTTAGCATGCTTCCAAGCACTAGGGAAGTAATCCAGTTCCAGGCATTTTTAAAACGTAGCTAGTTGAACCATGTTGATTTTCTTTTCAAGTTCAACTTTGCGGCCTGCCAATGAAATTGAGTTTGACACATCTGATCTAGAGTTGCACTATACGAATAAAGCATACTAGACATCTTAAAAATTACACTAACTAACATTACTAGTCAGGTACTATGATCCACATTTAAAGTTTGGGATCTGTTAAATTTAGTACTAGAGATGGCCCAATTTTGATATTGGAATTTCTCGGAATATCTGATGACATTAATAGTCTCATTTGCGTGGAACGGTTAATGGAAGATGGCAGCTATGATGATGAGCTCTTTATTTTGTACGATAAACTCACTATCATGTAAGGAATTAGATTAGTAAAACTCTCCAGAGTTGGTTGGCCACGTCATTAGATCGATTCCTGACGACTCGTCTCATTAAAACTATTATTTCCAAATTGACAGATTTAGTTGATGTGGTTGGATGGAAATTAAGCTACTAGCACTTCAGCAAACAACTGTGCTCGATTGTNGGTTAATGGAAGATGGCAGCTATGATGATGAGCTCTTTATTTTGTACGATAAACTCACTATCATGTAAGGAATTAGATTAGTAAAACTCTCCAGAGTTGGTTGGCCACGTCATTAGATCGATTCCTGACGACTCGTCTCATTAAAACTATTATTTCCAAATTGACAGATTTAGTTGATGTGGTTGGATGGAAATTAAGCTACTAGCACTTCAGCAAACAACTGTGCTCGATTGTAGACGATTTGAACAACTTAGAACGGTTAACAACTTGCAGGTTGTAAAAAATAAATAATTATGCAAAAAATATCAATGTTTTAAAGTCCGTAACATAACTGGTGATTACGCTTTCTCAATTTGATGTTATCATGCCGAGGATGCAGAGGCAGCTTTTTATTCTATAGTCTAACTTATTACGCTGCCTTATTCTATCAATTCATTGTAGTTCATTTATTCTTGTAGTTCATTGCCTTAATGCTAATTGCCTGTATTTTGGCGTATACAACTACCTCGCTTTTTTTGCTTACTTTTTGACTTTTGACCTTACGATTTTGACTAAAATTCATAAAAAATCTAAGTAATTTAAAGGAATGTAAATACATTTTTCGAACGATTATTTGCAGATCCCTGAGCAATTTAAATAGAATGGTAAAGTGATGTGAAGAATTGACATCGCTGATTTGATACATGTTTAAGTGCAAAAAACAAAAAATAATAATAATAATTGTAGAAAAATATTGGTACATTTTGCATGTTAATCCCAATAAGGGCTGTTTGTGCCGCACATTTAAAACTAAAGGTAAAAATTTGTAAACATTCTGCCATCATAAATAATCTCATAGAACACTAAAAGTATTCATCTTTGAATTCGTTCCCGTAACACGCACCTGCTAAAGCTAAATACAAAGGGAAATGTTTTGTGCAAAATTAATCGTCCGTAACAATCCGATTTGACTGTTGTATCATTTAATATACTCAAAAGCAATAAAAAGTATGGAAAATTTAATTTCCTCCAAATGTTCCAAAAACGTTACGGATGTGCACGGTCACTATGAAAACGATCGAATGCAATACGATCACGCACTCGGACGGAAAAGTCATAATCGTAATAACTTTTCACCATCAGTGTTTGCCGCATTCCACCATCATTGAGCGCCCGGCATTGGTTTAGGTGGGACACTTTGGAGCGATTTTCGTTTTACACTATTTTATAAGCTATTTAAATCAATACCAATCAATGTACATTTTAATCCCCAACGGCTCGGCTTTACCACGGGCCGTCCCGTTCACCGGGCAGCAATGCAACAACGATGCAGCTGTTGAATAGCTTCCGGCAATCAGCATAAAGCACAATCAAATGGAATTTAATTTAGTTCAGCTTTGTGCATGCATGCCGGTACGGCAGGGAGGATTGTTTTTGCCCCAGCCTCCCTGTAGAACTAGAGGACCCGGGGCAGACACAACCCGAACCATCCCCCTGGCTTCGAATGGCAGTTTCCAGTTTCATTTAATTACTCGTCGATTGGGATTCTCGATGGGTCGATACAACGGTTGGCATCGAGGCGATGCGAGGGAATTTCGACATTTGGCATTAGCCATTGCGCTCCATCGCATCGGCACGACAAAACCTACACGAAACATGCCCGGGAAGGACGGCAAGCAAAACCTCGTTCGAAACGGGGACTATATGTTTTTTTTTTGCGTTGCATTGCCGATGAAAATGTGTTCTACCGGGACTTACGGCCTTACCCCTACGCCACACGCACACCGTTACTGAGGATTTACGCCAACGGCACCGGTAACCCGCGCGAGCAACAGTTGGGCACCCCGGTTGTGTTGTGGTACGGACTTTCGGCAAAAATGATGGCTGTTCGATTGGTACGGCAAATTCGGTTACACAAATTGGCCCACCTTTCCGGGGACCGATCCAAATCATTGACCATCGCGTTGCTGATGTGTGCTGGCACATCTCGCTCTGCTTTTGCCCTTCCAATCCGCTCAGCGAATTACACTAGCTCGTATTCACTTTTCGCGGCGATTTGTGCTGCTGCACGGCCATGACCATATGTACGGGGTTGTTTGCCATTTCGGCAGCACCGGCGCACTGGACTTGGTGGAATCACTCGTAAATCGCATCGAAGGATCACATAAATTTGACAGTGAATGCGGATTTTGGGTGAATCGCTTCGGCTATTAAATTTATAAGCCACTTTCGTGTCGTTGCTGCTTTGTCTTGCTGTTGGTGGGTTTGAAAGCATTTTTGGTGGGTTTGGTGTTTCTCCTTCTTCTTTCCTCTGTTTACATCTACCGTGGCCGTGGTATGTCTTCGGTAGCCACAACCCTGTCAACTGATCCACCCGGGCTCGTTTCGTGCAACACATTCCACTTGGAACGATGANGGGACTATATGTTTTTTTTTTGCGTTGCATTGCCGATGAAAATGTGTTCTACCGGGACTTACGGCCTTACCCCTACGCCACACGCACACCGTTACTGAGGATTTACGCCAACGGCACCGGTAACCCGCGCGAGCAACAGTTGGGCACCCCGGTTGTGTTGTGGTACGGACTTTCGGCAAAAATGATGGCTGTTCGATTGGTACGGCAAATTCGGTTACACAAATTGGCCCACCTTTCCGGGGACCGGTCCAAATCATTGACCATCGCGTTGCTGATGTGTGCTGGCACATCGCACGGATTGTCGTGCGATTCTCGCTCTGCTTTTGCCCTTCCAATCCGCTCAGCGAATTACACTAGCTCGTATTCACTTTTCGCGGCGATTTGTGCTGCTGCACGGCCATGACCATATGTACGGGGTTGTTTGCCATTTCGGCAGCACCGGCGCACTGGACTTGGTGGAATCACTCGTAAATCGCATCGAAGGATCACATAAATTTGACAGTGAATGCGGATTTTGGGTGAATCGCTTCGGCTATTAAATTTATAAGCCACTTTCGTGTCGTTGCTGCTTTGTCTTGCTGTTGGTGGGTTTGAAAGCATTTTTGGTGGGTTTGGTGTTTCTCCTTCTTCTTTCCTCTGTTTACATCTACCGTGGCCGTGGTATGTCTTCGGTAGCCACAACCCTGTCAACTGATCCACCCGGGCTCGTTTCGTGCAACACATTCCACTTGGAACGATGAAAAAACACACGGTAAGCAGGAAAGGTTCGGTCCAGTTTGAAAACGTGAGCAGCAGGATCCTGCTCCTAGGGGTCCTTTTAGCTAAGCCGTATTGTGCGACGATTCTGGGCTGGTGAGATTATCGATGAAACTCCGCCCCAAAAGAAAGCGGCATGCCAATCACGGACGGTAGTTATTACATCGTGACCATCGCGGGGAAGGACACACTATGCAGCCACGACACGGGCTAATGTGTTTTCCCATCACCGATGGATAAACTAATAAAAAATCTTATTTCCTGCCCGGATGTCACTGCAAACGTTCCCGTCCTGTCGGTCCCCTCCCGGTCCCGGACCGTCCGGCCGTGTGCATGGCGATGGATTTATTTTATGTGTTGTCGTTAGCCAAAGACAAAGTCGAAAGTTACACAATGGAACTGCAACGGAACCTTGCGCGAAAGGAGACCGCGCGAGATTGATTAACATTTTTTATGGCAAAGTGATGGGACCGATTATTTCCGTTTTCTGGGAAAGCTGGGGACATACTGGGGACATTGGGTTATGTTTATTGTAGGACGGTTATTGGAGATTGCATAGAAATTGAATAATTTTACCCATATTTTACATATGACAATAAGCAGTACTACCATTGATAGGTAAAATTCCCTTCCTTCGCATTGTCGCTCGACCATTCATCAGCGTCGTCGGATTATTGGCCGGTCAGTACTTAGGATGTCAAGTGGTTTACTATTTTCAAAGACTCAGCCTCTTTTTCCACCCGCTCATTGTAAGCTGCTCGATTACAGCAGGGGCTGACACTGTAAAAAAAAAACACTCCCTGTGTCGGGAATAAAACAAAACCATTATATGCTTTGTATTTCCTTTTATTTCGTTTGTTTATTCTCTCAATTCATGAGCAAACTGCATGTGGAGTGTACTGGACCGCACAAAAAAAAAAAAAAGATACAAAAGGAAGCCCCAAAATGGAAAGATGTTTAATAGTGTTTACAGGCCATAAACCAGAACATGGGTTCAATAAATCGCACTCGAATTGATGGGCTTCTGGCTTCATGAGTTCTCGATCTCCGGTCAGTGTTCGGTGGCGAAAGTGGCATTTTTATGCGTGTTTTAGCTGTTTGTATGTGTGTGTGTGTGTGTGGGTGCGTTTCCGTCGGGATGATGATGGTTGTTGTGTAGTGGGAGTTTTAATGCTGAGCTTCTTCTGGACTGGACGAAAAATCCCGTCCGAGCCCGTGGACGGCAAAGGCACAAATATAGTGGTGGACTGGATAATACAGCGATGGTTGCATGTTGTACTGGCATATATATATATTTCGGACAGCAATCGAAAGCGGGACAGGCATAGGGACGCAGGACAGCAGGAAGTGTAACGCTTTGTGGTCTTTAGCCCAAAACCGTCTCATCAAATCACCAGCGGTCATAATCGAATTTTGCTGTTTATTCAGCACTTTTTGCCCCAATCTTCCAAAAACCCAACTAACTGTAAAGCCCATCAACCTTTCTGGGGTGGGGGAGGGGGGGGGGGGTGCCCATGAAACGCGGCCGTGGCCGCTTGCCGTCTATCGTTCCGTTGCGCACAGGAAACATTTTGTTCGAAGCCTATCGATGCTGGGAAGGAAATAAAAAAATCCCCAATAAGCCAGCCCCGACAAAACGCTAACGATGTTTAAATCCCACTTACTTCGGGCCGCGTCCCTCAAGGCGATGAACCAGATTTCTGGCTCACCGGATAGTTGCGTTTCAGTTTAAGCGTTTCAAACAGGGGAAAAAAGGAGGTGGAAGATGTTCGATTCACAGCGATTCCCTCCAGAAAGTGACCATTTCCGGATAAGCGTTGCGCTTAAGCCTGCGGGCGTAATGAATGAAGTATGCAGTAGGAAAATAATTTTCGAACAATTTTTTGAATTTTCGTGAACGTTACTGTGGTGCCATCTGCCATGACAGAGAGAATTTGTTAATTTAGCAAAATAATTCGAAAAAGGAAAGTCGAAAAACGGAGAGAGAATAAGGAGAAAAACACTTTTCTCTGATAATGGCCAGTGATTATACAATAATTTAGCTCAATAATTTGTATTTCTATCATCGTTTAAGTGCACCGTAAGCATTATACGATTCATGTTTCTAGTTACAAGCATGATTTTAAAGCGCTAAAGCGAGAACGTGTAGGTATACCTCGCATGTGTAGCATTGTTTAACCGAGTGTTCATCAGCACACAATTTTTCATTCTTAAAAGCAATGAGACACGGCCGGTCATCCCGTCGTCGACCGTTGTAAAGCTATATCTTGTCATGTAAGACCGTTGTGGCTGGTACGTCTGAAGTACCGCAGCACATGGTACAGGCTATGGCTATACAGTGCCAATGATGACGATCCGATGAGGCAATTTGGGTAAACCGAGACCGACCGACAACGTTATTTTGATGGAGCATCCGGAACTGGCCTTCGCTTCCGGGGAAAAAAGCTCGAGCTTAAGATGAATGGTCGACCCGAGAAGACGTTTATCGACCCAACCTGCCCACATGTGGCGAGGTCTGACTCCGATTCGTCATTCGAGCGACGCGTCCTATTGGACACGTCCAAGGACTTTCCCACACACACACACACACACACACATGAGCACGCACGATTGATGGATGTGGTGATGACTTTGGGAAAATTTATACCACCGTACTATTGGCGTTTCGTATGGAGATCGATTCTGTTTCGATAAGTTTTTGCTACTAGATTTTGAAATAGTAGACATGGTTGAGCCACTGCTAATGGTTGTAAAAATTGTAAATTATTGTGTATTACTAGAGCCTGGAATTGGGGTTCGATGTTCGGTAATTTGTGCCAATATTTCAAATGATAGTTAAAGCTTTCGGCAACCGGGCGCAAACCTTCTTCATAATTAAGTTTGTGGTTTATTGGTTTGACCCGTAAACTAGTTTAAGATGAAAAATTAAACTTGGGACCATGGATAAACAATGCTTGAGTTTAGTAAAGGGCCCAAATTATTTGCTTTACCAGTGGATTCTTAGTGACTCTAAAAATGACATCTGGACAACCAGTTTAAATTAGTGCCAAAGAATGTTAGGACGATAAAAATTACATTAATTAAAAATTAATATATTTTTTAATATTTTTGTGTAAAATAAAATGTTATTGAGTACATTTTATAAGGCATGGCCGTTCTTCAGTGAATAAATAAAAATGTAATAAGTCATAATAGTCATCACCAAATGCTCGTGCATGCGCACCGATCACGAAATCGTTAATAATATTGAACATTAAAGTTCCGAAAGCTTCCAAAACCTGTTCTTTTTGAGCACAGTACAGTAAGCAGACCTTGTTTTAGTTTTAGTTTTAGTTAGGCGTAGGAATCGATTACTGGGAATGCTGCTGGTACGCTTATGCCCGGCTAATTGGTGTTTTATTGTAATTTAATTAAATCCATGTTTGTTTTTAGACAAATTAAACAGTCCATTGAGTAAAGCACAAGTTAATAATAGTACATGTATTCAATACACTGGACCTGGTCTTGACTGGACTGTATTATCACAAATCGAGTTGGAAATTCATCTTTATCAACAGGCCAAAGAAAAGTGTGACGCTGATCATATGCATATAAGATGACGTTATTAAAATAACATCAAATTCTATTACATACTTTTCGAGTTGGTGAAGTTCAGCTGATTCATTGTTGTTCAGAACACATAAATATCCCACTTTTATTTTGTTCCATTTTCGGCACCAACTCAGCGGTTTCTTTCTTTCGAACTAGTTCTTCTTTACCCCTTTCGCGGTACATTTCCAATGGCAAGCTTCGGAGCAGTTTGACCGCACTAACTCTTTTAATTTTGTTAATTTTTGGTCGATTCATCCATCGTTCAGGCTGAAACGTCTGGCAAAAGGCACCCGTACGAGTACTACGAGTAAATGGGTCGTGTAACTATCTCAGATCAAATATTTACATTTGATTATGGAAAGTAGCAGTGGTAGCAAAGTTTACTCGTCAGCGCGACATAGCCTCCGAACCGGGTAACCATAAAGCTCCACACGGTACACGGCCACAGGTCAGGAACCGTGCCGTTACCGGCGCTGGGCAGACAGCTTTGGGTCCGTTCACGGTGCGGTCACGGTGCGGAGTGCCATGCTTGAGGAGGTCCTTTGTAATTAACTTGGTTAGTGCAACAAGCGTTGGCGTTGCGGTGTGCCATCGTTAGAGGTCGCAAACGATTGGGAACCACCGATAGAGGGCGCCCGCAGCACACGGCGGAGTAGCTACGTGCGACCGTTGCTACTCCTTTCGTGTGCGTCATAAATCTGCCTAATCCCAAACACCATTAAGCATCGTCATTAAGCTGCTGGGTCCGACTGGTTACCGTCCGGTGGGTTGTCGGGTGGATCGGGTGTGCATGCAGAATCTAGCTTTAGCCACAATCGCTCGCTAAACTGGGCAGCGAAAAATGCGAACGACGGAGTTGCATCCGAACGCACGTATGCGGCAGCAGGCGATGGCAGCAGTAATTGTACAACAAATCAGGGGCTTTACGACCAGGGGCGCTCGGGCATAATAGGGCAGCATGGCAGCAGTGCAACTCTTTGCACTTGCTTAGAGGAGTTTTAGAAAGCTAACGCTTCCCACTGCCACTGTTGCAGAGTGCATGGCAACAAAACATGAAGGTGGATTAGTGTGTAAAAGACTAAATGGATCTAGTGTGTTCGTAAGTAGTCTCGCAAAAGCTATGCGACCGATGGGATGAGTTATTGGGCGTGGATATAACTGTGGTTGGAGGTTTATTTTTATGAAAACTATGTCCTGATTTACTCATTTGCATAGTTGTAAACTGCAATAATAAGAAAAAAATGCTCAAATCCCATCCAAAACCGTACTTTGGTTGTAAAAGCTGACGGTGACTACTTGGTAAAATTAAGCCTAACCGGCTTGAAATTTGACCCTTGACCTAACAGACCATTCAGGCAGATAAAAAGAGGAAAAATCAATTACTCGAATAATCGACTGAAATTGCAAATGTAAACCGTATGATGTTAAACAGTTGAATGCATCTTGCTTCCATCCCCATTACGTAGATCGTGCATCACAAACGTTTCGGTTCGGCGGTGAAAGTAATGCACACAAGCTAACGAAAACGCCATTCCCATTCAGCTAGCAAAGTGGTGCTATTCATTTGCCAACAAACGAGCACATTAATCGGTTTACGTGACCGGTCCGATCGGTTTTGACCGATCTACCGAAATTCATTTAGCACGAAAACATTGGTAAAACATAAGCTCCGACGAAAAGTACAGGAATATGATTTTAGTCTAGTAACGTTATCGTTTTCATACATGGCGCGCTGATTGCGGAATGATGACTTCATGTGTTACCACATCCGCCATTTGATGGGTTGCGCATGGTGATGTGGTGCGTTATTGCTGCCTTACTATCGATATGCGGCTAGTGCGTTTGCATGCGATTTCGGCTAGTGGAGCACATGTTTCGCAGCAAACGGATTACGAACCCCATTTACGTACACACTCTGACGCTGTGTGTGTGTGTGTACGTACGCCAAAATATGAATATTTTTTTGGATTATTGCTTCTCAAAACCATCGTACACAATACCGTCGGATTGACGTCCGGATGGTATGTTATGGTTTGTGCCGTGATTGTGGTCCCTACCATGACGGCGCGGTGGCGCAAGATCGATAGAGCAGAGAAATGGGTTTCAAAAGGAAGGGCAAAGATAGAGCAAAAAAATCCCACAACCCTATATCCAAACATCCGGTCCCAAGCGTCATACAACAGCAGCACCCACCGGCACGTCCGGTTGCAAATCGTTTGGTGGCGATTGTTTTATCACGATTAAATTTTCCCACCTACCCATGGACAAGCCGCATGATGGCGTCAAACCGCAGTTGGCCGACTTTGGCGTTCGAGATGATGAGTGTTGATAGCTGTAAAGGATGGATCAGTTCCACCGTGCTGTGGGAGGGCGTGCATTTGTGTGTGTGTTTTTTTTTCATACCTTGGCCTGGCTCCTACGCACCAGTGTATCTGTGCGTTTTCTGAGTGCTTTTTTGTCATCATTTTTGTTTCGTTGCTGCTCGTTTTTCTTCCTGCTGAGGCTGGAGCTTGGATCAAACAAACAAACAAGAAACCGAAAAATGTGCCGATATGATTTACGCTTCATCTCGCATCGTGTTTTATGACCGTGTCGGAGATTTCTGCTTTTCAGCTTTGTCCCGAAATGGTGTAACGTTTGTCATTTGCTTGCAGCATGCCCTTTGTTTTTATGTTGCTTTAGAAGCTTTGCTAAACCTTAGACACACTTTTGAGGGGTTGCAAGGATACCGATGGTTGACACATTTGTATCGCTGGTGTGGTAGTGTGGTGCGATATAAATTTGTTTATGGAAGCATCTGTCCACAGTGATGACTCCGACCGGACGGACTCAACGTTTTTAGTAACAGTGGAAAAATAATTCTTTATGAAAGCTTAATTGTTAATAAAAATATGCCACAATTTGTTGTAAAACTGATACATTTAATTGTGCTACAGGGTGTGAAGTTTAGCTCATGAAATTCTTCATTTATGCTGAATTAAAAGGAAAATTTTAGTTTTGCTTTATTTTATCAACTGAAACAATTTTGCTCTGTCCAATTACAGGTTGCTAAAGCTTCTCGTTAAATGGTGTAGCGAAAATTCTGCACACCTTCTGCAATAGCCGGAAATGGAAAACAGAAAGCGACAAAGTAGAACACTCAATAACTCTTCTCACACCCGACGGCAATATGGTAACCTAATTCTAATAATCTATTGGGCTTGTCTACGTGTTCCCATGCTCTTTTTTTCTCTCTTCTTTCCTATCGCTGCTCAATCCATCCTGTCCATGGGTTGTAACATTTGCCAATGGTTCTGCATCGTTGGGGATTTTGCAAAGATATGAAAGGGTCTAAGCAGAGAGAAAAAAAAAAAACACGAGTCTATCAGTATCACGATCTCAGAACTGGTTAGCTTCCTGGGTGTGTCGAGCCCGGGAAGGAAGAAACAAAAAATGGAATCATATTTATTATCAAACTGTCCCACTAAATTCGAGAACAGGGCACGGCACGGCGTCGCACAGTGTCACGAGCGAAAAAGAACCTCGGAAAGGCCGGATGCTTCTCGCAAAGAACGGTTGCAGGAAGGTGACAGATCGGATATGGGAGTACTTCTTCACCGTCCGTTCGATCATTGAATCTGGTACGATTTAAATATTAATGAAAAATTTCCGACTCGAGCAAGTAAACCGAGCGGGTGTTCAGTGGCATGATTTTTCTCCATCCGATTGGGGAATGGAACAGAATGGAGCATGGCCAACCAAACAAAAAAAAAAAAAAGAAAAAGGATGCGTTCGAGATGAGCACAAAAATGGTATCATCCTTACTGCTCCCACCCTTCCTCCCACTCCCTTCCTTACTCCCCCCCTCCCTACACACCCTTTCCCGGTCACTGGTGGCCGTTTACCACATTCCATTGCAAAAAGTGACTTTACGCGCGGGGATGCGAAATGAGAAATCGTGGTGCGGGTGCGTGTTTGGAACGTTTGGTTTTGCGTGAAAAATTTATTGCGATTTCAGAAGTAAATTGGAAAAGCAATCGTGCGAATAAATTACGCTATCAAAAAGGGAAAATAGACAACGAGCCGCCAGGCAGCGCGAAAGCGCGGGGCCATTGTTGTTGAGCACTTCGATGCATTTCGTCGGAGGGTGGTTTCATCACGCTTGGGGGGACCGGTAGGCCGACAGTACACACGGTGTCATGGTGCGGAAATGGTTGTACGTGTGTAAGTGCGCGAGTGTGGACAGAAGCATTATTACTAGGTTCCGTTTCGATTTGATCAATTCGATGTGTGTGTGTGAATTGTTGGAAGGAAACCTGGCCGATACTAATCAATGTACAATAATTAGTTTTGCTGGTTTAGGAAGCGAATACCCGTGGCTGATACTTTTTGAGAATAATAGATAAATAGTATATTTGTAGAAAATTTAAGGGACGATACGTGTGTCCAAAGCGGAATGATCTAAATCTACCCAAATCTGGACATCCATCGATAAAACGCACTTGAAGCTCGTGCGTATAAAAGCCGTATAAAAGCTGTTCAATTCCTGATGCAATCGTAACGCCTTCACTCTTTGCCTGGTTGTTACTAACCCGTGAGTTTCGTCATTCTTTTTGGTCTAAGACGCTGTACAGTTCTCATGTCCGGTCAATGATCAATATCGTTAGTAATTACAGTCAAATGTCAGTTAACATAAAACAAATGATATGTAGAATAATAATTGATGCTGAGTGGTTATGAATGAACGAATTCTCAAATTATTTTCTTGAGTGAGTGTAAATATGTGTTGAAAGTGATATTTTACTCCTGAAAGATTCATTTCACGCACGAAAGTGTCAATTCACTCATCATAGTGTCAGAGATGTTTGGGAAGACATTCAACCTACTCTTGTAAGAATTAAACCTCATTATTTAGAACTCATTAATTAAATAACATCTGAACGAGTTGTTCCGTTCATGATTTAACATTAATAACCAATTTTCAACAATTTCTTTCAATGATGGTGCAATAAAATGATTGTGACGAGTAATTGAATGATAACGTTTTCAATTCTCTCATGAGAAAATACTCAGATTTTATGCAGTATAATTACGTTTGAAAAAGTAGAATAAGTAAGCAGACACTAGATAAATTATCTTGAAGCGCTTATAGAATCTCTTTTGTATCTTAACTTTTAAAAACAATGTTAATTTTATAGAATTTTTAGTAAAGTTGTTAAAAATATGCACAAAAAACTCGTTCACTCCAAAGTTTTCAATTAATATGTAAACATACGTTCGTTTCGCAAATACTTTCCAAATAAAATTAATTTCATTGGTTAGTCAGAAGTTAAATAAAGCACCATGTGGTCTGTAGATATTATCAATTTGTTTGTACGTACAATTATACACCTCATTTGTCACCCTGCATCGAAATCGGGATGGAATCTGGAAAAATAGCCCGACCTCCATTTTCTAGCGAACGAGTTGTGCAGATGATCAAAATCCAAAATTAGACCTTCGTCACCGTCGACGATCAACCTTAGTAGCTGGTGAAAAATGGAATGATAAAGAAACGCACACTTGGATTGAATGGATATTGGTAGAGCTTTATCATGCCTCGCCTGTGCCGGCTGGGCGGCTGCTGCCCACAATCCAATGCACCAAATCATGCTGTAGCAGTTCTGCTTGTGCCGTTGCATCGTTCATCCGAACGCTGGGAAGCAGAAACCTGCAGCAGGTTTCTTCACGCCACGCCACGTGAAGAAACGTTTTTCTTTAATGATATTTTAATTGCCTTCATTTCGTACGAACTGCGCTGAGAAATGTCTGATGGGCAATCAGTGAGGATCGCTCCAACGCTGGTGTTTGCGACAGCAATCACGTGAAAACCTGGTGCGGTTTTGCTTGCTTGCTTGCTTGCTTGGTTGGTGTGTGAGAAGCAAAGGAAGAAAATATTTCCATCGCTAGTCCCTGGAACTAACTGGAGCCTGGTCACTAAAATAAACACACCCACAGCAAGAATCTCTCTCACACACACACACACACACACACACACACACACACACACACACACACTAGAATTAAAAGCAATGAGATGGGTGAATGGCGAAAGAAGAAACTCGATGAACGGGGTAGAGTTTGCATCTGAGCTGTGCGAAAGCGTTTTGGGTGACAGAACGACAACGAGGCAGCAGCAATCGGCCAGGAGGATAACTTATCGCCTCCAATTGAACGGATCGTATGGAATCGTATGGGAGTGCGGAGCAGAATAACGAATGGGTTGGCTAATTTTCTGCCGAGCTAGAAGTTAATTGAGTTAATTGATTGAAATAAGAAATAGCGGTCGAGGCGGGTCGTGATTCAATGCTCTGCGTTTTTACCTCATTTGCATCAGTTCGTTGCAAAATGGGACGGTATGGCACAACCAAAAAAGAAAAGAAAAGAAAAAAACAAACGAAAAAGTCAAACAAGAAAGCTCCAAAATTCAGACGCAGATATTTTGTGCGCGAGCGTTTGAATGAATTTTAAAAGTATGTTCATTAAAAATCAACCTGTTTGGTATGCAGGCGCCAAACTTATTCAACAGCTTTTCCCAACTGGATATGTGTGGGATAGCGTGGGAACTGCAGTCGCTGTTTGCGTTGGGTTTTGTTTTTAACTTACTATGAATTTTCAAGAGTTTTCAATTGCAGCAACGTAGCGCTGTTCGTTTTTGTTTTGTTGGTGCGCCTCCTTGCGTTCGGCATTGATAAAAATACATTGGGTGGGCTGTTTTTTTGTTGTTGCTGTTTTGGTTGTTTCTCCTGTGGCGCTTCTATTTCACTACGATATGGTGCGATCGGTCGGTGCGATGCGCTGCATAATGCAGGTTCCATGGTTAAATTAAATTATTTATTTCCCAAACATGCTCCCGCCTGTCAATGAGATAGTGAAATTGCGAATGTGTTTTAGTGCCCGGGAGCTCACACACACACAAACACACACACAGAAAAACACCCCCACACATATGCACATAAATGGCAACAAATGAAACACAAAAACCCTTGGAAGAGAATTCAACCGACAAATTTAAACTCGTACGTTGTGTGTGTGTGTGTGGGGCGGTGTTTTTTTTGGTTAGCACACAAAATGCACACCCGTAAAAGGAAATGGCTGGAAGCGTAAGCGTAGGCAATGGGAACACTTCAAAAAAAAAGGAAGAAACGCTCGGCAAATTTATGTCAAATTTATGAACAAAACGCTGTTAATATTTGCTCTCCGCACCGCATCGTGGCGTTGGTAAAGCTGCACTCATTTGAAACACGTACTTTGAAGCATTTGCAAACATTTGCATTTGGTGTGGAGTGTTTAATACATGGCCGTACGACAAGAGAGAGAGAGAGAGAGAGAGAGAGAGAGAAAAAAAAAACGAAATACTAATAATCTCAAAGCAGATAACGATTGCAGAGAAATGTCTGTTGCAGCCGTAACGCTCCAGGTGTGCATGGTTGAGTGGTGTTCCTAACCTTAACAAAACGCATTAGATCTATGCAAATGGACATTCCTTTACATTCTGTGCGTCTCATATCAATGTGGTATGAAGCAGGAAAAAACGAGAGACACTGTTAGGTGTTTTTATACCTTAGATAATATTTACATAATTACCCGATCGAGTGGTTTCTATGTAAACTTCTTGACTGTACACAAAGGTGCACTGCAATGTAAAAGCAAACGTTTTGTATCGCAAAGTGAAGCTCTTGTGCTTCTGTTGTAGCAATATTTGCTTTTTAATGTTTCTATTAAACTTTTGTCACCTTTGACTCCGCATTAAACCCTTTACGGAAACTTTATTGTAAAAGTTCCTAATTTACCTCATTACCTCATCTCCGGGGACCAACAAAACCCAAAAAGTGCAATTCCAACTTTTAACCCAAAAACTGTTAGAAGCAGCATCCAAAACGCCAAAATTAAGTAGCACCGACCGTGAATGAGTAGTTATTGTGCAAATATTGCCCTAACCTTTCTTTTTTTGTTTTGTTTATTTCGGTTTAACTTTTGTTTTCAAATTCCATCGGTAAGATGCACCCGACAACCGTGGATCGTGTTCTAACTGTTGCGCCCCCTTGTTCGATTGGGGGAGGCCGTGGACGAATATAAGAACCTATTTCGAACCGTTCTTTGAGGGTGTTCATTTGCATAAAGTGGTGCAGCAGATTGGTGTGCCATTGGGCTGCACAAGGTAGGAGCAGATAATTTTCTCTGCCAAAAAGTACGAGTGCCGCTGAAAGTAGCGGTTTCGTCCGTTCCTTTTGCCTTCTGGTTGTTCTGGAGTTCCGCTGGCGAACAGGCGGAATACTATTTCTTTGACTTGCAGCTCGTTCGAGTGTGTGTTTTGTTTTGCTGAGAGCGAACGAATGAATGCAGGAGAACAAGCGCGAAACCGTGTACCGTTCCGTACCATTGCTTCGGGAAGGATAATGAAACCGAACTGAAAAGTGGTGATAAAAACTGGCCCCCTTCCTCTTCCCACACTTAGGGGGGGTGGGGGGTGGTTCCCTTCGCTTTTCCTTCATGTCGTTTTCTAGCTTTTGTTTAGCTTTTTCATTTAGTGATTTGATATTTTTCACTCACCCGATAGCGAAACTACGAAACGCTATTTATGGCGCTGGCGGAAGTGCCAACGCTGTGAAGTGAAATGGTACTTTGCCCAAGCGCTGAAACCGACCCGGGGAAGTTGCCCGTTTTTGGCTCGCGCGAATTGGTCGAATGAGCGTTGCCGGAAAACGGAACAGCGCGTTCGAGCAGTGGACCAATTTCGCTTTGTTTTGAAGATGTTGCCTTGTTTATCATTTGTTTTTATTCGACATTTTTCACATCGAGCAGAACGCAGCGGGGTGTGTTTTTTTTCTTGCTTGGGTGATGAAAATAGCGAAAACCGTGTACCGCGCGGTTGTATTTTCCTCAACTGAACGGTTGTGTTCGACTTTATCATACCCACGCGACGGCTGCTGCTGGTGCTGGTTGGGTTGAGTGGTTGTGCGAAGATCGTTCCCTCTTTTCTGGTTGGTAGTTGCACCAAAACCACCGATGTTGTCTTAAAAAACATTCGCCCACTGATCATCAGCATCTTTTCACCATTGTCATCATCGTTAGTTGGCGGTATCGAGTTTTCGACCCGACTATTGTCAGGAGCATCTTGGACGGAACCGTACTTTGGGGCCCGCTCGCACCGCCCGCCTTTTGTTTCGCAAATGTGTTGTGCTTTGTCGATGTGCTGCCCTTTTTTTCACTTGGCAGGCAGATAAGAAACCGCGCCAGAAACAACCCGTATCTCGTGGTCAGTCGGCACTCGGAAACGCTCGGCGGTCGGTGGTGGAATTCACTTTTGGGCGGAAAATTATGACAACTGGGAAAGCAGCAGCACCAGCAGCATCAGTTGAGGTGGCATCAGCTGCAAAGAAGTGGCTGTTTGCTTGTCCTATCGCATGCAGCCAGCCACGGTACGATGGTCAGGATGGAGGTACGTTTAAAGAAAGGAAGAAAGAGAAAAATAGAGAAAGAGAGAGAGAGAGAGAGAGAGAGAGAGAGAGAGAGAGAGAGAGAAAGAAAGAGAGCATAAGTCCATTGTCGCTTTGCTGTGCGGCTGAAGTTTTTCGGTGGTAAACTCACAATATGATGACTGTAGCACATGCAAATATGTGCCTATCGGGGTGTATGTATGCAGGCGGGGTCGGACCGGGCTAGCAGGCCCGTGGTTGTTCCAGCAAATTAATTTTCATAATTTCATTTTATGTGAATAGTCTGCCCGGTTGATTATAGGGTGTTTCTTCGCTCGATCGCAAACCCTAGCCAACTCGGTACGATAGTATGAATGCGAAAATAAGTGCTCAAGACAACAGAAATTGATAATGCAGTTGGCTACCGGGTAACTGGCATGGCAATGAAGCTGTGTGCACGTACCCCGCATGCTGGTGGCAAATAGCATTTATAAGCAGTTTTGTTCTCTTCTATTGTCCAATGGTGCCCGTCCATCCGTTCATCCCTTCGTTATATGGCGTTCAGCATATTTCGAGGTGTAGCATGATTATGGTTTCTCAATAAGCTTACCTGTAAACCCGATGGACTTCCCCTTTTGCCAAGTGTTCCATACGAGCCAACATCCTTTAACTTGCCATTTATCTTTGGCTTCTGATCACCTCGGATATATTTTCTTTTCGCGTATGGTAGCTTCAAGCGAGGTTGCAAACGGACAGTTCAGTTCAAACGCAAGGGCAAGGCCAGCGAACCAAAAGGAGTGTAAAAGATGCGGTGTCGGATCGTTCCGGTGCACTGCACTGTCGAAAGTGCAGGAGCAAAGCGATTGCTTATAAAAATGGTGCACAAGAGTTATGACACGACCCGTTCGTAACCGTGGCGAGTTTATAGACGGTGGACGGTTAATGCGATTGGTGTCGTTGTGGGTAAGATTGGTAATTTAACGTGACCATATCTTGAACGGTGACCATAAAACGAACGATGAGCGATCGTTCCAGAGAAGCGAGAGATAATTTGATTGAAAAGGGCAAGGGATTATTAGTGTGTCAATTACGAATGGATGTTTTCCTTTAACCGCGTTATCTACAAGCTATGTAGCACTAAAGTTTGGTGGTAGAACATCGATGGAGTTTCAGACTTTGAGAGTTTTAGGGACGATCTTGAAAAAGTGTCTGATAAAACGATAGAAACGAATAGTCTGATAAACGAAGCTAAATATTGTTCTGCTACAGCGCTATAAAAAACTTCAAATATTTAAATTCAAAAACAAAATGTGAACATATTGCAGTTTTTGCAGAATATCTCCCTTTCTCCAAATCGTGTTAGTAACCTTTAGGTGTTACATTGCACACTTCATACAAATGAAAATTGATTGCCATTGAGTGTTGCGCAGTAAGTGTAGCATTTTTCATTACGAGACTTAAATTCCTATCGGTGTCAAACACCGCAGGCTTCAAAGACATCGACATCGGAGAATTTAATTAATCGATGTAAATTCAAACTGAAACAGCGCTCAAGTGTGATACCATGCAGTGGATGTAAAGCGACACCCGCACTACATTGCACTGCAATTGCTGCGTGAGCTTCTGGTGGCGGGCAATGAAAGATAAAGCATTTTCGCCATGGTCTGAGGCGTGAAGTATAAGCAGGAGAGAGAGAGAAAAAAAACAAACACATCCGAAATTTGTGCTGGGAGCGATGGAAGAACGAGTCATCGTAAAGCACTGAATTTGATTGATTATCGAAAAAGAAAATCTATCTTCTTCGTTCGAAGTATGGTTGGGTGGATCGTTTGGGGGAGAAAAAAAAACCTCCCACGACACAGTGGCTGACCCATTCGTTTGCGTTTCATGGTCATGGGATGTCATCGATATGGGAATAATTTTTCACTTAAACACTCATTTCGGTGTCAGGAGAATTCGGCGCTTTCTCTTTCCTAAGGCGAGGTTAATGCTGCCCCGAGCGAACGGGAACCATGGAGGGGAACGCTGTTTGATTTGAAGTGATAGCACGAAACCCTGACACCCAGTGTGCGATGGGCGGTTANTCGTTCCGGTGCACTGCACTGTCGAAAGTGCAGGAGCAAAGCGATTGCTTATAAAAATGGTGCACAAGAGTTATGACACGACCCGTTCGTAACCGTGGCGAGTTTATAGACGGTGGACGGTTAATGCGATTGGTGTCGTTGTGGGTAAGATTGGTAATTTAACGTGACCATATCTTGAACGGTGACCATAAAACGAACGATGAGCGATCGTTCCAGAGAAGCGAGAGATAATTTGATTGAAAAGGGCAAGGGATTATTAGTGTGTCAATTACGAATGGATGTTTTCCTTTAACCGCGTTATCTACAAGCTATGTAGCACTAAAGTTTGGTGGTAGAACATCGATGGAGTTTCAGACTTTGAGAGTTTTAGGGACGATCTTGAAAAAGTGTCTGATAAAACGATAGAAACGAATAGTCTGATAAACGAAGCTAAATAATGTTCTGCTACAGCGCTATAAAAAACTTCAAATATTTAAATTCAGAAACAAAATGTGTACATATTGCAGTTTTTGCAGAATATCTCCCTTTCTCCAAATCGTGTTAGTAACCTTTAGGTGTTACATTGCACACTTCATATAAATGAAAATTGATTGCCATTGAGTGTTGCGCAGTAAGTGTAGCATTTTTCATTACGAGACTTAAATTCCTATCGGTGTCAAACACCGCAGGCTTCAAAGACATCGACACCGGAGAATTTAATTAATCGATGTAAATTCAAACTGAAACAGCGCTCAAGTGTGATACCATGCAGTGGATGTAAAGCAACATCCGCACTACATTGCACTGCAATTGCTGCGTGAGCTTCTGGTGGCGGGCAATGAAAGATAAAGCATTTTCGCCATGGTCTGAGGCGTGAAGTATAAGCAGGAGAGAGAGAGAAAAAAAAACAAACACATCCGAAATTTGTGCTGGGAGCGATGGAAGAACGAGTCATCGTAAAGCACTGAATTTGATTGATTATCGAAAAAGAAAATCTATCTTCTTCGTTCGAAGTATGGTTGGGTGGATCGTTTGGGGGAGAAAAAAAAACCTCCCACGACACAGTGGCTGACCCATTCGTTTGCGTTTCATGGTCATGGGATGTCATCGATATGGGAATAATTTTTCACTTAAACACTCATTTCGGTGTCAGGAGAATTCGGCGCTTTCTCTTTCCTAAGGCGAGGTTAATGCTGCCCCGAGCGAACGGGAACCATGGAGGGGAACGCTGTTTGATTTGAAGTGATAGCACGAAACCCTGACACCCAGTGTGCGATGGGCGGTTATGCGATTCATCAGCGATTAAATCGCGCCGAAAAGTGGCACCAACCGTCGATTAGTGATCGATGAGTGGACGCACGTTACCGTGGTGTTCGGGGAAAAAGCTGTCGTCTCTCCGTCAGGCAGTCTGTCATTCCGTCGGTCTCCAAGGAGCAATCTAATGATGCTTTTGCATCATTTTTTTCCCCACCATAGCACGATCGTTAATGGCAGTGTGGTGTCGGTACGGAAGAGGTCAAGATTAATTGGTTCGCAATAGTGGAAGTATGATAAATTGTTATTTGTTTCAAATGCAGAATCTGAGCTGCTGTAGCATTTGTTAATTTGTCCTTAATCGAGCGTGGCGTGAGCGAGAGCAATGATTGAAGCCACATCATTCTGCGTTACGGCAAACACTTCGTCAGTAATCAATTTGTTTCGTCATTAGGTTTGTTATCGGGTTGGACGCACACTCATGTTGATAGAAAGTTATTATGTTTCTGTACAAGCTGCATAGCTTTGCATGTGAGATGAAGAGAAAGAAAAGAAAAAATGAAGGAATTGTTTTGTTTTGGTGTACTTAGATAAAATATAGAGCCTAACGTTAGGCTATCAATATGCACTATTTCAGGAACTTCGGATTCTGGGACTAAATGATCCGAGTAAGGAATTATTTGGTTTAGCAGGTAAAAAATACTTTGCGTGGAAATAAAATTACAAGTTCTGTTTTGTTCCGAATATCTTTATAAATGAATAAGAACTGTTTTTGCCCTACGTTGTGTTTTTATTTAATAAATTTGGGAGATTACAAAAACGTGGGTAAATCTACCGGTGAACAAAAAACGACTGACTTCACTACTTCNGGGGAAAAAGCTGTCGTCTCTCCGTCAGGCAGTCTGTCATTCCGTCGGTCTCCAAGGAGCAATCTAATGATGCTTTTGCATCATTTTTTTCCCCACCATAGCACGATCGTTAATGGCAGTGTGGTGTCGGTACGGAAGAGGTCAAGATTAATTGGTTCGCAATAGTGGAAGTATGATAAATTGTTATTTGTTTCAAATGCAGAATCTCAGCTGCTGTAGCATTTGTTAATTTGTCCTTAATCGAGCGTGGCGTGAGCAATGATTGAAGCCACATCATTCTGCGTTACGGCAAACACTTCGTCAGTAATCATCAATTTGTTTCGTCATTAGGTTTGTCATCGGGTTGGACGCACACTCATGTTGATAGAAAGTTATTATGTTTCTGTACAAGCTGCATAGCTTTGCATGTGAGATGAAGAGAAAGAAAAGAAAAAATGAAGGAATTGTTTTGTTTTGGTGTACTTAGATAAAATATAGAGCCTAACGTTAGGCTATCAATATGCACTATTTCAGGAACTTCGGATTCTGGGACTAAATGATCCGAGTAAGGAATTATTTGGTTTAGCAGGTAAAAAATACTTTGCGTGGAAATAAAATTACAAGTTCTGTTTTGTTCCGAATATCTTTATAAATGAATAAGAACTGTTTTTGCCCTACGTTGTGTTTTTATTTAATAAATTTGGGAGATTACAAAAACGTGGGTAAATCTACCGGTGAACAAAAAACGACTGACTTCACTACTTCCTTCTCCTGTCAAAAAATTTTACGGAGCCAGGTTGGCTAATTTCGTTTGACATTTCGGTGCCAAACAAGTTCTCTTCAACTTCAATTACCGTGCGTAACTAAAGTGTTTCTCACTGGTAAAAAATATCACATATATTTTTATAAAATGTAGTTTTTACAAAATATTGCAAAGGTGTAAATTTGTCAAGATTTCTGTTTTAAATTTTGTGTCGAGAAATGAACAATAGAATGAAACATCTTCTGACGTCATATAAATAATGAAATCATGATTTCAGTGGAGACGCCTGGTACCTCATATGGTTCTCGTTGAGAACCCCTGGATGATTTGTGTTACGCGTGGAAACGCCTGATGCTTCATATTTTACGTTACACGCGAAGAGGATTAGAACTATTTTGGTGGCTTTAAATTAGCAAGATTTCATTGCTTGCTTCGTTTATTATGAGGGAAAAACATAAAGGTTTTGTGGTATTTTAGCGTTTGCAGCGTCGGATTCAACAGAGTTAGTCGATAACGACTATTTGTGCTTCACGGCTATTCGACTACGCAGTAACAAGTGTCGTAAGCCACTCTAAGGCAAGTTTCATCTAATGTTCCGTAATGTTAAGAAGAGGACAAAACCAATTATTTACGTCAATTAAAATTGATACAATAAATTTCGTTGTAATATCAGTTTTCAGTAATAAAGTGTCACTTAGCTAATTTGCATAAAAAGTCCATTGAAATATCAACAAATAGCGTGCCAGAGAAATGTGATTCAGCTAAGTGAATTGCAAAGGTGACAAATACGTGTAATAATGCAAATTTGAATTGATCCAGAGCAGTTCCGTTCCAGTGAGGTGCATGGAACTGGCCGGAGCTTTCTTTTCAACAAAAGGTGCTATAATAAACTACCTCAACGTTCTCGATTTGCAGCATCTAAGCTTTAACGTACGACGGACACAGTTTTCCAGTGCAAACGATGAGCACTAGAGCTTCGCAGCTTTACATGCATTTCGTGTTTGAGATAGTGTAGGTGAAGAAGTTACGTTGCCTGTCGGCCACGATGCACTGTCTTGATTTATCGTCCTACAAGGTGGTGGTCACCAACTGCCCTGCATGCAAGCAACCAGCAACCAAAACTTACAAAGTCACTCAAGAGCAGCGTGGTGAGAAAATTTAATTTTCATAATGGAAAATGGTTGTATGGTGACTAGAGTCTTTTTGTTTCTTCCATTGTTTTATTTTTTTTTTTTGGAAAGCCAATTTGGTTCTCCGAGCTAAGCGGAGTGCTCATTTCGTTGCATCGTAATCACTGTTTTACTTTACGCCTTTTCCTTGTACGGTAAGCGTCGTTGCTTGTTCCCGGAAGCACTTTGCTCTGAGCCATGGCCTGCCTAGCATTAAGGAAGGGTTTAAAGGTCAGTTTCAATTTTACGATAACTGGAAGCAACAAGAAAAGGAATGCAAACATAATGTTTCTGCTAAGCTGAACTATTCAATCAAGAAACATATCCGGTTTCAATGTGTTTAAAATAACTTATATGTTTATTTGAATAGCATGTTTTAATGAACCACACTATTTTGATTCTAATTCCTTTTGCTACAAATTTCCTCAAAATCAGATGAAAAGCATACAAAAATATAATCTTGTATAATATTTTGAATTCTATGTAACTTTGTTTAGCAATCATTTAATGTTTTAACTTAATTTCTACGTGAAATACATTTTTAGGGATGCTCGCAATTATCTTTGGTTAGTTGCAAATCTTCACTAAAAAGATTTCACTAAAAAAAACCGGATTTGAAATCGTTTAGCCAGCCAGCCCCATTTACCCTTGCCCCGAGGGGTTCATGTTCAATGTGGAATTTTCCGAAAAACCCGGTCGCCTTATCAGCGTTCGCCTTCATATCCATTATCTGCTGCCGAAAGACAGTGGTGCGCGGATTGGAAGATTGAATTAAAATTCAAACGCCTTAAGCCTAACGATTATGGGATGTCTTTGACCGGAGTATCTCGTTCATTCCTTCCGTAGGTTCGTGTAATGGGGCAACATGGAAGAAAAGAAAAGAGGAAAAAAAGCAGGCAGCAAGAGAAAAGCATTGATTTCGGTCATGGATAGCCCATGCCGTTTAGTGACCGTAAAAAAAAAAACGAGTTAAGCGATTGGGCAGTTGTGCTGTCGTTTAGAAAATGCTTCCGGTTACAAAGGGATGCCGAAAAACGGGTGTCCTGCAGACGCTGCTTGGGCATTTAACCCGTGCTGCGGATGTTACACTGTGCTGCCTTTTTAGCAATATTACGCTCGCCAAAATACGCAACAAAGCGTTGAACCCAAAATGACGCGTATGATAACGATGGCCAGTTAAAGCGCGGTAAACATTATTCGGTGCGTGTGTCTTTTGTACACGGGGGGTTTTTGAGTGCCTTACCGGGAGCTTTATTGGATTCTCCGCCCGGGTGTGGTGTTTTTAGTGTGTCAAATGAAATTGACATTGATTGTTGTGGTAAGCCATTGTAAATTACATCGCAGATTGGAGCTTGTTTTAAGCGTGTAACCTTCCTGCCCAGCGTGGCTATCTGCGTGGCGTGAAAGCTGTTAACGATTATTAGCCAAGCCAAACTTACGGTGGGCACGTGCAAAGGTTGCTAACATTGGAGCTGCTTTTTGGCAGGAATGTGTTTGATTGAAGCTTTCAATGAAATTAGTATCGATAAAATGAGACATGTTCGTGTATCGGTCGATCTTTACATGCACATTACCATATCAAATCCGACCGGTGGCCCGGATTGTGTATACGGTACACAAGCAGTACACACGACAAGATCAATGCAAAAATCCTATCAAGACTATTGCCCAGTAGCAAGGACTTACTATCCGGATACGTGGTAAAAATAAGACTGGTACGCCCGAAATGGCCACCATGTCATTATAGGTTGTTAAATCAAGGCGAAGAAGACCATTTCAAATCCATGTTTCGGTTACTTTTTTTTAAGGTGATATAAACTTTAAAAGATTCGGCAATTTATTGTAATGTGCTGCTCCTGTACAATAAGATATATTCGTATGAATTGTTGGTTTGACACCATGTTCAATAACTTTTTGTTCTTCAGTGGACTAATAAAAATGTTATCTAAATATAAGGTATTAAAGTCCTGAATTGACACTGATCAACCTTACTCAAGAAGCATCATTTAAGTGTTTTTTAAAGTAAATTAATATATGGACATAGTGCTTATTTTATGTTTTTTTTATTATCAAAAAACAAGTTGAAATTTTTTATATATACATGGCGAACGTTCATAAAGTATTATTGCTTCTATAGAAAGCATTGAAGAGGAATACTTGTTAGTGGTTAGAACAACTCAAATGAGTTTAAAACAGTTATATAAAATAATGAAACCAGTTGCTTTATTTAATTTCACTATTGCTTTTGCAATCTCCCATGCTAACAAGGCTACGATTGGATAAGGATAGAATACATTTTTTTGTATTTTATTCACATCAAGGATAGAATACATTTGAATTATGAAGTTCATCCCTACGTTTTGCCAGGGAAAGAAAAGATACGTTGAAGGATTTCGTAGGAATCGGTTTAAAAAAGATTTTTCGCCAACTGGTCACCTAACTTCCAGACGGCAGGAGGCACGTACTTGTAATAAATATACAACTGAAGTCCACGTAGGACATCATATTTTGGAAATGTGATCTTTTTCGGTTTTCACCTTCTTTTTTTTTCGTAAATAAAAGATAGGAAAAAGGGACAAACGTTTGGATTTCCTTAGATATCAGCAAAGGAAGAAAAGAAAAAGCCGGCTCGAAAACGATCATCTAGACTGGTGGACATTTTTGTGGCAGGCTGGGATATTGTGAATATTATGGTTCTTTTATGGTAAATAACGGATATAAGGTATCTTCATATCGTTTCGGTAGCCATTTTTTTCTTGTTACCTCGGTTGGGACTTACGACGCTTCTAATATGGGTTTTCCCTTTTGCTTCGCTTTAGAAGCGAAATTGATGACAATATCAGCTTAGGGTTTAGTGCGGTGCATTAAATGAGCCTACCTTTGAGGTAAATAAAGTGGGATTAATCAAGTGGTTCGAGTGGCTTCTTTAAACGATTGCCAAGCCCGGTAGTGGGATTATGGAAATTGATTTTGATTCGACAGACATTCGAATGCGTGACGCTTTATGTGACGCAGGGAATCTTCCACCACGTTTTCACGATTTCTTGCAAAAAAAAGTTGATTTTGAGATGTAGTGGCAATAATGGAAGATTTTATATCCCGCAGAAAGAGCGAGAGACAAGAAGCCAAGACCGATCGATTTCTCCAAACCAAAAAAAGCCATAAATATTCTTGCAAGGTAATGTAGTAAGGTATTAACTGTAATCTTTTAATTTTCTTTGATAGAATTGCTCCTAAAAAGTATGTAAAAATATACAACTAAATTTGAAACTTTAACTTATTTCCAATGAAAAAAATCTTATTTAAACTATCCATACACATTTATCGCAGCTTTTATGGTAGATTGTATCGTTGATCAGCATGATATTTCACCTCTTTATCACTAGCCGAACTAGTTTTAACTGTGTTGTAGCTGGTTTATAATATGCTTGTTTTGCTAATCCTCCGTTGGTGAACAAGAAAATTGTGTTTCTTGGAGAAACGTAAGTGCACATTTCAATTGGATTAATTTTCCCAAACCAATGTACAAACGAATAGTTGTACCTGTTCTCAGAGCAGATTACAGGGATTAGTTGTTCAAGTGTGCTGGATTAAACATCTTCCCATGAATATCTCAGCGTGCGTACTTTGAGGCACAAGGTGTAAGATTAGCATCAGGTATAAGAACACTTTCGCGATATGATTGTGTTCTGGCAATTCTCATAAGGTTCCTTTTGCACGCATCTGTTTAAATGATTTAATTTTGGGTGTGTTGTGAGTGAGTATTGTGGTGTAAGGTGTAAGGTAAGACTGAACGAGTCTTGACAGATGTTTTACACATTTCTGGTTGAAGCCGAAGGTTTACATTAGAAATTAGTTCATCAACATATTGTCTTGGATGATCAAAATTAACAGCCAGCTATGAGATTGCCAGCACAGTTCTTTTAGAATTCGGTAACTTAAATTTATATACAGTAGCGCCACTAGTGGTGCTATTTGGAACTTTTTAACTCTTATGTTTAGGTATTTGAACACTCTTTCTAGTAATGTAATAGTTTTGACTCGGTCGTGCACAGCCACTTAGAAAATTTGAATGGTCCGCGAATGGTACATCAATAATATCGTGCATGTCATTGACAAGAATATGAACTCACCTAACTGTTCAAAATTCCAAAAGATCGAAAAATATTGGACTAAACTGAAACGAAAACTAAAAGAAACAGATAAAACTACAAAAGTAGCTTCACAGTTCGCAAAACAATTGGATAAAATAGCTGCTGAAGTGGATAATTCATTTGTGCGGCAACTCATGGGAGGTATCAAAAGAAAGGTCCATGAATTTATCGGAAAATTAAAAAAAATATATTTTTTTGAGGAAATAATAATAAAAATCCTGTATTACTGCTTAGAAAATTGATCGTTTTACAGTCTGTGATGAGTGACCAAATTTTAAATGAACAACACTTTAAACAAATGCAATTAAAACCAACTCAACCGTCTGAATAATCAGGTTTAAATTTAACACCAGTCGTTTAATATATTGCTGAACCCATTACGAAGATTAAATAATTTTAATCAATAATGCTTAATAAAGAGATTCAACACAAAGAGGTGATGATTTGTTTCGCTTGTCTTTGTAGCGACAAAATGTCATGAGAAAAAGGTATTGCAATATATGTACAAACGGTATATTTTCAGCAAAGAAGAAAATGAGATTTTTGGGTGTCCTAATAAGAGAAAAAGTCTATTTTAACCTCAAATATTTTTTTTTCAATAAAATTGTGAACGATCTTTAGTTTAAAGTTGTTAAAGGCTTTTTGATTATGTTCTGTAAATTAAGAGATAAGTATTGAATTTTAATCAATTTTAGTGATCCTTATTTTGAATTTTAATAAGGAAATACAAGGACACATTTTTCCTTGTAACAGTTTATCGAATAAAATGCCTTCCGGCTATGAATGCTTTAAGGAAACGACTCCAAATGGCCAAAATACCCGAAACACCTAGCGAACGTAGAAAGACATTAGGCATCAAACGGCGACACACTCACTTGAGAACTAACGAGCACAAAGTCGTGGGTGGAACGTTTCGCAGGGCAAAAGGTCCACCGTGGCAGATAAAGACACTCCGAGCGAGCATAAATCAGAGCATAAAAGCTAAATCCGGCACTACCGGCAAGCATTCGAAGCTGCTCATTTGCAGCTGTAACAGTGCCCCGTAACCAGTGCCGCCACCCTAGCCGCGGCTAGCTGGGTGGCGGGAAGGAAGTATTCTTCTTCTCCGGCCCATGACCCAAAAGGGACCAGCTGATTAAAAATCTTCCCTTCGACATCCGGAACCGAGCGCACGAGCATGTTTGTGCGAGGTCGGGATCGGTTTGCTGTTCGTGCCAGTAACGTAACGTAAGCCGGTTTTACGATCGAAACTTACCGGGGCCGGGGTCTTCATCCTTGTGCGGCCCAGTTTTAATGAATTCGTAATTGATATGAGACTTAACTCGTGCATGAATGATGATTAACAACTCTTTCACCTTTACCTCTGTAACTGCTGCTGCTGCTGCTGCTACTGCTGCCCGCCGTTACTCGCAACCGCCTGTTGGGGTACATCATCCAGCAAATTATACGACAAGCTCCTCCATCGACTGTGAGTGAAGAGGCCAACCGGAGCAAAGACGCTGTCGGTTCATGCTGGTTCGCGAGCATTCTCATTTGTCGGGACGACCTCACATCTGCAAATGGAAATTTCACTTCTCGTTTTCTTGGCTCTCTCGCTTCTGCTCGCATTCGCTTATATATTGCGTTGGCACTGTCTGTCTGTTTGCATGCCCTGCCGTATCCTGCCCGGTCCATGTCGTCGGGTTCAGCGCTCGGGTTAGTGATTTAATATTTCATTAAACCGACACACTGTAGCGGCGGCCCATGTTCGATGCTGTTACACTGGGGAGGTTTTAACGTGCCGGGGCCAACGCTTCAGGAAGCCTCGAACCTTCCAACAATTACCTCGTAAGGCGATAAGAAAATCGGATCGTGCAGGACATGGTCGACCAGGGGAGGGGGGGTGGGGCTGAAAAATGGGCGGAAGTGGGGAGGAGGAGTTGGCAGCAGGTTCCTGGAAGGAAGTAAAATGTTTATTTTAATTAATCTGTATGCAAAGATAAAGCAACACACAGTTCCTCCGAGGGCGACGGTTTCGAGCGCTGTCAGTCAGTGTGTTGCTGCGGTTGGCCGACAGCGGACCGGTCGGATTTTGTAATTCCCACCAATGATCGGTGTTTGATGTTCCCGGGCTTCCCGTGGTGGTGTGAGCTGGGTGCACCGAGAAGCCCTGCAGTGTTTTCCTTTCCGGTGCCGGTAACTTATGCCACTTATTCGAAGCGATTTCGGTTGCGAAGCGTTGCGCCTTGAAGTGACTTTCCGCGCTGCATATGCGACGTACACGTGGGATGGCAGGAAGTGTACGAGATGTTTTGTTATGCAAATTATCAAGCAGTTTCGAATTTAGTTTGCTTCATACACACACACACACACGTACCGTCAATTTCCGTTCCAAGAATGTCGGTACGGTGAGTAGCCACTTCCGTTCGCTTCGGGGCAAATGCTTTAGTAATGCGCTTTTGCATACGATGACGATTGTCTTGCGTTTTTGGTCGGCGTAAATGTTCTACTATGGGCGGTAGTAAAAAGCGATAGCTGCCACGAATTTCATCTAGTGTGAAGGATGGATATGTAGAGCACTTGGAAGGTAGGAGCATAAGTTTTGAATTATTTAGTGACAGCAAAACGGCTGATCCATTACACTTTTCGGGCAGGGATGGCTGGAATTTGCATCCGAAACGAAACGACCACAACCCTTGGCAGGGAGCAAACGAATGGAAAAAGATAACGAGTGAATGGGTTTGATTTCAATTAGCACGATGGAGTGGCTTGGAGTGTGCCAATCAATGATGCAACCCGTAAAATGGTAATGGTGTGATAGTATTATACTTCTAGCTGAAAATGCGGCCCTTGGGATAACAATGGGCTAAATGGTAGTGATTAAAACGTCCCGATCAACAGATAACCGGACATTAATTTGTTTATTACTTCAACAATAACCAAAAAAAAGGCAGCGCGTGTTATGCCTGACGATGGGCTCGATAATTATTCTCGTTTCTATGCAAATCAAACAATGTTTTCAATTAATAAACTAAATGAGGTGCCTAGCGCTGCATTAGCACTGTTATCATGATAACGGATGATGCATTAATGAATGCTATCAACACTTCCTAGATTAGTGGTGCAATGTATGATGGCGATTGAGTTATCATGAACTGCAGATACGATTTTATCTACTAGGTGGCTTTATTTAAGCTCCAAATCATCCTTTTAAGATGGATTTATTTAATGGATGGATTCAATTTTATTCAATAATATTCCTTGTAAATAACATATTTGATTTATTATTTTTTTTTTTTTTTTATTATGTTAGAACGGAACAGGCCGTATTAGACTAATTTTACCACGTAGCAGGCTAGTCAGACCGTGCTACGGGGGGACGGTCCGAATGGGATTTGAACCCGGTCCGGTTGTGTTAGGAACTGGCGCCGTTGCCAAATGCACCACCGGGCCGCCCCGGTTGATTTATTATATTAGGTACATTATTTAAATATTGATAATATGTATATGACATGGACTGATTTTGGCGATTTTTCACTTATCGACATAATGCAGTCTTATTTGTTACTCACACTATTTCTAGAGAATTCAGTTAAATGATAAATTTTGTTATACTTTGGTTGCATTGAGGCTTTTGAATATAAAGTTTTCTTAAAATTTTCAAATTAATTGTTATTTGTCGTTATTCGTCTCAACCACACCAAAGTAAAATATACTGCAAGATTAATTCAGGACACACAATGTTTAAGCTTAAGGATAAAAAACAAGTGGTAACTTTTCGCCAAAAGAAACAAAGAGTGAAGGGTATTAAAAACTTGCAAAATATAAAATATATTAAATATTATTAGTTTTGACATCAACCGATCCATCATGCAATATTTTGTGATAAAAAAATCTTGCTCAATCGCGTCAACTATTTTCCGTACCGAGCAAAAAACTCCATTGTTTTTAGCAACATTTTCTAAACGAACAAAACTAACGTAGCTTTTTTGTTTCGGAATCAATATTATGGACAGCGTGGTATTGTTTCGGACACCCTAAAATTGTTATCTCTGTGCGACAAACTTGCGCGACGCTCACTGTGAGCCGTCCGAGCATCAAACATCGTAAGCTTTATTTATGAATTAATATCCCTTTGAAAAACGATTGCCATGCGATACGGCCGTACCGGGTTCCGGGCGGTAATAGGTTATTGGTCAAGTAATAAATTTGTACGCGTTCGCGTACTGAATTATAATTACTTTACTTTATCGTGCCGAGCAGCACGGCACGCTACTGCTCGCCATAATAAACATGCTTATTTCTATCGCATTGCTGTAATTGGCCGCCACAGTGTAGTTTTGTAGTGTTGTATCGTTTCTCATTAAGGGTGGAATGCGCATTTGCAATGCTGGATGCAATCGGCCAAACCGGAGCATAAATTTCTTCCGCCATGTTCGAAACATTCTCGCGAAAAGCTGTTAAAGTAAATGGAGCCGAAAGTTTTGGGCAGCTTTCGCAGAAAAAATGCTGCATTTTGCTTTATGCTAGTTCTTTTCTCGGTGGTCCTTCCATTATCGAAGTCGTGTTGTTCGTGTTATTGGATCTGAAAGTCATTTGGGAGAGGTTTAGCGTTTTTAGGATTGTTGTTTGTGCAATGATCACTTTTATTGTTGTTGCTACCTTACGCTTCAACTTGGCTCAAAGGTTTGTGGTTTTTTTTTGGCACGTTTTTGTTGCTTATTGAAAACAATCAATTATATCACAAGCCACGCTATCGTGCCGCGTATGAAGGATATTCCAAGCTGTGCAACGACGATGCAAAAGGCATGGCAAAAGCTGATACATGGGATGCATCATGCATCATACAGCTGTACGAGCGTAAGCAAAACAAAAATACATAAAACGAATGTAAAAACGTCCCCAGTAAGGGTGAAAGAGAAAATCGAACTGAGTCAGGCTGAGATAAGAACAAAAAGGGAACGAAAGAATTTATCGAAAAAAGTGAAACAAAACCAATAACGCGGATTTGCACGTCCCCCTAATCTGGATGGTTTAGTCTAGCCGCGTTACGCGTTACGCTTGGAGCGTTTGGTGGTTTGGTGAATTTTATCGCATTCGGATGAACGAATGAGGGGTTTGTAGCGGTCCCGGAAGCACGGTGTGTGTTAGGCAGGCAGTGCCGGATGTACCGTGGGCTCTAGATAGTACAGGCAGGATGATAACAAAAAAAAAAAACCCACAAAGGTTCATAAAAATGTTTGATTCATTTTCAGATTGCATCAATCGCGTCCAGCACGGTTCAGTGCCGTCGCTAGGGCACCGAAAATGAGCAAATCGGTTGTTATTTTTTTTTTTGTGTGCCCTCTTCTGTGTGTGCGATCCGTTTAGGTTTATTCCCGCCACTAAAACGCACACTGGAATGCAACTGTAACGAGATCGAAATGGCGCTCCCGTTCGATTCATTCGCGAGATGTGCCAGTGCTAAATGGTGGGAATATTGCCAACGATAGAAAACGCAGAGAAAAAAAGTATGGGATCGAGAAAAAAAAAACACACACACCGCATTTCCACTTCCAGCCGGGGAATCGATACGATAGTGGGTAGCACCGTAAATAGCATGCTCGCTATCGTCAAAATCGCATTTGGAGCTAGTCTCGGGGTTTTTTCTTTCTTTTGTTTTACGTTGCACAATCATCATAAATTTGCCTTTAGCAGGTTGTACGCGTGCGGTTCGGCATGTCCTTCAGTTTGTTTTCGGTTTGTTACTACAACTTTTTGCTGCCTCAGTAGCATTCACATACTATCCTGTTCGGCTATCGCTTGTGTTCTCCCGCCCGTTTGCACGATCGAGTGTGTAGCAAAGAAATGGAGCGCTTGGGCTATTACAGCAGCAGCAGCAGCGTAGCCAATCCAGCAAGTGTCACATTTTAAGATCCCAAATCGATGCAACTTAGTTTCGGAACTTTTGCAACGCATTTTGTGGTTCTGTATGTGTTTTTTTTTTTGCACTCTCTTTGTCTCGCTCGTTCTCTCCTCTCCTTTTTTTACACTGGTTACTAGTTGCATGAAGAAGAATAGATGCGACCAACCTCCGAGATCCGGACTCAATGTTAGATCGATAAAAGTTCCATCCACCACATTGCTAGATGTAGCGTGCTAGCAAAAGCTGAGCTGAAGAATGCAAAGAATTTCTTTTCGGTTTTTGAACGATATTTTGGGCTACTTTAGGTGACCATTTTTACCATCCGTGCACGCCATCTGGCGCTGGTGCAGCTTGCGGTTGCGCTCGTATCGGGACGGGTGCGCGCATCAACTTATGTGGGAACTTGTGGTAACCTCGAATGGCAAATAATTTGCACCGTAATCCCCGCGAAGAGTCTCTCCACTTTCGGGGAGTCTCGTCCACGATCGGATGCATTTACAAACATTTATTTTACAATTTAGTTTCCTTTTTTTCTGTCAGTTGTTTTCCTACACGCTTTCGAGTGTGGCTGAAGATATTTTATCGTATGTTTCAACGAGTTTGTTCCTTGCACTGGATGCACGCTATCTGACATAACTTGGGAGCATCTTCGACGAACACAATCCCTTAGGTTAGGTTTTTGGGGTGTTCTTTTTTTTTCTTTGCTCCATTCCCAGTTCGGCCACTTTTCCCTAATGAAGCTGGATGAGTGTGTAAGTACCAACAACAAGGGATAAAGAAGAAGAAGTATTAGATACTCTTGATATTGCTGTTTATGTTATTTTTCTTTTTTTCTTCTTTTCTTTTTCGGTCCCAACCTGCAAAGCATCACGACACGACAAAGGACGTGCATTCGGTCATACGGAGTGATGTTTCCGTCGGGACGTTTATCCCAAAAATGAGTTTTCCCTTAACACTGCATGCTCACAAGAAAAGGTTTCCCGAGGGAAGCACGAGAAAAGAAGTTCGTAAAATTCTAACAAAAGAATACATTTACGTGCAATAGTAGTTTTCTATGGGATCTATTTTAGTGGATGAAACGTTTCACATGGATGCGGTGCATGAAAACAAAAAAGTTTGAGGAATGCTTTATGCTAAAATGTTATGCAAAGCAAGGAAAATATCAATCTAGGTGGAATATCTGCTTTGTTTGTTCTTGGCAACATTTTTGCAGAAATATGTCAATCGGAATATATGTAATGTCAAAGTTATGGGATGTTGAAAGATTCCAGTTAACGATGCGAATCAAATAACAGCTATGACATTCGACTATAGTTTAAATTTTCATGCAGAATTGCAATACATCTGTACGGAGAGAAAAGAAAAATATGATAATATGATTAAAAAATATGTGAAAAGTGATGCCATTTAATAATAAATAAACAAATGATAAAACATTTCCTGTAAAAGATAACATAGTCAGAGTGATTAATTTGGTCGAGATAAAATCAAAATGGAATTTAAAATAAAAACTCAACCTCAGGCCGTCAATCACAAACATGTTTGATTTGTGTTTGTTATTTTGTATTTCGATTACCCCTCTTTCATTGCGCTTATTGTGAAACGTAAATTTACAAATTTCATTACCCAGTTTATATTGTGCTAGCCGATGAAAAGATTTCTGAGTATTTTTGAGAATTTCAAACAAATATTATTCCATTGTTTTCAATTATGAATTATGAAAATCAAGTTGTTTTTCCCTTTTTCCATCAATGATTGTTCGTCGATATAAAATATTTAATTATTCTTCGAATTTTTATATGCATACTCGTAAATGTAGGTGAACTCTTAACCATATTTATAAAACTCATTTAAAATAACCTTAATATAGTTATTATCATTCTTTGCTATGTTTTGGATTATTTTATTCGATTGGATTTGGTTATTGTTTTGGATTACTTTATCACTTCACTTTGTATCCTTTTTTATCACTTCACAGTTGTAATTTTTAGAAAAATTGCCAAAAGTTTGTATAACTATAAAAAATGTGAAAAGTACTTTAATATAGCATCTTGCAATATGTTTTGCTTTCTTGGTCGATGACAAAGTTTAATAAATTCACCACCGACCAGATTGGCCATATCGTTCCCGGTTGCCAGGCACCCTGCTGGCGCACATCCAACGGGCTAGCGCTTCCATCGCGCGTGCACCAGTTGGCCGGTGGTTTCGGTCAGTGTATGAATGTTTTGTGGCCAGTAGCAGCTTTTTAGCAACCAAAACAACCAAATCAATTTCGAATGAATCTATTGCTTGGATCACAGCCGGAGCAGTTGCTGCTGCTGGTCGAATCGACTCGGGTGCTCGGTTTCGCTTTCGTGATCGTGTACTGAAGCGAGTAAACAAAATGGAATGCCAACGAACGTGAAAAAAAGGGAAAAGAGTTGGCGAGAGCAGAAAGAAGCAGTAGAAGTTACAAGAATAAAAGAAAATGGACAAAAAAAAAAACAAACCCACAGCCTCGTCTCGTCAAACAATGCTGGAAAGCAGCATCACCAACGAAAAACTAAGAAAAGAAAGCTTCACTTGCAAGCGCACAGCGCGAACGGACCCATTCAGCCCGAGGAGTGGGTCGAGCGTTGGTCTCGTTTGGTTAGGTTGTGTTTTTGTTTGGGTCGTGGATTCGTTCGCGCAACTTTATTCAAACAGCAGAAGCGCTTAAGGAGCGACCGAGGGCGGTGATATGTGGCTCACATGTGTGTGTGTGTGTGTATGTGTGTGTGCTTTTGCTAAAAACCACCGAAACAGATGTGACAGCGTTTGGATGAAAATGAATGACGCTCGGTGGTGTTGGGCTGGGGAAGTTTTTGCATCACGACACGTGATGTAGGCGATGTGTGGTAAACTTGAAATGTCTTGGTAAGGTTATGCTTGCGCCACCCACACCCGGTTGCCACGGGGAAAGAATTATGAGCTAATGTTACACTTCCAGTGTGCGAATCTGCATCATTACTTTCGTCCGCCCTCTGGTTGCTACACCGCGACTACCCAGTTACTCAGCGCTCTTTTGGTTTGAGTATTTTCCCAACGGATTGGCCAATCTGTTTCCATCCCGTGGAGGCTACTGTTTATCTTCGTACGGCAAGTTGGCAACTGTCGCATTGCTTGAGCCTTGCGGTGAATTCCACGATCCACGGTGTATCGTTCGTTGGTGGGTGCGTTAAAACTGGTCATACCAAAGCGGAGTTTACTTGCAAACGTAATGTTGCTTCCTTTGGCTGTGCGAATGCTTGCACTGCTAGGAAGGATGCACGAAAACGATGAGGACCGAAAGATAGTTTAACTCTTGCCGTCTCGAAGTCTCTTACACCAGCGGAAACGCTTATTCGGCATACCACCGATAGCACCACGGCCTGTTTGTTGGTTCCACAAAACGCCCTGCAATTCCCTGAACCCTTGCCCGAACGGGGCTGTAGGATAAAGTTTTTAATAGTCTAAATCGCACACCAATTTCCGAGAGTATGTTTGCGCTGGTTCCTTAACGCGGTCGCCACGAGTCGGATGCCGATGGTGATATCTTGCCGATGGTGAGATGTGACGATGAGTGGCGATGATGAGTGTCGAACCGGTAAGTGTACATAGAACTGTGCAAGTGTTCCGCTGTCTGCCACTAGCCTTCCCAAAAACTGCTTCCACTGCTGCAGTTTCATAGTACGAACGGACCTTTTTCGCATCCTGTTGCCAACTGGCGGGGGGGGGGGAGGGGGGAGGGGGGGGTAAAATTGTTGCTGCCAGTCACCAAATGGCAACGTACACCGGGTGCCCACCCGTGGAGTACAGTAGCCCATCGGGTGGATGGGTGGGTAAAAGTTTTGCCACTTGTAATTAGCATGTTTTGCATGGTTCGGTACGAATCTGTACCACCGTTCCGGATGGTTTGCTGGTGTCGTGTGGAACGGATAGAGAAAATTAACCCTTTCACGACGCGTTCGACACGAGTCGCTTGAGCCGGGTGAGTTAGTGATGCGATCGTTCTCGGCCGGCTGCGTCGTGGCATTCACCATTATTCTGGTGGGATTAGGATTGGAAGATTTCGTTTACGCTTGAGTTAATAATCCTGCCTTAGGAGTGTGAAAATTATATGGATCTGTATGCGTGTGTTTGTGTGTGCTTGAGCTTTGTAAATATTTTTTCAAGTTCACATTAGTTTATTCCTAAAGCTTAAAGGTATTGCTTCAAAGAACGAATTTTACTTTAAACAGAATCCAGGAAAACATGTGTAAAGTACAGACCATGAAGAGAATTAAAATTGTGTACATTCAATAACCATAAATACGTACTCCAGCTATAAATATACATGCCGCCGAATGTAAAAAGCTCATGAATCTTCGTAGACGCTCCAATTAGTTATGTCGTAAATTTAAACATGTACCCATTTAGAACATCCAGCGAACAACACGTTCAGGATGTTTTTGTCAATTGGCGAAAGAGCATGGTGTGAAAAAACACCCCCGGACTTTGTGCTTGACCCTGACTATAAATTATTAAGTATGTTTGTTGCTTTTTGGAGCACTGTTAAATATAGCTGCAATAGCAACATTAATCGTAAAGTTTTGATAGTAGAATTCGTGTGGGAATGTTAGTTGGTTTCAGGGAATCTAAAACCATCGTGTAGAATTGAATCTTGATCGAACTTATGCAACGTTAAATTTTGAATGTATCCCGAGAATTTTGACTTCAGTTTGAGTAGATCAAAATATTAAAACATTTTTCCGGAACTGATAGAAGGCCACTTTTTCTTCTTCTTCTAAGCAAGCAGTTAGGTTATTTGTTTTAGCAGAAATGGAATTATTTATTTGAATTATTTTATACTAGGGCAAAAACAATAACAAAAGGAACCATGATAGGGGACAAAAGAGTGATAAATTTGTCCAGACGGTTTTTTTGCCTTTTTGTAGCTTTTGCTAAAATTTTAGAACTTGGAAAATCGTCGACGAAAAAGTAACAATATTCTTCGAAATATTTTGACGTTCGCTGTTTTTTTAAAATTTTTAAGTTTTGAACAAAGTTTCTGGTAAGGTCATGAATTCGTTAGCAACTAATTTTTCTATGCCTACTTAGTTCTGTACATAAATCGAGATAAACTATAATGGATCAACCTTAGTTACTTCCGTTCCAAATGAAAGCGTGGGGCCACCGTAAAAGCTTATTTTTGTAGTTGACAAGCTGTTTCAATATAATAATTAATATGGAGGATGGTTTTTATTCCACTTAATATCCAATTATCATTGAATCAAATTTCATTACCTCTACCATAGCACTAGCTTTGGGTTGTGTAATGCAAGCTGATGGGTCCAATCGGCAAGCAAAAATTATATCCCATGGCTGTGAAGCTAATGAAATCAGAACCAGTTTTAAAGAGGAAAGAACTCGACCATGCCAGAAAATGTCCGATTTTATGCTATTGTAGTAAAAAAACACAGCAAAGTAAAGAAAGCAAACAACAAAACACAAACGAAGGAAAACATTTTATTCTACGATGTTGGGAGCAAGTTTATCAACAAAAACCAGAAAACAAAGAATCAACTCTAGCTCTCGGTACCATTTTTATCCACCGCAGCTATTATGTGCAGCGTAATGGAATGAAGGGAGAACGAAAAAAAATACACGAAAACATAAACATTTAATTCTTCACTTGATGTGATTATTTGTGGGCGCTTTTGTGTGATGCGTTAAATGGATATATCCCTACTTTTTCATCGTGGTTTCACAATGCTTGTAGAATGCTGAAGTAATGAATTAAAAAGTGATCCGGTGATTGGGGTAAGAGGTCGTGTGTATGTGTGAGAATATTTCAAACGTATGAAAGGTCAAGTTTGATTCAATGTTAAGTAAAGCCAGACGGTTAAATTAAAACATTGGATAAGAAGTTTATGAAATTTAATTAATTTTATTCAGTGAGTGGTTTTGTTTTGTACAACTGATGCGTTTGAAGGCATATGCTTGGATTTTTGTTTATTTTTTTAAAATGATATTATTCTACAGCTGTCATTATAAAATTTCATGTTTTGATATTGTTTGAAGACAAGAAAAACTTAAATAAAGTTAAATTCCATTAAACTTGAATAATAAAATACATTTTCAGCACAGACAATTGGTGTGTTAGACCGTACAATAGAAAATTGTAGAACAGCACAGAAGCATCTTAAGGTCAATCAGCGAAAAATTCAATTGTACCAAAAATAAACCCCATAACAAGCTATTATGGGATGCCCCAATTGGGCCATCGACCGGCTAGTCCGTCTACGTTTAGCGCAAGCGAACAACACCATAATTAATTAAATAGTTTATGGCTGTTGCAGTCGCCCGGTTTGGTTCTGCTAGTGCAAGAATGAGGCTGTAGAATGCAATTTTTAGCTGAAACGACAATCCGACAGACAGGACCGACCTGGAATGGTGGATTTGTTTTCCTCCAGCTCGAGATGCCAGCTACCGTACCAGAGCTTGGTTGATGGACACTTTGCTGCTCGCCGTTTGGTGTGACTTGCAATTCCAAACGAATGTTGATCCTTATAATGTGTCTCTTGCACTTCAAACAGTGCCCAGCATCTATTGACCATCGCTGACTTAGATGGGATAAGGGATACTGGACAATGTAGCCTCCAATACGGACGGTACGATCGTCGTGTTATGAATGCTTCCAGACGAATTACGACGTTGTTTGTCCATTTTCGAGTTCTGCTCGATTTAATTTTGAAACTTTGCTGAAAATAATGGAACATGTTCGTTCGGTGCAGGTTAACATTTCTAAAGAAGCGTTTTTACAACGGAATTTTACCATAATTTCAGCGTATGTCATTAGGGCATTAGCTAGATTCTTCCCGAAGCTAGGAAAAATCCCTGAGGAGTTTGCAAAATACAACAATTGTTTTAAACGTTCTTTATTGCCGAGTCGGGCCAGCAAAGTGACGGATACGATGTGACCGCACATGGATTATTGATTTGCGTTTTTCGAACAACAACCGGTCGTCCGAATGATGAATATTGGGTTCTGTTTTTAGCTCCAGAACCAGTTGGCCTGATTCTTGATTGCATTTATTTGTTGTTGTTTTTTTGTTGGTTTGCTTCTCTACACTAGCATTCTTTTGCTCCACGTAAAATGTTTTGTTTGCCCGAAAATAGATGGAGCACTGCTTTTTATTGAGCGTTCGTGATCCATTCATATCGGTTATGTTTTGGTACGCAGGAACAGATGTTTATCGATTAATGTACGCGTGGTGGGATGGATTTATTTGTTTGCCAGCAACATCAGAATAGTTTTGCAGAGGACATTCTTGACATTTGCTAGCTATTTGCGAGCAGCATAAACATGTTTTGGAAAATATCTTTCAAAGATAGGTTTGGACGCTGATGTGCTATCTTATTATTCAAAACCTTCTCTTTAAAGATACTTCACTGATTTTTATGATTCAATGATGAAGAATAAAAATATGTAGTAAATAAGTTGTACATAGATAAGCGAAGAAAAAAAAAACCGGTTTCCTTTCAAATTTATAGATAAACAGATGATAACTCTGTTCATATCATATCATTAAAACAGAATGTTTTGCTCCACTTACATAATTGATTATTATTGGCATTGATGTTATTGGTAAATTTTTATTTTAGTATTTCTCTGTCCGAATATAGCATGGATGGCCGAAAAGCCATCCGTCGGCTTAAGAACAACTAGGCACCAGGCACCTTCGGAATAATACCCGAATTGGTCAAAAACGTAGGTACTGAGGTGTTACTGAGGTATGGGATAGCGAATCGATGCCTTGTGATTGCAATCTTGGCATCATCTATTCCATATATAAGAAGGACATATGACCACAAGTTGCCGGTCCTAAAGAAATAAGAGGTAGTTGAATATCTGTATGCTGTTCAAACTCGCGGATTAACTAGGGAAGGCCCAGGAAGCTGGATTCCTTAGTCGTACCGAGGGATTACCTCGCAGATAAGAAGAAGAAGATATATAAGAAGGATGCTAGAGTGCAGCAACTATTGGGGTATCACAGACCTGAATATCGCCCACATGATATTCTCCCTAACATTACAAGAACGACTTGTCCCGTACGTAGAGGAGATAGCTGGAAACTATCAGAGAAGATTTCGAAATGGAACGCATGAT
>CM032177.1:545544-622238 GCA_018908115.1 Anopheles rivulorum
TGTGACACCACCGAGGATGCGCGTTTTGAATGGCGCTTCGCCTTTCTGCGTAAAGTTAAATTTTCCTGCTACAGGACAACGAATGGGTACGGGTTTGGCCGCTAACAGCAAATTATAATTCCACTCTTCTCTGTTAGGGAATTGCTTCCAAGAGCATACCGTTGAAAAATCGTCCTGTATCACGGCAAGCCCGCGTCGGTAACGAATAATGTTGTGATGTTTCGGGACAAAATCGAAACATACATAGTCCGTCTGACAACCGTCCACTGTTAGCCGGGCCATCATAATGCGTGTATCTCGCTGTTCCCGGCACACGTAGATCGTGCGACGGTAACGTGACTGATCCGGTTTGTACGTTTCCACAATGTGCGTTTCGTTAATCTTCACATCGCCATCGATGTTGGCGGTATTGATCCATTCGCCGGTGAAATTTTGTGGGAACCGACAGCCTGGTTCGATCACGTCCGCCTTTACCGGTGTTATTCTGAGACGTTCTGGCGACTTTTCTACCGTCTTCAGAGTGTTACACTCTGCCGTGATCGACACGCCAAGATACAGATCGTCGTCACGATTTTTCAAAAAGCAACGATACTTTTCGTCCTTTCGTGATTCCTTCGTGTTCGCCACGGCGAAATAGTGGTTCTTGCCGATAAACCAATCGCCTAAGCAGCTGTATTCGACCACACCATTGAATGTTTCCGCCATTCCAATGCACTGCTTGTAGGTGATGTTAAACTTTTCGTTCGATATTAAGAACTGCGTTCCGGCTTGCTGGCACGAATGTATTCTCGCATCCGGGTGGTCGCATTCGCCTGTAAAGCGGAATCGATTCTGGTACGCAAATTGCCACACACCCTCGAGAGAGGAGCGACAATTGACGGGGACGTAGTTTTCGTTAAACAGCGTTATCAGTTGCTGATCGGTTGAACCGCGACATACTCGTTCTAGGGTAGGTTCTTCATTTTGGGCCAGGGTCACACATACGGCTGAAAATGCGCCAAACAACATTATACACTAAGTTTTTCGGTTGTGTCCTGCTTACTTACATTCGTATTTTTCGAAAATGTTTAGCGTCCTGGGAAATGCGTGCACACAGTGGAAGCATTTTTTGCCTTGGAAAATGAAGGTGTAGTTGGATCCTTCGCGCAGCATGTTAATAATCTCGCCTCTGTCTGACATGCTGTGATCGTCCAGCACGGTCAACGTAGGTCTTCCGACTTCCCAAGAAAACCATGATCCTTGAAGAATCTTCGGAATGGTGAAATTGGATCGCGCCGTAACGTAAGACACTGAAACAATTGATCGTGAACACACCGAGCAGAGGAAAACGGATATCATTAAAAAGCAATCAACAGGATCGCCATGCACAGACAATGGATGCCAATAGGCAGCCCCGCCCTGTTGCGACTGATCGTGCAACAACAGATTCTTACCACCATGCAGTAGAACAACCAGCAGTGTTAACATTTGAGTCGGCTTCATTGTAAGCCTAGCAATGAAATTAAACTAGTTTCGCAACGTTACACTAACTTATCGCAGTAAAATAAACGAAAACATTGATCAGCACGCCAATTGTTTATGGAGCTGGTTCCTTTTTTTTTGCTTGTGACGCTGATTCATGGCAAACGTCAAAGATCCGTCAAAAAACCGTTGGCCTTGAAAGCGTTACATGCGTTGTAGGAACCTTGGGCGTTAGCTATGCGCGTAACCATCGAGGCGTTACCATTGACACTTTACGAAAGGCCGATCTGTGCCGAAGTTTGACAGCCAGCCTGCCAAAAGGTTGTGGCTGCAGAAGTGTGCGTATGAAACAGGGTAGGAAAACGTACCTCACTGCATTCGGCATCAGTTTTTTTCAAGATGGCGAACGTGCGGGATAGCGACATTTCTCTGTGGCTCCACAATAAGCTTGGTACATCAAATGATTCATGGATAAGTGGTTCAATTACTTCTCAATTGAATAAAGAAGTGCTGCGGAACATCAAGGAGTGTTTTCCGGATTTACAGACCCAGGTTAAGCTGAAACTGCTGCTAAGTTTTTTCCAAATTCCGCGACGGATCGTCGAAGAGGTAAGCGTGCGAAAGGGATGTCCCGAGCTCATGACGACAACGTTGCGCCGACTTGTGGTCGCGCGTACTGTGGGAAAAAAAACACACAATGCTGATGTTGCAAGCGCGTCAGTGGTAGTACGCGCTGAAAAAAAAGTAAATGTTGCACGGAGAAGAAGCCAATGTTTTCGGAAAATGTGCAAATAGAATTCGCGTAAAAGGAATTTAGGTGTGATGCGTTTTTCATAACGCGTTCATGGTTATTGATTCTGTTCCTCATTGCCCGTTCAGTGACAAAGTGGTGATAAAGCAGGAAAGCATACTGCTAAGGTGTGCGTCTGTGTGCGTGTGTGTTCCAATGTGTAACATAAACAACAACAAAATAGCGACGGCAACCTGTCATATTTCAAAATCCTTTTTTGATAAATGTTTATTGTGTACCGAAAAAGAAACAATAATGTGTATTTGTGATTAGCTTTAACAGCAATTTATGTCTAATAATCTTTTTGTTTTATTTTTTTGTAGTGGAAAACTGAACTAGAGGAAGTAATTGAGGTTGCTGGTCTCGATTCCGAGCTATGGGTGTCCATGATAGCTGAAACGATAAAAACCTTCCCGACCACTGGCTCTTTGAACACGGAAATCTCAGATTACGAAGAGACGCGCCCAATTTTCACAGACATGGTCAACGAATTGCGACGGTTGGTCGTGAAGAATGCCGATCTCGGCATGCTTCCCTTGGAATGCCAGTATCTCAACAAATCAACGCTCGTTTCCGTGGTCGGGCAGCAGTCAACGCCAGTGAAACATTTTACGCTAAAACGTAAACCGAAAAGTGCCGCCTTACGTGCGGAGCTGCTGCAAAAGTCTTCCGATGCACAGAGTTGCCTCAAGAAGATATCTGCACCAACAGTGCCTTTACGGTCGCGTGGCATTCCACGGAAAATGACCGACACGACACCGCTTAAAGGTATCCCATCACGCGTACCTACCGGTGGTTTTCGTTCACCTCCTACTACACCCGGTCAAACCCGGCCTGCAATGAGCCGAACGCCAGCTGGCAGGAAAGACGGTGGTATTAAACTGCTCGAGATTGGCGAGCAACCGCTAGGCTACGCGGCAGCGAAAAAACGCAAACGAGAGCAGGAGAAAGAAGAGCAGGCAAAGAAGGTTGCGGAACAGCAGAGTCAAAGTGCAAACGATACGAAATCGACCACAACCACGCCGACTACATCAAGTCCCACGGTTACGACAACGCCCGATTATGCAGCTGGTTTGTCTGCGCCCTCGACAGTGTACAGTCAGCCTGCAACACCAATGCCTGCCACGTCCGGTAGCAAGGATGCATCCTCTAGCGTGATGTCAACGTCTGTTGCATCGAGTACATCGCAAGCCCAAGTTCAGCAGCCACAACCACAACAACAGCAACCAACACCATCCTCCCAGACGCAGCTGCAACCGGCTCAGCGGCAACCGCAACAAACGCAACCGACAATAGCAACTTCTCAGCAATCTCAGCAGCAACAGACGTCCTCGCAGACAACATCCGCAGTGGTCGATGAAGAGGAAGAAGTTGAGATGAAAGACATCAAATCGGAATCCATTAGTTTAACCACGCCCGTTACCATACCGGTTAGTGCTGTGCCAAGTGTGAGTTCGGCACCACCTCCATTGGCATACCCTGCCACGAAAACAATATCAGCAACGGTGATCAAAACGGAACCCAGTGGTACGGTTGGCAGTTCTATGGTAACGTTATCATCGCAGCCTCCATCGCTGGTACGAACTGTTCCGTTAACACCGAAACAGGCTAAATCGGTACTGCAAACCCAATCGAGCCCGACCGGAGGTGTTCAGATCATTCAAAAATCCACAGGGAAAACGATCAGTGCGGCTGCCGCTGCTGCTGCGGCAGTAACGAGCACCAGCAACACCAATGCGCAACAGAAAATTGAAATCATATCGTCTGAATCGATCGTTCCCGGAACGTTGCACGCTTCCATTCCAAAATCCACAACCATTATCAATCGTGGCGGAAATATACTCTTCACTACGAAGCAGGTGCAGCCTGGCACGACAACAGCTGCCGGTGGAGCTACAATAATACAGCAAAAGACGCCACTAACTTCGTACGTGCTTAATACGACCTCGCCCGGAAAACAGCTTAACATTCAGCGGATAGTTTCGAACGCTAGTTCCGCGGGAACCCCTAGCTTGACTACGACTATTTCGCGTGCTCCGCATCAGCAGCAATTGCTGCAACAGCAAGCGCAACAAATACAAGTCCAAGGACAGCAGTCTGCTACACAGCAGACTAGGATTGTACAAATTAAAACAGCTCCCACTGTGTCGCTTAACAACAACCAGTTGATGCAGAATATTCCGCCACTAATATCTACCCAGATTCCGGCCGGTTCGACCCAGCCAACGATACTAAACATTCAGTCCATGCAACAACAGCAAGGACAACAGAATCAGTTACAAATTACGCCGACAGCAGTGCCACAGAAGCGCACGATCACGATTACAGCACAAAATCCGCCGACGGCTGGTATGACTACCTCCGTCGCGCAGATTCTACAACACCAGCAACAGCTGCAGCAACAACAGCAGCAGCAACAGCAACAACAAGCACTGCAAGCTACTGCTGCAGCCGCAGTTGGTCAACAACCAAAGTACACGCAAGTGGTAATGCCGCCGAATGTTAAAGGAAACACTTACTACGTAACGAATGCCGCCAATGTGTCGAATGTGCTTAATCAGAAAGGTGTCATCATACAAACGGTAGACGCATCGGGCAACACGGTGTATCAACAGATACCGTTGCAAAACGTGTCCGGTTTGAGCGGAGCCACAATACTGACGGGACCGCCGGGACTGATTAAAACGGAGTCGGAAACTAAGCTGAGCCAAATACCCGCACTGGTGCCGACCAGCTCATTGCATCAAAATATTCCAGCTCTAACACCCGTCGTAATTCAACCCAGCGGAGGGCAACAGCAAGGCACTACCGTAGTACAGCAGCAACAGCAGCAAGGTGCAACAATACCGGCACTGATAACGAACATTTCACAGCAGCAGGTGCAACAGCAGCAACAGCCGCAGGTAAAGCAGCAGGTGATTTTCCGTCCTGTCGGGGCAGCGAACAATGTGCAAACAATTTTGCCGCAAGGAATCACGCTTATTCAACGGCCAGGTGGGCAACCAAAGCTAGTGCAAACGATTCAACAATCGGCTGGCGCTGGTCAACAGCAGCAACAGTTGCTAAAAGCGGCGACCGCTGCAGGTCAGGCAGGACAACGTACGATCATTACGCAAATACCCCAGCAGCAGCAACAGCAGGCTCAGCAACAGCACACGATTCAGTTCCAGGCCCCGGGATCACAGCGTACAGGCGGTACTACCATTCAGCTAGTCCAGCAACCTCAACAGCAAGGCCAAACCCAACAGATACAGGTGCAGCGTACCCAGTTGAAACAGGTTCAGCAGCAACAACAGGGCACTACGGTTACGATACAGCAACAATCTCAAGGCAGTGGCCAGCAACAGCAGTCACAACAAGCGCAGCAACAACAAGCGGGCGGCAGGAAAGGGCTTTCAATATCCGTAAGTAACATAGATGTTTGTTTAAATGATCAATCAGTTTGGTTCGTAAAATTAGCCAAATTATATTTCACTGTTTATTCATTCGATTTAATGTCGTTTTTAACCAATATGCATTTTTGGGTTTTTGCAGAGCAAGTATTACATGGAAGCGCACGATATGTTTAAACGGGCTAACTGCGTGTCACGATTAGAAAAGGCTATCATTATCGGTTTCATGGCTGGCTATCGAAACAATCCTAGGCCTTCACCGGAAAATATCGTCACCATCAAATTAAACGAAAGTGTGGTAAGTAACGCTTAGCATTGCTGTAATCGCAATGGTGTGGTGTGATTGTTCATGTAAAATGCACTACAATTCGTTTCGCTTCTTTTAGGAAAAAGTGCACCAAGACGATAGGACAGCTCTGATGCTGGTAGAGTCGCTCATCACGCTCGATTACAACACGGGTCAGTGGAGAACATTCCGAAAGTATCGTGAGGTCGACCAATCGCAACAGCTCGCCGAAAGTGTTAGCAGCGACACAACAGCGAGCGGTGCTGGTAATACTGCTACGAGCGGAGGTAGCGGGACGACTGCGTCCGCTGGGCAGCAAAATTCAGTAGTTATTTAATATTTAGCATAGGGTGCACCAAAAACAGTAGCAAACCGCAAGCAGTAAATATGGTTTGGGCGGCTGTAGTCCTTTTTGAACGTGCACGAAGGCACACGTAAACTGTGTGCCGTTGCTGTGCAGCTATCTATATCAGTCGTGAAATAGTGATTAGTGGTATAACACATTAGTGCAGAGTAGGTGATAAACTTGCAATAAACGAATGATGCGAAAGTGAACAGTGTTAGGCAAATTATGAGGTATGTAAGTAGTATATATTTGTATAGGAACATGATGTAACAATGCCAACATTATAGGTTTTGCAAGATAATGGAAGCTTTTGCCGAGCGATTCTAAGAATCAAGCATCTTGTTTGAACTTCAAAAACTCTGTTGGAAAAGTAACAGCTAGTACGAGCAGTACGAAGAGTTCGCGAATGTTTAGTCGATTAGTTTTAGCGCAAACGTCATTTGAGCGTTGTTTCCTATCAAAAGATGTTTTGTATAAAGTGATGTGTATATTAGTTTTATTTTTAGTTGTTTTCTAAGATATATCAGTACGCCAGCTTAGTGAGACCGTGGGTTCCATAAATTGTGTACATATGAACAAACATGGACATGAGTGCGGAAAAGGTTTAGCCACACAGCAGCAGCGCAGGTCATTTGGAGAGGAATGCGAAACAAGGTAGAGATTGCGAACAAAACACGGTGTTTATTGTGCATTTGTTAGGAGCTTTAGCGGTTTAGTCAGCTTGCGTTTGGTAGCATACACCGTGCGAGAAAATTGCGTTTGTGTGAGTGTTTTTTTTAAATTCATTTTAAATTCAACTACTGCAATTGTACGTATTTTTAACTGTTTTCTCATTCTTATCGCGTGCCGATGGCAAAGTACATCTCGTAGTTTGTTATTTTCCACATTCTCAAGACAATAGACTATGAATAGGGGTGTTTCGCTTTAAGTTCTAGTTGTCTTTCGATTTTGTTTTAACGTAACGAAAGTGCATGTGTATAAACTAAACGCATTTTAGTTAACAGGGGAAAATAAGTGTTGTTACGAATTATTATTTTAGCGTCTGTAACAAATTAAAAAAAGAGATATCGAAATATATGCGTAAACAACAAACGAAATTAAAGGTGTACATGCGTAGAATTCACCATAACAGTGAATAAACCGTAAGCATTACATCAATCTTGCATCGTGGAAAGAAGATGTTTGATAATAATAAAAAAGGAACGGCAGGAAGAGATTAGCTAGTTGATCATAAGTTCTTTACTTTTAATGCGAATTAATGACAATCACGTTTCTTTGTGTTTGTTTGTTTTTTTTTTTATTAAATGTTCTTTAAAATCTACATAGATTCATTGTACAGCTTAACAGTGTCCTTTACATTTTGTTGCTGGTTTTGTGTGTTTTTTGTTGAAACCTGTCCCTAACCGTGGTGTGGGGCACTATTTCCTCATCGCAAAGCAATGTTTTTAATCACATTTGTTTATTATCTTCGATACCTGTCTCGTGCCACATGAGCGTATACTAAACAATGTTCGACCGATACAATCGATCATCGATCTGTTGTTTCTATACCGCATTTAAAATACTGTTCGCTTAAAGTTAACTGATCACTGGATTGTGTTACACCGTCACATGGAAATGGAAGCCCCGTACCGAATGCATTAAAGTAGGCCGTGCCTTGTGATCGTTACGTGATGATCCTAGATAAAGGAAAGTTGTTGCACCCGTGGCCGTCACTTTGCAATCCGGATCTAGTGTCTCGTGTATATATAGGTGCGCTCGTGAGTACGATAATACCATTTTGTGTTTCATAAATTAAATAACTTAATTAACGATCTAATTGTTTGTTTGTTCTTGCTTTACGTATAGCAATCTCTCATTAACACCGAATGTCCTTCCAGTGTACAACGGCGCGCTGACTGTCTGGAGCCGCTGCGAACGGTCTCGAACCGTCCGCACTGTACACGAACTGATTGACCTGATAGTCCAGCATGGTTTTGTAATTGTACACATTCGATCCGAGCTGCTGCGTGAGCGGGTTCGTGTTGGTGGTGAAAATTCCAGCAAAGTTTCTACGCTTTGCCAACTTTAGCACTTCACTCTCCATAAAGTGCATAGCCTCAATGTTTTCCTGAGCAGACAGCTCCGCACACGTACCCATCATGAAGGAGTGCAGAATCTGGTTCTTACCAGTGGGCAGTTGACTATCTCTGTGGATAACATCCAACAAGCAGGCCAATTAAGAGAATTATTATTGCATCAAGCGAACGCATATGGGTGACACTTACCGGATTGGTCCTTCGACGGATTCCAAGAATTCGAAGACAATGATCAGTTTGCTGGTAACGGTCACTTCGGGTTCGTCGTGCGCATCAAAGTTGAGAGAGACACCTACCGAGCGACCGGTTTCATCCTTTATGATAAAGCTCAGTCCCTTCTCGATGAGAACCGTCCAGATATCTTCCAGGATGTCCCGGTAGTCTGTTTCGTAGATCTGCGGTTTAAGCCACTGTTCCAAGTCTGCCTTCTCGAAGAAGCTCGAAGTGATGATGCTGCAAAGGTAAGTTTAGATCAGTAACATGTTTCTTAAACGCCACTAAATACTGGAATAACACAACAACACACTTACTTTATGGTGTCATGTTTGTGCTCGAGTGCCAGCGGGAATGCCGTCAGTTGCATGCGGTAGTCAAACTCGCCTTCCGCACTTCCATTACCATTGGCTGAAAGTTGATGGTTTTGCAGTTCCCGGTCGTCGGCACAGATTTTGTCCAAAATTTCNCTGCCTTCTCGAAGAAGCTCGAAGTGATGATGCTGCAAAGGTAAGTTTAGATCAGTAACATGTTTCTTAAACGCCACTAAATACTGGAATAACACAACAACACACTTACTTTATGGTGTCATGTTTGTGCTCGAGTGCCAGCGGGAATGCCGTCAGTTGCATGCGGTAGTCAAACTCGCCTTCCGCACTTCCATTACCATTGGCTGAAAGTTGATGGTTTTGCAGTTCCCGGTCGTCGGCACAGATTTTGTCCAAAATTTCTCCCAAATTCTTTGCACCGATGAATGTGGTAATACTGACTGGATACCCTTTACCACACAGCTGCGTCACGGTGATGATCGAGTTGAGCGAGTTACCACCAAGTTCGTAGAAGTTGCTAGTCAAGCAAATTTTGGCCCGCGTCGAACGGCCGATCACGTGACCGACCGTTTCGAAGAGATCCTTTGCCACGGTCATTCGACTCGCCGGAACATTGGTGTAGTCGTACTCGATCTCAATCTGTGTGTCATCTAAAGATAGGAAGATACAGAGAGTAGAAAGAACATCAGAACACGGTCGTGCACTCACAACGCGGATCCTCTTCACAACGTACCATTATTGTTGGTGCTTTCATACATCTTCAGCAACGTTTGACGATCGATTTTGCCATTTACGAGCAGGGGAATGCTATCGAGCAAAATCACTTGCGGCATCATGTAGTGGGCAAGCTTGTCACCAAGCGCCGACTCCACTTGCAGTCCTGTCTGGAAGTGGCTGTCCTTCTCCAGTGTTACGAAACCAAGCAGTGCCTGATCGATTTCGCCGGCGTGATAGCAAAGCACAATACCCTTATCCACACCGGCCAGCCCAAGCAGATTCGCTTCCACTTCCGACAGGTCTACCCGGTGGCCACGGATCTTGATCTGTGAATCCATGCGTCCCTGGTAGTACACGCATCCCTTGCTGACCGAGGCATAATCACCGGTTTTGTACAGCCGTCCGAACGATGGATCGATCGCCAACGGGTTGTCGATGAATCGGTCCGGATCGCGCCCATTAACGTACCCTTCAGCCAGATTCAACCCGGCTACGTAGAGTTCGCCGATCTCCTCAGTTCGTACGGGGCGCAGATCCGGGCTCATAATGTAAATGGTGGTATTGTCGAGCGGGTAGCCGATGGGGACTTTCTCATAACCATCCAGTTGCTTCTTTGACTCACACACGAAGTACGTCACGTCGCCCATCACCTCGGTGGAGCCGTAGAAGTTGCACAGCTGGTGCATACCTTCCTGGAAGTAATCGAAGAATTCACGAGCCAACGAAATCTGCAACGGTTCACCGGAACACACCCAGATGCGCAGGCTGTACAGCAGTTTTGAACCGGACTGTGGCTGTTTCTGCTGCAGCGGTAAATAGAGCAGCAGCGAACGGAGCAGCGTCGGTACCAGCACCAACCGCTCGATGCGATAACGCTCCAGCAGATCGACGAGCTTTTCGGGATTGTTGGTAATCTTCTTGGGCACCACCACAATGGCCATGCCGTTCAGCAGCGGGCCCCATATCTCGGTAACCGAGTCGACGAATGTTAGGGCCGTCTTGAACACACCGATGCGCTCCGTCGACGAGTAAGGGAAGCGACTCCACTGCCATTCGAGCCGGTTCAGGATGGTCTCATGGTTCAAGCGAACACCTGAAACACAAGCAGAAAGCATATTAACAATCACGTTCACAGATGTATCTCCAACTGTATCGCGGTTGAATGTGTTTGCTTACCTTTTGGTACGCCGGTACTACCAGACGTGTACAGTACCAGGGCCAGCTGTGAGTCACCCTTTCCGAGCATCGCTTCCGGTCGAATGTTGGCGTTGCTCAGGTCGCTCGCGCGCTTGCGCAACTCGGCATAGCTGATGGCGGGCGTCTTCCCGAAGATGGCCGCATTATCGTAGTCATCGTCGTACACAACCAGTGCCGGTTTCGCTTCGCCCAAAATGTGCTGAATGCGGTTCGGTGGGAAGGTTGGATCGATCGGCAGATAGGCTGCGCCTGCCTTCCAAATCGCCAGCAGTGTCGTTACCAGACGATCGGTCGGATGCATGCAGACGGCTACGATATAATCGCCGTCGGTGTTGGGCGGCGAACGGAAGTGATCCTTGATGCGGTTCAGCATGGCCGCAGCCAAACGGTTCGCCGTGGAGTTGAGCACATTATAGTTGGTCTGCACCTCACCACGTGCATCATCTGGGGAAGAGGGTACATCGAAAGAGTTTGGATGTCAAGGGAAGCCTTCTTAATGGATGTGTTGTAAGTAAACCTACATGGACACATTAGTACCTGTACGCAAAGGACAGTCAGTCGGTCAGAGTAGTAGCGTCATATCGTTGGATCTCGCCATTGTTTACTCGTTTGTTTGCCATTGTTTCACCGTTGGTCGGGCCCTATCTTCGCCCTATCTTGTCCATTATTTTATATGCCATTTTCTAAATGGTGAATGCATTATTCTATCGACCTCAATCGGGAATATACCCTCGGAAACGGATGTACCGCCGCCCTTGCAGGGTACCTTCATTCCATTCCGTTCACGTCCAATCACAACCATAACCGAGCTGTAGGCTAACCATCGTGCCAGGCTTTATGATGGTCTTGTCGAACGATTCACTGGTTGGTCGGTGCAGCAGAAGCTTTGACGTTGGTTTGCCACCGAATGCAAAGAGCTGACCACACCATAGCCGCGCACCTGGCCGAAAGCTAATGATTGTAACGATGAAGGATTGCGCAAAGCAGCGCGCAAAAAGTACCACCGTAGCGTTGTGCAAGTACGATCACCCAAGACCCGTTCGGGTAGTTTTTGCGCACGGCATGGCTTCTAATGCCGATACGAAACAACGGCCCTGGATTTGTGTTCGGTGAACCGCCGGGTCGACTAACCCTTCGAAATTGCACTTGAACGGTCGATGGTGGCGGTGAGCAAACCGCTCCTACTTGGCAAGCCGACTTGCAGCGTTACCTGCCGTTAGTGCCGTAGGCCGTACTTGATCGGTTCAATTGACCACTTGGTCTTGGCGGTGGCGGTGGCAAATATTGGGTAACCGTCATGTGTATGATCTTCGCGACCGTCCACCGTCCGATGCGATGCTCACCACACCACACCGTTGCCATTCGGGGCGACGCACGAGACGCGTTGGAGCGCGCGAAGGAAAATCCAAACTGACGGATAAAAAGAAAAAGAAACACCCAGTGGCTCACGGTCAACGCGTGAGCTCGAAGGAAACTCCGACAAAAACGAAGCTACGCAACGGTGAAAACGTGCGAGGGGGAGGGAAGGGGGAGGGGGGCGTGCAGTGATTATCGCTCGCGAAGGGAGTTCGCTTTTCTTGACCTTGAACTAGAATTCATGGTCCGCACATTTCGTGTCTGGCGGGAGGATGATATGCCGTGGATGGCGCTGAACGTTTTATTGCTTGTTTTTATGTCGTATCCACTATAGTTATGAGTTTATGCTGCTGGCATCAAGCCTCACAGGCTTGTTTGGCCGGTTTGGTTGGCATTAAATGCCACACTCCACAGCCTCTTCCAAAAGTTGCGCTACAAGCTGCGGGAACACGGCAAAAGAACAGTGACCTGATCGGTCACCAGCGTCTTAAGCCGGTTAATTAGCCAGTGAAAGGAATACATTAAGCGACATAGTAGAAACAGTGTTAGTACTGCACGCTAGGCATGGGCACATTTAGGTCTGCACTAGATTCTGTAAATTCGGTCACATCTGATCTAGACAACAGCAGGGCAAGATTGTGTGGAGATCGCGAAGCTTCCAAGGTCGAACGTTTAAGCTGGTAATTAAATAAGTATGTGCATAATTTACACGTAACCATTTATCAACCCAACTGATTGATGGAGTGATCTGGTAGGATTGGAGTGTCTGATCATTGTTTATTGCTTTTCTTCGGGGAACATTTGAATATGTTATGCGATACGCATGCCTGGTTGTCCAGCTACTATTACTTGTAATCTGATTTGATAAATGAATACAGTAGAACGCCGATTATCCGGGCCAATGCGGACCAAAAGTATGCCGATTAATCAATTTCCTCTGATAACCGGGCCTTTTGTAGCTTTTGGAATATTGGAGAATGCATTAACAACAGAACGATGCCTTTGATTTAATGATTCACTTCTAATGCTATCTTCAATCGAGGTTTATTTAATATACCAAAACTCATAATGAGCATGTTTTGGGTGCTCTTGAATGATAAATATAATGGCGATCAAGTGTCCGGTGACATAAACACGATATTCTGGCTACGATATGATCGGGCAGCAACCAAGTGCAATATTTGAATATCTTGAAAAAAGTCATCGATTTTTATGAATATTCTTTGCAAAATCGATTGTCTTAAATGTCGTTTTTCATCCGTCCGACGGTTAATTAGGGTAATAAATTCTCTAATGCACTTTTTAATAAACTGCATGTTTATTAAATTGCAACTTTTAAACATGTTGCCAGAGTTATAACACATTTTTAATGAATTTCCGGATGGTCCTCTGTGTGTTTTGATAATCTATCCTAGATTCAACCTCAACCTCAATCAATGAAATCGTAAGCCTTTAATTAAATATTGACTCTTCCACCGTCAACCAGACCGCAACTCGGAACCAATCCTTCACGCTCGGAAGAAGGTGATCAGTTAGAAGGGAAAGTGGCATCCAAAGGCAACCAAGCACGGTGACATGGACCGGTGGACGTTTCGGTTGAAATTGAAGTTCGCTGCGGCTGAAGGTTCCAGCCAATGCACCAACGCCATTGTCTGCAGGTACCTACCGTTGTAGATGAGTGCCGTATCGGTGCCACAGAATTTGTCAACGTTCGATTCAAAGGTGCGATGCAGTAAGGTCGGCTGCAGGGGACACAGTTTTCCCTTGACGACGGCCAGCTGTGGCAAGGTACCCATGATGTGGCTGTGGTGGTGGCTGTGCTGCTTTAAAGTGCGCCGATGAGATAATTTGAAGCTGCACGGTTACGAGCTGTCCGCTGTCTTTGCGTTGGACGTTCGCAGCCGAATGAATGTACGCTTTCTTCCGCTTTTCCGGCGCGGTTTTTGCTGTAATATCGGAACAGAAGAACGGAAAAAAAAAACACAATGAGAAGCGGAACAAGGTTAGCCGTGAATCTAATTACATCTAAAAAGGAACTACGTGTACGTTGGAGCAACAGCTCAAAAAAAAATGATTTATACTTTACACGATAAACCACTGCTAATAAATAAGTGCTAATATGCAATGCCAGCATTGATTGGAATCGATTAATAAGAAGGCTATCAAAGTGTCGCCCGTGCAGCACACATTATGCAATGCGATCATTTCTTCTCGATATCGCTCGATCGCGTTGAAAAGCGTTATATTTCAACCGTCTTAACAGCGCCTGCCCAACCAGTGCCGGCACTTGCAATAGGAACGTTTAAATTTATCGATAATTTTATTCGTTGCGCGTGCCACCAACTGGTTCGCGCGCCCAACCTGCCGTTCGCCCCACGTCCGGTCACGATCGGTGCATCGGTGGGGAAGTAGCGTCAGGCACATAATAAAGTAAATCCGTTTTTTTTTCTTCGATTTATTTTGCTCGTTTTGGCATGGGCACGCGCCACCGCCACCGATGAAGTGATACACTTTCGGCACGATCGGCAGCCACCGTTTGATGTAGTGGAGAGAACCCCCGTCAAGGCAAAGCCCAAGGCACGGCTTAAGTCCGGTTTTTCTGTGGGGATAGCCTTTTTTTTTGTGTCCGTTGTTTGCTATTGTCATACTTAAGCGTCACTGCTTCTTGATTGTTTGCTGACTTTTTTTTTTTTGGTTGGTTACACCGGTTCTTAATTTATTTTTCTGGTGTGCGCAAATCTGTCCGGGCGAGTGAATGTAGGCTGCGCAGTGCGTAGAGGCGCTTAAGTGTGGTTGCATTTTTCATTAATTTATCTATTTGCGCTTTTGGTAGATGCCCATCGATGGAGGGATTGGTGCGCGATTCCACCTTTCCACCTGCTGCTGCTTGCCAAACTGCCATGCCATCAACAGTCGACTTGATCTGGGCGTGGAGTGTGTGGCGTGTGCGCGAACTTGAAAGTGACGATCCGTCTCATGATTCAAGGACGCGAAGGCCACTAAACGGAAGGTTGCCTATCTTCGACGTACAGAAACAAAACGAAAAAACAGTGTACCGAAATAACACACCCTCGATCCAGGGTCCAAATTGGCCGTTTCGCCGTATGCGTGTTACCTTTTTGGTTAATAACTTTTCCTCTGCATTGAAATACAAGGGCACCGGTACAAGAATCTAGGAAGCATGCAACTTAACATTACTGCACGGTTGTGCTTACTGCACTACGCTACAGTTGTCAACAATGCACGGCACTGAGTGTGGAGGGTTCGCATTCAGGTTGATCGATTAAAGTCTCCTAGCACGTCACGGCCTCGACCATATGCACTAGGCACATTTATTGTTAAAGATGAATGGCGTTGTTCTACTAGTACGGTTGTTCGCGATCTCGAGATGCCATTCTAGTTTTTTTTTAATTTACGCTAGCTTATTTGTTCCGTTCTCCACGGTATCCTTGAAGTGGTTTGACAATTATTGTACGAAAAATTAACTGCTTCTCTTTGCAGAAGTACTAGCTGGTGGTGTGCGCGCAACTCAAACTGATGTAGACGGTTGCTCTAAAAGCAAGAACTTGGCACCACTTCCGGTACTACTGCTGTCCGGTGTGATAAAGTGTGTAAGCTTAAACAATGGTCCCCTCACTGAAGTAGTGCCTTATGACCAGTGACAATAAACTGTTCTGTATTACTATTGCATATCGATCGGTAGCCGTTAATTGTTGGAAGTCGCGTAAAGCCATCACCATAAATGCGCGACATCGAGTGTGGACGTATGGGAAAAGACGTTCAGTAATCAGTAATCCGGGTAACTGCAATGATCGGGACCTGCTCTAAAAATCGGTACATTCACAAACGGGTACGTCAGTGCACGGTGGGCGATTCGAAGGACACTCATCCACTCTGTACTTGCAGCATCCCATATCGGGTCCGGGTAGGCTAGTTATGTGCCAGTGTGTGTGGATGGCCAGTCCTGTTTACGAGGGTTTATTTTTGGATCAAGCTCTATCCGTGTCCTTGTCCGGTCGGAAGGAACCGTGTGAAGTTGGTTGCGATATTTCCGGAATGCGTGATCTACGCTGGGAAAGGGTCTGCTTATTTAAAGATACTCAGCTGTAAACTCAGGCGCTTCCCGTTCATCGCTTCGGGTCATCCCTTTCGTTCAAGGTTTTCTGGACAGGTTTTTGTGTGAATATTTTTACACCATATTCCCAGGTTGCATCCTAAGTGATTTAGCCGTTGAAATTATTAGTTTTAGCAGTAAGTAGTAGCTTCCAGGTAGAAAAGAATTTACTAATTTCAGAGTGAATGCGTGTATTAAAATCTCTTTATAGAGTGAGTTAATTCAAGTCACCACGAAGAGTTTCTATAACTCTTTAGTGATTCATCTCACTCACAGAATGAATGAATGATTTAAATCATTCATGGGCTATACAATTTGTCCAATTTGCTTTATTTCATTCGTGAAAATGAAGAAGAAAAGTAATGTGAAAGGAATTCTAATAATCAATCCATTCTGGCTTTCTACTATTCTTGTTTTTTTGTCGGGTAAAGTTGAATCAAGTTTTTCACCAGGTATCACAGATTTCTAGCACGATAATTTAATTATCTAATTAAACCATAGCATCATAACGCGTATATGATGGCTGATTGACGTTTCAATAAATAAATTATACCCAATTTAATCTCATAGATTAGCCATTATTTTCCTGCGTCATTTGGGTACACTTTTTCACGTATGATCTAATTAAATCATCTTCAAATTTAACTAAATTGCAGTTGCGCAATAATCGCACTGGTTGCGTGGACCGTGCGACCGTGGAAAAAAAAGTTATTGCGAATTTGGAAATAATTCTAGCCAATAATACAAATGGCATAACAGGGTAGAGTACCGTCAGCTCTCTCACCGTTCCTCCGGCACAGTCCGTCGGCTCGGTTTGCAAATAATGGCAGGAAATTTTAATTAACAATTGTTTGCGTACGTCTGAGTTGATCACATCGTATGCAAACAAGTGAATCAACAAGGGGCTCCCAATAGTATGGCACATAAACAAACACATAAGCACACACACAAACAGGGGGGGGGTGGGGGGGTGGTAGCCAACGCAAAATGGGCTAAGCACTATTTCGTAATTAGGAAGAGGCGATCGTGCGTTCAAAAACCCTGGCACAAACAGCGCAGTGAGCAAAGGATGATCGACTCCGCTCGCCTGTAACTTGTGTGCATGTGTGACCAAGGACATGCCAAGGATGTTTCTTTAACCTGCTACTTTGTGTACTGAGCGCCTGTTTGTTCTAGATGAAGAGAGCTTCCATAAGTACCGGCGGCGGCATGGTCCAATTTGGCGGTAATTCAATTAACTGTACGCAAGAAATCGGCCCCAGTGTGGCAGGCAGGCTGGCAGAAGCGGATTTGGAAATTGGTTCCAATTGCCTTATTGAAAAATTGCGATCAACCTGCCACGAGCATGTTTTGGTTTGAACGATTTGTTTGGTGACTATCGAGTATGCGCGAGCCTTTTCGGGGATTGTTTGTTCCATGCCGTCGCGCAGAGTGGCTGCAGTTTTGTGGCTTACTACTCCAGAAGCTGTCAGTATCGATCATTTGATCACTAGTTTGCATTTTAGGTGAAGTCTAGCACGATCAGTTAAAGTGTGTAGTCGTTATAAAATCGACCACCACAGTCACGGCTTTCGATGGTCAGTCAGATTAGACACCTAGGAATATTGAAGAATATTTATGCATCAGTACCGGTTTAAGCCCAGGGCTCATAAGCCTAAAATCACTGCACCGAATATGAAAGAGTAGTGTGTTCTTTCCACTCTGGCAAACATATATATATATATATATATATAGAGTAGCATGGATCGAACATGGAGCAGAATTAAATGAATTATGGTAAGGCTATATGATCGATGAATTATTCATTTGTAACCGTAGTGTGAGCGCGTGGCATCGCTGGAGGGTGTGCAAAATGGAGTGATGCCATTTTTTGTTGTTATAATTTACGCGACTTCCAATCAGGATTTGCTTGTTCTCGATCACCTTTAGCATGCACGAGAACGTCAGCGTTGTGCGAAAACTTAATCCAATATATGGGCACGTGGCACTAACGCAACGGGCGCAAGTCCTTGGCGTAAGTCCGCACCGGATACGCGTGCGATCAACCGATCAACATTCAGTGGCGTTATGTCGTTTGATCAAAACTACATAACAAACGAGATAAAAAGGGGGGGCCACCATGGATGGGATTATGCTGGCAGCAGGAAGTGCGTCCGCGGTAAGGAAGTCGAGTTTGAGGTTTGGAAAAAAAATTTGGAATTCCTCTTGTCACTGCGTGAGACGGTTTCACGAACATCTATGACAAGCGGTCATAGAGATATACCAGAGCAGCAACCCTTTTCAGGTCCGATGATGCGGATGGACCTTGGCTTGCTACGCATATCGAGTGCGAAATCGGATACGTCGGGATACAACTTTCAAAAAACCCGCCGGACGGCCAACGCCGTGGGCTGACATTGACATTCACGCAGAAAGTGATCGCAGGTTTGGCTGTCTGCTCCAATTTACGAACGTTCATCTTGCGGGACTAAAGACGTGTCGCACGTTGTTCGCGTGCCCGTTTGAACTTGAATTGAAGCCTGTTGATGGTGGAAGGTTATTCAACTGTTTCGTCCCTAGGGTGGCAAGGGGATTGTTATGTATACATTTGTTTGTTAAATCTTGTCATCCGCTGGAACTAGTTTCGCTGCTCTTGTTTTGAAACATATTTACGAGCCACGGTTGCCCAATTGTTCACACCTTTGGGTCGCTGTTGGGACCCTCGGAACAAAGTCGGAAATCGGTGCTACTAATAGCATGTTAATTAGTTGCTGTGAGCATTACTTTTAACAACCGTCTAATGATTTAATTGCGCCTGGAGGTGTGGAGTACAGCAGCGCTTGACGCACGGATGGAAACGGTGCGCGTTTCGTTTCGTGCGCCGGACCAACCGTTTGGTCGGAAACGATTACCCGCTAACATCTTCATCTTATTTGTTTGCTTGGCTCTGTGTGTATGTGTGCGCGCACAAACAGAGTGGCGCAAAAGGGCAAAGTTCGGTTAATGGATTTCGTACAAATATTGAACTAATATTCACACCTACACTCACAGCCTCCCAGCCTCACAGCCGGACGACCGAGCCGGACCGGATAACTCGGGGTGGGAAAAGAATGTTTCTGATGCGGAAATGGCTCACCAAACAATAGCTAATTACCCCATTACAAGCCATACGCATCGCATATGGGCGCATATGATAAGTATCAGCAAAGAAGGTTTCTGCAAACAGTCATCCACACCGGCCGCATGCTTAGCATAAATTAATTGATCGATAAATGATGCAACATTCGTCATCGGGCGGACCGCGCATCGTACGTACCGATTGCGATCTTGGCCCCAGTGCTACTGCTTTGAAATGATTGCGGAATAGCTCTATGTATGTATGTGTGTGTGTGTGTATATGTGCATTTGTAGCGCAAAGTGCAACTGGCAGGCAGGCAGGCGTCGGTGGAATTTAATTATTCAATCGGTCTTTTCCAAGTGCTAGAGCTTCGCGGGGAATGCTACAAGCCATGCAAGCTGGGAAAGTTTGCGCCCGGTTTGATTGTTGTTTGTGCTGTGCCCAGGTGTTCTAGCACGGTTTCGAGCTGAATGAAACCAGCAATGGAGCGATCAGTTTTACAGACAACAACAAATATTCAATTAATCAAATAGATGGGAGGTTTGCAATCATGAACTTGGAGCTCGATCAGCTGTGCCACGACTATGGAGCGTTTGCACAGAATGCAGCAAATGCAGTTGGGTAGAAGGAGGGAGGTTGCTGCATGCAAATAGATGCGATCGGTCAGCACCTCTGGAGCACGTGTTTAACCTGGGGACGTGGCTTTAAGACCAGTGTTGGGGAAACATCTCAGGTCACAGTGCAGAGTCGCAGGGTTTGCAGGAACGCTTGCTGCATACAAAACAGGAGCTCATCTGCTCATTAGTCACGGGACACAAACCTCCGTGGGGAATCACCGAGCGTATTCTTCACCCTCCAGTTCGACTGGTTATTTGCATATGCGAGTGACGCGTGTGACTTTTCAAGCCGTTGAGAATAAACGGATGAACGTTCCATTCCTGGTAAATAACAAACAGATCGCGCCGGGAATATAGTGGGTGATTATTTTCTTCTTCTCTCTGTCGCATCCGACCGGGGTATTTCCGTTGGTGGTTTATTGGTGTGCGAACGCGGAATCTGGGTTATTCCGTCCTTCCCCGTAAGAGTTTGTGGCATTTGTCGTGACAATGATCTGGCGCCGATACCTTTCATATTCTCGATGTAAAGAAACACAATCGAACCAAACGAATCATTGTGCCGAATATTGTGTATGAATGGCGTTGTCCGATACATCAATTTACGCTGATTTACGCAGGTGACAGAGGTCAGAGCGCATAGATCAACTGCTTCTGTGCGCTGGCGGAACACTCGCCATCGCTCGTGTGTAGCATTGAATCAAGTGCGTGTCGAATCATGGATCTTATCCAAGTGTGTGGTTTGGCGTTTGGATTGATATATTTTTGAGTTATAGATTGCGTCAGGTGACAAGGGTACCTCATTACGCTCAGGCTGTGCGATTTGATGGACAGATCTCAAGTGCCGATCAAGCGCCTGCTGCCTTGATTGTCAACAAAGGTGGAAGAGATAAAATTGCTCAAGTAACGCATTTGTCTAACGATCGTTGCCACTGTTAACGTCGAACCGAACAGTATTGATGGCAGTGCAAGGTGCAGGTTTGCTATTTGTACAAGATTTCTATCACACTTTTCCGTTTCGCTAAGATCACACGATCGTTGTGTTTTTGGTGATTGCTAATGGCGGAAACCGAGTGTATCATGCGATCTGCTGAATACGGCTTAGCCATTTAGCCTAAAAAAATATTAAGAACTGGACGACGACTCTGTTCTGCATCGTGCTGCCCACAACACCACAGGCTGTGGAGCGTGATCGTAAAGTTGTATGTGAATTTTAACAATTTCTTACAGAACCGTATGTGTGTTCCCCTTCACTGCCACCATGTGGTGCATGTTTGTTGGACAGTTTGGAAGTGATTCTTGTTTTGCTCGTTCTGGTGGGACCGCGCTCTGCCGGAAGCTTTGTTATTCGCCCGTTTTGATCAACGTGATATAGAGTGTACCATGTTCTTTGTTCTAGAGATAACTTATTGTTAGCTTATGTATGGAGCAGCGTTGGTAAGAAATTTGTTAAAATTTCGTAAGCGATAACTATCGTCACTAGAACGTTACGGGAGTGAACTTATGAACAGACGCTTATATGAAATCGAATTTCATGTTTTTTTTGTTGCCTCCACACTAGCTGTTCCACTTGTTTACGCAAAAGCAGCTACACCAGTTACAGCCATTTATTGAGAAGCGTTCAATTAGCTTTTAATTACACATTTTTAAGCGCTCACGCGCGACATCCGTTCCTGTTTCCTGGCAGCTCGTGGCCACTGGCCACACTAGCGCGGGCAGTGATTTGCGGAAAACCCTTCAATAAATTATCAGTCTAGTCCATCCATTGTGGCGCAGGTTCACACATTAATCACAGTGCACTCGAACATCTCGATTGCCGCACTCGGCACCACTACCAGCGAGGGAAAAGATGTAACATGGTTCACGGTCTCACCGTGGGGTACCCTAGAGAACAGATAAATATAAACCGAAGATTTCATTTTCACGTCCACCCGAGGTTCCTAGCCGATCGACCGACGATCGATAAAGCACAATGTTGTTGGAATGCTTTTTGTTGTGACAAAAACCGCTTAACCGCGAGGCGTTCCAGGCTGGAGCCGCAGCTTTGTGTCCCGGGTCGCTTCATAACATCAATCTCCGTGTGGACCAACGTTTTGGCCGCAACAGGTTCGAAGACAATTCGCTTGCAACAAACTGTAGCGTTGCCCGGGACGGCAACCGATCGAGCCGCTGAATGCCTTTGATTGGAATAAAGTGAAATTGATGCCGGTCAAGAGCACTTGCGTTCTATACAGACGTTTTGTGCTGCTGGACTGGTCACTTTTGTTCCTTCGACGTCGACGCTTGCTGTCGCAGCAACTACGCCAAAATGGACACTACACAGACACAAACACACGTACATGGAATGTTGTCACATCACTCGTCACATCTTGAGCGACCGTTCTGAAGGGGCATGTCTTCCGGCGTGCCAAGTGTCACTGGTCGGTGAGTGTTGTGTACTCACCGGTCTGTGTGCGCTGGATGCTGGATGCTCACAAACGATAGCAAAGTCGAGCTGTTGTCGCTCGAACGAAATATATGTATATTCACCGTGAATGACTGAATGACTAAACCACCGTGATGATGCTACTGCTACTAGCCCAGTATAACCGCGCAAACAACGATAAAGATCCACACTCGTTGAAGTTCTAAGTGCAAGTGAAAGCGTTAGATGCTAGTGGCGCATTTCGCCATCGAGATTCGCGCACATCAAGTTCTCAGGGAAGTAACAGGCGGTGAAGGTGGTGGGTGATGGTGGCCGATGGTGGTGGGGATAAGGGCAGTGAGGTGAAACGGTAGCTAAACACATAACGTCGCGGTTCTAATCGTTGTCGATCGCGATCACAGCGGATCGGTAGGGTCACGTCTCGGATGTGGAATCCGAGGGCGTAGGGTAAACTGCACCGACCTGACCCTACTGCATTCAATTAGCTGATACCGGTATCCACCCCCTACCGATGTGGATGAGGTGTCCCAGGCGGAAGTGAGCGAATGATTCTGCCCGGTTGATGAATAATGGAGGCGAAGATCGCGTTGCGCGATCATACGCAACAAACCCGCGCGATGCAAATCTTTCGATAGAAGACAATTTAGCGCACCACTCGAGCAGACCCGGGGGCCAGAAAGCAAAAAATAAGAGATATCAATGCGATTAAGCTAGCCGCTTGTCAGACTGCGGCTGTTTTTCATGCGAATTAAACGTTCGCGGTTGTTGTTTTTTTATGTTTCAGACGAGCAAACGATGGGAATTTAACGATGGCTGCGCTGCGTGACTGCAGGCCAACCGTCGATGACCCCATGGTGGACGAGGCACAAACATAAAGCATGGTCCCTGCTGCTGCACATAAATGGTGCACCAACGCACTTCGGATCGTTCCCGTACACGGTACGTAGGCGTTTTGCTAGACATCCCGAGACATCGCTGCAATAGGATGCGATTGTTGCGTCAGCCATCCAGTTAACTGGCCCTGGACCGGTATCGGAACCATAATAAGCTTGCCTCATCCAGCAAGGATCACAGCTTCCATTCTCCATTCTGTTGTGTTCGTGTTTTGTTTGTTTTGTTTGTTGCTGGCTAAAGCTACCCTTTACGCACGTCTTGTACGTGCGCATGCCTTGCAACCTTCTCGTATTGCCGTTTTTCACCTTCACAGCGGAAACCGAACATTCCGCGGATTCCGCATTCGAAAGGGTAAAAACCGGAGCATAACGTTCTATCCACACCACACCGCACGTTAACCAGTGAAGGAATTTAGTTCCTACGCTCGATACGCTGCATTCGTGAGTGATGTTTTTCGTGCGAGCGAGTGATGGCCCGTGCAGTGCGCCCTTTGCATGCAAAGGCGCCTCCATCGCCCCTGTTCTGTGCGTGCGCTTATGTTTTGCCTCCAAATTCCACCGTGCTTAGAACGGTGTTAGAATACCGTGCTTCGATGGGAAGGAAGTTGTTCTTTCCGTTGGCACGCGATCTTCCTGTGGCGCACGCGCATTGCGCAGTTACGCACGCGGCCAGTGCATTGGCATCGGTGTTGGCGCGTGCGGGCCATTGTGGCGTTACGTTACCGATCACCGCGAGGTGCACCGTACACCGGCAATCGATTATTAAACAATTAAAAAATGCTTTGAAATTCAAATGCAAACTTGATTGATCTTGGTGGACGATCGTGCTCGGCCAAATGGTTATGGGGCTGTTTGTATTTTTGCGCAAAAACTTTCAACACATTCCCAGGCCAGCTCTCAAACACCCTGCCTCGGACCCGGTGTGGCCGGAGCTGGGTCGAAACGAGCTGCGTGAGATGTGTGACGCATGCATATCGGTAAACAGGTTGTACTGTGAAAAATAAGGCAAATTATTCGACCGTTGTGGGGTGGTTTTTTTTTTTTTTGATGCACGAAGCTGACGTGCGGATTGTCACTGACCGATCGTGAAAACTGTTGCGACCCACAAGCCGAGGCAGCGACGAGTGCTTTACAGTTGAACCGTTCACTCCACTGTTTGTCGAGTGATTGTTTTAGAAATCAATATTGCTTGTTTGTTGAACAAAAAGCTTTGTAAATTGAAGACGTAATTTAAAAAAAAAAAAACAATATTTAACTTTAAATAATGAATAGATGGAGCAGGATTATGTTCAAATTTGTACAAACAATATAGCATAATATACTTCGCTATTCACAAATAATGCAACTATTTACACAACCATAAACAAATGAAAGGAATCAAACATATTACACGAATTGTCACTTTTTCCCGCTTACAAAACGTTTATTTTACTCTTAACTAAGGTATACGGAGATATTGTTTACATGCCGCTGTTTACGATATGTTTTACTTTTAATTTGATTGTTCCACTAAAAGAAACGATGGAAACTCCATTTGTACACACTAACTGTTCCAAGCCAGTTAAGTAAGAAATAATTTTACCAAAACAAACATAACACTAGCACTTACATGAAGATTTACTTTTCTCACTGATTCCTGGTTCTTGCGTCCAGAGCTGCTGCCTTGATTTCCTTGCCTTGAGCTTTCGAGTTACGGCACGGCACACTTGTCACAGTCGTCACTTTGTGGGCACCAATGTTCGTTTTTGCCAATTACGAAAACTGACCACGCACGCTTAAAGTGAGGTATCACTTTTTCACCGAAAGTTCTACTGATATCTTGGTTAGCTTCCAATTCTAGCTTTCGGCAAACATTCGCAGAATGTTTTTCCTTCGCCTGTTTTGTGTTCGGTTTTAGTTCGGTTCACTGGGATGGATGTTGCTGGCACGCGCGAACACTTCTACACTCGTCTGGCAGTGGGCCCAATCACAAATCCGGCAAACATTGGATGCGTCTATTGGGTCGAGGGTCTATCGCTTTTGGGTGATCACACCACCTCACAGACAGTTGGGGCTGTTCGTGCGGCACGCAGAAAAAAGGACACTCACGCTCACGGTGGCGCGTGCTGCTGTTGCCAGTTTTCGAAACAAACTAATTGACTGAAAACGGCTCCATATTGCTTTTATACGGCCAACCGACGCAATGGCCCCAACCGCTATGCTAGATCGCTGAGCGTGCGCTGGTTTCGTGGTTTCGCTGGTTCGCGGTGAAGCGGTCTCGTTTGCTCGGGCACCCGACTGCAGCGCAAACGACCGATGCCTGACGTACACCGCATGGTAGGGATGAAAGGAACGCAATGGTCGCGTCGCGATGAGAGGAGGGCAAACGAGCGTTGCTTGCTGCAAGGAGCCACCAGTGGAGTGTGTAGTGAGTGGAAACTTTGATGGCAATGCGATGCGGTGGAGGTGCAAATGATTCTCAGCGCGAAGCCGACGAGCTTCGTCATTTGCTCTGGGGTCTGGTCTTTTCTGCGCTGTGCTTGGGCTTTTTTCCAGCTGGTTTTTCTCGCCGCGTTTGCCGAGGTATGATCAGGTTGCTGCTGCGAGAGCAAGCCACGGTATTAGAGCGATTGATCATCGGGTGGGTAGATTTTCAGCATTCTAATAACAGTCCAATTCTGCCACCAGCTTGACATAAGCGGATGGAACAAACCGTCCGTCGCTGTACAGTGAAGCGTAGCTATCGGTTATAATTAGCGATTTGTTGAAATGTTGATTGTGCGACACACGGGATCTATGGCAGGAGAGTCCTGCCGGCGATAGGATCAACTCCGACTCCGACTCCGACGCTGAAATGGCGGCTGCGATCACGGTTGACAGTTGGAATGATCGAGCTGGATCATGACCAACCGTTGATTGGCATGCTGTTCCCGTTTACACCTGAGTGGAAGCGATATATTCTGTTCAGCAGGTGGAGCAACTTATTCTGCCACAAGTAAGTTAGATTGACACCAGCTCACCCACACATCCTCGCCGAATCCTTCACGGTGCGCCATCGCACCCAGTATTCCCTTTAGGTGTTGGCAGAAGGTTGTATACAATGTCATACGCGTTACTACGCTGGATCAGAAGTAGGTGGGGAAACTTCCACTGGAGATGCATAAAATGAGTTAGAACAGTTGATATTTGCTTATCTTGCAGTAGAATTTAGTCACTTTTAAAGTATCTTACTTTAAAGTAGTAAATTTTAGTATTGTAAATGGAGACTATTCTGAATTGCGTAGCAATAATGCAGCATTTTCGTGCTTTAGATCGTTTATTACAATGCTTTGAAATAGTTCTCAAGTATGGAATTGAAGCAATGGGTTTTAAGGAAAATATCTTCGATTTTGATTGATGATATGGTCGTATGGCATTGAATACTTTCTTCACCAGGACGAAGACTTTCCGTTAGAGACAAGAGATGGACCTCGTTATTTCCTAGAGCTGTAGAAGTTTAAAACGATTTTCGTCCACTAGAGTTGTGGAAGAGACAAATGCACCTAGAATACTAATGGAAAAGTAGATAATTTATTATTTGCTGAGGATTTTACGTCAGTACAATAATATTTATCAACGTATGATACTCTCCGAAGCGAGATGCAATAAAGCTGTTGATAAATGAATCTTCCACTCTGGGATGAAGCTGACGAAGATGGAAAAAAGCACAATCCAGCCAACTATGCTTATTACCTTCCCTCTGTTTAGCGCCGTCCGATTTACGTCGTTCGAAACATTCGTCCGGAACTAACCTATCCTATATCTGGAATGAAGAATGCCTACCCGTGTTAAATCTGCGAGTGGGGTTCGGCCTGGGCATCCGCTGTCCAATCGAAGGTCGCGCTACATTAAAACTGCAAGTGCACCGGACTGGTAGCCTCGCGCACGTACCTTCACCGCAGCTATCACTGCAGTTTGGGCACCCGGTATGTGGCGAAATGGGTACTTCAACCTTGACGGCCAATACTCGGCTGTGCACCGTGACTGGTTTTGGCGATCTTTTGGCTTGATCGTATTGATCTTCGTGTGAAATGTTTTGGCAGAATTTACAGGGAGGGTAATTATATCGAGTTGCTAGGATTAATTTACCTTTTCAAAAGCGACCCCAGCTAGTAAGAAAGAACGTATTGCTACTTTACTTACAGTAATAGACAAACTTGTTTTACGTTAACTACAATGTGAAATCAATTTCAATTAGTTTTGGCTTCTTCTACCTAAACTTTAGTTGTCGCAATCTGTTTCAACTGCCTATGAGTAAGCTGAATAAATTAACACTTTGTATTTATAAAAGGGCATGATGCAAACAGCGCCGTAGGGAGCTAGTGATGTCTCCAACAAATTAATCTAACGTTATCTAGTAAACAAGGTGTTACAGCCTGTTCATACGAGATTGATTCCGTTCAGATCGGCAGTCCCGGGGAATGTGTGTTTCGAGTCATGTGGCCGACGATCAAGCTCGTACCGGGTGTGTAAAATGCATTTTCATGAAGCGTGGGAAACTGCTGATAGTGTATGACAAACATTTGCACTCAATGTAAGATCTTTTTTTTGATTGCTGTCAAGATTAGGTTCTTTAGTTTGTAATTCTAAAGATATTAAATGAGAAATAATTTTATTTTATAGTTTAATGTAAGAAAAAGCACTTGAAAATAATTATTTTTATTTCATAAAGAGCATTGTAGTAGTAAATCGTTCATTATTCAACTCTCAACCTGTTTAGAACTGCTTATGTTGATGGTTAACGCCACACGTTATATGAGCCATAAATAGAAAATTTATTACAAAATTAGTCTTAAATAAAAATAATAATAATCTTAGTAAGATAGATTATACCAGTCCAGTGTTAAAAGAAACACCGTACAGGTACGCACTGATTGATGGTTGGGCTAATTTGAATGAAATCCACCCTGCACCTTGGAATTGCATGGTAGCGTTAAAAAAATAACATTGTAATAAAAGATCACCATGTAGCAATAAACTGTAAGTTATGCAATGAACATTCTGACACATAAACGATGCAATAACGTGTACTTGATTTGACTTTTATCGCACGTTCAAGGTTTAAAGTTGATTCTTCCAACCGAACTGGTCACTACCGTTGACTTGCTTTATTACCAGAATTTTACTCTTTATAACAGAGCATGTTTGGTTTGTTTGATTGATAGGTTGTAGGATTTTTCCGTGATGCAACAGAGCGCTGATCGTTACGTGAATTTGAAATCCATCACCAAACAAATGGTATTGCTATTGTTGGGAGTGAGTGGATTCGGAGTTTAGAGGCGTTGTAATAGATTTTATCTAATAATTATTTTATAATTTCGATAGGATATGAGTTGGGAATGATCACATCGTCACTTGAATCGCTCAGAAGCGTTGATGTATAGAAATCAGCATGTATCTTCGAGAATGTTCTTATTACTACATTGACAAATTGACAAATTGACAAATGAATCGAGTACGTGCTAACCACAATCATAGACCAGTGATATTAAATCATCATCATAATGCACTGCTATCTTAGTAGATTTTCTTAAAGAAGCAGTAATATTCTCAAATAGTAAGGTAACATTCTTCAGCGGCAAATGTTTCCTGCTCGAACGATAATTACGTGCAGAACTGCTTTTTTTTTTCTTTATTCCCAACAAATCCTTACATCTTCGAATCGATCAGTTATGATTTGTGGCGCCTACCTAAAAGACGCCAAAAAGCACTACGGCTTGCTCGTTCTTCAAGAGTAAAAAAAGGAAATAAATAAAGGCATCCAAAACATTTTATGTACTTCCCCGCTCCACGGTGCACCTTCAAAATTCCACTCTGGATCTGGATCGAACCAGTTAAGTGGTGTAGTTGAAAGGAAGTGTAGCAACCTGCCCAACACGATCGTTATTTGGCCAAACATCAGTCCACGGCACGGCGTCGGAAGCGTGCCTTGCTGACAGGCGTACGAACATAAATTATTTTTGCAGCCACCATCAGAAGGAGTGAACTTCAATCCACCCAGCGGCAAAAACTGGCCCAACTACACNTACTTCCCCGCTCCACGGTGCACCTTCAAAATTCCACTCTGGATCTGGATCGAACCAGTTAAGTGGTGTAGTTGAAAGGAAGTGTAGCAACCTGCCCAACACGATCGTTATTTGGCCAAACATCAGTCCACGGCACGGCGTCGGAAGCGTGCCTTGCTGACAGGCGTACGAACATAAATTATTTTTGCAGCCACCATCAGAAGGAGTGAACTTCAATCCACCCAGCGGCAAAAACTGGCCCAACTACACATTGTAGCACCGTGTGAAGGTGAAAATGGTACTGTAGCTATAACAGAGAAGCAGAAAAATGCAAGCAAAAAAGCATCGGTAGTGCAATCACAGAAAAAAAAGGTCGATAATAAGCTCGATCGTGTACGATCGAGTTGACAAGAATGTGTAAATCATTTATGTGTGCTGATGAGCTGTAACCTTACAAGATCGATTGCAGTACTTTTCACACATGGCAAACAGTGCGCTTGCCGTCTAAGCATGGGAAGCGAACGCCACACGACGAGTGGGTCTCAATCCATTAATCCACCCAAGTAATGGTCAAAATGTTAATCATGGGCACGTGCCGTGCTAGGTTCCTTTTTTGTTTGTTCTCCTTTTTGCGAATCCTTGTGTGCGAGCGAGTAGAGAGGGAAACAAGGGGTTGAGGGAGAGAGAGAGAGAGAGAGCGAGAGACGAAGGGAAACTATTACTAACCATAAATTTCAATGCGTGTCCGGATTGGAACCCGTTTCGGGCGGGTTCAATTCTACCGGCTAGGGGGACAACGCTAACGTCGTTGAGGATAACAAGGTTTTGGCCGAAGTGCACGACATCCACTAGCCCATGAAGAAGGAAGTCGATCAAAGTTTGATTGATCGGTGCTTAATCGCTTGATTGGAGGATATTGAACTTGGTGAAGAGATAAGCTCCCAAATATCACTTGCTTGGTATGTGAGTTTGCTAATTGTTTTCAGCTCGCTTTATCGCAAACTCCGCACCGCCTGGTTCACGCACACACTACAGGTGCATTCCTGTACAGATGTATAATGCCAATATTTTCTACCAACTCTAGCAATACCTGCTGCATACTGACCCTGGCTAAAGCTGTTTTAGGTATGGCATAACTTTGGTCCAACGGGCGTGTGCTTTGGCGCGGAGTTAGTGGAGTGCCTTTCACAACGACTTGTCCGGGGAGCTTTGTAGAACATGTTTTTTTTTATTTACTCACAGCGATCTTTTGTTTGAATTTTGTTTTCCTGTCGCAACAAAAAGTTATGAGTAAAAAGTCCTTCAAAAATTCCTGTCCGTTTGTTTGCCCGCGCGTTTTTTTTTGTTTTTGCATTTGGAGTTGCTATAATTTCGATTTTGTTTTGTCTGCACTTCGTGTTGTTTTGTTTTTTGTTTTCTGTTCTCCCCCCAAAAGTGATCATTAGGAAGAATGGTAAACCAAAAAAAATCGGGTTCAAATTATATTTTCTCTATTCAGTGTTTAAGAAGTTACTCGCTAGTCCATTGACTGTTTTGTTAAAAAGCTGGAAGCTTTTTTTATTGTTACCGTGATTTCCATTCTTATGATTTAGAAAGATTCAGGGTCATTCGACGGCAGAGATTAGTACGCGTGTGGTCGACACGCACCACTAATGTGATGTTTAAGGAAGTGAAGAAAATAGTGCACATGCTGTGTTTTTTTTTTGTTTTAGGTTTTGCTTGATCTTGTTTTGCCTTCCTCCTTTAGTAACTGTTTGGAGCGTTGGTTTTTTGTTTGTTTGTCTTTTATTCCAGCACTGGATAGAATCGGTCCGAGATTAGAATGGTTCGTCCCGGGTGTGAAGGATTCCGTTTTATGCTGCCCATGACCATTTGCACTAATCACCTGCGGCACTTTATATGCACCCTTCGATTTTGCATCAGCTTGCACGGTGCATTTTTGCTTGAACTGCGCCATAAAGCCTGATGAGGATGATGAGTGGCACAAGGGGTGGTGTGGGAAAGGGGGAAGGTAGGCTAGATGCAGGGGTAACCATGGCAGATAGAACAAAGACACATAATATTAGTATAGGGACGGACGAAACCGGTGCGCAAGCGGTGTCGATCTTTGATTGCAAAACGGACCGAAAGAGCCACGGTTTCGGCACGGTTGAGCAGTTTTATGACGCACCTTCCGCGTGCTGTCTTAGCTTTTTATGTTCTGCTGCCACTGTATGGCTAGGTGCCATTGCTACCGTTCCCATCCCGCTCGCTGCAGGCGAGTGAAACAATTTATATTAAAGAAAAAAGAGGAATTAATTGAAAATGCAAAGCGCTACAAATGACGGTACAACGCCGTTGCCATTTCGGTGGGATTGTTTACGCGAAGTTGGTTGGGAAATGTGTGTGCGAAAATTATGAATGAATTGAAGATTGAACGAGAACCATGCAGGCGAGAGACTTGCATGCAGCATCATGACGATTTTTTGAGCAGTGGAAAGATATGCGTACGATCTTTGATTCAAGTTCAGCTAAATATCTAGTCCATCAGCCTGATGGGATGTTTCAATTTAGCAAAGCTTCTTTACTGGTGTCCGAAACAAGCCTCCTGCCCTCCTTTACATTTTACGACATACGCGCCAATGAAGCATCAAATCAATTAAATGGTTGCCACGGCGGCAGCTGAATGTGGCTACCGTCCTTTCACCACACACCGGTGGTTGGCACTTTTGCCAATAAATTGGTTTCCAACCGATCGAATGGTTTATAATTACCTGCACCATCAGCATCAGCCACAATGGTAACGATCGCCCGACTGCAATTGATCGACGACAATGCTGCTGATTGCTTTGTGCAGATATGCTTTGTTCGTGCCTTTGCGACTCCTCATCCAGTGGACGATCGATGCCGAATGTAGCAGTATACGTGTATGCGTTTCGAACGCGGAAGGCAACGGATTCTGATTTAGTACAATTAAATATGGTTTAATACTGCTTTAGTGTTTTAGTTTTCCGTTTGGTTTGACGATCTCTGGAGAGGATTTAATTTCATGCCCGCAGTGCTCAAGCCCAATCGTCTGTAAACGGGATGGAGGAGCTATTTAGTGCATCAATCGTGTAATGGTTGTCCTGTTGATTGAATAATGGTGCATAATTTATCAATTTGTTCCCTATTTGGTCGATGATGCGGTTGACTGCGTATGCAGATTGAAGTTAGCCTAATGGCGTTTGTGGCGTTTTGTAACGTGATCTTAATTTATCGTTTTGAGCAGGAAGCAAAGAACCAAATTGCCACAAAATCAGCATGGCGCGAAGATGTTTGATGTTTGGAGATTCCTAATACTTTATTACAATACAGTTTTGCGCATTTACAGTATTTCGTGGAGAGTTTCGTTGATGGCGCCTTGAGCCCGCCGTTGAGTTTATCGGATTCCAGCCATTTCGTTTTTTTGTTTTAGAGTTAATTCAATTAATACCGATAAACTCCGCGGCGAGTTGTAATGCGTTACACGCCATTACACAGTCACTGATCATTCGGTAAACGCTTCAGTACATAAACTGGAACGGTGCGGAATATCCGCCGTTGTACGCACGTCCTAGCCGTGGCGAGAAGGGCAGATTTCGTCCGAGCCGTGGTGCAAACGGTGGCCGTTGATGATTCTCCCCGACCGAATCTCGCCGACCGAGCCGCGGTGACGTCGTGTGGAAGAAGACTGGCTGTGGTTTTCCTACGGCGAATGAATGATCTTGTGTTTTGTTTTAGTTCGTCAACCGGGAAGTGGTTCCCACACGGTTAAGGTGGCTTACGAGGTTTTGCTGTGAGCAGTAGCACCATGTACGGTGCTCCCTGGACGAGTTCGGATGCTAGCTTTTGTGGTGGTTCACCCGCGTAACCCAACGGTTCACTGTCAAACTCCTCCACCAGATCGTCGTGCAAATCCGCTGCAATCGTACGCTTACCGAGCCGCGGTCCAAACCACATGGCGGCAGCCCGTTTGCTGAGCCCGTCGGCAGTATCTTCCCGTCGGAGTGTGTCCGGTTCTGACGGGCCACCATCGGACACCTCACGCCCACCAGCAGTCCGCAGATCCGTATACTTTTGATCCTGAAATGTACGTTCCATAACGTGTGGTCAGGTTCACATCCAACGTGCCCCGGTCACGGCGTACACATTACATTTCCATCCATTTCCACACTCAGTGCACTTTTGATGGCCAAATACAGGCAGATGAGGTTGAAAAAAAAGGAAAACCTAAACATGGTTGCTTTTTTTCTGCAGGATTACTCTGTCTGGGCCGCGTATCGCAAACTGTTCACTGTGCTGTCGGTAAATTGTAACTGTTTCGTTTGCTGGCAGGACGACACTTTCTTATATAGTTCGGTCGACAGCAATCATGCGCAACCGATGTTCGCTAGAGAAATCTGGCCCGATCCTGACTGCTGCGGAGATGAATGAATCCGATCGACACCGTCGCGTAGGTGGAAAGCCAAATCCACCCGACAGGATAACGTGTGGGTTGAACGAAAAGAAGTGGAGCTTAAATGTATTTATTTCCCACCTTTTGCTGCAACACTTGTTCGATTTGATTTGTATTGAATGAGTAATTTATTCATAAAAAGCGATAAAATGTGTTTTCTGTGGCACAAAACATGTGTCATTGCGGTAAACGTTCCTAGAAGTAATTCTAGAACAATTCTAGAACACACGTTCATACGTGCAACTAACCAACCGTGCGCGTTTCGTTGTTTTTTAATTGAATATCCATCGTCCCTGTACAGCCCACCTTTTACCGTGCAGAAACTGAACATTCCGGTACCATGCATGGTCGCACTTCTTACCAGGGTGTTACGCATTGTCCGTTTGTTTTTTTTTTGCACCCGGTCAGTTCGAATGGTCAAAGTGACGAGCATTAATATTAATTTAACGGTAGAGATCTGTCGGGGCCCGTCGGTTGGGGGGCTGTTTTCAATCGGCACATCCCGACGCGTGGTGCAGAGTTTTCCCTCCATTTGTCGTTCCATTTGTCGCCAGCAATGGGGAGTGATACAAAACAAAAGGATTATTCGGTCTCGGTCGACTCTGGCATTGCACGGTATGCAAATTTGCCGTCCGACGTGTAAGCGATCCTCACAGCGGGTGGGCAACACTGTTACAGGATGGAGCAGCGTTTCAAAAGGTTCCCCTACGTCACACGTGTCCTTGTTTAAAAGGATGTGTGTTGAGATATAGACATATTCTTGGAAGATTTAATTTGCAGTTTCTTTGTTTGCTATGCAAAATCTAAAAAAAAAAACCTTCCCAAACATTGCTCGAATTTTTGTTTATAAACAATTTTATGTATTTACTGTACAAATTTAAATTAAAGCTGAAATTGCGCTTAATTTTGTAAATTTTCATTCATCTCGCGTATTGCTAGTTATAATACAAGAATGAAATAATTCGCTCCATCATGAAACATCAAATATGGCTGTAAGATGCAATATTTCCTAAGTAGAGTTTTTAAGATGTTTTTTTTTATAAGAAAAAAAGAGGAGAAACAGAGTGCATAAAGGTGAACGATACAAAAAAAAGTGCTATTAACTACCAGTGAATGCATTGATCAAGGTAGGCTTGGCAGGAAGTCATTTTAGCGCAACCCCTTCGTGAAGTTCGATGATGAGTTCAATTTTCAACCTTTTTTGTCCCATTGCAAAACACTTGCTTCGTCACAACGGTGTGTGCATCAGTCACGTGGCGGAATGGTTTTGCCTTACCAAAACAAATCAACAATCCACAAATGGTCGCGATGGTCACCGGTGTGACATTCCGCGTGCGGTCGAGTGATGACAACGCACACTCCGTTACTATGGGAACGCGCCCGGGAATAAACAAACAACAAACAACACATACAAAGCAAACGCGTGTTCGTTCGTTCGTGTTGGTCGGGTTTTTTTTGGGGCAAATCCCTTTTGTACTGTTTGTGTTTCAATCGTTGCAGAAAGGCGGCGTGCTTAGGTGATATTTCCCACGCATAAATATACGCGCTAAACGCAGCCATGACGGAAGGTTTAAAGTTAATTGTCATCGAGCTGAACAAGCTGCTCGAGACGGATTACAATCTGATCACTTTTGACTCGCTGTCGCCGGAATCGCTGCTGCAGGTGCTGGTGGACGTGTTTCACGCGTTCGGTGCCATCGACCGGCTGGACGTGCGCGAGAACGATCCGGAGGAAACGAATGCGCTCGTNAGGCGGCGTGCTTAGGTGATATTTCCCACGCATAAATATACGCGCTAAACGCAGCCATGACGGAAGGTTTAAAGTTAATTGTCATCGAGCTGAACAAGCTGCTCGAGACGGATTACAATCTGATCACTTTTGACTCGCTGTCGCCGGAATCGCTGCTGCAGGTGCTGGTGGACGTGTTTCACGCGTTCGGTGCCATCGACCGGCTGGACGTGCGCGAGAACGATCCGGAGGAAACGAATGCGCTCGTTATGGAGGCACTACGGAAGGTACAGTACCGGCCGGCCGAGGACATTGACGATCCGGGCGCGTACCGGCGTGGAATGGTACGGGGCGAGAAGAAGCTCATCCATCCGATCCTTCGCTGGATGTTTGAGAACCGTGAGCGGGTTAAGAAGGCCGCATATTTGGCGAAGTAAGTCGCGGGTGTCCCGCTTTGTTTTGTTAGGGTCCGAGGCTCGAGCACGCGCGATGTGCTCCCAGTTAAGGTTGGCCGTTTTTTTTGTTTGTGGTTCACCACCCTTGCTTCCTTTTTCTTTTGTTTCGCCTTGCCGCGGTTTTAAGATTTTTGATTCCACTGGACCTGCCGCCGGAGGCGATGTCGATGCCGGAACTGGGCAGCCTTTGGGCGCAATATCTGGAGACCATGAACGACTTCAAGGATGCCCACCGGGCGTACGAGCAGTCGGTGCACGAGGGCACGCAGACGCGCGAGCTGCGCAACGACATTAGCGCGATCGAGACGGAGATCGAGAACGTGAAGAAGCGTATCGAGCGGACGCAGGGCCGGCTGGACAAGGTGCCCCAACAGGAGCTGCTGCTGGAGGCGGCCAACAGCTTGCGCATCGAGAAGGAGCGCCAGAAGGAGCTGCTGCAGCAGATCGACGAGCAGAGGCAGGGCCTGAACCGGGCGACCATGGTGCACGAGCGGCTGCAGAAGGATCTGCACAATGCGAAGATGTCCGTGCAGGGCGCGACACCGCAGAACCTGATGGAAAGCATCGTCGAGGAAACGCAGGTGCTGGAGTTTATGGTGCAGCAAAAGTTGCCGCAAGAGTTGCACCAGCGCCGGTCCGAGGTGCAAACGCTGCAGGAGGTGATCGACGAGCCGACCATCAGCCGTGGCGATCTGCAGGAGTGGCAGCAACGGGTGGACGAGATGAATCGTGAAATTCAGCGGCTGGTTGAGGTGCGACTCGCCGAATACAGCACCCAGAACGATACGCTCGGCCCGTTCCGACAGCAGGCAGCTATGGTGGCCCGGAACAAGGAAGCGGCCGCCGAGCAGCTCGACCAGATGACGAAAGAGCTGCGCGAGGTCGAGCGCCAGCTACAGGACAGGCAACGCCAGCTGCAGGAAACGGTCGGCGAAGTGATACTGCGCGGTGACGATCTGAAGCAGTTCGTCAGCACGCTGCGCGCCAAAAGCAACGTGTACAAGCAGCAGCGAGCGGAACTGGCCGCCGTCAAGGCGGAAGTGAGCGATTTAACGCAAACGCTCGACAACCTCAAGTCCCAGGATCCGTCCCTATCGACGGCACTGTCACAGATGACGGACGATGATGTGGCCGTGTCGCTTGGACCGAACGCGAACGCGTCCGATGGTGCCGGCGATGACGTTGGTGACGTTGGTGACCGTCGCACGGAATCGCCCATTACCGGGCGCGGCATGACCGAGCTGGCCCGGCTCGTCGACGGCCTTCAAAGGGCGGTCGGGGCCGCCCGTGAGCGCGTCACGCCACTTTCGCAGCAACTACGGCCACTGCGGGAACGTGTCATCGAGCTGAAAGACGAAATGGACTCCAAAAAGCAGGTACGTACGGACACAGTTTCTCACTTCGCGTGGTGCGGTTTTGTCGGTTCGTCACTTGCAATATTTGTATCTCCCACCCACGGAAAGCCACACAGGAGAGGGGAGAGGGGGGGGGGGGAGAGAAGGGGTTGTGCGCCCGGTGCGAAATGGAGAAATTTATGGATCCGTGACAAATGGTTAAATTTTAATGACTTCTAACACCACCTGTCCAAGGTCTAATGGTAACCAATAAATGGCAGTGCATTCCTCCTTCACCCTAGAGTTGTAGTTGCAAATGATGATGAAGGTGCATTTATTAGTGTCGCTATGGCAACGCATGCAGGTCGGCTGGGAAAATGGTTGTACGTTGACAGTTGGAACATACTTGATGGAATATTATTTTCCAACCAGCTCAAGCACAGCTTGCCCAGCTTGATAACTCGGTAAAGGGAAACAATGATCATCTATTCGCATACCTGCAATACCTGTACCGGATAGGAACTCATCTCCGAATGATATGTTCTTGCGTACGGTGCACAATGTAAAACCTATTTCTGGTATAAATTCTCCTTCCTGTGTAGAATGTGTTTTTTCCCAGACCGATCGTTACAGTGCGGTTCCACGCAACTGTAGATTTGTCGCGTATCCTGTTCCATTCGGTTGATGAGAGTGGATTTAGAGCGTCCTTTTTTTTGTACTCCGTGTCATTCCATTTGGTTCCATGCTTCAAAGTAGGAGACACTTTGCTAGGGGTTAGAGACAGCAAAAAAAGAGGCTGGATGCACCATCAGATGTGTCTAGGCGGGTGTGCCTATGTGTGCGTGTGGTGCACTCGACAAGAATACCCGACCAGAATGTTGAGAACCCCGAAATTCGGGTGTCCTTTTTTCGGAGCGATCTATGCGATGGGTAGGAAAGTGGAACAGGGAAAAAGGTACAAAAAAAACCAGATGCGAACGAGCAGGTCCTTTCCAACGTGATGCTGGGGATGGGTTTGCTGCCGCTGTACCATCGGCATTTAGTCAATGTTTTGCGGCCTCCGAGTGCAGTGATTTTGTGGACTTCCGTGAGCAGCAGTGAGGAGCAGTGTGTGTCAGTAGTGAAATATTGAAACAGATCGTCAAAATGAAACGTGGTGAGCTACCTCGAAGGATCAATCGATCGTTGAAGAAGATGGCAAAACTGAACCTACTGACCGTGCTGAACGAGAACGTAACGAAACCGATCACGCGCTTCTTTCGCAACGACATCATCGAGCTGCAGCGGAACAAAACCCAAGCCGAGTACCATTACTGTTCGAACTATCGCGTGACGCGCGATGCGGAAAAGTGTAAAAAAGCATCGAAACACACGGTAAAGTGTATTGAGTTTTCCTGCCGCGAGTACAGTCCCAACAAGCCGACGCTGCGCGATCAGCTGAAGGTGTTCACCATGAAGCACAACCCATCGGAGGACATGGTGAAGGATTTGCTCTCGATCATGAAGGACAATGGGTTGGAGCTGTCGAGTAGCAGCAGTGGTAGCAGCAACGATAGCACTTCCACGTCCATTTCACTGTCGGGCCAGTCGGAGCAGGGTAGTTTCTGTGCGCCACCGACCTACCACAACTTTGACGTGATACCGATGTCCGTCGGTCGGTATCTGTCGTTCGGCATCAAACGCTCCGTCACGAACTATCTGCAGCGGTTCGTGGACGACAGCAACCACTGGTACATGAAGACGCTCTTTATGGATTTGGCGTTTTACGTGGTGAAATCGGAGAAGACAAAGGAGCTGCCGCACTATCTGATCATCCTCGGCAAGCTGTCCATCCAGCTGGACGAACCGTTCGTGATCGGTGTGTACCAGGGTGCGTTCCCCACGCCAACCATTGCGAACGAGATCCTGCGCCCGCTGGTGGACGAGATGAAGGAGCTGGAGAATCGGAAGTTTGAAATCGAATCACGCCCGTACGTGCTCTCGATACGTGCCGTGCTGTGCGATCCGATCGCGAACAGCTTGATCACCTGCACGGCCCTTCCCAACTCGCAGTACGGTTGCAGCAAGTGCAACCAGAAGGGCCAGCTGCAGTTCAGCGAGGGCATTACCAGCTTTCCGCCGACGGCAAACCTGGCGACACTGCGCACGGATGACGATTTCGTGTACGGGTTAATAAATGGGCATCACGTCGGCGTGCCTGTGCTAGGCGAGCTGAATCTGGACCTGAAGTCGCAGTTCATGATCGACTACAAGTATGTGGTGTGCGAGGGCATTATGAAGCGACTGATGAGCCTGTGGATGACCGGGAAGCTGGACTATCGATTGAACAAACAGTCGCTGCAGCGCATATCGGGCAAGATGGTGGCGATGGCCAAGTACTGTCCGCGGGAGTTTCGCCAGAAGCCCAAGCCGCTGGAAGAGCTGGACCGGTGGGATGCGTACGATTGGCGTCAGTTTTTGCTGTACTACTCGCCGATCGTGCTGAAGAAGCACATGTCGCACAAGTATTACGTGCACTTCCTGTATCTGCATCTGGCGATGCGCATTCTGATCAGCGGCGAGATCTTCGTCGAGTGCAATACGTTTGTGGCGGGCCAGTTGCTTAACACGTTCGTGGCGGACTTTTCCAACCTGTACGGTTCGCAGCTTATAGACTACAACGTGCACAATCTGCTGCACTTCGAGGAGGTTAACATGAAGGCCGGCCCGATGTGTCGGATGAATGGGTTTCACTTCGATCGCCAGATGGATACAATCCTGCGCAGCATCACCACAAACTCGTCCATTGCGCTCGAGGAGCTCGGAGCGCAGATCGAGGACACAACGAGTGCGATCGTGGAGAATCAGCTGAACGAGTACAAGCAACCGTTCCCGCGGCTCGAGGCGACTCCGTTCGGTACGGAGCTGCTGATCAATCAGCACGTCACACTGTCCACCAGGGAGCCGGACAATTGTACCATCACGAAGAACGGTGTGATGCTGATCGAGGCATTCGGTGTACAGGAGGGCGAAATCATCATCACCGGACGGCGTTTTGTTGAGCAGGCCGTACTATATCAGGCACCCGTCACCACGCAGAAGCTGCTGCTCGTATCCGGTCTGTCCGACGTTTGTGTGATCAAAGCGGGTGATATCCTATCGAAGGGTGTCAAGATCGATACGTTTCGGGGGATTGTAGTGCTGCCGCTTCTTTACCACTGAGAACAGTCACCATCGCCGAGAGGTACCCTGTGGATTGGGTAGCAAAAACATACAGAAATTGTGATATTTATTGCGAGATCACACACCGTAGATCACTCGTCTTGCGTACTTTTGTGGGTGTGTTTAGGTTTAGGCAGGGTATTGGTATTAAGGTAGACACACTGCAACTGCGTGGCACCTACCCACGAAGTGAAGTTTTAAATAAAATTTAGTGTACCAACGGCATCATTGGACGGAAAGCCCAAAGATGTGGAGTGGTTTTCATTGTAAATTGTTTGCCTGTTTTGTCTTTTATTTCGTTTGGCAGTTCCGTAACTCCGAGGGTAGAACTAACGCTGGATGTGAAACCAATTAACACACGAGCCACACAGCCATGTGACTCTCTTTTGTTTTGTGTTTTTGCTGTGCCATACATCTCTCACTTTTCTTTACTGTAGGGTGGGAAAAAGCGGTTCTCAGGTAAAAGACACATTACGAGAAGATCGAAATGGTTTGGAATTTTTGGATTGCGATTGAAAAGACAAAAAAAAAGACTGCCTGCAAATTTAGACAATCTTAACGTTACATTGAAGTAGGAGTTATACACTTTTTTAACAAAATAGAAACATAAGCCTTGATTAATTATATTGCACCAATGTTCCTGTAAATTGCACTGTGGATCAAAATGTTAAACAATCTTCCCTGCCGCCTATATGTATAGGAATAGGATGTACAAACCAAGTATCAAAGTCCTTTTACCGCCTGTAGAATGGAACCAAAAATTTAGAAACATAACGATTGTCGGGGTTCGGTCGAATGCATAGCTACCTGGGAAATGGGATCGTGAAGTTTTATGCTCCCTTTGATTTGAACAGTTATTGAGATTGTTTCCCATTCCCTAACACCGGCTGTACGGCTTCAAAAATCGATCGATTGCAGTTTTTTTTGTCCTAATCTTTCTTCGGATCCATTTTTGGCTTCTTTTTTGTTGTTGTTGTTACCCTGTTCTTTCAAGCTGAAAATGGTGCTGTTTTTTGTTTGAATGACCCAAGATGTAGAAAACCGAAAAAAAGCTGCCGTGTAAAGATGGGATGGGTTTTCTGGGCAACATAAGCTGCGAACAAATAATGAAAAAAGGAAAGAACGAAGAGAAAAGAAAGACGTAAGGACGTTTCGGGTGGCCGGTGTGCACGTTTGTGCAAGTTGCAACAGTTTATCCGTACACCTTACGACCCGAATCTCTTCGCACAATGCGAAATGTTCTCGGCATGCAGGGAATTTTTGGTAAGGTCCATTGAAATGACACCCCGTGGGTGTCTTCACTGTTGACATAGAGGACCGTTCTTAGAAAGGAAAAGAAAAGAAAAACAGATTAGAAGGTGAAATGGTTCATTTTCTTTCAGCTGAATGGTTAAAAAGGAATAAAAATTCCTTTTTCTAGAAGATCTATCGATGGCAGGTGGGAAGAACACTCAGAAGGGTTTGGTTTGGTTTTGGCGAATAGAAAGTTTCCCTTATTGGGTAATTGTTGTCATATAAATAGCATAAAAATCGATGTTATATCTTGTTGCAGACTTATGACGCACTGATCGCTACACTGAATGCTGAATCGGCCACGATGCAGTCGAAGATCACGGAAACGGAGCGTGCGATTCGCAAGCTCGAGCAAGAGTGGCAGGAGCTACAGATGGAGCACGAACGTTCACAGCTGCTGCTGGAGAAGGCCAACGAGGAACTGTCCACCGACTCCGGCAATGGTGAACGAGTGTCGTTGAAAGAAACTTTGTCGCAGCAGATACTCGAGCAGGAAACAACGCTCAAACGGTTGACGGAGGAAAAGGTGTTGCTGCTTGCCAGCAAGAACGATCGTGCCCAGCAGTTGGAAATGTGGACCGATTTGAGGAAATTGTTCGAGGTGAAAATTCGCTGCCTGCACGAAAGAAAGCAGCGTGGCCCAGGCGGTACGCTTTCCGTCAGCCGTGGCGGAGCTGAAACGTTTACCTTGCAGTGAACTATACTGACCGAAGTCAAATTATTTTAATGTTCGCGATGTTTTGAGCAGATTAGGTCTTGGACAAACAAACAGACAAACAATCTAATTCCCTTGGTCTAAGCCTAACTTATTTATGTACGTATAATTTTTGATCCAATTTCCTTAAAGTTTCATAATATGAACGTCTGTTTGAAGTGTTGTAGCGAGAATGGAAGCAAATTGTACGTTTATTAATCCATTTCCTTTTAATTATCATTTATTTGACTCGAAACGCAAGTTAAAAACATTTAGGATGCACACAGTCGACAGCGAAGTTCGGCGATGAGCGTGTCCAACGTTATTTCTACTTCCTGTCTGGTGGATATTTTGCGAAGCTTTACAATATTGCGCACCAATTCGCCATCTCCAAGAATGATCGCGTACGGGATCTGGTACTCCTCGCAGTGTTGCAGCTGATCAAGCAGCTTTGGATTCAGCTTGTACGAATGTTCCGCCTTGAAACCTGCTGTCCACAGCTTGTTGAGCATTTCCAATCGCCGAAGATGCAGTCCCTTGTGGGCGGACACTACATACACTTCCGTCTCGTTGGTGCGCATTGTGGCGATCGAACGTGCTTCCATTATGGAGAACAAACGTTCAACGCCGATAGACACGCCAACGCATGGGACCTGTTGCTTTCGCTTGGGGTTAAACATTCCCACCAAGCTGTCATAACGTCCACCACCGGCTACCGAGCTAACAGCCAATTCCTTACCGTTACTAAGCAGTACCGCTTCGTATATTACTCCCGTGTAGTAATCAAGTCCACGAGCCAAGCTCAGATCGAACGAGATCCTGTTGGTCACCTGAAAGATGTCACAATATTGGAACAATAGTCGTAAATCGTCCAAAGCTTCACACGCCTTGGGAATACGTTTCAGTTGCTCGTCCTTCGATAACTGGTTCACCAATTCTATTCCGCCGTGCAGTGTTACGTACGATGCAATCCGTTCAACCGATTCCTCATTCAAACTCTTCTGCTCGATCAACTCTCGTCTCACCTCATCCCACGGTCTCTTGTCCAGCTTGTCGATAGAAGAGCCCACACTACGGAACTTCTCCATTGGTACGCCGCACAGCTCAAAGATTCCGTCCAATAGTTTCCGATGGTTAAGCTTGACTGTAAACTCTCCGACGCCGACATCGTGCAGAATTTCGCACACAACCTTTACACACTCCGCATCCGGTAGCATCGGATCGTACGTGCCAGCGATATCAAAGTCACACTGGTAGAACTCCCTGTAGCGGCCACGCAACATCTGCGGATTATCGCGCCGGTACACCTTTGCGATGTGGTAACGTTTGATGCTGGAAATGTTATTCATACTGACGTACCGGGCGAACGGAACGGTCAGATCGTACCGCAATGCGAGCAGTTCACCACCCTGATCCTTTAGATCGTAGATTAGCTTCGCATCTTCACCGTACTTGCCCGTCAGCACTTCTTTCAGCTCGAAGACAGGAGTATCAATCGTTTCGGCACCGTGTTTTCGGAACACGTAAATCACCTGGTCCAACAACCGTTGTCGAATGGCTATCGCTTTTGGACCGTGGTCTCGCGTACCCTTCGGTGTTTTCAATGATAGGTTCCGGTTGTTCACGATCGATGGATCATCTCCAGAAGCTAATGAACTCGTTGCACTTTCTTCGGTTTCCACAGCTCGCCCTGTGAAAGTTCTTGTTGTGTTGATACTTTTAATCTCCATCTTTACTGCTTTTCTCAAAACAGAAACACCCGTTTGTTGACCGACGGACACAACACGATGAATGATATTTTGCAGATAAAATTGCGTCATGCAGAACGCTGGGCAAAACAGTCGATTCGAAGCGCATATTTTCGCGAAGCGCTCTCATCTGTCATCACAGCCGTGTGGTATGCAACTCGCATGACAGCGGGAAAATGTCGAGCAGTTTTTGAAATTCTTATTTTTCGAGCAAAGCGAGAAAGCCGAGGGACAGTGGGTGTACTACAGTCCAAAAAAGGGTGTTTTTATAATTTCATTTTATTTTAATTGTTTTGAGGCATTTGATAATCACTGATGAAATTGTAAACATGAATAGATTGGATAAGTATGAAATAGCAAATACTTTGAAAAAATAACAATCACGAAGTGGTAAGAATGGTAGGATTTTTTGTACAGGATATTCATATCGATAAGTTCGACAAGTGTATCAACACATTTTGTTCTTAAAGGAGTTGTTTATAATGTTTTAATGGAAAAAAAATAATCGTAATGTATTAAAAATTAATATTGCTCGAAAATAACAAAAAGTGCTACACTGGATTTTGCACACATGTGGCCACGGCTGCAGACGCACATAAAATAATGACAGCTTGTACGTAAACAAACCAAAGGCATTCGTCTACCGGTTGTTCAATTTCATTTAGTTTTCTCTAAAAACAGGTTGCCGCGATGAACGAAATCAATCACAAAACCGTATTTGTGTTAGACCACACGCCATACTTTGGAATATCATGCGAAAGCCCAATTGATTGTGATTTCATCAAAAGCAAAGTCCCGGTACCACCGATCAGCAAGAGCTTGTGGACGTGTGCGGTGGAAGCTTCCGTAGAATACTGCCGGATTGCGTACGATCTGTTTCCCGTGGGCAAATTGATACGCTTCGTTGTAAGTGACACGGCCGCACATATTGTCAACACATGGAACACGGGAACGCAAACCCTGACGCACATACTGAACGCGATGACGATGGTTGGCGTACCGCCGCGCCAAACGCAAGCATCGGACTACTCGGTGATACACGGTTTACGGGCAGCCATCGAGGCACTGGCGGAACCGACTGAATTTCAGAAGGAACAGCTACTCGCCCATGGAAAGAGCGACAATGCGAAGCTCTTGAATCGGGGTCGAGTGATTTGTATAACGTCTGCTCGGGATGATGCCAGCATGAAGAGCTTGGAGGACATTTTCCGCACGGTGCTGGTGCAGCAAAATACGATAGCCGGACACAAGGATTACATCAGCATTGACCAGTGCCATCTCGTAATCATCAACCTCTATCCTGCCAATATGGAATCGATGGTGTCGAACCGAGCGCTGATCGAAATATCGCCCATACTGATGTCGGAGATACACTCGAATAAGGCGAACAACATATCAAACAAGCTGACCAATCTGATTCTCCCGCACTTTGATCTAGCAAGCACAACGGTTACCGGGATACCGATGAAGGAGGAACAGAACGCCAGCTCCAGCGCTAACTACGATGTGGAAATTTTTCACGGACGTACAGCCCACTCGGTGTTTCTCGGTACGGAGCTGGTGCTACCCCACAGCCTGAAGGACGGTTCGGACTACGAAACGGTCACACTGAAATGGTGCACACCGCGTAGCTGTGGCTCTTCGGAAATGCAACCCTGTCTGGCGCAGTGCCGTGTCACACCGGTCGATGTAACCTCCCGGCCAAGCTCATGTTTGATCAACTTCCTGCTAAGTGGCCGCTCGGTGCTACTGGAGATGCCGAAAAAATCGGGTGGCAAAATTACGAGCCATCTGTTGTCGGCCCACGGAGGAGAAATCTTTATCCACTCACTCAACACCGCCCGCAGCTGTTTGGAAGATCCGCCCTCCATATCGGAAGGTGGTGGTGGCCGCGTGACGGACTACCGTATAAAAGACTTTGGTGTGCTAATGCAACAACATCGTTTGGTCCCACTGAAACCAATGCCCGAGCGGCTGCCGGATGAAAATTTGCAGAAGATGCGTACAAAGCTGTCTCGAAACTCACGCTACTGGCCACTAACGCTCGGCCGGACGGTGCTGTACAATGTGCGAAACTTTATGGAACCGTTGTTGCTGCTCACACAAAAACCGGAACTGACAGAGGACGAGAAAATGATGTGCCTAAAGTCAATCTACAATCTGTCGCAGCTGGAAGATCGGCAGGAATCGCTTGTCCTGCCGAACATGGGCCATCGTTTGAAGGGAAACAAAAAGGAAGAACAGTACAGGCTGCTCTGGTCGGAGCTGGAAACGATCGTCAACTGTAACGGATCTTCACCCAACCATAAGGCGATCGTAAGCTGCATACGCGAATGCCGCCGCATGTATCCGAATGCGGATGGGAGCGATCCGTACGACAAATCGCACGGTACGGAGGGTAATGTGCCGGATGCGCACCGTGCCAGCGTGATTAGGGCCACAACCGACTCACCAATGTCTCCGCCACATTCGATGAGTGGTAGCAGTAGTGGTGCGGCGGGCGGCAGTGGTAGCAGCGGTGCTGGTGGAGTTGTAACTGCCGATTCTTCTTCTGGCACGGGTGCGGCCGTCCTAGGTGGGACCAATCCCACGGTCGGTGGCGTAGTAAATTTGCTTGGAGCCACACGGACAGGAGCGGTGACAGGCGGCAAGAAAAGCTTCGGTTCTGGTGGACGTTCGTTGTTTGATGCGTTGGCCAGTACGGAACGAGCGATCAGCCAAAAGCGCATCGATTTCAGCGGACGGCTTTGTACACCGACGGGACAGATCGCGAAACTGTATTCTCATATCGGGTCGAAAGAGGCGGAAAGCGCACAAGGCAGACCGGCGGATGTAAAGTAAGCTCTGCTTGTTGCTTAGGCGGAGGTTTCCATAGGAACGAGGAATGTACAAAAGCTTACAAAACGGGATGCGCTACACGAATAAAATTTTTATTTATAGACTGGACGTAAAACAAATGTGCACATATTTCGTAATCGTAAGGATGAAAGTGTTGAACGAATGTTGGTGGTAGTTTATAGTAGAACCTTTTTTGTATTATTTCTCGTATAGCAGGCTGGTGCTCTTGCAAAGCAAGAAGGCATTATCGACAGGATAAAAGGCTAGTATGCTGCGGATGAGATTGATTCCACCCATCATTTACGGAGAAGGTCCTTTCTCAAAGATTCCTTGGTTGCGATCATATGAGATCGTTATTCCTCGTCGATCACTTAACTATGGTGAGGCTGTAATCAAAGTAACCCGTCCTCAGCAACCCATACACTTGTGATATCTATTTACGTCAATTTTTCGAAAGAAAACACAAGTATAACACTGCACCGGGTGGTGACGTGTTTTTTTTTGAAGCATAAAAAATAGTACTTTTTTATTTTTCAGTTTTTCTTACCTTTTTCTTTGATCAGTAAAAAATAGTTAAAAAATTAAACTACCTTGATAGGAATACAAAAATTTGCTCTACCTCTGTGTTTCCTTATTCTTCTCATAAGGGCCTAGCCGTCTTTTACCCTTTTTGTTTCCCCACGCCACTATCCAGTATTGCAAGCCTACACACACACACACACCAACGAACCCATGATTACCATTTGTTTCTTTTTTTTGTCTTGTAACGTTTGAACGTAACGCATGCAGCAGCATTACATAAACTCCCTTATATGTGTATGTGTGTGTGTGGTCGCACTGGTCTCTTTTTGCATGTTTTACACTGTTCTCATTCTCATCATTGCATCCGTTCGGTGTTTAGTTCGCTGATTATTTGATAGCATTTTGCGATCATTGTTTTTGTGTTGATGGCATTCAATAAAACATCCAATCATCGCCAATCGCTTGCCTTCTCTTCATTGCCAACTGGTGCCAATATTTGCGCATCGTGTACTCGAAGTAACACAAGCGAACCATTGCTAGAACCGCAGAGCTATTCCGGTGTTTTTAGTTTGTTATTCGCTCCCCAAACGCTTTCAACGAATGGTTCAATTACACCGTGCGTCCGCTTTCCAGGTGGTATCGGTTCACATGCATGCTTACATGCTTCTAATGCTGCTGCTTGCTCATTCTTTGCAATTGTATCGTTCTTACTTGTTTCTCATCTTATCTGTTTTACGGCATTTTTCTTTTATAATGTTTATAGTGCTTTTTACTGCATTTCTCCCGTTCGCTCATTTGCCATTATTATTTGCATAGATCGTCGCCCTTCCGGGCCTCCTCCTTCCCTCCCCCTTGCTCTCACCATTGTTACATTATTTTGTCTTCTTGTTTACTTTTAATTTATTTTCACTAGAACCTACACTCTAAACTGTAAAAAAAGGGTCATCAAACTATGGCGTCTACATTTTGGTCTATATAGACGGATGTAATAAAAAACAGCTAGAACAGTAATAAACCTCTAAATATTTTTTGTTTGTTTCTTTTTCTCTCTCTCTCTCTTGCTTTCTTGCTTGTTCTCTTCATCCCCGTTTTCGCTTACATGTATATTATGTATGGTTGCGTATGTTTTGCGTGTTTTGTGTACTTGTATGTGGTTGTGTCTTTGTTTGTTTCTAACGGTTGCGATTACCGTTGCTTTTTCTTCTTTGTTTCTTTGTTTCTTCATTCATTCCATCCGTGTCCGTGTTATTTTATTAGTTTTGTTTCATAATAATTATTATTTCATAATCATTGTTAATTAATTACTATTTATTGGCTAATAAATTTGCTTCGTTTTGTTTGTCCAATGTGTTTGTGTGTGTGTTTGTGTTGTTTGGGAGGGAGAGAAGGTGTTGTTTGCGTAATTTATGTAATGTAAACTTAATCATTTTGCTCTTGTGTTTGCTTGTTTCGCTTTATCTACTTCTTTCTTACCGAATACGCATTTCGCATTCGTTTGTTTTCTACCTTTGCTATGGGTTTCTCGAAACGATAGTTTAAACGTAAGAACGGACGAACGGTTCATTACAAAGTGATTACACATACAGCTGGACGTACTGCGGTAGTGGTAAAAGCGTGTATGTTACACGTGTCGAAGATATAAAAACATACGAGAAAAACGAAAAAACGAAAAGAGCGTACAGCATAATTCCCACCGCAGTAAAGCTCATAGTGCATAGTGAAAGCTTCCGAGTAAGTAGTAACAATTGTTCACCTAACAACAGCTTCATACAAACATAACGGTTAATGAACAAAATAACAGCAAAAGCAACGATTCGCGTAAAGGAAGTTGCGCCAGAGTGAAGCACTTGCAAATAAGGCGTAAAATGGCGTTTGTTTGTTTTCCGCTAAACAGTACAACTGAACAAAATGTTCGCGATAGAACACACAGGCAAACGGTCATTTGCTAGGATGTGCAAACGTAAGGAAAGTTTTCTTTTTTTTTTGCGTTTGATGAGATTTGCTTTTGAGTGAAATTGTCTCCGAAGCCCAGCAAGTTGATCTGTGGCTTACGTTTGTGTACTGTGTGTTTGATTTCTCTCTTTTCCTGCTTGCTCTAGTAATATCGTACCTTACTTACGACGTACATCTCTTTCGACATTTATGTTTTCTCTCTGTATTCTTTTTTTTTTTGTTGTTGGTTGGCATAACCAACGTTTTTTGCCTTTACATACATGATGGCGCATACGTTAAATTTCGGTTTTATCTTAAACATTCGCCAATGGTTCTCCGCTCGTTGTTACGATCATTTTATGGGTTTTTATTTTTATCTCTTCTTTTTTTTCTCTCTCTCTCGCTCTATCTCTCCCGTCTAAACAACGTAACTGCAAATGGCCGATTTAAAAACTTCTCTAAAGTAATGCAAAAAACCAATACAAATTTTATCCACACGCAGGAAAACTGTGCGGAGCGTTTGGAATTTTTTTTACCTTTTTTGTTTTTATTTGCATTGTTTCGCTTTCCTTTTTCTCGCTTTTGTAGTAGTTCTAAAACTTTATATTCCGAATTGGTTTGCTTATATGCCGTATCATTATCGTTTCTGTGTTTGTTGGCGACGGGGGAGTAAGGGTGACTCGGTGACGAGAAAAGGGGACGTTTCAGTGGACTTTTGCGTATTGCTCCGTTGTTGCTTTACTTGGTGTGTATGTGTGTGTGTGTATGTGTCTGTTTGTGTTTGGGAAGTACAGTGTGTAAGTTGTTTTTTTGTGTCCTCTTTTCGCTTTGTGTCCATTCGTTCTCAAGTGTTGTTTCATTTTTTTCATCATGTGTGTGAGTGTGTGTCTGTGTTTTTTTCTTTATTTGTTTGTTTTTTTTTTGTTATTAATCTCACTTTGATCCACCAGGTTTAAGGTTTTGTATTTTTTGAATGATTTAGTTTTTGTTAAAAAACGTCAGCTACAAGTATAAAAAACATTTTCATCTTGATCTAAACTTTTACACAATCTCTTTTTCTTCTTCTGTTTTTATTTTTTACGTTTCATTTTTCGCTGCGCCACTGCCGCTGCTGGCAAGGACACACACGTTGGCGGCATGGGACACACACGCCCTGGCCGAATTTTGGGCTCGCATTACGCTCGCCACACCGTTTTGCCGACTCGCAATTTTTGGGATGTAATTCTGTGTTTGTTGTTTAAGCCCGCTGCGGCTCAGGTGGTTTTTGCACTTTTATCGTAAATTTTGTTTGACAATTATTAGAAACGCTCCTTCGTACCGCACCACCAGGTGTTTTTTGTTTGTTCTTCTTATGTTTGCTTTTGCTTTGAAATATTAATTTGCTCTCCTTTTCGTGTGTTTGTGTACGTGGTTTTATGTGTTCCATAACATGTGTTCCATTCGGTTCGCTTACATTGTTCGAATCGTTTCAATTGCTACACTCACACACACACACGTGAAGAGATTTCTCGACCTGGCCGTCCGCCCGCCCCGAAACTTGGGTGGTTAGTTTATAAAGTTATCTGTGCACGAGAGAGATGCATGTTCCATTGCTACACGTTTATGTTGGTTTTTAGTTTAATTATCATATTATTTCGTGAAAAATTGCTCTAAAATTAGAATCCAAAATCTACTCAAAAGATTTATATTCCTTATTCACGCTTTCATGTTGCGCTTCGTGTCAATGCCCGCCCTCGAGCTTCCATCGCACCGCGCTAGTTGTATGTGCTCTGTATGTATTTTAGGAGGATATAATTTATTTGCATTTGGTTTCTCGTTTTATTTTTTCTTATTCAGAAGTTTGGTATTTTTTTTTTGGTTTAGCCAAATTGTTGCGCTCAGTACTGCGACCATTCTCCATCGCATAGACTATAGAGGCCAGAGAACGGAAAAACAAACGTTTTTTTTCTTTTCTTCGGCGCTCGTGTTTTTGTTTGTTTGTTTGTTTTGTTTTGTTTTATGTTTTGGTTTAGGGATTATTATAGTGGATGCTTTTTATTGCCCTCAACGTTGCCATTGATATTGCGCGCTTGAGCTTTCGTGCACTGTCACAAACACACCGTATGCGACCATCACACTAATCGTGTTTTTGATCATATTTCTTCTTCATGGTTTTTTTTGTTTGTTTTTTTTTTCTCCTTTCGCTACATTTCGACCCGCCCTTTTCTTATATTAAATCGTGTTTTCCAATTAATTATTAACGCGATGCTTGTTTTACACCTTTGTTTCATTGCTTGTTTTCTGCAGCTTTCGTTTGCCAAGTTTGTTAAAGTTTTTCTTTTACGTTTTCCTTTACGACATACACCGATTAGTGACTGTAGTTATTTTTGTATAACGAAAGTAAAATAAAATGGTTGGGCTTTGTTTTCTGTGTTTTCTCTAAGTTTAACATTTCACACAGCTTTTGTTGTTGTGGTTGTTGTTGAGTTTTTACTTTCCAAACAGTGTTTGAACTACGTAAGAAGTATAGTTCACCGATGGAACCGTTGTTTTTCAATGTTTTGCTGCTGTATTCGATAGCCTGACAAGGATTTCCTCCAACGGGGCAATGCAGAATTTTCCTATTGCTATGTATATTTTCAAATTTGTTTTTTGGTTTATTTTTCTTGTTAAATGTTTATCTTCATGTATGTTTTGTTTGCGTTTGCACAAGCTTTTATAGGGAACAGGGAACTGTAGTAATAATTGTTTCTTCCACCTTCGCCCGCGCTGGTAAGCGTTTACATCGAGAAACTGATACGTGTGTTTCATGCAAATGTTTTTACTTCTTATCTTGAATTTATCGACTGGCTCTCGTCTGGATTATGGTTCATTGGTTTGTATGCTGTGGATGAATCGATAGCTGCCAATACAAGATATGAGTGCTAGGGCAAATGGTGTAATGAGAATTGTAGGGAGGGGGGGGGGGGGGGGGGGGTATAGTTGAAGGTAGTTACCTCTATTTCACAACATGAGCGAACTAAAACCGATGTCGCTGTTTTTTCTTGCCCGAATAGCATTACCGGTAGTGGTTGCATAAAAAACACTGTACACACAGCAGACCACCACATTGCCAGTTCAGCATTGATCTGCGCCTGCATCCACTGCTCTTTACGATGACGATGATTTTGTTTTTTTTTTCCTGCTTATTTCTACACCCATTGCAACCCATCCGGGGCAGCATGACCAAATGCCGTTTTGTGAGCAAAAACGGTCGATAAAGATTTTGTTTTGTTGTTTTGCTTTTGCTTTTAACTAGGTAACGTTTATGTTTCGATTAGTACAAAAAATAGAGAAACGATAGCAACACTAAAACAATGACTTTATATTCGTCACTTTGCATCCGTTTAGTTTTACTTTACCTTGGCCGGTTATATCCTGCTATATATGTGTACGCGTGTCGTTTGTGTGTGTTTGTTTATTTTTCGCATTTTAAAGATTACTTATCGCCGCTGGTTTCTATCTCTAACTAACCCATGATGAACAAAGTGTTAATAATACGTTTTAAAATATACGCTAAAACAACTGTGGTGCATTGGGTGCATAAAAGTAGCTAACAAACTTATGTTACGAAAAGCTAAAACAGTTTCAAAATTTTAATTTTCCTAAGCGTTCGTCAACAGTGTTAACGAGAGATAACAAGAAAAGTCTATGTAGCAAATATAAAATATAAAATAATTACTTTTTTTCTGATTATTTAAAAAAACAAAAACCACAACAGTTTGTAAACAGTTTGACTAGTTCGTTGTCAGGGAAATGTTGACTATTTTTACGTTCAAACTGTGTGCATTATGGTTGCAGCTGCCACATAGTGTTTCACACACTGCGTGTACAGCATACAGCGTAATACACCTTATCGATAGGTTTAATTATGTCGCATCTCAACTAATGCGGTCCTTAGCGATGTTGCTAATGGATTACGGCTTTCCACCACAAGTAACCGGCAAGAAAAAGGTACGAGAAGTCTAATATACCGACGTAGTGGAAGTAGTACAAAAATATATCGCCTCTCAGGGTGCGTGTGCTGAGATCGTAGCTTTACGACGACTGTTTCACCTGTTTTGTCTGCCTATGCTGCTGGTTGGTTTCAGTTTTTGTTTGCTTGTTTCGCTGATGGCGAAATGCGAAACGTGAACGCGAATCTCGTGGTGTTGATATAACTGGGATTCCACCTGCTTCCTGCTGTGTTATATTTCGTTTTTTACTCGAGACTTCAGGTACAAACACTTCGTGCTGTTAGATTGGTTCATAATTCCACTTTGGATGCCGCTTGCCGTGGTGTGACATTTGGTTAGGGATAGGAAAAACGCTCCATGCTGTACCGTGCTGCGCGTTTACGCTTCTTCGCTTTGCTCGACCCATTTCCCATCCTTGATATTGCAATGCAATTGCCGAACACAAACATGGACATGACTAGATTTACCCAATAAATTTTGCTGAAACCTAAGCAACAATTAACGTATTCTCTATAGCGAGCGACGAACGAAACGAAAGGTTACGTACGTTTTAATAGCAAAAAAATGTTTTACAAAAGCTTCGAAACCGAGTCGAAATGTAACAAACACTTACATCAAAAATCAATACTGCATCAGTGAATACTATACGTACGAAACACGCACTTACATGAGATACAAGCTACAAGTTCAACTGTGTCTATCGCTTAGGAATATGGGCAACGAAATGGGTATTTCGTTGTTGTTGCGGTTTGCGGTTTATTTGCAAAAAGTTAGTGTCCTTTTTCAGTTCAGCGTTAAAAAATAATCCAATACACTATCGATAGCATTCGCAGCAGTTGCGCACATGCATTCCTGGCGGTGGTAGAGTGTTACCTTTTAAAATGTTTGGTCTTCTATCTTGTTTTGTTGTTTGTAAGACTTTTAATAATGTGTTTACTGTGCCATTTTTCGCTCCACACATTCTACATTCGCTGCATTTCATTTGAATTTCCTTTCGTACGGTTCTGGGTATTAGAGTCCGATGCTTGCGACGAAATAGAAATCGTCCCATTTTAGCTAATTTGTACTAAGAGTACTGATTTGTGTTGACTATCTGCTTCATAATGGAGTCACAATATGATCGAAAAAAGAGGAAATAAAGATCGCCATGTTGCTTCCTTCTCTAGCATTTAGTATGTTGCGTAGCAAACGCATTGCTCTCAGAAGATGTATGCGTGCTGTCCTTTACCATTACCAACACTGTTCAACGCAGTGGAGAACATTTGCTAACGTTCATTGTGTTCACGCAAACTGATGCTATACCGAAAAAATGTTTTCTCTTGAAATATTGAATTCAGCTATCACCACTCTACTGTTCAGTTTAGGAAAGCTACAGTAATAAACTAAACCACTTTCGTGTATTTGAGTGTGTGTGTGAATTGCCTCACTAATTTCACTAAGAAGAATTTGCTAGAAACCTCGTTGAACTTTTGTGTTGTGTTGCATCCCCTGTGCAGGTTTTCATCTTTGTTTGTAGAACCTGGCTCGAATGGGTGCACAAAAATATAACATTTCTTCACTTTACTCAAAGAAGTGTGTGCTCGTTCCACCGTTTGTTTGTGTTTTTTTCTGGGGTAAGGGCATTCAAAATGTAAAACTACTCATTATGTGCTATTGGATAGAAAAATATACTAACTGCAGCTCCGTTGCGAGATGAGGCGCGATAGGGATATTGGTAATCATTCATTTTACCCTATCAGTAGTTATCTTTTGTTTGTAGTTATGCTACCATTTCGCAATTATTGTTAAAAGGGGAACGTCAGACGATAACTTTGATAATCCTACGGTAGAGTTTACTGCCCTCATAAGCATTACTTTTATTTACTGCGTATGTGATTTTTCCACGGTTTAATTCATGGAAGAAATGTGTTGCGTTCTCTGAGACAAGCTTTTTTTCTCAAATAAATTGCTCTCCCTTCTGAAACAACTTCTATGTTGGTTGATATATTCAAAGAACATAACCCCGATACCGAACAGGTTCAGGTTGCATGTAGTATGTGAAAATATGAGCCATTCAAACTAAAGGGAGCATTATTTTATCTTCATCTGTGGGGATATAGATGCACTAATTATGTTCATTTACCACCGAAGCCAGATCGTCAAATTCAATATTTTCATTCAATCCTATGCATTGCTGAAAACTACATTATAATTCGTTAAAATTTGTAGAAGTGTCTTTGTTTTCTTCGAATAAAATGTGTTCTCAAACAATTGCTTTTTCGCGCAGAAGTACGATAATATCATTGTAGCTACTTCAACTGCAATAGTGAATCGGCCCCACAAGTTTAGATAGAAACAACCAGCTCTACCGTTGAATTTAACTCGTTTCATTTGGTTTTTCCTTTTCCGTGTAAAACAATAAAGTACCGTTAAAATTAGTTACAAAAATAACAACTAATTCCCGTACCAAAATGTACGAAGCATTGCTGATCTACAGATTAACCTATGCAAATGGTTTGCAAACTACTTAAAATGTAATCAACAATTTATTTATGTGAAGCAAAGTGGGGAACATCAAACATATTTGGATTTTCGTCTTTAAAATCTGTGGCTTGAAGTCATTCGCTAGCTAATAATTCTATTCTATAGTTAGCTAAGAAAATCTTTATTTGTTTTCTTATATAAACGTACTTTGTTTACAATTGTCTGCACTTGCGCAGAGCATAGTTTGTCTTTTTCATCCACTTTGTTAATTAAATATAAAATTGTTTTAATACATCTATTGCACGACAATCTTTCGACAACAGGGCGCTTTAAGTCTGTTTTAAGAAGATTTTGCTTACACATTCACAGCGTGGTGTGTTTTTTATTCTATTCATCCAACGGATGTTAAATAGAGTAAATCAAACGAAGCACAAACATTTACAACTTGTTTTTTTGGCTTTTCATTTCTCTCGGTACGTACTATACTCCGCTTCGTAATATTATTTCTAGTTGTTAGAACGATCATGCGTGTGAATTATTTGGTAACTTCCTTGCTTACAAAGAAATTACACCAGCAGCGATACGGCACAGTGTTTGTGCCATGCAAATAACTATAAAGCTGTGGCTATCGCAGCGTTCGTTCTTGTTAGCCATGATATAACCGTTAGCCGTTGGTTAGCGTATATGGTTTTTAAGGTTAAAGTTTTATAAAAACGTCTTTTACATTGTTTTTTTTTGTTTTGTTGCTGTTGTTGTTGTAGTTGTCATTCAAGAGCCGGCGGTGCAAAACATCGGTTTTCAGTTTTGATATAGCTACCTTCACATGCGCAAATATCGTTGCTGGAAAAGTAGTATATTACACGGTGCGATCGTCTGAATTGCAATAATGTTTTTTTTCTATATTACAATAAACCGATCCCGGTTTAGGTTTGCGTACTGTTTTACAACTCATACTAGTCAACTCAATCGTTTTTCCATCGAACGAAACACGCTACTGTTACATCAACACGACTTTTCCCAACGGAATAAGACGCAAACTTTCATCTACACAGCTTTGTTACATGCTTTTAAAAATTAGTATCAAAACGGAAATGTTGATATGATCATATAACTCGCTTGATAATTTTGGATACAAATTCTAAGCCATGTTCAAGTTAGGAAGGAAATTAACTAGATACGCCAGAAACGCGATCACATATTTTAGTACAAAGTAGTGTCTTTTCTCTACCGTATTTTGTGGATGGCTAAAAGATTTTATTTTCTATCTACGCTAATATGTGGGTCCGCGCTATGACTCATGCAGAGAACGTAAAATTTCAAATGGCTACATCGTCACCATTTCTTACTATATCTACACCAGTCTAAATGTATGCTGCTGCTGTAAGCGCACGATATATACGGTTTTATATGTTTATGTATACGACCTATATGTATAATAATTAATATGATTTATCTAGTTCAGATCGTTTGGTTTACTAGTTGTTATGCATCACCTTGAATACTTGTGTCCACTTGTCTGTAATGTCCTAATCTTTGTAAGCACGTCATATTGAACCAATAGAAACAGTGTGCATAACGCTCTAACGATTTTACTTTTGCGTTGTTCATGTTGAAGTTCATCAGCGGATCAGGAAATGGTAGAACACTTTAAAAAAGTGACATTCGGTTCACTCCATGTTGCTGATTTTGCACGGGTTCTTTAGCTGCCACGCTGATCAAAGAATTGTGTTTCAAAAGTACAGCATGATTTCAACCTTCCAACGACGTAACAGAATAGACGAAACTATAAATCAACTCTATAAAAAAGGGCCATTTTTTCTTTTAATCACTCGCGCTGCTCAGGCATTCCAGATATGAGAACTTGTGGGAGGTTCATGGCAATAAAACACTGTTCACGTATTTTTCCTATTTGTTTCATCAACCTGTTAAGTGATTTGCCTACAGTTTCTAACCATACTAAAGATAATATTTTGCCATACACACAGCGCGCGTGTTGATTACCGTCTTCCCTTTTTACTCGATGTTGCAAGTTGGATGTACTGTTTAAAAGTTCCCAATTATTGCGATTAAAAAGAATCAACAAGGAAACATCTTTTACCTTTCGTACCTTCAGATTGAGCGCTAAGCGCAGCATATGAATCATTAATATTGCTAACGCTGCTTGATTGTGAAAACTATATATGTATATATATATTCAGACCAATAGACTAACGCTACCAACACTAATGAAAAACATATGATTTCGATCGTAGCGTAGGATTTCATTCTTGCGGAACACACGGTTGGCATAAATTTAGACGCGCATTGTTTTTGTTTTCTTTTAACTACAAAAGGTACAAAAGGTTCGTGAAATCTTAGTACAGCGATAACGTGTGTGGCCTTTTCAATCAAGGCATTTTTCTGTTGCGTCTTGCTGCTGCACATGTGGGATGCTGCAATGTCATATCTATCAGACCTAAGATTACTATCGGTTGTATTGCAAATGGTTAACTCTATAAAAATATTACTTTCTTTTAGTTTTAGTGTAGCTGTATTTTTTTTTATCACAAATATCGATTCATCTTGCTTGACTTCCGGGATGGTATGGTCAATTCAACAATTTTCGCTTTTTTTCTTCCCATTTCTTTTTCATCATACTTATCGTTTCGCAATCGGATCGGTGACAAAGCAAGCAGAGCAATTATTTCCATACACACCTTCTCGCGTGCAAATATGTACAGATTTAGCATATCAAAGCACATCAAAACACGACAAAGGCGTGCTTGAATCGATTGTTACATCAATTTATTTTAACACCTCCAAACGTTACTAGTATTTAACTCTATTTACTCGAACTCTTCGCTGCGTTGCCTGCAGCCTAGTTGTTTGCATTAGGGACATTGAAATGAACTGTTGTTGCGTTTCCAACAACAAACATATCATAAGATATTTAGTTCTAGAAACAAAATAATGTTTCCCCTAAAGCTTGCAAAATAAAGCTTCAAAATTGAACTGATGCTGGATGAGAGTAAAAATTTTTATCTTGCGAACGCCTCGTCGTCGGGTGAATCGCATTATATTCCTTTCTTTCTTCTTCTAATCTAATGGTCGAAGTAAGTAACGTATATGCATACCTTCGCCTTAGGGACTGCCGGTAGTTGTTGGAGTAATCGATTGCAGTTTGGCGAGGCGCTGTTTTAGAAGATCTTCCTTCTTGACAGTAGCCATACCGGCAACAATGCCGCCGGACAAGATGTTATTGAGGGTGCCGATGCTATTGCTGCCGGTACTGCTACTGCTGCCGATTGCTGCTATCGCTGAATGATGGTACTGATCAATGGAACTGCAACGGTTCAACGAGGACGCAGACGTGGGCGGTACGAGTGCCCCGACCGCACTATTGCCGCTTGCTGAGGAGCCAAAGCGTGCCTGGATATGATGGTACCCTCCCGTTCCGCCATGCACCGTGCTCGATATGGAGGATGGTGTTGACACAGTGGTTGACAGAGGCGGTGGTCGATTTAGCTGATGGTGTCGTGCTCTAGCTGACAGTCCGCCGGCAAAGCCGACGGCTCCGCTGGTACTGGCTCCAACGCCGGTAGACCAGGGAAACGAAGGCGGCGGTGGTATGTAGCTGGCAGATCCGGCAAATCCGGCATTAGAGCTGCTGCCACCATAGTAGAGTCCGGCGGGTAAGGTACCAGTGCTAGCGGATAGCGATGTGATGGTTTCGCTGGGTGGTGCGCAGCCGAGGGAAGCGAGGGTGCTGGCAGTGCCGCCAGCTCCACCACTCGTCCGCGCCGACGCCGGCGTCCTAGCAGTTGCAGTTGATATTGATCGGGGCTGTTGACGTTAACACCAACGAAAGGGCACTGCCCGGGGCCGGTCTGCTCCTTCCTTAACGAGGGGCTTATGGTACTCGCGGCCTTCGCGCGAGTGAATCAAACCCCAGCACTGTTCACAATAATACTACGCGACAGAAAGGGGGGAAAAAAAAACAAAGGGCCTAGGGTCAGTATCGATTGCTAAGAAGCGCATCAGCCAGATGGGATGAAGATAGGGTAATTTTAATTTTTGAAAACGAAACGTTATGAGAAAGTTGCAAGCGCAACCACACTGCTTAAGTAAACAATCGTATGCGGTAGTCGTCTGCTGCTTACCTGAAGGCAAGTGACGTTGGCACAGAAGAAAGGGGCAAACTTTCCTCCACAACGCTGGCCATGGCACTCGTCGCACATTTGATCGTCCAAAACGTAAGGTTTCACCTCGACACGTTTATCGATATCGCCATGCTGCAGCTGGACGAAACGAGCTGAGATGGCAGCAATGTAGCTCTGCTGATTCGAAAACGCTACACGGCCTGCGCCCTAGAATGTCCAGTTGTGCAAAAGTGCTTATTTGGATTAGTTGTTACGGTACGGCGGCGCGAAGGTTTGGTGCACTTACCTTTGGATACTTCAACTCCGGGTCCGTATCGATACCTGCGTAGCATACGCCTCCGTACAAGCGATCCATTATCATGGCCAGTTCATCTATTGCAACGGGGAAAAGCGTAGCAAGCATTAGTGGTTCAGCTCGCCCAACGATGTCCCAAGGCAGATCAACGCAAGGTGCGCATACTTACACGCTTTCAATGGTCTCGGAACACCGCCCACAAAGACGGTTTTCCGTGGGTCGAGCGGCATCGAAGCGTCCAGCACGAAATCGGCATCCGCCAGTCGCCACGGACGGATCTGCACCGCTTTGTTCTTGATCGTCGGTGACGAGACAGTGATGTAGAGCTTATCGTCATCCGGGACGCACGTTTCGATCAGCTTCTGTACACCGCGCTCCTCCTGCGAATTAGAACGTGAGCAGAGAGAAAACAATTTGCCAGGATTAATCGTTTGAAAAATCGCTTCATCTCCATTCGTGAAGACAACCTTCGCGCTTATACGAGATCCGTTGCGCTTACACGATTGTTCTAGACGCTACAGGCCGCACAGGGCGCGAGAGCAAGAATCAAATCACCCCGAAAAATACTTGTCATCAATCTTGGCCCTGTTGCTGGCAACCAGTGGACTTTGCTTCAATTATCATCGCATCAGTCGTGGGTTAGTCGTGCAACTCGCAACGAACCAGTGGGTAATGGTCCACTTTTTTCCACGCCTTTAAAATGGTGAACCGTTGAAGCACTCTCTGTTTTATGCTTTTTGCACCCTCGACTATTTCACCCGGCGTAGCGTTCTATGGCGGGAAAGATCATTTAAATAATGAGATTTTTTCCTCCAATTAATCTTCCCACTTTCATGTTGTCTCTTGTTACAGGGAAGTTGTTTTTTTTTTATTGGTCAGCTAGATATCAGGTATACGGTGGATACAGACCGAAGGCCGGGATGAAACGTGTGGTCATTTCCCTTCGTAAAATGACTATGAACGGTCCATTACTGTGCGGGCTCCCACTATGCGTCACGGCCGTTTGGCAATGGTTGGCTGTCAAATTAATTTAATTAAAATGTCTCTTGAGGTCCCGTACACTGAGTTTCATTACACTTCGGTAGTAAAGACATTTTGCTGCTTTCTCCATTCTTTGGGGGAGACTATTGGATGCCAGCATCTCAATGAGCCGTGTTTTTTTTAACCCCGTAATGGCTTCATCAGGATTAAAGTCTAGATCGATGGTTACATTTTAATAAATTCGGCCTATCGTGGGGACGAGAACTGTTCGAGCAGGGAGAGCTTTGTGCATGTTGCACCAAATGACGCATGAGGCGACACAAAAATCGGGTTAAAACCACCACCTGGCAAGATGCTGTGCCAAACACATCAATCTGGTCCCGCATGAAACTTGTGGAAAACATCGCCCCGGGCAAAGCAAGAAAGTGACTGCTCCATATGGTTTGTCTTNATCGATGGTTACATTTTAATAAATTCGGCCTATCGTGGGGACGAGAACTGTTCGAGCAGGGAGAGCTTTGTGCATGTTGCACCAAATGACGCATGAGGCGACACAAAAATCGGGTTAAAACCACCACCTGGCAAGATGCTGTGCCAAACACATCAATCTGGTCCCGCATGAAACTTGTGGAAAACATCGCCCCGGGCAAAGCAAGAAAGTGACTGCTCCATATGGTTTGTCTTTCTAAGCACCGGTAGAAGGCACCCATGTATAATGCAAGTGTTTCGCCTGCAAAACCCACACGGCGGGAGCTTTCTTACACTGCAGATGAGAAAGTTCTTTTGCCTTCCAGAAGTGTAAAAGCTTAAACAATTTCTGGTGTGGAACGTGTTGCAAAAGTGATTACCATGTTTTGCGGGCATTAAGTTTTGCAAGAGCATATGTCTTGAGGCGGGTGACAAAAAGCAACAATGCCAAACCACGGTCTTCTTGTTGCATTCGCTTTATCCATCTTGCACGAGCTCCTTTTTCCCGCATTTAGAATTTTCCCTCTGTTTAGCACGCTGAAACAAGTTGTACCAGAAAGTTACAAAGTTCTCGTACGAAGATGCAGAATGTGGGATATTTGTTTTTTTTTGCAACCCATGTTTGTTTGGTTGAATTAAATATGTGAAAACGAACGATGAGAAAATATCGTCGTTCGAAACTCCTTTTCCCAGCTATGTGTAGCAGCTGTTGTATATGAAATATTCGATAATTTGCAATATTAAACAATCGGGATGTGAATTGACAACGGAAAAGTAAAACTTGTGAAATGTATAGATTATTTCTTCCTTGAGCAAACAATCTTTATGACAACATTACAAATTACTTGAAAAACATACCAAAAACTAGTTTTATATGATTAAAATTCACAACGTACATTTCTAGCACATTGAAATCTGTTCTGCAGATTAAAATTGTTTTACATAAATCTACAGTTCGTTTTCCCAGTAAATAGATAGATATTACGTGTGCAGATTACAGATAGAGAAAGAGAGAGAGAGAGAGAGATCTGAAAATTGTAGCTACTGTTTCCGGGCGTTACGTGCTAGCGGACAAAAAGACACAAATTTAGAAAGTAAGGACAATAGAATCTGCGATGCAATCACAGGGCAAATGGGCAAGAAACACACAAAAGACAATGGTCACACAATGGACAATGGTGTAATGATCATCTCGCAGAAAGCTAATAAAAGGGCATGACCGAACCTAGCGACCATCGCTTCGATATCAACGAATCAACGCAAAAAGGGCTGCGTCCGAAAATGGGTGGAGCTGAGTCATAAAATACGATGAATGGCAAGCGTTTACGGTGCACAATAGAACTGTTTGACGGTCGATGAGATGAGCCAGTTAGAGCCGAAGTTGCAAGCACACAGTTTATCCTTCTTTCCGGTAACGTTTGAATGTGCTGTATAGGCAGAAATTACAAACAATTTGTCTACGGTCACATTACCTAAATGCATTCAATTAGGAGTAATAATGAAAGAACATATTTTTTCAAGGCAGCTTTTGCCTAACATGTTCTTTGTAAGAATTATCTGTTAAGAAAAACATATTAAACCTAAACGATAACGGGATAAAGTTATCGCAGTTGTTTTTACAAAATGATGGATTTTGACAATAACATACAAAAAAGTAAATCATTTTAAAAATTCTAACTTTTGTTCCTATTTGAGGGCTTTGTAAAGTTGGAAGCTTTGTAAAGAGTCACTGCCATATTAGAGAGAGAGAGAGTGGTAATAGAAAATTATAGAAGCAAGTTGCAAGCGATTGTAAGTATACCCTTGGGAAGCGTATTTTATTATTTCCTTTTCCAGCGAAGCAACGAAGTGTAACGATAAAAACGAAAGTCTCACTGGGATTTTGGTGTTGCCGGTGTTTGCCAAGAATCTACACCGCCTGGATAGGAGAATGGACGAACATCGAAGTTAAGATTAATCGTTGAAGGATAAATCTTCACTCTACTGGAATCGGTAATGCCCGGCGATTGTTGGGGCGTGATAGTGATTAATTAGTTCGAAAAGATCGTGATAATTTGATACACCGTCATGAGTGACAGTTTTTCATCAAAAAAAAAAAGGATAAGCAAGAACCTTTGTGTTCCATAAATTGCACATAAAAATAGAACAATAGTACAATATTTCCAATGAATCTATAATTCAACATTTAACAAATGTATTAAATGTTTATACTTAAATAATGTTAGCTGGCCTATGCCATGGGATATTTTCATGTTTGGAGTTTCATCCTATTAGCAATGATTTATTGTTGTTTTGTTGAAGATCTTTTAATAAGTCAATTAAACACATAATTTAAACGACATGCAATTGTCTATATTGTTTTATCAATGAGAATCACGTTTCTCCAAAATCAAATCAACGAGAAGATCCCAAGGCTAAGCCACATTGTTTGACTAGGGCGACGGAACCCGGACAAGGTTTGGTCAGTAGTACAGGTAAGTAATAAGCGGATTGCACTGAGATTGTACAATCTGCTTTGTAATTGTTTTCATCGTATTCCCATAGTGTGTTGCAAACACGCTTCAGTGCATAACGAAATCCAAGGAACGTGATTTTCCTTCAAACCATTAATATCGCGTTTGCCAATTCAAGCGACCGCAAATATCAATGAGCCAAGCCTTTCACTGCCAATTGAATTAGCAAACTGAACCTTCTTGTTGACCTATGGTTAAGGGGTTATAGAGGTGATAATAAAAGCTCCTGATGTATCCGACATCTAATTCAACCTTAAAGAGTCAAATGACAATTTTTAGCGAAAACTTAACTATTGATTTATAAAAAAATCCTTCTTGGAGTGGATCGTCTTTCGAGCAATATTCACCTTAAAAATTTTTACTTACTTGGAAAAGCAGAAACGCATATCCCTTAGGCGGAAAGTACGATTTTGATTCGGCTTTGTGTGGCCAATCAACGATGAGATCCCCATATTGGTTGAACGATGTGGTAATTTCCTCTGAAAAATAAAATAAAATCGACATTTAGTATTTTAAATATTGCATGATACGTGTATTTCAAAAGTTATGTTAACATCATATAACTCATCTCATGCTCTTTTCAAATTTAAAATTTACAATTTTCATCCTTTTCTCGATAATATAGAGCACGATTCGGCACAATTTAGTTTTTCCATCTGGGTAAAATCAACATACAACTCATCTATTGCGAAACCAACGTGCGAAAGCGTGAAACTTCCGGTATGAAAGAACAGCACACTTTCCTTAACGGTGGCATCTTTCCAACGAGAACCTGTGGCATACAGTGTCGACCTTGTTGAACCAAACGTAGACACTACAGCACTCTCCCTAGCCGTAACAGGTATAACAGGTTAAAAGTAATAAATCTGTTTATGTAATAACAGCATAATCCCAGGCATACGTGGGATTTCTTTGCGCTATACTTCATTGAACAGGATGTAGAAAGTAGACAGGTCCTGGTGCTATCGATTGAACTGTGCGCTACATAAAGAAAAGCAACAGTCAAAGCAGTTCTTATATGACAAGGTATTCATTTGATTTTTTATATTATTTGATTTTAGTGTTTGTTTTCGATTCATTGTTTCAGCATGAATTTACCAATAATTAGCAACGATTTACACCACAATAAAAATGGTACTGCTTTCGTCAATAGGTGAAGGAAATGGATTTGGTTGAATTATCTAGAATAACAAATTTAATCATTAATTCAATGGCAACTTTAGTGATTTTCTTTTGTTTTAAACTGAGTATTACGCATAAATTTGTGTTTCATGATACACGAGTTTTTTTATAGCTGAATCTGCATCCGAACAAAACAATCATTACTGGTAAGAAGTTATGTTAGATCCACCAACGAAAAAGTTGTCGCATGTTTTCAATTACACACTAAAAATTAGAAATCTAAACGCAAATAAATAATCGTTTTTACAAACAGCTGAACTGCTGCTCGTAACACATCCTTCATCTTGGTGATATTCATACTAAGATACAGTGTTTAATCCAGTTGACAGCAAGTTGCATGATGGCAGGCAAATGTGCGAAACAGGGAAATGATTTAGTAGATAGTCGAGCAATTAATTTAAGAATACTGTTATAGCAGTGGTTTCTTTCCCCACGATTTTGGCTCACAGCAGAGATTGGTCGGTTGTGCCGTGTTCATCGTACGCGAATGGTAGTAGTGCTAGCTGGAAGCTGTACGAGTCGCTCTGCGTCGGTTAGACGGTTAGCGACAAAATGTAAATGTTGTTTGAATTGGACATTAAGCGGTATTTAATAGATGGTCCATCCGTACCGTCCTGGGCGACTCTGGGCCGGTCAGCGTTCTGGCAAGCTAGCGAACAACATGACGAGGAAGTCTAACAAATTGCCCAAGCTTGCGCTAATGTTCAAAGGGTTTCAGGAAAATAGCGCAGTATCGACGTGTTACCTACTACTTCCAGTATGTCCCTCTTGTAGTACTCTCGCTTCCCTTTCACGCCACGTTGTGACGTTTCACTGAAGGATAGTTTTTATGGTCGTTTATTTGATGGCTGGTATTTAATTAAAAAGCAACGATACCATCATACTTGCTACCGGTGCCGTCGCTACCATCCGCTGAAAAGCGGTCGATATTCAAAACGTTAAAGCTTTCCACGGTAAAACTCGTTCCGCTTAGAGAAATACATCAAGCACAGAGTGTCAAAGATTGATCATTTTACAATAGAATGAGCACTTAAAAAATTGCACTGAAGCACCAAATGGAGGACCTAAATTTTCACCGTCCCAAACAGGTTTAACGAAAGGACAAAAAAGTACTAATGAAAGCTTAAGCTGTGAATCAGTTGGAATGAAAAATAAAAGATTTTCACATTTTTTTTTAAATATTTCTCACCTAACAGCTACCAGAGTTTGCAGATTTCGAAATAATACTTTAATATTCCTCTCGGATGGCACGGCACATCACACAGTACGTATATTCAACCGCTTAGGGTTTACAATAGCCTGCGCCGTTGAAAAGAAGGAATAAAACGGCATACTCCACGAGTGGAGTTATTTTTTTTTTTTTGGTGCCTCGAAGTAAGGCAGTAAAATCTGAGCCACCCTTAAAAGGACGACGAGAGCAAATTTGACGTCTTCATAAAATGAGCATCGTCAGGTGGAACTGAGATATGTTTTCCGACGTTCGTTACGTAGCAAAACAGAATAATGGGAGGGATGTGTAAATGTAGCAAGGGATGCAAAGGGAGAACGAAACGGAACTTGAGCACTTTACAAGAGCAGCAGTTTCAAGTTTCGTTGATGGAGAAAAATACGCTCCAGGTTTCAAGTTTGTGTGTCCGCATTCGACTGCAGGTGGGGACTTTCAGAAAGATAGTAAACGAAGTTCGCCGACGGGATATCTCTTAGTTCTTGTTCTTCTTTTTCGCTTTTCTGTACCACGCAGTCGAGAGAGTAATTGAACGCAGGAGGAAAAAAAATATTTTTCTGGAAAGATATTTTTCTTCGCCTGAACTGCGTACTACACTGCCAAGGGCTTTGAATAATGAGAATATTACGACAAAAGTGGTGCATTTACTTTCCCGCTTGCATGTGAAGCAAACTCGCGACTGTGCGATATTTTTGCTATCATTCTAACACTTGCAAACTGGTGTTTAAATGGAAATGAATTTTCTTTAGATCTCTTTAGCATCGTGAGGTTTGTTTCACACCAGACAGTATCAGCTAGTATCGCAAACTGCCCGTTCCAGGAGACGATAAAATGAGTACTGTTGATTGCAAAAATTATTACTCCTCCAGACGATAAAAAGTAGATCGGCACCTGGAATCGAAGGAATCTTCACAAAAAAATAATAATATTATAAAACTGACGAGCAATTTCAAATATTCATTTAGAAAAACTCTCACTCGGAAAAAGCAGGCTCTCCCGTCCCATGATGGTGAGGCCTGTTTGAAAAGAGGGCTCTGGAAAGCATGGACATAGATCATTTTTGAGATATAATATTAAAATAAAATTGTTCCGGGTAGTCAAAAAACTGTGAAACTCAAAAATGCTAACAGATCTCTAAATATGATGCTTCAATCGAACAATTTTCATTTGGACATTTGTCACTATTTTGCCTATAAAACAAATTGAAACCATCTTAGAGTTGGCATTTTTAATTACAGTTTTTACACAAAAAAGATAAAACAAAGAGCAGCTAAACATTTAAATAAGCAAAATCTAAAATACTAAACCACACCAAAACTAACAAAATGTGCCGTAAATATAAACAGCTAGATGGTTATTGCATCCGAATTTTCGCATCTCGGTAAATACGTTTGATGTTGCCTCGGAGAAGAGAACTTGTTGTTTAATTTGTTTACCTGCGCAAGCGTATATTTCTTGGATGTAAATAAAATTATACAGTTCATGGAGATGTTTGTTTGGAATTCGGTTGTTATATCTGTCATTCGTTTGAAAATGAGGCACTTGGAATGTTCATGAACATGCTTTGTTTTGTAATGAAATTGTTAAATTAACTTTAAAATCGAAAACTGCATGAACTTAGATGCAATATCTAGGATACAGAATATTTTGTTTTGTTATATTTTCCGAACACACTTTTACTCCGGATGATGGTCTAATTAAGGTTCCCGATGAACCACATCGACATCTACACCTTTTAAAACCACCACGAAAGAATCGAAATCGAAAAATCCGTATTCTCATATGACTATCCACTGTCGTATAGCTTGCACATGGTAGGGACAGTCTCGGAAAAAAATTCACCGGTTATACCATTTGACCGAGTTCCGATAGCACACTTTATTTAAAAGTACTAACAGAAGTGTTAAGAAAACAAATTGTTTACAAGTCCACACAATTCCTCTTTCACGGCTCGGACAGGTTCGGAAAATATAAATTATTTATGGTGTTTGAGCGGTTGGTCATTCTCGTAAATCATGCTTCTGTGTAAGATGCTACCGACGAATCTTTAAGTACTGCTAAGAAGGGAAACGAGCTATATTTTCGTCATTGGTCATAGCTGTCAGAAGGGTTTTTGATAAGTGTTGGATGTAAATATCTTGCTATCCGACAGAAATCTTCGTAATGGAAATGCACAACTTATTGTGGTTTACATATACGCACGCACCGTACGAGCTGTTCAGTGCGGTTGCGGCAGGTCATCGGGGTACCATCAACTGGACAAGGACCGTTCCCAGATGGCGCAGTAATTCATTAGGAAGAACAAACTAAAGCCCACCGGTAAACATTCATACGCGCACTTTGGGCGGAGAAGGGTGAATGGCGATCATTTCTAGTTTTGCTGGGCGTCCAACACCACCAACATCACTATCCCACTGTAGCAGGGAAGATGATCTGGAGTGGCTGGCCACATGGAAGTGCAACGATAAATAACAACAGTTGTGCAATTGGTAGCACTTACTCCTCGTTTCGAGATGTATCCAATGGATCCAGTACTACAGTTCATTGTTGAGCAACGGAAGAGCGAACGGATGAGGATATGGCAAAGGGGCACATAGAATTTAATTTCTCAACACAAGCTACTGTACTGTACACGTTCTGGTCTGTGAAAACAATGCAGAAGAAAAGCATGACAACAGGATGACCGAGCTTTGTGAAGGTGTTTTGAAAACTCGTTTTTATGGAAACGTTCCCCACACGCCGCTACACATATGTAAGTCTTTTACATCCGTACACGGGGATGCCTCCAAGGAATAAGAAAGCGTGTTTGCATACCAAACACAAACTGCGGTGAATAGCACTATGAACCTGCCATTCGAACTACTACCTTTTGTAATCGCACTGATCAAGCAATAAACTGTAAAAGTATTCCAAAATGTCTCTGGAATGCAAATGTTCCAGTGATCAACACTGGTTGGACTATTTCAATAAGCGTCTTTTTTATGAATGTTCGCCCTATGTTGCGTCGTTCCTATTGGTGATGCCCGAATCAAAACAACAAAAGGTGGCTCATGCTTCCGAAACAGTTTATTATATCCAAAACGTTGCCGTAAAATATTTTCTCAAGACCTACTCGACCAGTGTAGTAAGTGCGTAAAGTGGACAATTATCTCAATACTGGAACTGGCATGGTGAAAAAGGTTTTCTCATTCTAGAACAGTATTTGATTCGATTGTAAGCTGGTGGTTCACGGTGGACAATAAAACAGGGTTTGCGAGGCGTCAACAGCTGGGAATTGTTGTTTGGCAAATTGCACCCTATGTATAAAACTCTGGATCGTAAACGTAGCAAGCGTTGACGCACAATATGCAACATTTCAATGCATATGCCAAGTGTAGATTGAAATTACATACCGAGGCATTGAGAAGAAAGCCAACGCAAAAATACAAAAACTAAATATTAGCACGCTTCTTGGTACACGACTGCTGCAAATCCAAACCGAACGCAGTAGCCAACGAGCTGGTAGTGAAGGTAGTTAAAAATTTCCAATAAGCATCCCGCTTTCGGGGCAGCGTGCGCCTTGGCGACATCATGCCGAGACTTTTAATAAACACCATTTTAGATTTTGGGTCACGTTCAAGCGCACAGCACAGTTGTACTTAATTGAAAAGCCAAATTTGGGAAACAAAACGCACACAGCCACCGGACTTACCTTCATCGATATCTGGCGGCAAACCACCGACAAACACTTTGCGCGAGAAGCGTTCCGTCGTTTCCGATCCGTTGGAGTGTGGCGAAGATCTAGCCGGCGAGTTGAGCTGCAATTGGTTGGCCCCAATAAATCCACCGCCACCGCTACCATCGTCGTCGTTCAGGTGTTCGTCCAGGCCCGCGAAAAATGGTTTTCCTGTGTTAGAAATGGAAAAAAGGATGAAAATTAGCAAAAAAAAAAACAGGCTTCAACTTGAGAGATGTGCTGTAATTGCAAAAAAAAAAACGCAATACTGAAAAACGCTAGTCAAACCAACCCTGTAAATTGCATCTCTTCAGCTTCGCTAAATATGGCCAAACAATCGTTCGATTCATGTTTGATTCGTCAATCGCATCACGATTACGGTTGTAGTGTTTGAGATTGCTTCGCGAACAATGTTTTCCACTTTGCAACATGCCGTTGTAAATATTTTATATACGGTTCAACAGCGTGGCAAAACTGAAGTGGAGACACACAATTAGCAGAAGTACCAAGCACTTCTTTCACGACTGAGATGTACAAATGAACTGAACTGAATTGCTACGGAGATGACAGCATCGCTAGGCAATGTGCACGTGTATGCCTCTGATTGGCTGGCTATCGTCGTCAGGTTGATGAATTGCAGCATACATGTGAATGCTGAATTTTCACTGTGGAAAACATTTCGATTGAAGTATCTGTCACTATGCACTGAACTGTCAAAAGCCGCCATTCGGTCCTAAATAAATGTTGTGTTTACGTTTGCAGAACATGCAATGTAGTGATAAAACTTCACGTGCGTGATTCGTTTCGTATTCATTTTTAGGCTTATTGTGACTCTGTGTTTCACATGTGAGTACTATTTAAACATATTAGAACGATAGTCTGAAGTAATAATTTCGTTTTTCTGTAGAAAAATGTGACGCTGTGACGGAATGTGACGGAATTATAAGCTTTCTTCATCCTTCAGAAACACCAAACGAAATGTATAATCAATCATAGAAAGAACCTAGCCCATGGTAAACAAGGCGTGATGTGTGTGATTTTCCCTATTTGCTGAAGATAATCAATCCAATTGGTTTGAACCAGCCACCGGTCTAGCGGTATTTACCAACATACGGCCGTGACGGATCGCCTAGACAGCGAAGGAATTGGAAAACTATTAGTCCTAAAATGCGAGACTCCGCGTGTTGGAATTCATGCGCACAGTTTGTTTGATTAACTGATTGGAAAATATGAAGTGAAAGGCGTGCTACGGAGCGTGTGCCTGATGGGATACACAGGTGAGGCAAAGCAAATCGACGCTTCTGCTAACTTCCCCATGCACCGAGAAAGGTGTTAGTAACTGGTAGTGAAGGCAACTGGAAGTTGAGGTTTTAATTGAAATCAAATTTCATTTAATCTCTGATGAACAGTAGAATGTTTGCTGTTTGGCACAAAATTGCCTACTTCAAGCATCATTGACATACCAGATTAAGACCTAAATCGTACCTAACGATGGGTTGTGGGCCGAGCTCCAAAGGTTTATGTGCAAACCCTTAGTAGCGGTTACGATTGGCTGTATTCCCTCCGAGCCATTATGTGTGCTCGAGAAATACTTTACCTAACTATAGCGTTTCCAGTGTGGGGCCACGAAATTCCAGCTACTATAATCAAACGATTTTCACAATTTTCTCATTTTCCTTTGCAGGCAGCTCCACACCATTACTTGAGGGCTTCGGGAGAAAAGTAGGCAATACAACAATTCCTTGTAAACAAAGGAAAACAACGAGTGAGTTTCCCTTGTACCAGGGGGAACACATCAACCCTGTGTGTGGGCAAGGTTGGCTTTCCGGCCTCGTTGACTGCACTTAATCTACTAGTTAGGTTGGGGAGTGCGAACCCCCTCGAATACTTTGCTCTTGTCAAACGTTGCGTGCGGCACGAGCTGCATTTGCACGTACAACGTTACCAACGTTTGATTATGTCCAGGAAAGCTTATCGTATCGGCCACAGAGGGTAGTTGTGTGCGCTGGGTGTGAGAAAAATTATTATCAAAATAATCGTAATTATCGCTTGTAATTTGTATTTACTAGAAACGCCTACTAGCCACCGGGGACAGGGTGTATATAGTGACGATTAGTCCAAGGATTATTGCCATGCGTTCGTTCGTGGTACGATTTGCCCTATGAGCCCGTGCGCACGGGAAAGATTGCATGATTTAATTTAATCTGCCTCCCATGTTTCGTGCCGATTGCTACGACCCGTCCTGGCCCGCCGGGGGACCCACCATGAATGGCATGGATATTACGTTGTTTGCAGAAGGGTGGTACGGTCTTTTGGGAGCAGTNAAGGTTGGCTTTCCGGCCTCGTTGACTGCACTTAATCTACTAGTTAGGTTGGGGAGTGCGAACCCCCTCGAATACTTTGCTCTTGTCAAACGTTGCGTGCGGCACGAGCTGCATTTGCACGTACAACGTTACCAACGTTTGATTATGTCCAGGAAAGCTTATCGTATCGGCCACAGAGGGTAGTTGTGTGCGCTGGGTGTGAGAAAAATTATTATCAAAATAATCGTAATTATCGCTTGTAATTTGTATTTACTAGAAACGCCTACTAGCCACCGGGGACAGGGTGTATATAGTGACGATTAGTCCAAGGATTATTGCCATGCGTTCGTTCGTGGTACGATTTGCCCTATGAGCCCGTGCGCACGGGAAAGATTGCATGATTTAATTTAATCTGCCTCCCATGTTTCGTGCCGATTGCTACGACCCGTCCTGGCCCGCCGGGGGACCCACCATGAATGGCATGGATATTACGTTGTTTGCAGAAGGGTGGTACGGTCTTTTGGGAGCAGTACGTACGTACGTGTCACGCTTTTTGACGAGTTTTGTGTGTTTTTTTTCTTCTACTCTATCGTTGGGTAAAGAGCACTACGAACAACAACCTACTAGGAAGATGAAGGTTGAATCCTTTCAGACACACGAATCAGCAATAAAGTAGCGCACGGTACAGTTTGCGTAAAGAAAAAAAGAAGGAGAAAAAAAAGGATGGATAACGTTGTGCTGTAGAGTGGTTGACGCTCAATTTACAGCCGAAGTTTAATGAAGCGTTTCCGAAACTCAATCAGTCGCATTAGTGCGTTCCATTAGTATACATACAGTTTTAGTAAATAGGAAAACCAGTTTGCTGCCAATATTTAGACGCTCATTCATTCAAGAGAAAGTGAGTGAACCCGCACCGTTCAGCGACCGCACAGCGAATGCACCATTAAGTTAGCCTCTTTAAACAGGTTTTGTTCCGCATTTAACATAATCGAGTAAGTTAATTGTGTTCCCAGTATGGGAACATATACATTCTACACACAGGCGAAAATTTCGTACGGCCAAACTTACACGCTGCGTAGTTGGGAAGGCACAGCAAGGGCATCCGTATGAGAAGATCATCCCTACCGTAGTACTGTGCTTTTCGTTCAAACGACCCATCTCCCTAGCATCCCCTAGCACCCCACAAACAAATCCCCATCATAATGTGTATGAAAATGTAATTTACATTCAAAACAACCGCACACGCAGTGGTAACCCGGTTTAATTAATATTTATATTTACAACCATCGTCGTCCTCCTCGTCGTCGGGGTGGTAGTTGTCGTGCGGAGGCTCATGCATCCTGAAAACACTTAGATGTCAACCCATTGTGACATTCGAGGCTCGTATACTAGCCTCGTAGACGGGTACGGACGGTGGCGTAGACGGTGGTGGTAGTAGTAATGTTTAGTTGCCTAGTGAGCAGGCAATACAACAAAGCGTTTACTGCGACGATTCCCGTGGCTAACATTATCGTACGCGCCCGCCACCGAAAAAGGGTCAGGCTGAGAGGAACACTATTGCACAATTCAATGAAGCAGAGAAGCGTTGGCTACACGTTGGAACCAATGGAACTCGTAATGGCGTTATACATGGGTTGGATGTAATGTCGACCGGTGATCGTTGCGGATGTGATGTGTCCCCACGGTTATCGCACTAGGAAGTACAATAAAGATTCATGTGCAGGTGAAGGTACAATTACAACCGTATTTTTTTATTTTAAGAGTAAGTATCCTTGCGAATGCCGAATTTTACGGCATGGTTGTACCTTTTTGTATGTATTAATTTTTCTTACTTATTTCAGATGCTTTAAGTACATGCATCGTAGTGGAAATTGAATCGTTCACCGTAGCTAATATTTCGATTCTAATGAAAACGATGGGTGAAGTAGATTTTAATTAAAACATAGAGAAATTTATCGCGACATTGGGGAAACACTTGAGCGTGAAACGTGCGCGAGGAAGCATTTATGGAATCGACCACGTAACACGTGGGCACATCGCTCTCTTGTTGTTCGAAGTTTGCTTCACTTCACTTCTACTTCTGCCCTGGCTGCGGTACGGTACGATGGAAGACATAGAAAAACGTACCTTCCGGCAATCGTTACTCATGCGCGGTGGAATAATAAGTGCACGTCGGTTTTAAGGACGAAAGTGGAATAAAAATGGAACCTCTCAAACTCCCTGTGCGACGGTCCCGTTATCAAATGGGTCCGATAAGCTCCCGCGGGACTCCCAACAGTCCATTTCGGGGTGCGCTAGCGTGCTGCAGTTAAATGGATACGGCTAGGACGGCCGATCGGGGCAGCCAAAGGTGTTTAACGTGCAGCGGGCGCGAATGTAAACTAACAGCAAAAGCGAGAACAGCAAAAAGGAGGTGAGAGAGAGAATGGGCAGAAACACAAGACAAAATTAAATCAACACTTTACGATCCTGACCATCGTTGTCATCGTCGTCGCGCTCGTAATACCGCTGGCGTCACGATGTGGAAAGCGGAAAACGTGCTGGAAGTATAAATCTTTATTGCAATCACAACGACACCACCGGGGAACGGACGATGACGCCGACGACACGAGCCCTCGTGAATGGTGGTTTCACGACGGTGCACGCCGGTGAAACAATCGGTGGAAAGGAAAACTCCCTGTATCTCAAGTGTTGATTCCAGCGGAAGTTTAAAAGTAAGCGTCGTTCGTTCGAGAGCCATAAATTTGTATCCGATTTTTCGTCCACTGATTTAATTTTTGAAAACAAAACATCACTCAAACCGACCACCCGGACTGTTCGGTGTAAGGTGTTCGTTTAAATTCGTTTAAAAATTGCTGTACAATTGTTAACAAATAATTAATTAAACGCGGTGCGGTTTATTAGATCGAATCCGTGGGCTTAAATAATGTCGTCTATTCTAAACTGGAATGTTTAAAATATTTCAATTTCCGTTTTGCATTCCATTGTTCCACGCACGATAACATATTTTAAACCTTTTTTTGTATGTGTTTGAACAGCTTTTGTATTCACTTGTGCGGTTGGACGGTTTTATGAAAGTAACGCTGCAAATGATGTATTGGCTTGCTTGATAGAGCCAAGTGGTGACGCTAACCAACTACACACAGCCCCAGCCGTACATAGTGCCGAGGGATATCGGGGTCTCATGGGGTATGCTTGTCCATGACATCCGGGAACCAATAAAGCAAACTAACCCACTGTCCCTATCTGACACCATCGTCGAGGTCCACCACAAATGGGGACCAAACATTTTCGACACTAGCGGAAGGTCACGTGCATAGACATATTTTCAGCGCTTTCCCATGTTTCGATATCCGGTCGCAGGTTGGAAAATATATGACCAGTCAGGAAGCTTCCGGAGGGGGTTTTTTTCCGGTCGGTTCGCTCCTAATCGCATCCGGGAGGAAAGGATTTTTGTGACTATTCTTTTTTTTTTTGGTGAGGAAAAGACTCGGACAACATTCAATAAACAAAACAACCAAAACAAAACAAAACAAAAAAAATGTGTGAACGCGTATGAACACACAAACACGTGGTGCAAACCGTCAGTGCCGTTGCCGTCGCGCTTGATGGTTCAGGTTTCATCCCGATGGTTTCGCTCTCTTCGCTTTCTTATCATCTCTGTTGTGGCCAAAAACTGTACCTAAACCCATAAACACAGTCAGTAGCGGAAAAGCATCCCTGTTTCAACTTTGCACAGTGATAAATTACAACTCTTTTCTCCCGGAAGCGGTTCTGTGAAGGGGGGGGGGGGGGGGGGGGGGGAGGTAAAAAAGCGCTCACGGGGGGGGTGGCTAGGTTTTATGAACACAATATTAGCGTAGAGACATAGCGTGCGACAGGAACTCCTCACACTCACACAAC
>CM032177.1:634841-708483 GCA_018908115.1 Anopheles rivulorum
CTGGAAACTCGCTTCATAAGTCGTTCGATAGAATGGCTCCGATACCGGTAACCGCTCGGTATCGTACCGTGGATGTGTTTGTCCGTGTAAGCATCAGGAGTCAGCGCAGGAGAGCAATGAGGCACAGGGCTATAGAGCAGCACATCTGCTGCTGTTGTTGTCTGTTGGTGTTGGCGCTATGTTTGAGCATATCGTTCGTTAGCGCAAGAAGATCGGACACGGGCATTTGGATGCAGCGTGCGGTCCGGGACAATGCGAATCCAGTGTGCATGGTGCAGGTGCCTAGTGTTTACAATCCAGCTCAACACATCAAACGACGTCCTGACGTCGTGATTTATTGTGCCCGATGAATGACGGCTCTGCCTGTACAGGCGGAGGATTCTGCTTCTTAGCTGGCACCGGGTGAGCGTTACCATCTTGTCACAGCGCTTCCGGGGCATCGGAAGAACGGAACGGCATCGGTGATGACATCGTGCTAAGCCCGGCAGCAACGCAGAGATGATGATGGCGCTTTGCCGAGGTGTTCTTTATGGAAAACCGAAAGCACTTCCCCAACCTGTATTTATGATGCACACCGGAGCATACCGAGCAAGCACTCGACCGTGCTGTGTGGCGGTTTAGAGCGATTTATGAAAATATACAAATATACTGCTTGTACTGCTGGAAAGTGCTGATGGATGGACGCATTCGTGCGGACCAGTGATGAGCAGGTGTGACGAAGTGACGAAAAAGGACGACGGTGTCAGGCAAGCAGGGCAGACAGTTTTAATGCAACACATGCACTGGCAAACAACATGAATAGCGGGCATAGATTTACATGAGCCCGCTGCAAAGTGTCCGCAAATGTTTTGTCACACACACAAAAACACTACAACGTGAACAGGTAAGCATGGAAATTCTACACAAAGAGAAAGGAAACAACGTACATAAAAAATATATCTCCTTTCTTGTAGCCATCAGCCAACATCTCATACATCTAACGACCGAGAATTGCCGAAAAAAAAACGAAGTTGTACGGAACGCAAAACTAATTGCAGCGAGTGCCAAACTTTCAGCTTCATGGTAAATGTGTTGGCGGAAATTAAATTCAATGTTAGTTCGCAAGAGTGTAATTAAAATGATAACGCCAGTGCACCTGCACCGTCGTCGGTTGCTTCCCGCTTTGCCTTTGGGTTTTCCATCACGCAAGATGAGTCTGAAGACGCTTACCCGGTACTGCCCAAAAGTTATGCAACGCGCATCAGATTCACACAAGTGAAGTGAGTGCTCAGCGCGCGCCGGATGCCGGATTGCGCGAGAAACTTCCAACAAATCCTTGGTTTTTGGAGTCGCTAAGGATGAACCGGAACTAGGGGGAAGGCGATGCTACCGAGCGTTAGTGCGCCGTTTGACGGCGTTAATTAGACACTTAACCCCAAAAATCCGTCCCTACGCTGACGCTATCTAGTATAATGAGGCAAATTTTTAGCCCATCCCTACTCCCGAAGGATGGCTCCTGGAGTATGGGACCTCGGTGCACCGGAGGCGAGGCTGGGATTGAGTGATGAAAATGGCGATTGTAGTAGTTAAACTTCGGTGTCTTTTAATGTGCCAACGGATGGTGTGTCTGGGAAGGTAGTGATGAGGCAGAGATCCATTCTCTGGTTCGTATAGGAGAGTTCCAGGATGAAAATTACATGAGCAATAGGAAGAGAACGAAGCTAAGAAAGGGTGAATAGTATAGCTGACGTCTTTCATACTTTCATGAGCTGACGAAAACAAGCGGTGCTGGGGAACGAACAATTCGTTTATATTGCCTCAAGCAATATTGTACGCAATATTTCATAAAGAAATTGTTGTGGTAATTTCACGAGAGTAGACACTTTAGTGATGCAATAGTAAGGCAACGCGTCGCAAGGGATGGTTAAACAGAAGCGACATACGTCCACTAAATGTTTAGAGTTTAGCTTTCTAGGGAAGCAGTTTTCGCATTACCCTATTTAAAGGACGAACATTTATGTTTTTCTGTTCTAAATTATCCTTTCTTAAAGTATTTATTAGAACGTTTGTATAAAAAAAGCTTAGAATTGTTCTATCTATTTCCATGCATTTACCAACATCGATTCAAAAGCAATCATTGCACATTGCACATTGTATGGTTGTGTTGCTCACCAAACCTATAGATAGTCAAATGGAGCGAATAATTCGCTGCCCATTTGTTGGTTTTGTAGCGGGTAATTTAGTGTTTTCAAAAGTACCTAAAAACAAAACGGCACGCTAACAAATTGTCCTCCGAGTGGTTTTTGCTGTATTCGATTTATGTCCAGTTTGACCGGTTCGTTGTTTTACAGTCATAAGAGGTTTTGGGGGACAAGGAAAGAAGTAAAGAAACATTTGAAGTTTGTCGTCCTTTTTTTGTGCGCCTAATGTTTTTAAACCTATTTGGTTCACTGTGTTCGAGAACATCGAGGACGAGACAACGATCGTACCGCTGAGTAAGTGCTTTGACCAGTCAGTCCCACACTGCCGATCGTAATTAATGTAACCATGTAACGAAGCGAGCGATCGTTACTCGCAATGGTTAAGTCTTGGTTTTGCAAAACTAGCAATGTCCTTTATTTTTGGCGCGCACGTTGAACAGCACCCAGAACAGAACAAAATTACAGCGGTGTGCGGTTTCGGGTTCAATTCAAATGACCCAGCAAACTTGCATTGCAATGCTGCTTCGCCGGCAGTTGAACACCAGCCCGAAGAAGCTCGTCGGTCGCAATGTTGTGTTTTCTTCCATTTTCCATTCGTTAGCGTTATAGATTGCGGTTGAAAAGTGAGCGTTTTTTTTTATTTGCTCGTTGCGCTGTTTTTTTTTGTAGCTGAATGCGGGAAAGCTATGCATATTAATAGTACAGAACTTTTTTTTATATTATTATTATTATTCTCCCCCTTTCCGTTCGGCAGGTCCGGTGAAAAGATACCGTGAAGTGGTAAAGGGCCAGACAGCCACAGTTTGCGGTTGACCGAAACGACAAACGCTTTGAAGATTTGTGAACTTTAATTAAAATTCCGCTTTCGGTGCGGGAAACACCCGTGCGGCAATATCGTGAATCTTTGACCGCAATGGCCACAAAACCCGGATGGGTACCCGGATTAGAAGATTGCTGTCGATGTCGTTGCTATACAAAACGGCGCGGTGAAGCGTACGATGGGCCACCAGCCACACACACACACACAATTTCCCTCTTGACACGTGTAATTCAATTATCGGTTGTGGGTACCGGACGATGCGTGCTCGATGCGATCAGACTCACCTGAAAGTAGAGAGCAAATGGCAAGGAAAAGATGTATTAAAATTGGGTTATAAAGGAACTTTAAGGTTAATATTGTAAATTTTGCGAACGTGAAATTGTGCCATATGTGTGGAGTTTCTCGAAAGGAGTCATAAAATATACATCCTATCGCACACCTTAACACTCGGGACCGTTAATACCTGAAGCCACAAATTCACATACCAGTCATAAATAACAATGCAAAACAAAACAAAAACTATTAAAATCGTACTTTTAGTTTATATTTCAGTGCGGCTTAAATCCGGCCAGTGTTGTTACTTAAATCCATAAATTGGTTCGCCGAACCAATAATCCATTATCCAATTGTGTCAAAAGCTCGCGCACATTCAATTCAAATTCACCGAAGCACCCTGAAAGCCTCCATTTGCTTTCGCCGGCCTTGTTTGGGCCATTCATTTGCGTTACTATCACTATCGGACGGAGGCATTAGGACAAAGCTCACACTTAATCATGATCGGTACAGCGGAAGTTGGCAGTGTAGCAAACAGCAGAGAGAAAAAAAGCATCAGCAGGAAAGTAAGCGCGTTGTGAGACCGAGAGAGAGAGAGAGAGAGAGAGAGAGAGAGAGAGAGAGAGAGAGAGAGAGAGAAAGAGAGAATAATGCTTCGCGTCGGACGGACCGGAACGGCCGAAAGCTGGCCGGAATCGAACCAGCAATGGAATTTATTGCCGACACCGGTCTCTCGCATCCGTTTCCCTTGTACTCGGGCCGGCACACCCTCCGTTGCCGTCGGGTCAGCGTGCTACAGTTACTTCCGCCATTGGATTTGACACGTAAATAAACGGCGTGTTTATGGAAACGGTAGTTATCTTTCGAGCATACGGTTCGATGCGATGCGGAACCATTCACATTGGATGTTGCACTATATATCTTTCCGATAGTTTGCTTTCTATCTTTCTTTCTTTCTTGTTTTTTTTTTAGTTCTGTGGATCCGCACCCACTCACTACTAAACTCAGCTGACCGAAGGGCACTGTTTGCACGGGATTCGTTCGCTAGAAGGTAAACACCGCCACTGGACGCGAACGAAAGAGAGACAGAGAGATGAAGGAAAAGATGGTACCAAACAAGAAAAGGAAAGAAAAAACAAGCTACAAACATACACAAAAACATAAAAAATGGAGCACATGCCTTCGGCTCCTTTTCGACCTTGGCCGAAGGGCATCCCTATTTTTTTGTTTGTTTGTGTTGGTTTGGTTGTGGGTGTGTTGGTAAACATGATCCGCACAAAGCACCACCGCCGGGAAACGCCGGAATAGCGCCGGAAGGCGCGGCCGAGGAACTGGCGACGGGTACGGAACAACGCCGACGCACAGGGCTGGAACTTGGGTTTAACACGCAAATTTGCAATTATAGCAATATCGATCCTAACCGATTGCACGTTCCCTCCCGAAAGGGCGGTTTTTCGTCGGCACAATGCTGGCATACGTACGTCTCGCGGGCCTTTGCCGTTGGGGTGTTTTATTTCCAGCTCAAAAGCGGGGCACTGTTTACAATGTTGTTAACCAAATCAAAATCCGGTTTGCTATTTGTTTGCCGGAGCGCTTGGCGAAGGTGGTGGAATGAGCAAAAAGAAATCGCTATTTACCGCTGGCAAGAGGATGGGCGTAAAACATTGGAAAATGTTTAGCTTTTCATTGGAGATAAATGAAGTTAAGGGAAATTTAGAATTCATACGTTCTACGCGTGGAGCGATTGTCTTAAGTTAGAAGTTCTAGTTTTTGGAGTTACTCTAGAGGCATTTGTATTATTCTCCAAAAAAAATGTTTTATTTAAGTTAGTAATCGACATTGTGCGTCCTAATGTGTACTGTACCACCTAACATCATCTGGTACGGAAAGTTTGCTCTGGTGTAATCTAATTTGCATGCGTATTGTTTGCTGGTGTCCACAGTGAATGGACAAAACTATGATGAAATGATAATGAAAATGGGTTTCTCATCAACCATACTACTGCTACCCCATACTGCTGTTGGGTTGCTGCTGCTTCTATCGAGCCGGCAGGCCCGACATCCGAAAACTAATATCTTCAACTCCAATAAATCAATGTTTCGCTGGAAAATTCCATCTCCCTAACGATCATGGCAGCAGGATGGAAGGGGAAGCTAAGGATCATGGCAGTTATCGGTGGGAGTGCATACCGACGTGTGGGGAGACGGTGGCCAACCGAGTGGATAGAGTGCTTCTCTTAAATCAAAGGTCTCACGCAGTTAGGGGTACGGTACCGGCTAAAACCCACATAGCACTAATTAAGACAGCACAAAGGCACACAAACACAAAAGTTTTCCCATCGGATAGCGGGCAACCGATATCAATCGAACCCCATCCATCAGCAGTAATTAGTTTCATTTACCGCAAAATTCCACTATCGAAATCTTACCAGAAACCCTATCGTACATGGGACCGGGTCCCCCCCCCCCTGGTTAGGGTGCGTTTGGGGTTAGGGTTATCATTAGAGGATGGGAAAATGTTAACCCATAGTGTTACGATTCAATGTACAATATTCATTATAAGGCTTCGGCTTGCACGGGTGATTGGTATCAAATCATAAGCTGATTGAATTGCCATCGAAATTCTTTGAACTCTGCTTTGTGTGTGTGTGTGTTTAAAATTGTTTAACTAATTTTGACTGGTTCGATGCTACCAACTGTCAGCCTTACTACTATTTAGGAATATGAGCTTGACAGAGTTGATTGTAAGTGATAATTCATTTTCATATGACCAAGAGAAGGAACAAGATGAAGTAATGTATGTATGTACTATCACATAACATCACCATATATTTAAGAATAATATTGTTCCTTACTATTACAACACAGTTGAAATTAAGATATAAGTATTTAGCTGGCAAACCGAAGCTCGTCATTCCAGTAAAATGTATGACAAAAATTTAATAAAATTTTTCATATTTCATATATTTGCATAGCCATCGATGGGAGGTATTGTGTTCGTTGTAAAAATGTATAACATCACCCACAAAATGTTTAATGCATTTAAAATATTGTTACTTCATTCATGCTCTGTTCTTTTAAATTAAACCACCGCTAACACATCAACCAAAAGATAAATAAATCACTTTAACTATTTATGTGTGACAGACACATTCACGGTCAATCTGTAACATATCACTAATGATAAAAAAATCTTCTCTATTTGAAATATTTCAGGCGATTAAGGCAAAAAACCCTGCACCCTGTACATTAACGAGCAAAATCGACATGCTATCTCGCTCTATCCAACATACGATCAAACCTGTCAAAACAAGAAAGCATGACGATCGTTGGGACTAACTTAGTACACATGAGTGAGCTATATCTCTTTCACCTCCATATTTGGATGCTCTCCTGTTACTTAAAACGGCCAAAACGATTCGAATGAGCGGTGTTGTGATGCCGAACAGAGTACGATTAGGTGTTACCTGTCTGTTTTGGATGCTCTCCTGTTACTAACAACGAGTAAATTGATCATTCGAGCCGCTTCAGTGTGCGCGGGGTTTAGAAAAGGACAGAATTAAAAATGGAATTTTTCTCTCTTTCGTATATAATCAAAAAAAATCTGATCAATGAAAACTTGAAAATTGCAAACAAAAAGCTTCTTTAGAATACAAATTTAGCTCAAATTATAATTTTTTAACAAAAATGACATCCAAGGATAGGATAAAAGGTGCAGGAAATAAAGTAATTATTTGTTCTATTCACTTTAGCTCAAAAACTAACGAATAAACTTATTATGTATCTGCGCAACTAAGTAACTTAACAACGAAATCAAGTACGAAACCCAAGAATACAGTAATAATAAACATTTTTATGAATTCAATCGCATTAATTTGCATTGCAAAGAAATAAAGGATGAGCGAATCATCCTTGCACCTTCTATTTAGGATTAATAAAGGTATTTATAACTATATAAGTGTTTTTATTATTAAGAAATGTAGCATGCTATCAAAAAATGAATCTTTTACAAGAGTGTATCTTTGGCATGGTTCGCATATCGAAAACATCGCTATTACACGTAATGAGAAAGCCCGCGCACAATGAGTGAGTGAAGTGAAGTGTTATCCGTTAATCTATACTCTTATCCGAAAGTCTGCACACCTAACTGCAGACCTAATTATTCGTATTAGTTATTGTTTCGCCATCAACATGACAAGAGAGTGCTTATTAATGCGGACTCCCTTCCGCGGTCGCCCTTTCGCATGCGGACGCCACACGGTGCCCTCTTATATTGCCCTTATTACACAGCTCAAAAGCTTCATCAGGGCAGCTGAATGGGCCGATTTACATTCGATCCGCATTAACGTGGTACGCCGGTCTGGTGAGGTAAAATAATATTATACATGTCGTTTTCGTTCAGCATCGTTATGGTTAATATTATACGGTAACATTCCTGATATCACCGCCGGTGGCACACGTGTCATCACGGGTGGTCCCCCATGGGGGAGGAGGTGTTTTGAGTGTAAAATACGAAATTGAGATACGCCAGTCGGCCGCGCGTTCGCCCACCTACTACCAACGTGATGGTAAGGATCAGGAGGCTTTTTCTCGCATATCGTCGAGAGGGCTAGTGCGCTAGTGTGTATGCGCCCATGTTTGCTATCTCGCTTGCCGTCTAAAGCCGGCCCATCACCACCGAGCAGGCATCGATTGCTTACCATATATATATCCAGGCACATTGAAATGATTGTATTGAATTTCATACGATAACCGCCGCACCGTAGCACGAACACAAAAACGGCCCCAACTCCTCACACAGTGGGAGATAAAAATCGATGATATCGCATGGATTTGGAAGCCGCGTAGAGGCCGTACGTGGGAGCCTAGAATTGGAGATCAATGGTGCCCTTTTGCCACAGTTGGAGGGAGAGATTTTTCGCCCGCCGCTATGCTAATGGTGGCTGGCCGAAGCAATAATAATGCACACCATCCGTACAAGCAGCAGGAAAGAGAAGCGGAATCGACCGAAAATGGTGGTAAAAAACGAGCAAAGAAAAAAAAAACCAGAAGCATTATATTCACGAATGAAGCATATCGTTATTATTTGTTATTTTCATTTTTATCACCAATTTATTCATGTACATTCAATTTAAATAAATACATATTTCGGGCTGTGTGGGTCGCATACCGCCAGCGTTCGCACCATGCCAGTTAAGTTCCGCACTGGCCGCAATTGGCCGCAGCGCCCCGAAACGCATTCGGTCGTGCACGCTTCTGTACACGAGTTATGATTATGAAATTCAATTATTTTCATGTCAGCTTTTGTGTACTCCTTTTTTATGTTTTTTTCTTCATTTGCTTGTTTGTTTGTTTGTTTGTTTCCTTGCTTTTCTTTCTCTCTTTCTCTCTCTCCCTCTCTTTGTTTCAATCTCTATAATTTTCCCACCAACGCCGGTTGTATTGAGGGTCGGACTGATTATGTGTGCAGTTATTTCAGCACGGTTGACCGAACAGCGTTGATCGCAGGATAAGCTCATATCCGCACGTTGAAAGCAAAACTGCAACCAAATTAATATTTGTGAGCTTTGAGCTGTAAAGCTGTCAAAAGGTGAGGGCAGAAATGTTGTACGCTTTTGATAGCCGAGCGCAATCATACATGCGGCCAAATCCTTCGCTTAAGTTGAAATGTTTCAAATGAGTTGAATGAACTTGGTCCCTCCCTGGTGTTGTGGAGCTTAAAGGTCACATTTTTGAAACGTTATTGAATATAATTATAATCTCTCTCTTAGTTGTGTCTTTAGAAGAAGCTCACAAATAAATTTACGGGGAGATGTACTATTAGAAGCTAAAAAAAGCAGTTATTGTTGAGAGTTTTGAAAGGATAATGGTATCCAATTTTACAAAGAGATAAATACATAGATAAAAGATAGACAGAAAGTGTTTCTATTCGAAAATGTACACTTTTTAATCAACATAGAAATTGATATTGTTACAGACTTTTGCAGTAATCAAAGATTCGGCAAAAGCCATTGAAATCTCAGTATTTATAAATGTTTTTAAATAAAATACTTAAGAAATACTTCACTTTATTTCGACCCCATTTTTTCTTGCAATAATAGCAATCGTTAACAATTTTGTTTTAAACTTTCGAAATCAGAATTTAAATGATACAAACGTGTATCTGATGTATATTTTCATTTGATTGATTTGCTTATCATCGAGAAATTCTACGTAAACCGGTAAATTGTGCAAAACATTGGATATTTCATGTTGTGTTTCCATAAAACGATGTGTTTACATTTTGAGTGACAATTTCGTTACTTTTTAGGTAAAATGGTTTAATTTTATACCTGATACTTCCGAAACATTCAATGTTGCAGAAAATATAAAGAAAATATTTCTTCACGTCAGTTGCATTTCAATATGCCCTTACGGCAATAACAACCTTTATGAAGGAAAATAAAAATAAAACCTAGTTTTCGGGTTTCATTATAAAATGTATGCATTATGCCAAAAAATTTGCTACAGCTCTACCTCAAGTGGGTGAATAACTATTTTCTCATAAATTATCTCAATTACTACTGATGAGTTCAAAGGAAAAGCTTTACACCTTATTATGCGTACCGTTTAACAACATGCTGTGTGTAATTAATGGTAACATTGTCCGTTGCGTCTCGTTGCCACATGCGCAATTCACATGCAATCGAACTAATTGCAATCATTTTCATGCAAATGGAACGTAAACAGATGTTGGAAAATGTTTACAACGGTACCAGGCGTTGCAAATAGTGGAAGGGAGGTGATTTCCACGTGGACTTAACAACAGGAGTGGGGGACATATAATAAAGAAAAGCATCATATTCAAGCAAACATAGGGCAGAAAGTGCTTTTCAACTGGAAATATTGTGCTCCTTTTAGTATTGATAGATCCTAATGATAATGGGAATTAATATATCCTATATCTTGTTGATAAGAAACATGATTTTGTTTAAAATACGAAAGATTTCCGATCATTCGGGCTTATGTAGAACAGATGCATGCCGGTTAATCGAGTCTCACGGATATCCGACCCTTTGTAGATTTAGTAATATTTAAAGTTCTTGAAGGCCAATGGAATGATTTGTTTCTTTGAGTGTATAAAACTCATTATGAGCATGTTTGGGAGAATTTGGATCATTAAAGATAAAAATATTGTTTGGACTTAATTAGTGTCGTTATGCCAAATTTCACGAACTCACGTTCCAGATAATCTACGTTTGATTGTATTCCCATCTGCCAACGGAAAGCCTTGCAAATGTGTGAAATGAATTGTTTATTTAGTAGTTAATAATGTTTTTAATAATTTGTTTTACAAGGTTTTCAAGGTCATATGATTGTGTTCGAATTATTTCGATGTTAAAGTTGAATGTGTGAGCATGGTACATTGTACTCTTCACTTCTTTTTGGAACAAATGAACAAATGTTCCAGAGAGTGAAAAGGTTTCCAGAACTTCGTTCCTAGTTCAATCTGTTCTTTTGAATTTTGCGAGATCCTGAATCTCTATACTAAATGGTACAAATCGCAATATAAATATAATTTGCTTTTTTATCATTCATCGTTGCTAGAATATTATTATTTGTGTATTTTGTATTTCGTCGACACATGGTGTCTGACGATTGCTTGTAAAAATAGTGCGGTAGCATCCGTATACGGCGTGTGTGCAGTTGTGTCCCTCCAGTATCTAAGTGCTATTCTATTCTCTTCGAATAGAAGCACTTTGAAGTTGTGTCGTTCCGTGCAGCTCTAACGAGCGCTAAATGAAGCGTGTTTTGCCCTTTATTTTTATCTCGAACAAATCGGCACACACTCGCCCGTGGCCCTTGTGAGAGCTTTCATACTTTCCTTTTGTTTATTTTGTTTTGTTTGTCACAACAACAAGCAACAACAAACGCAGGAAAAACAATCGTTTCCACCCCACACGCCACATTCGTTGGAGGTGCGATTTCGGCAATAAACATTTGCCTTCATCGCTCCCACGCGGATCATCTTACCATTGATTGAAATCGACTTGGTCGGTAGAAAATTGTCTCGCCCAAATGTGCCCAAAAGAGGGAGGACACCGTGGCCGACAAGCGAGGGTTAAGGGAAAATCTGCCGCGAGTTTTCCGCGAGCTGCTACAGGACTCAGTGGAGCAGCAAATTTTTAATCAACATCAGCCAGCCCGCAATGCTTTCGTCGGTCGTCCCTTCAACCATGGCATGGCGCACTTGAAGGACCTCCCCGAATGGTGCAAAGAGGGATGTTTCATCCACCCGCTCATTTCATTTTCTCCAGTGCCTTTTGCCACGCCAACGACAACGTTATGAACCGAGTGGTACCAAGCGTGTGGAGCAGCAGAGCGTGGCCGAATCGCCACGGAGAGATAGAGCGAGCGTGGCGGCAAATCCTTACAGCACGTTTAAATTGAATTGTGATCATTAAAGCGCTGGTGTGGGTGAAGCGCTGGTGTGGGAGAGGAGGTGGCTCGGCACGGGCGGGATGACACGAAGCGAGACGTTTTGCTCCATTTTTCCACTTAAGCGTATTTTTCTGCCTCGATGCGGTGAAAGATTACCGAAATAACATAATCAAAATGGGATAGCAGCCCAGAGCCGCGTATGGTGCTTGTTTCTGTCGGCAGGCTGTTCCTTTCCTTTTCCTTCTTTAATGCTCGCCAGCAAAAGCAGCAAGCAAGGCAAGCGCCTTGTGACGTTCATCTTCCTTCGCTCGCTACGTCGATGGCCGATGGTGTTGGAGTTTTTGTGTGTGTGAATCCGGGCCATATCCCTGGTTGGTTGGAATGTACATGTGTGGCTGTTCCGTCACGCTCGGTCGATTGTTCCAGGAACGGTGGGCGGCAGCGACCGAAAAGACCAAAGCCAATGAAATCGAAGCCCCGAAGGGCTCGTGGGAAAGCGCAAGCAAAGGCAATACGCGCCAAAAAGGAACACAAATCCGGCATGTGTGCGGCGAGGCTACCAAAAATCGGGACACGGCAGCAGTATACCATCCATTGCTCTCTTTCCTCCCACTGGCTCCCTGGGTGGGGAGGTGGCATATAGTGGTGGCGTAAATAAATGCGCTCGCTTTAACGAGTGCAGCCTTGATGCCGTCAAGGGGAGGAGGGGCGGGCCGCGGATGTGGGTGGCAACATTCGGTGATATGAGGGTGGTATGTTGGACCGGGAACCGTAAGAAAAATGGTTGGCCAAATTTTATTACAGAAATTACGGCATCTTTTTAGCGCAAATTTTCCATAACTTTTCATTCCCGGCGCCCAGGAGCGTGTGTCCGTCCGTGGATGTGTGTGTGTTTGGCGCAACTAATGCCATTTTTCTTGTTCTCTTCCACCGACTCGGTGTTCGGTGTTTGGGTGTTACGGGAGCCGGGAGCATATGAAGCGTCGAGATGACACTGTTAATGATGCTAGGTGCTGTGTGGTTAACGGTGTCGGCGATGGTTACCCAGGTACCCCGGTCGTGCTAACGTGGAACATTCAACCTTTGGCCTTGCGCCGGAATACGGGAACGCAGGATGCAAACGTTGCACCGCGGGATGCCTGCCCAGCAGCCACGAACCATGTGCGCCCCCACGAACCCGTGGGGGTGAGACCAAGGGGTGTTAGAATCAAGGAATGAAAATATGATTATAGAGGTGATATTTTACACCGTTTTTCTTTAGCCGGTGCAAATGCTAGTGCTTCCGGTGCTTTGCTTTCATTCATCGCGCCCGTTTTGTGGTGGTGGCACCGTCCTGGCACCGTGTGCTGGTAGGTGTGTGTGTGTGTAAGGTGGGCTCCGGGTCCACAGGAAGGAAGTTAACTTATTAGCATATCGTTTGAACAGCATTGAGCCTCTGGAAGCAAAACTGTTCCCAAAACGGAGGTTCCAAATGGTATGCGGGTGTGGTATGTTGTCGTGGCTGTAGTGAAATGAACCGGGAACAAGATGTATTTTAGGGGTAAAGTCAGAAGCCTTTCGCCGAATGTAATCGTTTCAGGGTGGCATTTGATAGAAACGGGAGCGTACCGTACTACCATCGCACGATGGGCAGTTGAAGGGATAAAAGTGTAAAAATCCACTTTATATGAACAAGCAAACTAAAAATGATAATATCTCGCGTATAATCAATGCTCGGGAAAACATAAAGTTTAATATTTAATGCAATGAATGCTATTACGAAGAGCTAAATTGTCTCATATGTATCAAGTAATATTATTACATCTGGTTAAGACACGTACATCAGGTACTGGGCGTCTCCATAATTAACGACTGTTTTTGTTATGTTTCTTGGTTGTCACTAGATTAAATTAAATATACTTTCCTAAATATTAAGTAAAAATTGTTATTATTAAACTTGTTCACCATTTTATTGCAAGAAGCACTTCTTAGAGTGCATATTGCTAATTTAATATAAATTTTGGATTAGTTTTTAAATTCATTTTTAAAGTATTTGGTATGAAATGAAATAAATTAAAGTACATTGGACCTAGTGCAACGTTTGCTTCCAGATGTAGAATATCTATTGACATTGGGAAATTCTTTGAAACTTCACAATATGCTTTTTTATTTATCGCCTCATCACCTGTTTGGTGTTACAATTTGGAATTAAACACAAATTTCTCCTTTTGAAATAGGATTCAAATCACAATTAAAGTTAAAATCTATTTAAATTATTTAATTTAGCAAAATATAATTTTATCCCACTGATCATTGTGACACTACCCACAGTGCATTGATTTTCTTCCATTCGTTCGTTCGTTCGTTCGTTCGTTCGCGTTGCTACAGTGGAGAATGTAAAGCATTTTCCACACCATCCGAAGCTTCCGGGTTTACGGGAAGAATGTGTTACCGAAAAGGGGCGTACGTACGTACGTGTGCCGTGTAAGTCACCAAGGGGTGCAAAAAAGAGAGAAATAAAAATAAACGATCAGCACAGTCAACACAGAGCTTCTTGCTGGTGAAATATGGTAATGATAATATTTTCGTAGCAAATCTTTTTATTATACACCCCACAGGGAGTGGGTGGACAAAAGGAAAGCCGATAGATACGTACGTAAAAGTTACTACACTACCATTGCTTTTGTCGGCAGCCTCCGGGTAGAACAATTTTTTTTTGGAAATTTGTTCTCTTTTTCTATCTTTCTAGAGTCTTTCCACTAAACTAAGAATAAAAACACTCACAAAAAAATTTGGAACCAGAAGGTAAACCCTACATTCTGGCACGTTCTGAAGCCACCTTCCGGATGCTTTATTGGTAAACCAGCATTTTATGAGTGCGAATGTTTTATTCGCTAGCCGAAAGACGTAGGAATATTAAGTTTCCAGCTGCTTACCGGAATGGTAATTGTTTTAGCACAGTTTAACAGGGAAATGAAATGTAAATAAATTTGCACTACGATGAACCCACGGGTGCCGTTAATAGGGAACTCGGTGTGATGAAAACCCGTACAGTACTTCCCGTCGTAGTAAAAATTTATCATTTATCACGTTTGCGTGTAAAAGTAATGCCACTGAACCGAACATGTCTGTAAGGATGATTTCCTGAAGCTCGAAGATTGAACTGAAATCATACGAGCGATCGCTTAAGCTGTAAGCTACCTAGTCATCGTAACCGACCCAAAATGGGGGTGGGGGGGGGGGAAGCTACCGATGTAAATGCCCTACCGCTTGGGCCCTTTTTTTTGCCTCCCTTCCCACCCCCTAAATTCGACCTCTGATTGAAAGCAATGACTCTTTTATCGCGCACAACGAAATAGCGTCATCGTAGCGCTGTTTCCGGAAATTGATTGGCAACATAAAAATAAGATCCCGTACATTGCTGGTGTGGTGTGTACAGGGGGGGGGGGGGGGGGGGAGTGTGGGTGGCTGATGGCGGTGTACGGAGCAAATGGAATGTTACGTGTTATGCTGCCACCACCAACATATGGTGTATGTTTGAAATGGTGGCATTTTCCTGATTTTTTCCTCCTTTTTTTTCTCTCTCTCTCTCTCTCTCTCTCTCTCTGTTTTTCGGTTTTGCTCTCGGTGAGCCCATCTTGCACGGAACATCATCTCTGTTCGCAAGCAGAGATTGGTTGTGGAAATTTTCGCGTCAAATTTATTTGCCTTGTTGTTAGCAGTTCCTTTTTTTGGTTGGTCCTGTTCACTCTATTTGTTTGAAAGCGAATGTGCGCTAGTTGTGTGCCGCCTATGGTTATTGGGGTTTTCCAATGCGGCGCATTTGGCTGGTGCTGCGTGTATGTAATTGATGTCCGTACACCGGATTGCCATTATATTGCCGTACCTTGCCGGTTTGATTCATGGCCATGCGCCTTGAGCAACGTGCCTACGCGCGATGTGTCCTCACACTTCTAGCTGACTGATGGTATGTATGCTTTTTCGCTTCGTCCGACCGACAGCAAAGACAAATATATCTTTTACCATTCCCGCTCTACCAACCGTAACGTTCCGTTGTTGCGGAACCTTCGCGTAGCCTTTAACGAAACCGATACCTCATCTGTGTAGCTATTTATTAATCATTGAATGCTTTTCTTACACCCAACACGTATATTTATTCGTTTTATATCCCAAAAAAGATATCTTTTCTTCCTCGCAAGGTACCTCACAAGTGACAAACAGTTCCGGAAAGGGATGATGCCACCGGCCGCACTTTGATGCGAACAATTGAAATCAGCTTAAATCAGCACAATTTCCAGTGCTTTCGTTGGACAAAGATTGTGACGGTGGATTCGTGGCAAGCAACCGACCATTCGCTTTCCCCATTTTGGTAGTCGTTTTCGAATCAGCAAAAATTATAGTTAGCAATAAAAAGGCGGTTGGCAGCACAGAAAAAAAGAAAAAAGGGGAAGGACAGAGAATCATATCTTGGTGACATTTTAGCTAAGCTTTAGCTCAGGGTGCCAGGTGCGATGAATTTGTTCTTGTTTTCTGCCTTCTTCCTTTGGCCGTTTGTTTGCTTTTCTTTGGCACGTTTTACGCAGCTGGCAGTTTTGCAGTTTCTTTTGCACGGTCGGCTTTCAGGCTCGGTGGACAATGTGACCATAGGAACTGGAAGTACAGATCAAACAAAAAAAAAAAAACGCCACAAAAAGGGACGGTCTGTTGACTGTCAGTGCAAAGTTCGTCCAGTTACGACTCCAGCTCGACGAACAACGCATCCCGAAAGTAAGGACAGCACGACAGCGTTGATCACTGTACCTTTCGTAGCTGAAAGTGGTCTGTCTGTGTGTGTGTCTGAAGCACAAGGCATTCATCGTTACCTGTGCTTCAGCCCCAAATTGCTCACACATCCAACCGTAGAGCGGAAGGTCTGATAAACAGTACAGAGACCGGGAACGCAATGCGGGCCGGGGAGGAAAATTTTAATTCGCGAACACTCGATGACGTGAGCAATGCCAGGGCCGGGGCATCGAATGGTGGAGGAAAAGGGCAGTGGAGCAGCGGGAGTGCCGGGCATCTGCCGGAGCATAATATGTAAATGTCATCCTATTAACTTTTGATCCGTCCGGACCGGCTGGCAAATGCTTTTACCTCGGTTCTCGCTTTTCGGGATCACATTCCACAGTGGCTTCTTGGAGTTGTTGTGTTTTTTTTTGTACATTTTGTGTGTGTGTGCTGTGCTGTGCTTGGTAGCATTTTTTTTTGCTGGGTATATGTGTGCGTGTCGTTGCCCCGTGCTTCTTTCCATACATTATGCCGGTTGGCCGATCATTTCGCTGTTATCAGATAATGTAATCTTTCTTTCTGTCGTTAACCATCGCCACCGTCACCGGCTGCTCACCTTGCAGCGCCGTGTGACGATGGTGACGATCTCGGGTTTGCTGTCACAGTTGTGACGGCTTCCTGGTTCCGGCGACGCGTTTTGCCTATTCTAGGCAGGTTGTTCCAGTTGTTCCCCGGTCTCTATTCACCACCAGCACCAGCACCACAAGCAAAAGGTGATGACGCGTTCGGTAACGATGCTCGGTCGCGTAATTGTATCGCGCCACGGTGAACTTCTCGGTGACAATCCACGACAATCGGGGCGAAATCCTTCAGGACCTACGACCTGCGGTTCCGGGTGCGCACAGGGCGTAGAAAAATGTACCGATAAATTAATTCAATTACCCGGGATAGAGGGGCGACATTTTGCAACATTCGGAGTTATGGCGTCGTTTTCGGGTGCGCTTACACCCCACCCGGATCGATAACCCCCCGGGTACACCGGGTGTTTCCCCTGTGCTGATGAGTTCCGGATGCTGCAGCTCGAGCAGGAGACAAGAAGCGACAAGAGTAGCAAATTTTTATTCAAATGAAAGTGGTTGTCATTTCAAAGTATCTTCAGTGCTCGGGACATACAGGACTGTATCGTGTGTGTGTAGTGTGGTTGGATAAGCGTGCAAGAGCTGCTGGAGAAATTGGGCAAATTCTTCGCCGAAAAACATGAGATCCAGAAGATTGGGGCAACTAGCTGCACGTGGGTGTAGGTTCCCTAGCTGGAACCTGTGGTTGGACAGACGAAAGGCGGACAGGCGTTTTATGGATGCGGAAAAGTTTTCATATCGCAGACAGTTATTCAAATGCGCCACCGAGAATGTCGGTGATAACGGGAAGCGATTTGCGTGCTGTTCGCCTTGTGCGCCTGTGAGTTTTAGTATGAATAATTCAACGCAAACGGTTTGGTGGAGTTTGCCAAATGTAGCGGTGAGGGAGGGGTTGGGGGGGGGAGAGCAGAGGGGATGATGATGGGGAAGGATGGAGTTGCATGATGATGGGGATGGATGGAATGAAGCGCATATCTGATGGCAGGCATGAGTATACGGCATGCAGATTCCCGCCCGTTGCACAATGCTGACGCTATCACAATTAGCCTTAATGAAAGTGCATTTATCGATGGTTGGATGGGAGAATGGATCACCTATTTTGTGTTGTCGGTCGCGTGCGTCGAAATTTTTTTCGAAAGGTAACGTCGCGACCTGAGCAACCCGCGAAAGAACCCAGGACCAATTTCCAAAACCACTTTCCGCGGTACAGATAACGAACCCCGAAAAAGAAGAAAGGGCCAACCGTACCGTGTTGGCCGTGTAATGCTTTGCCCACTCCAAACGCAAATCCTTCGATAATCCGCTTGCCGCTGTGGCGAAAGTGCTTCGCCATGCTTACGGCCGTGTGGGCGATCCTTTTACGCCACCGGTGGGCCAACACTCACTCACGCTCATGCAAACCGTAAGCGACCGTCAGCTAACCTTCGGGCCATCGGCAGATCGTCCGTCTATTATGTGCATTATAATTTATTTTTATGTTTATCAGTCTGAATGAAATCATAACTTATTTACTGCGGCCATCCTGCCTGCTACCTGGTACCGGATGGGAAAAGGTCTGTGTGTGTGTGTGTGTGTGTGTGTGTGTGTGTGTGTGTGTGCCTTTTTTCCTCCCCCCACTGTTCTTGTTGTTCATGTTGCATTTCATGAATGCCACCGGTTAACCCGCACACTCGAGTCAAGTCCCGGTGCTGGACCACTGCACCATATCCCACGCCCGCAACGGATCAACCTTTTTTCGATGCCGATTTTTTTTCTCTCTCTCTCTCTCTCTCTCTCTCTCTCTCTCTCTCTCTTACTCTCTTGCTTTTTGCCTTCATTCCAAGCTTGAAGTAGACACTCCAACGGTTAAAGTGCCGTCCCTTTTTTTGCTCCGTAAGGGACTGCCGATCGATGGTGACTGCCGCCTCAGATTCCACCACTCGTCGGCCGAGTCGAGTGGCGGGCGAGTCTAAATCTCAGCATAATTCAAGTGTCCGTTTGACAGAAGGTCGAAACTGTCAAGGTAGGGTTTTTAGAACAGTCCGCGGCCCGGCGGTCCGGTAAGAAGGGCCGGAATCGTTTCATCCCTTCACCACAAACGTCCGATCGGGCACGATGGAGGAGGCAGAATGTCGGTACGGGGCAAATGCGAAAGATGAATCACAGTAAGACGACGGCGTGAATGGTACTCATACCCTCATCTAGTGCTGTCCCACATCGCAGGCTGGTGTTTCATCTGGCTGGGCTGGCTGGTTGGTGTTCTTTTCCCCGTTCGGTATGATAATGAGGATTGAAAGGAGTATCAATTTTCGTATCATGTTTCGCACCACAATCGCACAGGGATTGGATGGTGGATTCACCCGTTCCAGGGCCACTGCTTAGGTTAACTGGTCCGGCAGGTGGGTTGAAATGGTTGAACCGTTTGGGGTGGAATGGGCTCGGCTGATTTGCTCACGGTAAGCCAACAGCCGGTTGCGTACGCTGTGGCTGCGTACGTCGTACCGTTGGCTGCGGTTTTTTTTTTCACTTGCGTTACGATGAAATGTGCACCATTAAAGATAATGATGGTGGGCGAATCGATAAAATGGAGTGTGGTTTAGCGTGGTTACTAGGTAAAACCGTTCACCAACCAGCAAAACCAGCAAACACGGTAAGCGCATGGTGAACTAGAAATGAATGGGCCCATTCTCAGGTGATTAGGAAAGGATGTTGCATGCAGAAGGGGAAGACACACTAAAATCAAAAGAAAATAAAAAAAAAAAAACGTTGACTACAAGATGGAAATCGCAAGCGGGTAATCGTGCCCATCGGCAAACAAGGGGCCGCCAGTTAGCAGCGAAGGGACGTAAGTGCGTGGCTGGCTGGGAAGATGCTTCGTTCTTCGCGAAACAGGAGTCGTCGGTGGCGTACGGTTCGGTACTTGAGCATAATTGATGGAATTAAATATGGCTTCTTAATGTCTTGCCGCCCTTTCTTCAAATGAACGCTCTCATCAGTAGGCCACTCTGCTGGTGCGGTGCAGAAATCAAGCATCATTAGCGTAACGGCATTGAATTAGTATGCTAAATCTAGCATGAATCCGAACCGAATGCCCCCAAAAAAAAAAAAAGCGGAGAGATCCAGGCGAGGCAATCAGCAACAAAAACCCGAATTGTGGCATAAGTTAAATAATTTTACAATCGGTAAAAGCTGCCGAGCGTGCGCGAGATGAAGATTCGTTTGCGCATCAATCTGTGCAACTTCAGGGACAGGAAGGTTATGTCCCATTATGAAGCTGTTTTAACACCGGATCTTGAAGCTGCACTGGCAGAAAGAACGCCGGTTTGCACAAACAAACAGGTTTGGGATTCATTTATTTTCTAGTTCGATAGATTCGTATCCTGCATCTGAATGTGTGTTGCCCGCTGACCTTTAGCATCCATTTCCAGCAAACAGTCAACAGGAATACGAGCGCTGTGGCACAATGTATATGCGATGCGAAAGTGCTCGAACTAAAGTTCGAGCTGCAAACAGCAAAACTGCCCAGATGCGTACCGAGCGTCCGGATGGACCACCGCCAGCAATAATCGTAATTGTGGTGCCTTTCAAAAGTTTCACCAGCGAAAATCTGGGGGCGTCTAGCGAGTCTAGCAAGAAACCAGGACGGCAACTAGACATGCAACCCATTTGCAACAGTGTGTGCGCTCTGCCGTTCAAAAGGTGTATGTGAGAACGGTCGATGAAGGTTGATCAGGTGCTACCGTTTGGGTACGCTTTTCCACGCTTGCCATGTTGGGCAGAGCAGAAAATAAAACGAACAAATGAACAGGGAATGTGGGAAAACCCACACGATGTACACCGGACAGTGTGGAAAGCAACAATGTGGCTGCACAGTTTCACGCTACCCGAGTACGATTTGTTCATCATTAACCTTTTCGCAAATGGTGGCCGCCGTAGCAGTAGCAGAAGGAAGCGTTACTCAATCCAGCATCGGTCCAGTTCCAGTGGCACACAATTTAACGAGCTGGTTGGAAACTGTTGCTTACAGAGCGAACGCAAACACGCCAGCACCTTCAGCAAGCTGTGTTCGATGGCAATGTTCGAAAGCATCGCACCGGATCGGTTCCTGCTCGGTTACGTTTGACATTTGAATTTTCTCCATCACGTTGCATCCATGCGACCGTGCTGCATTCTCCCCCCAAAACCAACCAGACACGGTGAATCTTTTACAAATGATTTGGTGGTGGTGGTGAAAGTAAACAGGGAAATATATCCCCGGCTTTTTTTTTGTGTTGCCGTCATTGCCATTTTAGTTCCTGAAAATTGGATTCGCGATCGCGGGAAAAAAACACACACACTTTTGCACGCAGGCAAGGAAAAGATAATAAAAGATTTCAGTTTGCAAGCGAGGTCACGATTTTCGTGTCTGTCTTTTTGTTGTTGCTGTTGGTGTGTCCTCAGGCAGTAATGCAACCGGTTTTGCAAATGGACGTGACAACCTTTTTTTTTGTTACCTTTTTTTTCGTTGGTTTTATATAAACCGTCCGATGAAGGTGTGTGTATGAGTGTATGTGTTTTTTTTGTCACTTTATCATTCGACGGTGGGCTTCTTCTACTTTTTCTTCTTCTTATTCTTCTTCTTCTTCATCTTCTTCTTCTTCTTTTCACTATCCATCCCCCGGAAGGTAGGCTAACGACTACGTGTTACCCAAAACGCAATCGACGCAGCTTACGATCGAAACGCACACGCACACACACACACACACACAAAAAGGGCAATGGGGTGGAAAGGGACAGCCATGGTCTACCGGCGACCATCCCGGAATCACCGGTGGGCCAAATAGATGGTGAAGCATAAAACGCCCGCAGCGCAACACGGGACACGAGTGTCAAAGTTTGAATTGCAAAATGTTTCCGACCGACTGGTCCGACCGTCTGGGCCGATGGGCAGCCCGGGTGCCGGGTTGCGGAATGGGTGGCAAAAGTTCCGCAAACAAAATCTTCTCAACTTTTCTTCTGTGCCATTCTGTGGCACTTTTATTTTTCCTCATCCTTCCTTCCTCTTTCTTCTTCCACCGCTATTGGTTGCGTCCGGGGCAACCATCTTTCCGTCCGGTGATCCTCTTCTAGCCGATGATCTCAGCCACCCTCTCGGGCAATCTGCGTTTGGCACAAGGCAGTACGTACATATGCACGTTCCCGCAGGGACGTCGGCATTGAGGTCACGCATTCAAAGACGATTACAAAGCTGATTTCCATCCCTCGCGCGCGGTCCCTTTACACAGGGCGTTTACAGGGCGAGCGGGTCGGTCGGGAATCAGGATTGACGCAGCAAAAAACAAAAAAAAAGCGAAAAAAAAGGCAGAATGTGAAATCCATGGGCGGGATCTACTCGGTGAAGCGTGTGTCATCAAGGATCAGCTCTGGCTTAACTTTGGACGTAACGATGCGAGGATAATAATGTCCCATGATTACGACCATTACTTGGAACATCATTATTGGGAGCGACGAGTCGGTGTTAATCTGACCGCCCGGACACCAAGCGCCCTGGACTGCCCGTATGTGGCGCCCGTTTGTGTGAACATTATCGGGTGGAGCACTCACACCGATCTTACCTTGGGCTTGGTGGGTTCGTGCGGTTCGTGCGCCTGAAGGTGGAATAATACCAACGGGGACCAATTTTCTTGCGTGTCGTTTGGGTAGCATCTTTCTAATCAAAATACGACCGCAGGATATTTGCCCGGTATCATATTTCACTTAGAGCGCTCCGAGAGCTTCTCGGCAGGAACAAAAAAAAAAAAAAAAGGTGGGTGTATCCACTAGAAGCGGATGGTTCCGATGTGTCCGGATGTCGGTCAACTAAATCCTTTGCTGTTTCTTGTACAGCCAGATGCCGGGAGGTTGGTCGACGGGTGACCCATCATCGACGGGTTGGGTTGTGTGTCACGTGAAGGACGACGGAAAGACCACTTACCTGAAAGTAGAGAGAGAGAGAGAGAGAGAAAAAAACACAGGAAAATAAACATAAGTTATCGTGAAAACAGCATATGGGGATGTTCGTACGAGACAAGCTTAGACACCGTGCCAGTGCGGTGACAATATTAGCAGAACATCGCTTAAAGTAAGAGCATCCGGTGCAATAACAAAAAAATGGGTGGCAGCTTGTAGCATAAAGTGCTGGATGGAAACAAAAAAGGGTTTTGCTATGGTTCTTAACAGTATCTTAGCACTGGCTATTTGTGTTTGCACTGTGTAAATGAGTTTGTTTTTCCAATTTGATTTTGTATAAATTTTTTCCCCCTAACCTAGACGATACGTTTTCAGTTAAAATGTTCAAAATATAAAATATCGCTGCTGGCAGCGACAACACAAATTTTTTGGGCAAGTCGGCAAGTGTTTGGAAAGTAGGCCAAATCCAGCACGTCGCTGTTGACGCAATATGTGGTTGATTGTGAAAAGTGGGCAGCAAAACTAAAACACAAACAACAACAAACTCACCCCCCCCCCCCTGGTGTGTGGAATGTTCCGAAAAGCGCCGGAAGTTTATAAGCCTATTGCTTCGTACGGAATGGGAAACATCTCTATCGCGCGACCAGCTGCAAATCGCACGCACATCAAATGCACACGCTGCACTATGCAGCTCCAACCCCGAAAGGTACGAACAGGGGTGGAACGCACCTCCCCCTCCTGTAGGTAAGCTCCCATGTTTGTGTGTGTGTGTGGAAAACCGGCTAATAGTTAGTTTTAATCTGGTTTCAAGCGAAGGGCTTGTTGATTCAATTTGTTTGTTTACTGTTTGCAACTGCCCAGGGAACACCGGTTGGCCCACACCGTCACCAGTAGTGGGCGATTTTTATTCGTCCGCCCGTTCGCCCGCCCGTCCGCCCGCCCGTCCGTGGCATTATTTCTGTCGTGAGGTTTTAGTCCTATGGTGCCATTGTTCTACAAGGGCCAACGAGAATTGTTTGCACATGTTGTTTTGTCTCCCCGTTACCTTCCGGGCTTAAGGTGCCTTTTCCCTGTTTTTTTCCGGTTTTTTTCCTGTTTTTTTTTTGTTTGGAGTGAAGCGGGAAGCCTGTTTTTTGCTTTTGTTTCTTCCGCTTCCTGTTTTTTTTCTCCTACTGCGGTTTTGTTACAAAAACACCGAAAAATGGCAACCACCTTTTATGTTTTATCGATTTGCACGCGGTTTTTTTCTTTATCCCGGCCGATCGTTATTAAGGTTTAAGGTGTGTTTCGTGTTGAGAAATGTGATCATAAATAGCAAATATAATTAAATTCGAGTTTAATTAAACCCTTTATCCTTTTTACCAAATAAAGCAGTACAATGCAAAACGATAAATTAAAAATAAAAAACTACACACAGAAAAAAACAAATCAAATAAACAACCAAAAAGCACAGTTTGTGACGCTAGACTGAAATGAGTGAAATAACAAATTCCCCTCCTCCCTTCTCCCTCTTCCCTCCCAAACACACACGTGTCCACCTACCCTCGGTGCTTTTGGAGCTCAATCCGATTTTTTTATGGCGCTTAGATGGCGCTAGGCAACTAGCACTGAACGGAACGTACGGATGGACCTTTTCCAAATTTGTTGTTGTTGTTGTTGAAGGGATGTGGCAAAGAATGATGAGCAAGTTGGAAAATGGACTGCAAATGCGAATCGTAGCATTAAAAGGAGTACCATCAAATATTCATGGATGTGTACATTCATTATTCAGTTTGGTGAAAAGTGAAGAAACAATGGACCAGTCGTACCGGTTGGCCGACGAGCCGGATGCCGACAAACAGAGAAAATGGAAAAATTCGACGGCATCCCCAAAGTAAAACTCAGGGCCATGGCGTCGGTGCGACGGATTTGTCTTTGATTGTGTTTTGCTTGGCACTTTTGTGCTGGTTCGTGCTGCCTTTGTGCCCCGCTAGCGACTGATGAACGTGCACCAATCCATCCATCCATCCATCCATCCATTCGTCGTACGTGAATTGACGTCCTGCGATAGTGTAGTTTGAAGGACATTGGACGATGTTTACCGAAGACAGAACGGCAACCATACACAACACACTTGCCACCGGTTTGTCTTTCGAATATTGGCACACACACACACACACACACATACAGACCCGCATGTGCAAATAAAGCTGTATGGCGGTATGTATATTTGGTGTGATTCAATGTGTGCAGTGATGGAGGGCCAACGGGCCCCGGAGGCGGTGGCACAAGTTATGGATGGTAAGCCAATGGGTGTTTATTATGTATGTTCTGGTGCTTCGTTTGGAATGTTCTCTCTCTCTCTCTCTCTCTCTCTCTCTCTCTCTTTCTCTCTCTCTCTCTTTTTCTCTCTCTTTTTGTTTTGTTTTCCTTGCTTTGGCAAGTAAATTTTAGGCCAATGTGTGATCCTCAAAGAGTTTAACGGCACCGTAACGTCCGTAACGTCCGAAACGTGTGGTTTCAGTTTCAAAAAAAAACTCCCCGGCCTGCGTAGGCCGATAGCAAATCCTCTTTGGTCGAGACGTTAGGCAAACACAACAGTGGGTCCGTTGCTAAACCGCTTGACCGACTTTTGAGAAAACACCCCCTCAGTGGGTGGGAAAAAAAAAGAACACAATTCCCAGCTGGTTTTCGAAATTCGGTTTGCTACGGGCATACGTGTGCACGTGGAGGTGACTGATGTTTTTTTTTTTGTTTTTTTTGGGGATTTGTTTGATTTTCTCCTTTCGTACACACCTGACGCTGGACGGTTTCCTGCCCGTCCGTCAGTTGGCAGGCGTTCCCGGTGAGTTGATTAGTTGAGCACGGTGAGCATACACGGTCGGCTCGGAACTTTCGCACCGATCTTGACCATCAATTGTCGCACCAGTCACACGACACATTTTTGCAAAGAAGCCACGATCGTCACGCTAAGATAGCATCATCAATCAAATGTGTTTTTTTTTTGTTTGTCCCAGCACCAAAAAGGTAAAAAAAGAATGTTCTGTACAGGCTTAGTTTCCGGTCAGTGGACGTACAAACCGGGACCTACCGAACGACAATGCAAATCCATTTTCGTGTTTTATCAATCGGTTATCAGTGCTGCCTATTCGGTTACCGTACCGTGGTAGGAAAGCCATTTTTTCCCTTTCTAAAGGAGCAAATGCTTCGGATTCGCCGCTTTTTTGACTTCGTTTATGCTGTTTGTTGGTAGTGAGCTGCGAGTAAACACAATGGCTTACTAATCGATTCGTGTGTTTGCAGTGCTGTGCTGTGCAGAACACTAGCTACGAGCAAGTTGCGTGGTTTGAAACGTTTTCCAATCTATTATGACAGATTTTTATACAGTACAGTATATAGTTTGTTTTGAAGGTTATTTTAACATTTATTATGATATATTTTGAAAATAACTCATGGCTAAAGCGCAAGCATTTTTTATCGATTTGTTAAAATACAGTTCATAGAATAGCTGTTTGAATAAATGACAAAATTGATAAGTTGCTCATTGATAATAAGAAAAAAGTTTAACAATAGTTGTTATGTCTTGGGGTTCGCACGGATGGACGTGGAAGCACAGATCGATTACTGATATTTTATATACCACTTACTACATTTATTAAAATAAAATCATTACAATACTGTGACGTGCGGCAGCGGTTGCCGGCAAGTCTGCTCACCGCTGATGCTCAACCCGAAGAGTCCCACTTACGCATACGCGTTGCTATCGGGTCAATCACGCGTTGACCCGTAAGCAACGCACCTGTGACACGCACACATCTGGATGTTGTCGCATGGCGCGAACAACCCAGAGCGCAAAACATGCGACACAGTCTGCGTCTGCAACAATAGTACAACTTACATTTCCACACGATTAAAACCTGCCTTGTGTAAAATAATTATACGACCAGTGGAGTAGAATGGAAATGGATGCGTACAATCAATTTAAACATTTATTTAAATTTAGAAATAGTTTTAAGGTACCTTGCATAACAATTTTTAAATTTTTTATGCTTCTTGATGCTGAATTTCACTGGTTTTGTTTTAAATAATGTTTTAATATAGATTCGTTATGTCCTTTCCATAACGCATTAATCAAATAAAAAATCGTTTAAAATTGAATAAAATTATCATTGTTTAGATATTTGGCGAACATATTTGTTATCTAACATTTAAATTGTACCAAAAGCAGCTGTATTTAATAAATTTCATCTTTTATTAAAATAAAATTGATACATGTTTTAATTATTTGCAATGATAATTCCTTTTCCAACTTGACCAAATGTGCTGTCTTCAATAAATATGAATTGTTTGCATTCGCCCTCACAAAATGACTTGCTCACGAAATCCAAAACTAAACCTGCTCTTGAAATCAACCACTTGTCGAAAGCATTACTGGACGTTACCGTTCCCCGTACACTGTTAGCACTGCTATTCGTCGCTCTGGCACCGGCATGCTCCTGCGACCGGACAGAAAATTCCGGTTGCTAAAAATAGACAGAAAAGGGCGCGGCCAAACGCGGGCCGCGGAGTAACCTTTCTCCACGTTCGCGATCGAATCGTCTGCGCACAAAAAAGCACCGGATGCCGGGTACGGGAAAACGATCCAACTTTTTCACAGATAGATTAAAAACCTTCCGGTGGAGAGTGAGGTAGGAGGTGGGGAGGGGAGGAGATGGGAAGGTTCCGTTTCATGTCCTTCGTTCGATCCACAGGGCCGAACTCGGTTCGTGGCGATGCTGAACAGCGATAAATGTATCCAATCTGCTCTTCACCATGCCCGTACCATGCGACCACCCGACGTTCGATGGGAGGTTCTGTTATTTTTTTTTATTCCTGCACCAGCGCGAAATGTTCAAGTTCGGAACCACGTGGCTGTACCGATGTAGCGCAAAATTGTTTGCCTACGAACTGTCGAATATTGTGCGAGCGAGGTTTGTCGGCCCATTCCCTGCGCCTGTCCCTACATACCACAATCCAGCACCCAGTTATGAAGCAACCAGTAGCCGGCAGCAGCCAGCAGCTAGCTAGTGGCTAGAGGGCAGTGGCAAAAGGTAAGTTCGACGGAACGAAACATTATACTGTGTTGTGCTCGCGTTATCTGTCTGTGTGCCGAAGCGCAAAACAGAAAAAACAAAACAAAAGAGAAGGAAGCAAACATGAATGCTAACCATAACCACAATCTACCGCAGTTGGAATGGGGCAAAACCCCGGTCAGCTGAGCCCATCAACGTTCTGCTGAAGTACACACAGCAGACAGGAAAAATAAACCTGGACCTACTCCATCGGTGGCGCCTCGTGGCGTCTTTCTCCAACGGTCTCCACAAATTTTCGGACATGTCCGGATCTTGTGGGCTGGCCTTCCCAAACACTGGCACCACACGACCGTGCGCACCGTTTGCTGCAGAAAAGTGAACATAAAATCCCAAATCTCCTAAGTGAATCGAAATGAAATGAAAATAAATTATGAGATATGTGTTTAGTTTTCGGCGCGCGGAGTCGAGTGTTTCGGTAGTGCTGCCCACCACCCCCCCTGGCTTCCCCCCCCCCCCCTCATAACCCCCCGTGGGAGATGATGGTGGGCCCACCACCTAATCCGGCTACGCGATACGAATGCGTTCCGAGCGTACTTCGGTTAGCGTCCGTAGCAGGGAGAACTTGAAGCAACTTTAACCAACTTCACCGCAAGCATAATCGACACATTGGAAAATGGGCTAAAGTTTCGCCAGTGTGCCGGGTGCTTTACGTACGTGTTGTGCTGCGTATGAAACAACTCTTTCATGCTGCTCATACAACACACGCGCGCTCTCTCTTTCTCACTCTCTCTGTCTCTCGCACGCAGCGCAGCACGACGCTGACACTGAACATCCTTTATTCACTCCAGCACCGTGTTGGTGTAATAAGCAATCAACATAGTTCAATGATTTATTATTTGCTAGGTTTTTTGGTCGGTAATAGAATTACCTCGCAAAGGTTTCGCACTCTTCTGGGACGGTTTAGTGAAACATGTTTAGCAGGGCAGGCTCGGTCCGGCTGTGTCGTGCGACTACATGGGAACGAATGTATCATTTAGCAGGTGCTATCGATTTGTTGCACAACACGGGGAAGGCATTTTGGGCATTTGGTAATTCAAAGTTTCACACACTCAAGTTGTACCAAACAGAGGAACATATGCTGACAATGTGCGTTAACGATGTGTGTTCTACTTAGATTATGAAACAAACAAAAATACAGTAAGGAATTAAGAGTGACATACCAAAAATGAAATAAAAATATTAATAAAATTTTATGAACATCATAGGAATTACTCAGAAATATCTGTTAAAAAACGTGAAGTATTCATAACTTAAGAGACACTTTCGTTTTATCTGCTGAAAGCACAAAGCAGACTCAATTGGCTGCTGTTCCTTCCTTTTGGGGCGAAAAAAAAATCATCCACGGCACGGCTGTTAATTAATTATTGTTGTGTCTCACTCACTGTGGGAGCAAATTTACGCGTTACGCGATTTGCACTAAGCCTAGGTCTTAATGTAACCCTATTAAAAAGCTGGACGTAACATGCGCAGCAAACATAAAAGCGCCTGTGGACAAATTATGACACACTCATTAATCTTCTTGTTGATGGCAAGTTTCGTTTGATGCGCAAGCGATGGGTCTTTGTGATCTTATTTTTTACGATGTCTTGAAGAGTGGTCCGGAGTGTACTGATATTTTAAATATTTTTGAACAAGAGGTATAACTACATGAAATGATATTTTCCAAATTAAATTAAATATTTTTCTATTTCACATCACAAAAAATGTGTATAAAAATAGAAATTTTGTTGTGAAGGACCTTCCAAACCAACGTATACATTACGATTAAACCCCGGATTACTCAAAGTGAGCCGAGTTAAGGTTGTAAAACAAACGATCAATTTAATTGCAATCGACAGGTTGCAAACAAAAGCGAATAGTAATAGTGCCAGCCCTGCCAGCCCTTGTTCTTGCACGATATGTTTGCAAAAGATCAGCTTGATGAAGTTTTGCCGAGGCGGAAATCAGCGCTCCCCGTCCGCTGTAAGGAAGAAGTTTTTATAATTGACACTTATACGCTTGACGCTGGCCTTGCGAAAAGCAAGCTTCAACGCTTCTACTCCGGCGGTGATCACTTCGACGGCAGGAAAGGCAATAGCGAAAGAAAGCAAACTTTCGCTAATCCCATTATGCGGGCACTGGGAAGCGAATGGAACAATTGTTGAAATTAGTTGCATGAAAATTTCATCGTCAAAACCTTTTGTGCGCAGCACCGAGTTGGGCAGTGAGTTGAGAGAGTGAGTTGAGTTCGGTGCGGCAGGACCGGTTTGCCACTGAATGAGTAAGTGCATTTCACTCGTGTAACGCACGAACTGTCTGGTAAAGTTCATCTGCCAGCGAACGACTGCCGGGTGAACAAATGCCGAAATTAAAACTGACACGAGCAGGGCATTTTTGTTTTACAATATTTTAGCCACGCCGCATGTGCGCGGGTCAGCAAAACTGTCTGCTTGGTTGCGTTTTTGTTTGTTTTGTTTTTGGCAAACGAACAGAACGCTGTGCAGATTGATGCATTGTTGATTGTTTGCGCACTGTTTTTGAAACAGTGCGCCGTTTGCTGAGGTTATCACAAACTTGGTGACGGAGTGAGAAAATATATATTTATGTGCAGCAAGCGAGCAGCTGTGCAAGTAACCGTCAAACGCAGAACTTATCTGGACAGCTTCATATTTTTCAGGTCCACTATCGGTGTTCCACAAGAAAAGAACACTAAGAACGCACGAAAACAAAGCTGTTTGGTGCAACATTTACTTTCTCAACCTTTTTTTTTCTTTCGTTTTCTTCCCTTGGTGGTGGTGCGGCAAGAAATCCTCATCTTCAATCGATAGCGATACGCTAACTAATGATCAACTGTCACGAACAGAGACTGCATGTGAATGAATGTTCTAACACGTGGTCGTTCACACGAACTGCCGCCATCAATTTGGGATGCGTACCACACTATCTGTGCGTTTAATTGTTTGTATACCATTTCATTTCCATCCGTGTGATAGAGATCGTGTTCCACGCCAAGCACCCCAGTCGCTGGTGGTGGGCTCATGTTGGCAATCACATTTTCCGCACACAGCACCGAGCAATGTGGGGATGTAAAGATGGGGGAAGAACGATATATGGCCTGCGGTAGGTGATGATAGGGAGGAAAAGCTAATAACTACTGTCAATCGTCGCTGTCAAACCCGATTTCCTTCCTGGGTGGCGTTGGCGTAGTGGTCTGGTCTGTGGCTTATTAACTGCTGGCATCCTGGTGGGATGCATCAGCTTCATTTCAGCTTCGGGCGGTTGGTGCTTACAAATTGAGCACGATATATTTCTTGTGCTTGTGTGTGTTTTCTTTCTTTGGAAGTATCGCGGCTGTGTTCCTGATCCTGGGCGGTAAACAGGGCGAATGCGGGAACGAACAGAACGAACGAATGATGATAAAATTTGAGAAATAAGAAACAGGCAAGTGGGAAAGATAAGCAAACAAACAAAAAAATGAACAAGAACGGAATTGCAATGGCGATCGAATTGGCATCACCGTCGGTATTGTATTACGTGGAATGCCGCGCTCTGGCAAAACCGTCCGTCCCGAAAAGCCCGAAAGTTGATCGATTGGAAGGGAAAAATCGACAGGTCTGGCCACAGCAGCTACTCCCAACGGAAAACGACGCCCGTTCGAGTTTGACTTGTTCGGCGAATTCTTCGAATTCGGGAGGGACTTTTTCAGGGGGAGGGCAGCACGCCGGAACAGCGCCGGAAGGAAGGAAAGTGAGTGAATAATTTAAATTTACATTTCCTTGTCAGCAAACGGCAATGGGCCGATGATGCTGATGGAATCGCTCTCGTCGCGCGCGTACCGCAAGAAGCAAAACCGCGATGGAAAGCAATGGCAGTGCAGCGCTTATCAGTCAATTTCCGATACCGATTCATCTTCGAACTTGAGCCGAACGCAAAACGGTCGCATCGAACGAAAAGTGCTGCCCTGAACTGGAAGAGTGAGAAAACAGTGACAAAACAAAAAAAAAGTACGAGCATAACTAACGAAAAAAGCAGACGAGCTTTCGGAACAGTCACGTTGGGAGACCCGAGCCTAGTACCATACGTGGTAGGAAGTGGGTTGCAGTGGTGTTTTTTTTTTGCTCTCCCGTTGTTTATTTCCGTAACATTTTACTGTCAGCTGTGACGATAGCGAAGATGATTGATTAGCGGAAACATTACATTTGACAATGAAAGATTTGTTTTTATTGGATTCTGTTTTATGATTTAACTCGCAACTGCATTGATCGGTAAATTGTACCGGATTTATGTTACGGCAATGTGTCGGTTTGTGGTTGACACTGTTGGTTTAGAAGCATCAGGCAAGACGGTTGTTGTAGAAGTAAATTATATCTCCGAAGCCAAATAAAAAAAGATGGTTATAAATTAATAAATTTACATTTCCCTTTGTAACGAATGGTCGTGATTGATGTTGAAATAATTCAAATTGTTTAGTTTCATCGTGAGATATGTAATTATTGCAATCTCTAGCATAGCAATGGAGACGCATGGTACTTTGTACCGTGAAGCACCATGCGCCTCCATTCGATTCAGCATCAACTGATCGTCACACAACGCCCGAAGTAATTGTCACCGAAATTAGTGGCTTTAACAAACGGTCGCAATTGAAATCCGACCCAAACGCAATTGTGTTTTATGGCTTGCGCGTTAACCATTTAGATTCGGGATGATTTTATTGCCACCGGTTAGCTGCTGGTACAAATTTGTGTGTCTTTTTTTGTTTTTTGTTCGGCTCTGAGAATAAATGGCTTTTTATTTGGCACGGAATCAGCGGGGTATCGCGCAGGGGGGGGAGCGCGAAAAAGAAACACCCCAAAAGCATTTGTAATGAAATGCGTATGCGAGGATGCGTAAAACGTGCAAAGCAAAATATTTTCCCCTTCGCGCACAACACGTTGCACAGAAGCGCTGGTAACAAGCGGACATGACGAAGCGATAACGTATGGTTGGAAGATTAATCAAGCGTGACTATAAATTCAAAACCCGTTCCATAATAACAAGCGGCTACCAGGGTTAAAACGTGCCCTTGTTTTCTTGTTTCAGCTTGTGTGTGAGTGTGTGTGTGTGTGGGGTGGAGCATCGCACAGTGGTTCACAGCTGGACGCGGGTCACAGTGGTAACAATTAACCCCGCGTGCGCCTTTTGCCTCACCGCTGCCAGACGATGACGGCCGTTGTGATATCGGATCACATTACACAAGGTAACGGGTGCGAGGCCTTTCAAGCATTTCGTCTCGTTTTATGTGTCGGCCGAAAGGATGAATAATAAAATTACGCGCAATAATTTCCAGCACACTGCACATTGCGGGATAGATATCGTGGACCGGTGCTGAGGCCGAACCCGGCTCTATTGCTTCATCGTACCAGCGGCAACAGAAGCAAACAACGGAACCGTATCGATGCGAAGCACAGCAGGATTATCATGTGTAACCATAAAGCAGAAAGAAAAAAGAAGAAAAGAGTTTTGGAAAACCACGCACAATAAAACAAGTAGTGGTCAGAATAAAAATGTACTTGTTTAAATAAAAACAAATACACGACGAGTGCGCCACCAACCCGGCCTTGTTGTGTAAATGTGTGTCTGTGTGTGTGTGTTTGTCTGTGTGTGTGCAGATGCTTTAGATGTGCCGTGTACGCAATGTTCGGCGCAATGCCGGTGTGCTGAACCGAGGAAACATGAGCCGACGAGGAACGGACCCGGCAGTTTGCGAATCCGTTGCCGTAGTACATGTTTATGGAGAACGAATATGAAGTCGATAAAAAATATGGCAAACGCTTTATTGCTACCACCCCGAGCACCACAACTGGATCTGTAACCGTTATTGTTTATTCAATTTCTTTTCCCTGTGGTGGGGATTGATGTTGTTGTTCCACGGGAGGGTGGTGAGGGGGTTGGCCCGGGGACACGTGTTTCCATTTAGAAGAGTCATTCACTGCCCGCGTGAACGGTGAAACGGGAAATGGGTCCCGTCGGGGGAAGGGTGATACGAAGCCGTGTTCGAGGTGACGAAGCGAACGGATAAAACAGAGCCCGGTTTGAAAACGCATTTGTGTTTCATTTTATTTGCTTCCTAATTTAATTAAATTTAATATTTTATTTGTACAGTGCAAAAGGGGCGGGAGAAAAGGGAGGGGTGTTAAACGAAGGGTGATCTGCAAAAGGTGGCTGGAAAGGTGTACGATTTTGTTGAGCTGTAAATGTTGCAAATATATTCTCACGCACTAACTCACGCTACACAGTTTGCGGGTTTGCTGTGGGCAATACGCCAAGCATGACGATATGTCGATGGGGTGTATGTACAGGGATAAAGAAAAAAGAAAAAACTCCAGTTCACATCACACCGGGAACAGAGGCGTATGTTTACCACTGCTACAGCTGGTTACAGTAATGTATTGGGATATTGATCATGAGCTTATGTTCGAAAACGATGATGAACAAAATTTAACACTTCAGTCGGTACGGCGCGAATTATTCTGAATGATAAAATTGAGCCGCCAGTTTGTGAAAGCTTGCCGGTCTCGAAAGCTCCAGCAATCGAATGGGATGATAAGGGTAGAACGAACTACCGAACAGCGATTTGCTCACATTTCAGTGCGTGTTTCGAGTGTTAGTGTTACCGGTGGAACGTATTGTATGTGTTAATTGCTGTTGCCGCGCGTACCGAAATGGTGTAATGTTTACAGATGCATCAATGGTTTGCACCAGGTTGGCAAGTGGACTTTGGCAAACAGTGGCTTCCAACTAACCCTTGGGCATATTTTGCACCGCTGGTCGGTTGCTCTGTGTGAGTGGCTGTTGTGGAGTACGGTAAATTAAACTGCCTACACAAATCTAGTTACCGTTACCGGGAACATATGTACTGATTTTGGTTGGTTTTTGTAAATTTATCGTGGAAAATTTCACTCCCACAGCAGCTGGGAGGAAAATGTTGCAGTTGTATTGTGGCTTATCCAAATAATGAAACTCGAACATTACATTCCATTTCATGTTGTAAAATGTGGTTTGGTTGAACAATGTACCAAAACTTTGTATTGTGAGCTGTACTAAAATCACGGTACATACATGCTGCTAATTAGAACAGTAACTAATTCATTTTCAATTTGAACATTTTATGAATTAATACACATATTTTGATGCACAACTTTTAAGTAATAATTATTTAAAAATTTATGGCATATGAGTTATTTTATAAATATGGAATTCAATTACAACACTTATCGCTAAAATGTCGTTTGTTCATATAAATATGAAAGAATGTTGATAACTTTTAGCGACATCCTTTCAGGACTTTGGAGCGTTTGTAGAGAATAATTTGTGCTGAAACTAAATAAAAATTGATTATGTTTGCCAGAAATGTAATGCAATTCTTGAGAAGATTTTTATATGCTGTTAAATAGATGTCCTTTTTTTTTCTTCAAACATAATTTTGACGTAGATCCCTACGCTCATAGCTGAACGATTGTGATTAATATTAGCTTTAATATATCAACCTGGTGGTATTGGTGCAGTTTTCTCGGTTTATTAGGTATAATTTTAAAGGTGCTACTTGAACCACATATTGTCCTGTGGTCATCCAAAGTGTACAAGAAGTTTACCAAAATATATGCTTATTCCTCGCAGTTTTGATGTATTCCAATATTGTCTCTTTAAAAACATTGAAAGTTTTGTATCAATAAACATTCAGCTTGAAAGTTGAGATCGGGACAACTCTAAAACACAAGAGATACCACAAGCTAGAAACAACCATTCAAGTAAACAAATGGAAAGAAAACGAATAAAAAATTGTAGAAAAAGATACGCATAAAGGAGGAACGAGTTTAGCGACGGAATATTTCCACTCCATTAATCATAATACGTTCTCCCGCATCGGTTGACACTTTGGCAGGTCGGAAGCAGAAAACTCATCAAACCACCCCCATCTTTCTTCCCCACCCCACCTCCGAAACGCACAGCACGATGGCTGGTAATTTCTGCGATCGTTACCGGATGGAAATGTGGTACCATTTCCACCAGTATTGATGATTTTACCAGTCCGCGTCTAGGGTTCAAGCGTTCCTGTTCGCGGTTCTTATTCGGAAGGTAGGTGGGAAAAGTGGAACAATGTTTCGTCAACAGCAGGAACAGCATCAATTGAAAAGGGAACTTTTCATTCTCGAAGCATCTTACAATGCCTGCCTGCCTGTCGTCGAAATGTGCTCCCTTTAATGCTCAGCGCAAGACATTGCCATTTCTCCTCTGGGTCGATACCTTTGGTGCGTTCGTTCAACGTAATCGCTGGCGTTACTTTCGCGAGGGCGCAAGGATTGACAAAAGCATCCCTTCCTCAGTTCCGCAGTTCCGCAGTTGATGACACGGGGTGCGTACCCGTCGGTGAGGAGTTTCGTTTGTTTGCTTAGTGCCCGATAAGAGGCTTAAAATTTCATCACCCCACAAAGTAATTAATCAATGATGTTTCGTTACGCCGCCAAATGGGAGCGTGTCTGAAGATGCCTCGCGGGAATTTTCTGTCGCTAAGGTACCAGGTAGGCACACTCGGAGGGATGTGCCAATGCTAATGGATTATCGTATTCCCAATTCTTCGTTCTCCAGGGGGAAACAGAGAAAGATTTAAATTGCGGTTCAATACACTGTCACAGTAAAGTAGTAAGATGTGTTTCGCAAGATAGCGTAACGATCCGAAGAAATATTAAAGCTGATACGTTAGCAGAAGAAATTAACATTGAAGGTGAGCTTTAGGTAAGTGAGCGAGGAAAACCACAATTTATCAGCCGGGATATTTGCTCTAAATTAAATCATCAACATCGTCAGCAATGTCGATGGCAAAAGTTTGTGGAAGATTTTCCGGTGGGAACTTTCCTATCGTGGCTTGGTTATCGTATGAGAACCAGCTTTCTCAAGGGCGTCACAATTATTTTTTTCGCTCTTACAATGTCTTCCTTATTTGAAGTTACTTGTGCCAAATCATCAACTACCCATAGCGATTTGAATCTGGATATGGGTTTTATGGTTGGGAATTGCTTCCGCTTCGATAAAAATCGAAATCGATAGGAAGTTGCATGGATTCCCGTCACTGCACTATGCTTTTGCGTGTTAAATGTTCTACGACGAAAGCATCAGTTACCCCACGCAATCAGATAGATGATAAAAAGAAGGAGCTCGAGGTTCAACAATGTTTTGCAATGGTTTTACAACTGATCGTTAGTGTGCGACACATCGGGGGGGGGACACAAATGACCAAACACACGCACAGCAAGGAAGAAGTGTGCGAGAAAAGTCCGGATGATGTTTTATGGTGCGACCATCGGCAGCATCAACGTCATCGGTGGTTCGCTTGACTTTCAAATCGTCGTACCGAACGACCCGCACATTTTAAAAGAGCAACCGAACGGAAGCTCAAATATGGTTGCCTCTGCGGTTACCGCTAAGGTCATAAAACGCCGGCCCAATCCGCCGATAAGCTGACCAAAATCGTTACGCGGTCCGCGTGACACATAATCTTATCGCGTGTCGGTCGGTCGGTGGGATATTTAATAATCGCAACGCATTGATACACCGGTCAGTGAGCTGTTAAGAAGCTATCAACGAGCCCATCATGGAGCCGCTATCGTGGAAGCTGACGTGTGTTTGTGGGCTGGTGTACCTTTTCGCCGCGGTGGCGCAGGGCACGTTTTTGGACACGTACCAGAGCCAGCTGGCGGAGTTGCACAAACAAATGAAAACGGAACTCGGCAAACGGTTCCGGGAGAATAGTGAGCGGAATGGAGTGATGATCGCACAGGATCTGATACCGGTGCTGGCAGAAGGGACGGTTGCGATCCGCGAAGCAAACGTGGATCTGCTAGAACAGCTTGCCACCATCCGTCCGAACGAAATGGTCAGCGAATGTTGGTCAACGGTGGATAGGTTGGTCTATCTGTTTACAGTGTTCCAACAGTGGGATCTGCAGGACTGCGCGTACGGTGGATACTCCCGATGGATGCGAGAGGATGGCCGGCTACGGTTTTACCCAGTCGCGCACGAATTCCACCGCACCAGCAGTGAAGTGATCAACACAATCATCGGCATACTGTCCGAGGATAATGTGGTTGACAATGGCGAAGATGTGGAGGGCCGTCTGGATGGCAGTTTGGATCACTTCAACGAGATGCTGATCGAGGGACTGCAGGATCTGGACGAAGAGCTCGAAAAGCACAACGAACGGAGAGATGCAATCGAGCAGTATATGCGTGAGTGCATTGATCGCACGATTCGTACGAGTCGGGAGGATGTAGAGTACACGGTACGGTACGCGGAGGATATCTGTTTGGACGAATAAATAAATGAATCTAGAGTCACAAAGCACAGTACGTTCGCTACAGAGGTTGCTGTATTTATTTTTACACATTTGGGGGGTTTTTGTTTTGTTTTTGGTGGAATCGATCTCTAGCGTCCACTACTCCAAGGCAGCGAGACATGTTTCGAGCCTTTCGTCGAGATAGCTAAACCAATAGTCGACATCGTCGTACACGCCGGTGAAGCAAGTTCTCGTCATTTGCACAATCTGCTCAGCAACTTCACCATGCCCATCGATCTCGTTCTGCAGCACGGTCTGATAGTTGCCCCAGAGGAAGCGCAAATACTCCAGCTCCTGATCCAGATATTCCAGCTGGTCGTCGAGCAGTGGATGCATGCCGTAAGCTTCCGTGGCAAGGCTGAGTGCACGGGCCGCCTCGCGTACGATGGTTTGCGCGTGCGAATGGAACGTGTACTGGGCGTCGGCATTCGTTTCCTCGTAGGCAACGATCGCGCACCAACTAATGTCCCAGCCGGTCAGGTAAGCGTACGTATCCCACAGCTGGAACGCTTCATCGAAACATTCGGCCGTGTCGTTCTCACGCAGCCATCGGTCCACCTCTAGCGCTTCCCGTTTGTCGGCAACGATTACACGCAGGTTGGCCGTATCGTTGCCCATGATGGACAGCACGTAGCTGTTGGTCGCCAGTATGGCATCACTGTTTTCGGCCCGCTTGCGCTGCACTTCACGCTCAATCTCTTGGCTCAGCTCATCGAGCTCCTGCTGGCGTTCCTCAACGGTGGAACCGAACGCTGCACCGAGCACCAGCGCCAAAACCGTCACAATCGCTAAGACTCGCATCGTGTCACACTACTGATTAATTGTTGGTGCTGTTTTACCTGTGTTACGCTACGCTAGGATCAATGCGCCGTGCCGAGTTATCACGAAATGCCGTGCGGACCGGTACGATGTCCGCTATTTATGAGCGGATAAACGTTATCGAAGGGCACGCACATCGACCGCGAACATGGTAAACTAGACTGGCCCAATGGGAGGCATATCGTGCAGTTGAAACAATTACAGGGTCAATGTCGGGTAGCAAATGAGGAAGCAGTCCAAATCAATCGGTCGGGTAAAACGCTAAATCATAGTGCAATAATTGGAGCGTTTTTTCGGGCAAACGATTCTATTAACTGATATTCTCAAGGGTTTCCTACTCTGGCGGAGTTATTTACCGGCACGTGTAGGTCTCGCGTATTAAAACGCGAATTGTTCGTACGCTTCCTATACAATCTTCAAGTGAAAAGATACATTGTGGTACTTGGTAAATTATTCTGACAAACCTTTATGTTCGCATTGTTCAGCCGATTGCAATCATGCAGAAGGTTTGGCATTTGCAAAGCGAAAGAACAGCCGAATCGTAAAGGTTAAGCGCTATTTCTGATATCCTACAGGTTGACAATTTCAGACAACTGTACTGATTTCGACCGAACAGCGAGAAGCACACGGCGACCCCAAAAGTGTTTCCATGGTGTTCGTCTTGCAATCGTCTTGCCAGTTTATTATAGGACGCATAATTTCGAACGAAAAGCATATCAATTGTGTGTGTGTGTGTTTGTTTGTGACATAAGCTTTCAGGTTTTTCATACTTCCTTTCACCCTCCCCCCTCCCCATCCAGTAGCTTTCGTAAGAAATAAAAAAGCTTGCGTGGGTTGGCAATAAGCTTCGATTGAGCTTTCCTTTCAATAACTCAACAAAACAAACAGAATGACAGAAACAGTCTGCGTAGGTGAACGTAAGGAAATAATCGCAAACACACTCGAATTCGTTTGCTATTAACGAGGAAGGAGCTCAAAAATAAGACGAGAGAAAAAAAAAAAGCAAAACATCTTCTTATCGCTGACGACTGTTTCCCAGTTGACGTGCCTGGACGTATCGACCGCAGAAACACCACAACTGGACCGTTGCTGGAAACGGTCACCCCCCGTGAAAAGTCTTGGTTGGTTAGGTTAGGTTTAGTGACGGATCGTTCCCAAATGGGTCACAATTTCGCCTTTTGCCTTATGATTTATGGTACGGAGCGATACCGGGTATACGAGGGATAGATAGCAGCGTCGCTGGGGCAGCGTGTCGTAAAGCCCGAAATCCATAATACTTCTTACGACCAGCCACTCGGCATTGACAATCCAGCCAATCGGAAGGCGTGGGACCACTATTGGGCCGTATCTAAAGCGTCGCCCGTGAATATCATGATGGTGTTATGCCTTTTTTGAAGATTTTTCCCTCCGTCACTAATCTGTAACGCGCCAACCATCGTCTCTACCGGGGTGGCCGCACACGCTCGACAAACTTTTCAGTGTGTCGAAATAAAATCACCCGGACGAAGAAGGGGGTGTTTTTGAGCGGGAGGTAGACCGCAAACGCGTAAAAGACAAATGGTGGGCGGGTTGGGTGGACCTGCGATAATAAACATTCGGTACTCACAACAGCCAAACGATTTATGTGCACCTCTCGCTGGTGCTGCCCAGCGTAAAACAATTGCAATTACCTGCGGAGAAGAGCAATGCGAAACACAACAGTACAGTGGTGGAATGAATTAAATTAAGTTTTGCAATTTCTTTTGCAAAATACACACACACACGTGGACACGGATACACATTTCGCACAACACTTTGTATGGCGGTGTGGCATTGTGGTGCTAGTAGGTTAAAGTTTTAGATATTTTAGAAGCGTCCTAACCGTAAAAACTCCGGAACGACCTTAATTTATCGTCTAAACCCCCAAAAGCCTCATTACGCGAAAACCTGACCAATCGGCAGCCAGTGTGAGAGTGAACCAGTGTGCGAGAGTGAGAACAGAGCGATGAGCCACGCTCGATCCGAGTTCGTGCAAAGTTGCGTAGCGGGCAGAAAGTTACTTGAAAGTTTTAAGGGTCTCGACCAAATACGTACACCCACCACTCCCTTCGTGAAGGCGGAAGTTACCGAAATCAGTTTCTCAATTACATCGTAAAATTATGGACCGAGTTCCGGTTGCCACGATCCACGATGCGGGTGTGGAGTGCAGAGACGGCACGGGAAATCGTTATGGGGTTGGCTTACAACAGGAAAAAGGTCCTCTATGAGCACGCAAATCAAAGCACACCAACGATGGAAAGAGGGCCGCGCGTAAGCCACCTAAAAGAGGTTACCCTGAGTTACTATTCCTGTGTCGCACATCATCAGCTCCACGCGTACACGTGGAAGTTGAGGCAGCAGAGGCCCAGCATGGAGATGCCCTCGGTACGAATGCGATACTCTGTCGAAAATTTTGCGTTTCCGGTGCTGTAGCACCTCCTTCAACGCAGATCATATAATCCGGCCTGATGTTGCGAATGGGAATGAAAATGGGAAATCGTCCTCCACGCTTTTCGTTTGGCCAATGTGCTTTGGCTTGAGCTTTTGTGCTTAAGCCCTCATGTTAAGCTTCGTGCACACATCCGCGTCCACCGTGCCATTCGCACCGCATTTGATCATCACGATCACGGTGAGGCAGGGTTTCAGGGAAGACGGAGCAACGGCAAAAAAAAGGAAAGGAAAAAATCAGGAATTTGCTCTTGCTGTGACATGGAGTACGGTGCGCCGCCGGTTGTGGTTACCAGAACGATGATTCGGACCAAGTGCAAAACTGTCACGACCGTTGCCCCACGACAAGAGGTAGCAAAGATTTATGAGGCGATTTTAAATGTGCAACCTTGTGCCATCCTCGGTTTTGCTGCCATCGTGCCCACGCCGAAGCGCTGGCGCTGTTGTGTAATGTAGTGTCGTTTGTTTGTTTTGCTAAATCCAAACCGGCTACACTTCATCACTTCGACATTGCACATCGGGTGGCATTGTGGGCTGCCGGCCCGCATGCACCGCCCAAACTCAGCATCCAGCGTGCAACGAGCGTGCCACATTTGCAAGTGCATTAATAAAATTTGTTTTAAACTAGCAAACCGGGTTTTTGTGCTTGCGCGTCCGTATCCGTGCTGAGTGTGGCAAATGCAAATGAATACATGCATGCACGGGCAATGTGTCGCTTTGCTGCTGGTGATGCTTTTAGCATAAAGGTAGCATAAAGATATTGAAGTATTTGTGTGTTTCGGTACCATTTAATAGTGCATTCGGTGCCACTTGATCATTTATCATTGTATGGGCAGACCGAAAACTGGCGGTAACGTATACAAGTTGTCCAATAATTCAACCAAACTGAGAAGAATGCAGCTAGCAGCGAGGAAGATTATTCGTTACGCGTCCGGATGGAATCGTGACAATATGAATGAATGTTAGATTTTTGGGAAAATTTCAACTAAATGGTAAAGTGGTTACCATCTGAACGGACCTTTTAGTTTCTAATTGTGATTTTTAACAATTCATAGCTGTAGTGAACAGTTTTCTAAATTTTAAACACGAAAGAAAGGTTAAATATAAAAGATAAATAAAAAAAAAACGTTACACCAGCTATTGCTTATGTGAGTTTCCTTACAACGGTTCATATTTTCAATATTGTGCTATAAACCAAATGAATAGTCTAAAGAAACCAAAAACAAACGAGAATAAAGTACACAAGTTCATGCACAGCGACCCAAGTATTCGATGAAGTAAGCATAAACATAAATTTGAAATAAAAATCCCCAAAAAACGTTAAGGATCAACGTAATGGAAGGGAAGTAAAAGCAAACTCCGACATTCATCAATCGACACTTGAGTCAACGGATGAGCGGAAGTAAGCACAGCCAACGATGATGTATTTTGGGAAAGAAAAAAACAGTACAGCCCACCCACCTCCAGGTCACAAGAGCTCTCCAGCCAGCTTGCATTCGTCTTGATGTCTTTTCGGATGGGTCCAACCATTCATCGGCAATGCTTGTTATGTTCCAAACAAAATACATATATAAGAGGACGATGTTTGTTGTTTCGTTGAACGGATCAGTGCATATATACGAGGTGCCGAGGTGCTCGTATCATTTCATCACTCGATGGAAAGCAGTCGGCAAGGGGGGAAAAAAAGTTTAAAATGTGTGGATTTTCGTTTCACACTTACCAAAATTGGCCCGAGAAAAGTTCAGATCGTTTAACCTTTTTTTTTGTTTATTCATTTTATTCATTGCGCATCACAGGAAGGGTGAGTTTTTATGGTGGTGTAAAACAATTCACATTCAGCACCGACACAAAAAAAAGGTACAGGTTCCCTATTTTGGGTTGTGTATTTTATTTTTATGCAATCTGATACCCCCGGGCAACCCAGTGGGCATCCCTTTTTTTGTTTTTATTTCGCTCGCCCGAAAGCTATCCAGCGAGCTTTTAATTCTCTCTAGCGAACGGGGGAAAAAACGAAGAGGACAAGCAGAAAAATGATTTCTTGTTAAAAAGAATCGCTATTGATTTTGTTTCGAAAATTGATGCCAGTTGCCAAGGCGACGGCATTTGTAGCTGCCCCGGGGAAAGAGTGTGTTAAGAGTCAAATTTACATCGTCATAAATTTTATGCGGTACGCTATAACCTGCGATAAAGCCAAGCGCGAGCGCGTGGTATGTTTGCTTTTTGCCTACGCTGCATGTTAAAATCTTTATTGCGTTCCTTCATCAAATGGGACGCGTTCGAGGCTTTTGTCCCGGTAGGGTGAGCAAGTGTGAGCAATGCATGCAGGATTTAAATATTTCACCAATTTTGTCGCAAGTCGGAAGCGCGCACATTGGGGCACAAAACAACGGGCACTCGATCGTAAAAATTAGCATGCCACCCAACGACAATGTGTTTGCACAAATTTGACACCCAATTACCGTACGTTACATGCACACCGAAACAATAGAAAGATCGAAATAGACCAAACTTTAGCGATCAATTTTGGTTCCGGCCAAAAAAAGGAAAAGAAACAAGGTTTCTACGTATGGGCGAAATGATGCATGGTAAACTTACCAGAGCACAACACAAAAGCCTTTCAGCCGCTTATGCGATAGCAAGGCGGGGTTGTGCATTAGTTGTGAGACAACAATATTTTCGGGCGAGGGCCATTTTTTGGACGCGTCAAAACTTTCCCAATTCGAACGTCATTTCTCAGCTTTTGTTGCTAAAAGCCCATGATCAATCGATCTTGTGGGATAAATATAGGAGCGGATTATTCAATGCTTTTCTTCACCTTTCCGTTGCATGAAAGGGACGATGGGGATGACGAGGGGGGAGGGGGGGAGGAGTGTGGGTGGTAAAAATTTATTAATTTAACCAAAGAAACTTTTTCAATCAGTCGTGTTGGGAAAATCGTTTCAGGCAAAACCAAGGAGCGCTGGGTGGTGGTATGACGGTTACATCGAGCGAGGTCAATGAGTGATGGTCATTTTCTTGCAGTACATGAAAACCTGCTCCATGTTTGGGTGATGTAATTGGGTGCAAAACTTACTTTTCCTTTGAGCCACACACGGAATGAAGGGTCGGTTGCTTTATTTTTTTGGAGACTCCTCAATTTGGCACATGGAATTGTGCTCGAGTCGGTGTGGTGAGTGAACATCGGTTAGCATACCGAAAGACAGACGCAAAACCTACACACGGATGCATGTTTTCTTCGTCTCCTTTTTAGGGGCTAGTGTTGCATGTTACTCCGTTTACAACACCCTGCGGAGTGTGCTTGAATGGGAAACGGGGATCTATCACTGGGGAATTCCATCACTCCACGCTTTTCCAGGGCCCCTCCCGATAGTCTGCCCGACGAAAAAGAAGCACGATAATGTCCGGAACCGTGAATGGAACCTTACGGCCACCCAGACACCGAAAAGGAAAAAAAAAACACGAAAGAAATTGTTTCCTTCCTCTTCGGCGGCTGCTGCTGATGTACGAGAGACTATCTACTCCCGCACGGATTTTGCATGTTGAGCACTTTTGCCCTGCTACATTTTCCGTCCACCAAGCCCATTATGGGGTCTCCGGGTGTATGGTGGTGGCGATGACGAAGATGAAATGAATCACAGGGCGTATAGGGGCCGAGAACCGAGTCTGTTCCATCTTGTGCCAAACCGTCCTCGAAGCTCGAAGAGTGCCAAACGAAGAAACGTGTCGTTCTGTCCGATGATTATGATGAAGTAGCTAACGAGTAAGAGAGACGAATATTCCCTGGTGCATATGAAATCGGCTAATGCATGTGTTGTTGCTTAGCCGGGACGAGCAGCTTGTTCTTTCTGCTCAGCACAAGCAGCAGCAAAAAAAAAATCGTTCGGACTTGAGACGTAAAATAAAAACACACACATACACAAACTAAAAGGAAGCAACGGTCCCGAGTTGACAAGCTCAACAATGTAAGGCGATGGGTCGGTTACATCCACTTCCGGCGGTCTCGGATGAGGACGACCGACAGCAGCGTCTTGCGACTGTGTAATGTAATCTTCATCGTTTTTACGAGCGGCCATCGGGTGCTCTCGGGATATGAAAATGTAATAAAAACCCTGCACGAGGCAGATGCACCGGGTTAGCGAAACGCTACGAAATGATCGAGCGTAAGCGAAGCAGCGTGCATCGAAACATTGGCCAAGGCAACTCCATGCATGCGTCTTCGCCACATGGTGGATAACGAAATCAGCGTAACAGCTCTGGTTGATTTGGTTGTCGGGTTAAATCGACAGGATTTATAAGGGCATTGTGGTACACCAAGCAGGTGAATGATAAATATGTTTGGGTATTAATGCTGATGGGCAAGATCATAGTCCCCCAATAGGATTTTCGTAGGGTCCTACCCGAGTTTGGTCGAATGTGAATTAGGAAATTAGCAGAAAAAATCATTGAAAGGAGCAGGTTAGTGTTTCAATACCATTTTAATCTAACAATTTGATCCACGTATGTAAGGATTTATTATTCATTTGACAAGGACCTTTCATTTTAAAAAGTTTGTATCGTTCATTTGTGCGTCTTATTCCCATTATTGACTAGACGAGCTAGATGCTTTTTTTTCGGACTATAATCTTTAAGACACACAAGAATTACCTCATAGTTCTCTAATCGGAATTATAGACGTCTCCGTCTTTGGTGTATTCCTTAGCTTTGAATTTTAGGAACAAGGCAACTACATCAATCTGACTTTAGAATCACTATTAATTCTACTTGCCAATAAGTTACACAATCTATGAGGTCCTAGTAACCAACAAAGAAATTATTTAAGATAGATCTTTAGACAAGTATACCTGCTAATGCAGATTACTCATATACTTCAATGTCCAATCTATGTTTATTTGATGTCAAAATATGACCAGGTCCAGATCTAAGTATTACATTTTAATAAATGGTTGCTCTACATTATTTTATTTATTTATTTATTTTTAATTATGACGGCTTCTTTGCCGTATTGTTAACCGTTTTACAAAGCGTTTCCACCTTGTATTTTGCCTTATCCCGGGCATGCTCGCTTGAGATGAAGTGTTTTGTGGATGTTGTGATTTCTTTACATTATGTCATGTGAGCAATACTAAGAACAAATAAGAAAGTAAATAAAATGGGCGAAAGTAAATAAAAGCGATTGATTAGCTCAGTTGTGAGTAAAAATTTGCTTTATTTCGCTTTTTATCGCGGAACCTCTAAAGCACGTGTTAACTTTCTGATTCCCCAAAATGGCTTTCTTCTTCTGACAGTAGTTACGATTTTGACAACTCTACCGTTTCTGACGTCAGACGTCCGCGTGACGTCAGAGTTACTTGAACACATCGTTACATCGTCTGAGTAACGAACAGCGATAATACATTTCCTTCTTAGAGAAATATTGTTATTCAGTTTTGAGATTCCATATGGAAGAGCGTTCATTCAATCTAGATCTTCATATCTGAAGTAAGCATATCAACATTTTGTTGTAGCTGCTTGATCCTTGTGCGACTGTCTGTTTACACGAAACGTTTTGCAAAGTATAAATATTAATTGTCTTAAATTCTATATGCAGCATTGTTTAGCTTAATTGAGAGAAGAGCTTGTAGCTCGGTTGAGAGAATGTTCCATCAGCATCAGCATGCTGTTGGAATGGTTGCATTTGTAGTCGCTTAGTCAGAAAGCTTTATTGACTTGGTAGTGCACCCATGAATGGTATTCAATTCCCGCTGTTTTAACCAACAGCCACAATACCATCATTCAATGCATTTTACCGTTGCGTTGTAATTGTTCTCGGTGAAAGCATTGTTGCCAAACGTTGCACAACATACCTGCCAACCAGGTTTCGCGTTCGCGGTAGGAAGTGCTGTGTAGTGAATGTTTCATAATTCGATGTAAATAATCGCTCCATCCACGTTTTGCAAATTACACCCACCGAAACGGGGGAACGGTTAGGTGCGTTGGATGGGTCGGATGGGCGCAAGGATGCCATGGTAAATGGGACAATGCAGCGCACCGAAGTTTCGAAACGATTGGCTTGTTCGCGTAACAGACGATGCACTCTCTAGCCTGCAGGCACACTTGCAAACATAGAAACCGTGGCATTCCTGTGGGTTTTTGCTTTCTATTAGCTTCCAGGTTGTGTTTTTGTTGAATGGGTTCGGACCCACCATTCGGTTCGATGGTGGTACCTGTTCGACGATTTTCAACGATAGTGAAGCGCGTTTAGGAATGTTTGGCAAGTAGACACCGACCGTGCTTTTGTTGTATCGCGTTTCCACATTCGCCTGCATGCGCGGCAGCTGCCAGCATTTGTTTGATGTGATCTTTGCAACTGTTTTCTACTCGGTTGGTGCCTGTGCCTGTCAGCTATTGCTCACTGGGATGATGAAGTTGACTAGCGATCAGTGAACCGATCCTTCACCTTTGCCGCTAGCAGCAAATCATAACAAAGGCGTGCTAGCGCACGCCACTACACCGTGTCGGTCGGGTAGATTCAGGTAGCATTCAGGGTTAAAATGAGGAATTTAATTTACATTTTATTACACAAAACCGTTGAATGACAGACAGGAACGATGGAAAGGGGTTAAAGGGAAAGACTTACGGAACAAGAATACGGATGGTACGTGTGTCAAAAAAGTTTTACGTTGTGAAAGGAATGAAAGGATTATTTAGAAAGCCTCATAAGTGAAGCCTCCATTTTCTTAGCTCATTGATGTGCGTTATAAATATTCACAGCTTTGCGTAATGTTTTGTTGTTTCTCGTTTTTTTTCTTTTTGTGCTTTGACGAAAGGTTTGCGAATTAAAAGTAATACCGAGGCAACTTTTGTTTGACACTTGGTAGTGGCAAGCAAGAAACTTTTTCCACAAACAGCACCACACCGCTTACGGACGATAACATCCAGTTCATTGTGAGCAGATTACTTACAGGGATAAAGAACGAAACAAAAAAAAAGGAATGATCCGTTCCAGTGTGTTATGGACGGCGGCCAAAAAAAAAAACGTGGGTAAGCAAGACGCACAAAGAAATCTTATCGATGTTCGCAAACTCGAAGCCCAAATCAAGCCTTAGGACGAAGGAAGATTTACGCCGTCCGACTCGAGGTACCGTTTGTTTAGCATCCCGTAACGTAAACTTTTCCGGGTATTTCCGGTCGTCCCCGCTGTGCATATGATAAGTAATGTCGCTATGTGTGTGTGCCTGAAGGAGAAAGGCTCATGCGATAGAACGTTAATTTTGCATCGGTTTCTTTCGAGAAGAAGTGTCAAGCACAGCTGTGGAAATTCTGCTTTCCTTTTTTTTTGTTTTGTTTTTGGTATATTGCTTAGCCGGTAAGTCAGGATGAAGCCGTTCCCCGGAACGGGCGAGTCAAAACTTGCCGAATACTTTCCCGGCAAACTCTATCGCTTGACCTACTTTTTACAACCGTGTCGCAAATCCCGATGATGTATGTGACGTGCAAGAAGGCGACAGATGAGTGTTTGCCGAACAAATGATACAGCATGAGTTTACACTTTTGCGTGGCGTAGTCTGTGCGAAACATTGGCTTAACGACCTGCTGGGCTAGTGGCTGCCAAAAAATGACTTACCAAACTTGCTTCTAATATGCATATATACAAAGTGGGCTTCGGTTGGGATTTGGTATCGGGTCTAGCGTGTGAATGCTGGTAACACTGTCCTTAAACTACCAGGCGACTCCATCTCAACGGAGCCAAAAACATTGCTAAAAGGGTTGATGATAAGTTGACCTAATGATAAGATTGTGGATTTGTTAAGTGTTGATTGAGATAAAATGTATCGCTTCCAGAGAACAATAAATCAAATCGTAAGTGGTATTATTAAATCGCTACGAAATGACTTTTTTTCACAGTAAAGTATGCTTTCCATACACACACAATTAAAGCACTCGGATGCATTAAAGCCCTAGCCACATGCAGTTGCTCAATGTTGTTCAATACTTTAAGCAACTGACCGTCTGTAGCTTTTTTGTACGGTTTTTACGCTACGGTGCGAAACAAAACCAAAACCAAAAAAAAAAAAGAACTGATCCACCCAACAGTGCGATGTTTTAAGTTCCACACTTATTTAAAACATCGGCCACAGTAGCTCAGCACGCGTTACGGAGTTGGACCAAAAAAAAAAAAAATGGTACAAACTGGGCGTTTCAACTGCCAGGGAACTACATCCCTTCGACGCTGTGCCGCTGTGCGTTGGCTGCTGCTGATTGGCGAGTGGTGAATTTTCGTTTCGGAATTTTAATGAGGAAATTTAAAACGCGCCCATAAATTACTACACCGAAGTATAAGTTACTTCCGCCAGGCTACGGGCTTCGACCGGATGAAGTAGTACCAGCCGGATGAAGGAAGACAGTACCGCCCGTACCTTTCGTCCGCCCGTCTGGGGCTCATTTACGCTGGGCGTAACGGTTGGACCGTACGGTTCAAGAAGCCTTCGAGGGCAAACGCTCGCCTCCGCCGTGGTGTTTGGCCGTTCCGGGTAAGCCAAAGCCGGCGAAATGTAGGGCAAGATTGGTTTAAGCTCGTCTGTTTGGTCGTGGGTCGTGTGTTTTTTCTTTGTTTTGTCGCTGTTGCTTGTACAACACTGAGGAAGTGCTCGAAATTGGATTAATATGGTATCGCCTTAGCAGAAAAACATTGTCATAGTGGACGGCTGCATAAAGTAGCCTCATTGTAGCGCATTCGTCGTGGAGGGTTTTGTTGTTGTGCGGATTACTGTTAAGCAGATAGGCCGTATTTCTTCGGCAGAACAATCTGAACGTTTAGGATGACCAAGCAAAAGTGCATTGACAGAAGGATGGTGCTGCGTTCTATTGAAGCTATAGTGCTAACAAATTTAGCAAATTAAGCTTTAAAATTTGTTTTATTTTGCAGCAAAAGCATAATTTCTCTTGGATTCGAAAAAAAAAATACAGGGTGCTTCAATTCGATGGGGCTAAAAGTTGTTTTAACATTAAATAGAAACAGGCTCATGATGATGATGGAATGGTTATTCTTCAAAAAAAAATAAAAAAAAAGGATAATATGTTTGGTAACTAGCCTAAAAACAAAATGCCATCGGTTAAGTGGTTATTTACAGATCAAGCAAAACTTAATCTATTTTCCGATATTTTCATTCTTATTGTATTGTTTCAGGTTGAAAGAAAACAGTTTTTTGATGTTATACTGTCTTGAGGAAAAAGACAATAGATAATTCTATTTTATCAGCAAAAACACATTTCATTAATATGTTTCCAAAGGACAAAGTCAAGTTATAATACGGTCTCGTTGGTAAAAAATTTGACTGATTTGTATTTCTTAGGAAAGGCGGATGATTCTTCAGCTAGATGGATGATTCTCCATGAGTCCTCAGTAACAAAATGTTAATTAGAATGTTCGTTCATTCAAGATAAGCACAACAATACTGACATTTCTTAAACATAACATTAAGAAAATTGTCAAATTATATTTAAAAACATCAATTTACTTTATCTGAAGCACCCGGTATCAGTGGGGAAAATTAAAATAAGTTAAAAATTTAAAAAAATTACATTATAAAAAACTTTTGGGGCGGCCCGGTGGTGCATTTGGCAACGGCGCCAGTTCCTAACACGACCGGACCGGGTTCAAATCCCATTCGGACCGTCCCCCCGTAGCACGGTCTGACTAGCCTGCTACGTGGTAAAATTAGTCTAATACGGCCTGGTCCGTTCTAACATACTAAAAAAAAAAAAAAAAAAAACTTTTGTTTTGAATGTACATCCGACAATCTTCTTCAAAATCTGCCAACAGCAAAATGACACAATTAAAGGTACAACCATCTTCCTAAACCGTACTAGAAAGTCCTTTGATGTAATCTAACACAAAACGGATGGAAGTGGAACCAATGAACCGTCCTAGCTTCAAAAATTATAGTTCTCGGTTGCGGTTTACAATGAAACCCTCTCATGAACACTCAACATCCTTTAGCTATACGAACCTCCAGCAACCAAATCGCACCTTCCGGGTGGTGGTTCGGAAAACTTTCAATTCCGGTCGAATTAAAGATAACTCAAGCCTAGCTGATCATGTCATCCGTCTCCATCCGACAAGTCAGACGCAAGAGGAAAAAACGAGGCTTTTCAAACCCCGCATTGAGATCGCATCGAGTGGCGGATGGAGTGCCCGTGCTCGAATTACCCAATCCCGAGTGTGATGGTTTGCCGGATCGCCCGCCGAAGGTTTCATTTGTTGATTAGTACTTCCCATTTGAAGTGCACACTGTCAAAAGATTGAGGCACATAGCCGATTCCCGGAGTTTCCCCGTTGAATTGAAGCCGGCAGCAAACTGGCAAACGAACCAAACCACATTGTACTGTGTGGTGTGTGTACCTCGCATATCCAGTGTGCACCGTGAAACTGACCCGTGCATGTGTGTGCGTATGCAAAGGTGTATGTGTGTGGAAACAGGCGCGTTACCGGTGTGGACGATCGATACCGAGGGCACTCGAATGTTCATCAATAATTCGAAGTGGTCACCTATTTTTAGTGTCAAGATGAGTGCACTCTCGCGTTTCGGTTTTGGAACCGTACCGTAGCAGCGGCAGCAGCGGCAGTAGCAGGTGACAAAATAGTGACGTTCAAAAAGGGAGTTGAATGAACAGGATGATGTTCTTTTCAGTGCGTTTCAATCGCAGCAGCACCAGCAGCAGCTGGGTGATTGGCCTGATTGGAAGTGTTTGAGTGTGATGCATTGGAGCAGAAAATAGGGATAGATCCTTTTAGGAGCTTCGTCACTTGTTCGTATGTTGACGAAGTTGTTGATGGGTTGTTGCTTCTGTAACTAAGACAAGATTGTAACGATTTATGATGGGTAAGGTAGACATTTTGAAACTTTAAAATTGTGTTTGTGTTAGATTAAAGCTGCACATAAATTGAAATAATTATTAATTTAAAATTGTGCAATAAGTAAGGTTGTTGCTTTAGCTTGGTTTTGATACTATTAAATTTGTAACCACAAAGAAGTGAGACAAACAACAACGTAATTCGAACGAGATCGATTCATGTTTAGAATGAAGTAGCTTGAACGGAATTGATGAAAAATCGTACTTCTTCCACTTTTGTCGATAAGAAAATCATAAATCTCTTTCGAATTAATCGCTTTCCTTGAAAATGCTTCCAATTTGGCCCGTGCCACATTCTAATTCCGCGTCCTTGAAAGCTACCGAAAATGGGGCTGCTCACTTAATTTTTCAACCGTGGAAATTATTTTCACCTTTCCCGGGATCATTTCCACAAGAATGGAAAGCCACGTTTTGTGCTGGAATTTGGAAGCAGGAAAAAAAACCATACCGTAACTTAAAAAACAAGAGCCACGGATATACTCCTTCCAGTAGACCAAACGTGAATGACTGAATTTATAACGTTTGCTCAGCACCGAGGTGATGTGGTCGATATGGGAAGTAACACACCAAATGGAGATGGGGCCTCAATGTGGGAACCGAAACCCAAGACAGAGAGAAAGAGAGAAAAAAAGAAGGTGATTACCTTAAAATGATGGGCAAACGAAAAGCTCACGTGGCCTCCGGAAGCACAACAAACACTTGAGACGTTTTGTGAGCGATTTTTTATTTTATTTTGGACAGAATCTTCAGCTTATCCTGCCACTCCACCAGCGTGGACCGTTTATTTGGTTTAGCCAGCTAGCGTGCGGGTATGTGTGCTAAACGAACACGCACGCCGTTTATTTAAAATTCACGCTTGCTCCTTGGATGGTGTACCGGTGTCGAAGGTTGTGGTGCGTGGTGCACCGTGGGACGGAGGCGATGAATTGTTGCGTACAGCTAGTCAAAAGAATAAATCCCACTCTGTCGGCAATTCTGCGTACGTCTTTTCGATTGCTTGCAAAACCATAAATTTCCACTTTCGATAAAATCTGGTTCCCTGTGTACGTTGGGGGGTTTTTTCCTTCTTTTTTTTCTCTCCCGCTTGTCTTTGTGCCATTTTTGGACGTTTTTCTCTCTCTCTCTCTTTTTTCTCTACACCTCCAAGTAGTGGTGAGTGGCGGCACGGTTGAAAGTTCCCGAATTGCGAAGTCGACACACACAAATTCTTCCCGCCAAAAATCGTTTAAGTTCGTTAGGGGTTGATTTTGGTACAGCGCGACGATGTCTGGATTTGTTTGCGCGTGGATTCTGTTTTCTGCGTGCGGTTTCTTTCTTCAGTTCACCGTTCCTCAGCTCTGTTTGCAGTGTTTCCATATGAGAAACGTTCGACACACACAGACACACAAACGCACCTACTCACGTGCAACATGGTTCGGTAGGTGAATGTTTGACTTTGCGTTCGAATATTGTTGCCGTGCGTTTGTTTTGCTTTGCCCGCTTTCCTTTCACACGTGCGCGATACGATCGTGGTGAAGCATCGTTGGAAAGTTTGCTCATAATTTTCCTCATTTTATGACGGGCACGTCGAGCGTAGGTAGAAGGTAGGGAAGGCTGAGAAGACGAGCGGCAGATTGAGATAGAAGCATTTTAAGTTTAAATTTAATACTACCATACTAGCCAAAGTTACGGATTTTGTGTGGATAAACGCTCACGCAAACGCCTTGCTAGCGTAGCGCAATAAAATCACACACCGACATACACGGGATTGGCTCACGGTATAATTCGAAAGCTTATGGCTGGTGGCAGTTGCAGCACGATTTCCTTTTATTTAGTGAAATGCCAATAAGCTACATTCGTTTGGTTTTCTCCCTTTTTCCGTGAGTACTCTGCCACTGTTGGCGTTTTGCCGGCAAAGGGATTATATGCTGTATTAAAGCTTTCCCATTATTATCGCTCGTCCGAAATGCAATACAGTTGTGATATTATGAATCTTAAGCGCAAGAACGCTGATTCACCTCACAAAAGCTGTTTCTTATCTGTCGAAGTTTTCCCTAAAATTAAACACCCTTTTTTTTCTTGTTGCGCATTACGCCCTATTTCGTAGGGAAATCTTTGCCGAGCGATACCACACAAGTGAAGAAATGGGTTTACCCTAAACCGAGTGTTATGAACAGAACCGAAACCATACGGCTCGGTTGCTGCCCCATTTTGCCATTTTGCAGGATCATTAAACCTGCTTTCGGTTTTATTCGGCCGGCACCAATAAGCGTTCCCTGAGCGGTGGAACGCGTTTACACCGAGCCTGATGCCTTTGACTTGCCAAGCCGCACAGCCAAGCTTTGACTGTCACGAATTTTGTGGCTCCTCTGCTACAGGTACATGTTTTATTCATAAACAAATATTTGGAAAAGAATTTACTTCTCCTTCCCATTCGCGCGTCACTGGCGAACGGTTGACGCTTGCGCTGGGTAAAAACACGCCACGCGTGGGGTCAGCTTTCCACCTCTCTCTCTTTCTCTCCCATCCTCCCCCACAATATGGATCGTAGGACATACGGTGGTGTTTTTTGGGGGTGTAAAGTTTGTTTGCTTGAAGAAAAAACAACACAACTACACAACTTGCATTGAACATTGAAGCGCTCAGTGCTTGTGCTTGTGCTTGTGCATGGGGCGTACTGTTCGACAATTGTTCGAAAAGCGTCAGCGTGCCACATCCACCAAGTGGCCTTCACTGTCGGCTGTCGGGTACACATATACCACACTCACTCGTGTAGCCGGCATTAGACGTGGACCTGGTGCCACCACCGGGCGAATCGCTTTGGTGTTCGCCGTTCGGTAATGTAACTGGAGATGAAAAACGCGAACCTAACAGAAGTGGAAATTGTTGACATCGTTTTACGTTCGCGTTCGTTCAACGTCAGGCACAACCTGTGTGTGTGTATATGTGTGTGGAGGATCAAACTTCGATATCGGCACCGTCATTGTCGTTCGCTGTCGGTAACCGGCGTGTCTCATCATTCAACTGTGTTCATTTCTGTTTTGTTACTTTGTGTATGGGAAAGCGAAACCAGGCCTGGAAGCCGGGCCTGTGCCATGTACTTGAAGCTCAAAAGAATTCAAGAATAGGCAGCGTCTCTTGTTTCATGCCGTTTGCTACCAATTGGGGTTGGCGGGAATGTAGAGTAGGGTGTCTGTGTGTGTGTGAGGCAAGCCGAAGAAAACTTTTTCCTCAAGTGTCATTTAGACAGCTCAGGTGCGTTTTTGCAAGCGAATGACATGCTCGAATTGATTGAAGCACAAGCAGGAGGAGCAAATGGGGTGTCCGCGAGAGCGAAAGCGAAAGTATCCTTCCGATAGAAGGACACATTGTCACACGAAGAGCGAAGGTGTTCATATTTCGAGGTTTTTGTCTTGTTTTGTTTCCCTTCATGAGGATATTTTCTCTTTTGCCAAAAGAAAAAAAAAGCCGACCAAAAAGGAAAAGCGTCAAAGTGTACGAAAAAAAACAAGGAGCACCAGTATTGCCACACTTACCTGGGATGAATTCATGGAAATCGAGTTTTCCTGTAAGAATGCGAAAAGGAAATAAAACGTACCATTAGCAACGAGTAGCGCCTGTTTTTTTGTTGTGTTTGTGAATTGCATCGGTGTTTGCTTGCACGGTGAATGGAAATGAGGGAAAGCAGCAAGCAACAACAAAAAACTAGCAAACGGACGAATGTGTGTATGTATATTAATAAAAATTGAATTTTAAATGAAGAAAACTTAAACTAAATTGTCGTTAAATTAATAATTTTATACAGTAAATTGTATAACCTGCACCTCCAAACATTACAACGCTAGAAAATTAAATTCCTATTAAAAAGGAAGTTTTTAACACTCGCTGTAGATAAAAGCAGCAAAAAAAGGCAAGCTTTACAACAGCACTGCAACGAAAACGCTCCAGCACCGATCCGATTGATCAAAAGAAATTACCATTGGCATTGTTCCGGTCGCGTATTGTCTATTATACCTATTTAATAAAGAGTTAAACTCTTACCGTCACCTTTGCGGCACCGGGACAGTGACGGGTCAGGTTACGGCTGGGAAATGAGGCACAAATAATACACCGGCAGAAAGTTGTACTGTACTGAACTCTGCAGCAAAAGACAAACCGAACCCCGGGAAGTAGGTTTTGGCAATGTTTTCGAGCCACAAGCCTTTTGTGTTTTCCTATTGGAAAAGCGTGCTTTCAGCGAATTTTCATTTCCTCGAATCGAACTACAGCTGCTGCTGCTGTTGCTGCTACTGCTGACCGTGCTTCTGGTACGATCTGGTAGCTCGCTAGCAAGCTTGATAGATTTCATAAAGCAAAATTAGAAATCATCATCAACCCGCTGGAGGGCTGCATCGCGGACTTGAACGAAAGCCAAACGGGAGCTACAGTGGGATGGAGTCGGTGGAAAAAACAATAAAAAAATATTTATCTTCATCTGGCACACGGACCGTCGATCCGTCGGAAAGGGCCAGTCAGTGCCATGTTTGAAAAAGCAAAGCATAAAGTTATCCTGCGATTTTGTGGGATCGGTTCCCGAAGGCATATCGTTTCCTGCCCCACGCCACTTGACGTTCCTGATTCGACTGGAAATAAGGAAGTGTGGGTAAGTTTGGTGAAGGATTCGGGAGACAGACAGAGAGTTGCGGCGGTGGAGAAGGAAAGATAAACCAAACCGAAAACCTCCCCCCCCTCCCCCCACCCCTGCGACCGACAAACCTGGAAGCTATGATGGGCCTTTTTGTTGTGTTGTCTTCCGGTTTTTGAATGTTTAATTTATGGTGCCCCGGTCGATGGGTTTTGTAGCGTGAGTGAGAGTGAGTGAGGTCGTTAAAACTTTAGCGATATGCGCAGGCAGGCAGGCTAGTCGACCCTGGTGGAAAGCTGAATCGAGGAATGGTGCGGATGGTACACAGGGTGAGTTTGAAAATACGAATGAAACTTCCGTTTCGTTGCAAAAAAAGGTTTAGCGAGAAGCTAGCACTGGTACAGTTGGGTACAGTGTACCCTCCCCCAGAACGCCGAGTGTGGGCGAAGGCTTTGCTGTAAAATAAAAGCAGCAACTTTACCCTTTTACCTTGCGAAAGCGAAGCCTGCGAATGGTAGTAGTGCGAATGAACTAAATAATAGCAGGTGAGGTGTGCCATAGAATGGAACGATTCCCACCATAGCCCAGCCTTCCCCCCCCTCCCCAAAAAAAGGAGAACTGTCTCCCATCTCCCAGACACATACCGGTTGGCTGAATTGGATTTTAATTAAGATTTCTATCGTGCCGATGAACGGCAGGTTTCGGACGTTTATTATTAACCTAGCTAATAGTAATTATCTGCCCGAATAGGCTGGGCCGGGTGGTTTTAAATCAAGCAACAGTTGCGTTCAAAGGGTTTGCAGCGCAAGGGTTTTGGAAGTGAAAGTGAGAAGGTTAACCGAAAACGAAACAAAACAAAACAAAATCTTTTCACCCATCCCCTAATCCAATTTATTGGCAGAAGTTTCGGGAGCCAAATGCAACCATTCGCAAATGGGGATGTTGGAATTGTTTTGTAAAAAAAAAACACAAAGATAAAAATTTCACCTCCAACATCCAACAGATTGGAATGAACGTTATGGACAGGGTTTTTGGGGAAAAAGAAAAACGATCCTTCACCTTTTGTTTTAAAGCATCATGGGAAAAGTTTTCTACGCATGAGTATCTCGGATACTGCCCGAGGTGACACACTTAATAAACTTCATTAGAAAGGTGGTGTTTCGTTGGTTGTTTTTTATGGCATGTTGGTAATAATGCACATCAGCGAAGGTTAACGTCGACAAGGCGACTACTAACACTACTTTCACCTTCATGGTTCACGGTCGATAATTCAATTTTTTGTTTCTCTCACTCGGTGCCCTATCACCACCCACCACCATTTATTGCATGCGCTCGCCTTCACGGGCCTGTCACCTTTCCGCCACGCGTAACACGATGATTCCCAATCAATAACGATACCCATTTACCGTGCCAGTGAACGCCTGCAGGAAATTGCTACATTCCTGCCAGCCTTCATTTTACACCGCTGCTGCTGCTGGCCTGTCATAGAGTACGAATGGAAGTAGTGAAAAAGAATGAAAAGAGAAAAAAGAACTCAAACCTCCCTCCAGCATCCGTAAGCAACGAACGGCCTTTCTGGCGGTACTATTGCCGGCAGGGCAATGTATGGTAGCACACACCATATGAGCAGACGAATGGTGGGAAGTGGGCTCAATTATAGTTTCACTATTGAAAAACCTTTCTCTCTCTCTCTCTCTCTCTCTCTCTCTCTCTCTCTCTCGCTCTCTCTATGCACTTACTGCATACACATATGCAAACGTCAACAAAGCTGGATGGTCCGGTCAGTGTTAGTTCATTTGAGTTGAGCCACTGGATAGCAGGAATCCTGGCACTGGCCGTGCAAAATGGCAAAGTGGATAAGAATCTCGAATTTCGGCTCAGGAATTTCCGATGAAGTGCATTCCATTGAGCGGGCCGATGTGGGTCGGTGGCCGATAACGAGACTGGAGAAACAGTGGGTGGCTGGGTGATGCTGTCATTGAGTGCTGCTGGCTTCATTATTCATGTTATTTATTAGCAGTACGAAGCAGTAGAAATGTGATCAGTTGGACGAGTTGAGCTGGTGGAAAGTGATTCGGTAGTATTAGTACCGGTGAGAGTAGCACCAAAATCATTCGACCCGACCAAAACTGATCGGATGTGAACAACGTCGAGCAAAACGCGCTTTGTGGGAATATTGGCATGGAAAGCATTCGCTTCCGAGTTGGTTTGCAACACCGTAAGGAAATAGTGAAAGAAGCAAACATGATTCACGAGAGCCATGAGAGCTTGAATTGAATTTCCCCGGTTTTTCCTTTTTTTTTTGTTTAACCGGATATGCTTTCTGCCAACCGTTCCAACGGACCGATTCCCTCGTCTATTTGCTTCATATTCTTGAACGCAAATTAAACTGCATCGTCGATAGTAAGGAGAAGATTGGCCATTCGCACAGCGAAGTGAGTGAAAATGGCAATGGCAAAACATTCCATTTCCAGCACTAGCAGTGTGGAAAAATGGAAGCAAAAGACCATCCACCGTTTCGGGAAACAACGAAGAAAAGAAACCATCTAGCAAATTCCCCAACTGGGAAGGCTTGTCGATTTTTTAATTTGTTTCCGTTGCAAATATTCTAATTTCACACCGAAAAAAACGATCGTTTCTCTCTCTCTCTCTTTCTCTATCTCTCTTTCTCTCTCTCTCTCTCTCTCTTTCTCTTTCTCTCTCTCTCTCTCCCTCTAGGGATTGTGCCGTACGGGTTGGAAAACGTTTCTCAAAAATGTCGAACATGAAGTGGCAAATGATGTGGGAAATAGAGACGAGTTTCAACGCATTGGAATCGTTTCACGTCGTGTTTCGTTGGGCGAAAGGTGATCAAATTGAGCAGAAAGATATGAACGCAAATTGTTTAAATTGAATCGAATTTTGGTCGAAGTTTGTAGACAGAGCATGATATTTAAAGCAAACCATACGCTGAAAACCAATGGAACCTTTTCATACAGGCTGAGTACGAGTTCCAGGTTCTATGTCAGTAAGAGAGTTCTATGTCTTAATAACGTGTGTTCAACACTTTACGCTATTAGAAGATAACTCATCTTTTAGTTGTACCTTAAGCTTCAACAACCACGATTGACTGTATTGCGCTGCATAAGTCTTGTTAATACACAAACATCATTTGTAAATTCTTACAAAAGCTAATGTAACGAAAATTGCTCTCGGATGCATATATATTCTTCGTACGAGAGGTATAATCTGTTTCATAAACCAGAACGAATAAAATGCAAACTATTGCAATACAATTCTACTTGTGTGACCCCAAAACCCACAGCTCCACCGATGGATAAAGTCATAAAAAACGGAAAGACGCCAATCGTATCGAATTTTATCAATCAAATCAAGACAAACTTCTTACTTCGAAGGAGAAAAAAGGTACGTAACCCTATCAACTGCAAAAAGGACTGGTTTTTGGGGGAAATAAAACGGCAAACGATACGGCATCTTGGCCACAGCCAGCCAGGCAGCCAGTGGCAGTGATTGTTTGCGCCAGGAAAGCAGCTTTTCCACCGCTGCAGATGCATAAAAGTTGCGCTTGCAAGGTAATGAATCGGAAAATCGGTAGAAAAAGGGAAAAACACAACAACAGTACGCTTACCGGCGTTGCTGTTGCTGCTGCTGCGTTGAATGGTTTCTGGTGGAGATGGTGATCGGTGGTGGCATTGGTTGGATGACGTCCGAAAATGTCATCCGTCGAGGTAGTTGGACGAACCGAGTTGTAAAAGGTCGGCGGCGAGAGAAGCGCCGTGTGCTCTGTGGTTGACGACAGACTGATTTTGATTTCGATACAGCAGTCGATAACTGCGGCAGTCCGGAGAGATAATCGAACCAGTAAAGTCAGTACGAACGAGCAGTGCTGCGTGTGCGAGCGGGATGAAAAATAGAACGAAACTGCTTTGGGTTTGACGTTCACCCGGACGGGTGAATGGGTGTGTGGAGTGGGGAGTGACGTCGGTTAAGGGAAGCAAGCAAGCGAACTGTCATGTTTGATGAAAACAACTGACACAATTCAATTGAATCAGAGCCAAAGCGTGCTACCAACTGTCAAGGAACGTTCACCCCGGGCCCGGTGACTCATTTTTGCAGTCTCGTGCTCGTGGTTTGCACCATTGGCATTTGATTATACAAAAATCATCCATTCTAAATGGGGTTTGGGTCGGTGAAAAGCTCCATGTTAGATTCGGGTCGGCTAAATGAGGCTGGATGAAATTCGTCCAAAACACATACACACCGAACGGGGGTTTCGGAATAGTATACACAGCCACAGCGAGGTTAGAATTGAAAAGTGACAGTCCAATTTTATGCTTGCTTAACTCTTCCACTAGGCGGTGGAAGCAATGGCCGGCACCCAACGGGTCCGAGCCCGAGGCAGACAAACGAGACGAGTGTTGTTTTTCTGCTCAAATTGTTCTTGGAAACGAAATGTCACCGACCAATTGAAGGACGAACTCTCGCGCAGTGGTGTGTCAAACGGACGACGACTGCTTTGAAGACTTAAAAGTGCTGTTTGCGGGTGCTACTCTGTACGTGTGTTGGTGCCGGTGCTTTTAAGTTCACGGTGGTGGGAAATGGTTGGCAAGAACGTGAAGGTTGGTTAAAAAACATGAAGGCTGGCAAGAGGGCGTCCTCATTCTCTCCCAGGAGTACTGTCTTCCTTAACCTTTTGCACCGAAATGACGACATTTCCAGTATGAAATTTGCACCCGTGGGATTTGTTTGATTTGTACGCGGTGCGGGCGATGGGTAACTGGGCGAGCGAAAAACAGCGTCTGATTTGCTTGTTATCAGGTGGCACCATCACCAACGGGTAGTCGTACCTTCTCGACCCAACATCAGCGTTCGGCTATCAACATGCTTCTCGACACTACCATCATCATCATCATCATCATCGGAAGGCACCCGGACGACCTGATAGCAAGTGTCGAGATGAGGACGACGACGACGCTGTCGTTATCGGTCGTCGGAGTCATTATGTCGTTTTCAGCTTGTTTTCCGGCAATGCTTCAACGCCGAACGGGGTCGGACCGAATAATGACAGCAAGTAACAATTTGCATACCTTCCGGGCGGACACGGCGGCCACGCCAGCTGTGTGTGTGTGTGTGAAGTGGCTTAAGAAAAGCTTAACGCTTACGATGGCTAGCCTTCGGACAGCTGGAAACCGGTCTGCCATCGGCGGTACGTTCATCTAGATAGATTTCCGGACCGGCCTTCCGTCGACCGTGGCCCCAGCCCCCGTGGCTTAACGATTTGAAAAATGTGGCCCCATGTTACATGAACTATTCCGTGCAGGAGTTGTTTATGCATGGAGTGAGTTTTTGAAAGGCTGCATATTTTTGGACGTAAAATATCCCTCCTAATTGGTCAACATGGGTAGCATGTGGGATGCTTGGATGCGATGCGAGGTGATTGCGAGCGGGCGATACCATTAGCACCAGGCGCCTCCATTAGCCATCGTATGGGAAACGTTGTCACATTAAGGCGTAGGCGTGTTTTCAATCGGGCATTTGAAAACAGAACTAGCCGGCCGAAAGCCCTTTTTCCATCCCAAGGAACGGATGACGGGATAGCGAGAATTATGTCGTCACGATGAAAATGAAGGTGAATGAAAGGTATTGCTTTAAATTATGGCAAAATCTGTATTAATGATGTGTTGGCCATTATACACACATGATGGACAGGTACACATAAGCTTGGAAAATGAAATCATAATGTGTGACAAGCTTTGTAGAAGTAAAATTGAATATACCTATAGAGGGAGTTATAGAATCATCTCAACAACATACAAAAGCTTTAAAAATACTTTGTTAAGGTATGCTTTGCATGAGAAGCTGAACAGTACGCGAAAAATTGACACAAAAATCTATTGTTTTGGAAGGTTAATGGTGTTTACGCAGGACTTGTTATGGAACAAGTTGTGACACAAGTTGTTTGTAACTTGTGTCACTTACGAAACATGTTTTTCCAGCAAATTCAACGTCACATCATCAAAATAAGGATGATTTCAATGCTTACATCATCGTGTATGCACATAATACATTGTTTCAAGGGTTATCATAAATTGCTTTGTATGAATTGTGTATAGTAAACAAACTTTACTTTATGATACAAATATAACCATGTTAATATCCCTTCAACAACTGTACGAAATTTCGTGATGTGTTGCTGGTTGTGAAATATGCAGAGTTTACGATCAAGAGAAAAGCCATGTTAAGCGTTACAAGTACAATTTGATTTTGTGTGTTCATTTGTACTTTGTAGGTTCATTTTCATAAGCCTAATGAATTCCATAACTGCTCTAGATGATGCGTCAGTGGCAAGATAATCGAAGTCTTGAAGTAATTCGAACTTGAAACCGTTAATTGTCGTTATATAGATATTAAATTTGTATCAGATATGTATAAGACCTCGAAAATACGATCTTCTTTAAATCTTCTGAAATAGGGAGTATAATCCTAGCAACTCAACAAATAAACAGAATTATATTAATTGTATTACTGTACGTACGATAATACTCCACATGCGTATTAATTACCATTTCCCCAATTTTGCTTCTAGATTATTTGTACACTCAAAACAAAAGCTCATAATTCACGTTAATATGAAGCTTTCACCATTAAAGAGACAAACTTTGGACTATCGACAGGCGGCGTGAAAGAGTAGGCTGCAGTGCAGTGAAGTGGCGAAGGGACAAATTTGTTGTACGTTAACCAGAACCAACCATCGACCGAATGCGTCTTCATTTGCACGCTAAATAATCATTAGGCATGGCGCTGATGATTGCTCTTTAAACTTTCGCACAAAACGATCCCCATTCCCTCGCAGCCGCATTCGGTCGGCGCCGTACCATCGGTTCCGAAAATTTTCACTTCACAGGAAAAGGAAAGAAAAAAAGGAAAAAAACACACCGAGAAAAGTGGCCAAAGTTACGATAATAAACATGTTTGTTTTTGTCAGATTTTGTCGACCATCTTCCAGTCCCGTGACAGTTTAGCCCGCAGGCACTCATTTCCTTTGCCCGGAGCAACAAAACACACTTTATACGAGTGGCGGCCGTGCAATGGTAGCGTATTCCCAGCAGGAAGGAAAATGGGGCCACGGTTGCGAGGGAAAATTGTTTTCGAGCTTCAAGTTCATAAAGCTTTCCGGCGCGGGGGAGGGAGGGGGCGGTTTGTGTGTGTGGAGGTGGCGGTGAGGAAAGTAAGACGTTGGACGGTTTCACGTGAAGGTTTCGGCTTCACTTTGGTGCAAAAGGCACGGGTGCGAAGATTCGCGTTAATGGTTATTACCGCTCGAGGATTACCGGTTAAAGCTTCGTATCTTTGTTTTTCTCTTCTTTTAAATTTCTACCATCGTCCAACAGCTTCCCCCGGATCATACAGTGCGCGATTCGAGAGCGTTTGTTGCGAGCTCTGGTGTCCTGAAATTTCCTGTCCGGTCTTTATGTTTTGTTTTCCTTCCACTTCAAAGTGGTCATCGAGTTTGCAAAAAGTAGCTTTCGGGATGGCTTTCGCCTACTTTCGTGCTACTTTTTTTTGTGGTGTTCTGTGTGCAAAAAGTGAATTTAAACAAAACAAAAAAAAAAGGTCAAAGAACAGAACAGAAGAAAAGGGAGGTGAGTATCGAACGGTGAGGAAGAAAGCGAAAATATTCCAACGAACGCTCAAACTCATTTGAATAGCATTGATAGTAGCGTGTAGCCATTCCCAATGAACCGGCAGCACTCAAATGGGCGATTGTAAGTTGCCGCTCGACCAGAGGTTTGTCTCTTATTGTACCTTCGTTCTGCTGCAGTTCTTTCGTTTGTTTTGTNGCCTACTTTCGTGCTACTTTTTTTTGTGGTGTTCTGTGTGCAAAAAGTGAATTTAAACAAAACAAAATAAAGGTCAAAGAACAGAACAGAAGAAAAGGGAGGTGAGTATCGAACGGTGAGGAAGAAAGCGAAAATATTCCAACGAACGCTCAAACTCATTTGAATAGCATTGATAGTAGCGTGTAGCCATTCCCAATGAACCGGCAGCACTCAAATGGGCGATTGTAAGTTGCCGCTCGACCAGAGGTTTGTCTCTTATTGTACCTTCGTTCTGCTGCAGTTCTTTCGTTTGTTTTGTGTGTGAGTTGGTATTTGCTTTTACTTCTGTCACAGTCGCTGACCACTTCTACTCGGAATAGTATATGTGAATGAAGGGAGAAGAAAAAAACAAGCAACTACCATTCGTACAAACACTCTCCCGACGAATCTTTTACAAAGCCCGCAAGGAAGTACGGTGGTGCGAAGAAACAAAACAGGAGAACAGCAAACAGAAAAAAAAAGAACAACCAATGTTCCCCGGAGCAATGCCGTAACAATGGGCAAAACTTTCCCATCTCGGCAATCGGACAGACTCACTGACCGACCATGGTTCGGCAAGAGTCAAGGGAGCACGGCAGCTAATGCTTACGAATTTAATTCCATTCAATTTTATTATCGCATTAATTAGGAACAAGTTTTGCTACAATATACGAACCGGGTCTTACGGGCAGGGGTTTTCGGACCAACCTCTTCCTCCTCCGGGGGGAGCCAAACACTCCGGGACTTGGGATTTTTCTTTCCCACTTACATCGGCCACTAGCGAAGATTAGGGCAAAAGGTAGGTCGATCGGTGGGTGTAAGGTGTGTAGTGGACGGGTTTGTTTTCCTATTGTCCGGTCAGGTTTGTTCACTCACGCTGCTTCTTCTTTTTTTTGTCTTCTTCTACTTTTTATTTCATTGCCACCCATGTTGGCCACTGTTTGGGGTTTTGAACGGGTAAGACTAGTGGCACACACACACACACACCATTGGGCATTCTTTCTGGGAACTCTTTTCTCGCAGGAAGTAATTGAATAACTTTAGATCATGAATATTTAAACAGTTTTCAAAGATGAAGAAGGAGGCTGCCCTTTAAATTTTTGTTTTCTACTCCCTCTTCCCATCCCTCCTTTCCTCCGGGGCTTGGTTTGGTGGGACGGTTTTTGCTGGCACGCGGTAGGCTAATAAATAATGAACAATGCCTTAAAGCCTTACCCCCGGCGAGACCATCGATTGTCGGTTTTTTGGTTTTGGCAAACTTCCCCTCTCCCGAGGGGGAACGGAGGATAGGAGGAAGGGGTGCGGTGCAGACCACCCCGAGTGGAATGGAAGTTTATATCGGCAAAAGAATAATTGGAAATTTGGTTGGCGTTTTTTTGTGTTCGTGTTGTTGCTGCTGCCAAACTGATCCCATCGCTACCGATTGCTTGTTTATCGCCTGTTTTTACGATTTGCATGATTTGTGCTACGAGCAGGCTGGTGGGCAATACCTGAGGACACGTGTTTGTTCTATTTTGTATATTTTCAAAACAATTTGTGGTGTGAATTTTGCTATTTTATAGAGAAAAAATCTTCACCTTAGTTAATATGAATGGTTGTATTTAAAAGCAGATTTATTGAATCATATAAATAGCATCAATTGTACCTACAAAGCAAAGCATAGCAAAAAAAAAAATAAAACGTTGAAAATGCACCCAGTTTTACATGTGTCACGTGTGACATCGCTTCCGGTGTTGCGCTTTAGTTTTTCGGGTCGTTCACGTTCACGCCCGCCCGTAAAGGAGAAACACGAATGCGAACCGGCCTAGTTTTGCAGATGTGCGTGGCTCTAGGCCAACTCCATTTTGCGGACACATGCGTTTTCTCCGTACCCCCCCCCTCCCTCATCCCCCGTCTCCAACCCAAAATGAGGAATGATTAATGGCAGTTAGCAAAATGTGATGGATTTATTCTTCCCTGCTTGTGAGCGATCGTGATTCATGAACCATTTATTTTACTGGCACATGCGGACCCGCCCGGTGAACCGGTGCCGTGTGGTAGCCCGGCGGAAGAATCAGTCAGTTTGGACACGGATCCGTTCTACCGTTTCCCGGGAGAATTCCACCAGCGTCGTCTGATGGAAATTAGTGCCAGTGGACAGTGGCGTGTCGGGTTAGTAGCATTTTGACAACCGCCCTGGTCCGTTGCCAGGAAAGTGGACCCAACGGTTTGACGTGTGTGCGAAAGGCGTATGTTTTTTTTTGTTGGCATGTGTGTGTGTGTAGCTCTGTGGTGGAGTAGATTATTCACATTTGCTTTATCTCAGGGGAGATGTAATTTTGATAGCACGTCGCAACATAAGTTCCCCGTTTAGAGGATAAGGCAAATTTATGCTCGCACAAAAACGAGACACGAACATGTTGTCGATGGGTTTAGCGGTTTAACGTATTTAATCTAGCAAATAGCTTTATTATCCGACAGTAGCTTTATGCGTACGCAATTCGTCTGAAACAGGGAGACACATTTTGTGTCTAAAATGCAGCTTTAAAGCGAATATGTAAAGTACAATTATAGTTTATTTAAAACAGAATTGTAGAAAGCAAAATAAATCGAAACAAAACAAGCTTGGTAAAGACAATGGTCTCAATCCAGCCAACACGGTCGACTGATTGTGACCAATAACGTTGACCCTTATGAACACTTCCGTGCACACACCGTCCAAACCGGCAATCAGCAAATGCAATAAAATATCAGATGTTCGCTCCTGTTCCGTTGCTTAGCAGCGTCTCCAGCGTCACGATGAAGCGAGTTCCTTTTCGTACAGATTTACTCACTGATTCGTACTTTATTTCACGTTAAATCTACTAAAAAAAGGATAGCCAACAAGGGTAAGCCCGGCGGGCCCGTGGGTGAGGGTTGCAGGATCGGATCGATTTTTCCTCGCCGATCGTGGTGACAAATATATAGCAGCAAATTGTGTTGGCGATGGGTTTCCTTCTCCCGTGCTCCGAATCAAACCCCGGGGAAGCCAATCACGGGACAGGACAGCATCATAATCTTTAGAAATCGGAAATACTGTCAATGTTTTCAACCGCTGGGCGGTGTTTTATTTTATTTTTGCTGTTGCTTCTTTCCTTCGTTCGTTCGTTCGAATTTGCTGGTTTGCTGCTCGTTACAAAGATACCAATCGACCGAATGACACCGGTAGAATCGAACCGGAAACCAATTGGTGGTCCAGTTTTATAATCCCTGACACGTTTGCGCTTTTTTGTTTCCTTTATGTGTGTCCCCAATCTTCGATGGTGCTGCTTGCACGGATCAATAAAGCACTGCCGGCAGACGGTGCGCTGTAAAGTGTACACAGCTTTGGCGACCAACGCGCGCTCGGTCGGTAAATATCGACATTCTTCTGTCTTACCGGTGACATATTGGTGCTAAGTGCTGCTTCAGAAATGAGCCATGAAGGGAATATGGGCGACAGTTATGTGTCTTAAGAACCACATCCGGGATGGCAGCAAATGGCCGGAAACAGATCTATCAATGGACGATACCTTTTATAAGCTGGTGTGTGTGTGTGTGTGTGTATGTGGAGGGGGGGGGGGAATCTTTACGAGTATGTCACGCTGATAGAGAGATGTTTGCAACACACGCACACCAAGTGTATTGCGAAGGATAAACTCATCATTGCGCTTAATTGCTTGTGAAATTATTGTGCCTCATATTTCTTGCTCACAAACGCACCTTGGAGTTTCATCGATTTGGTGCCGTTTTCTAAACTCTGCCACTAGAACTACCATGTTGTGATGGAGATAACAGGGACTCTACTCCTCGGTGTGTCAAAACCGACGAAAATAAAGGACCAGCTTTTCCGAGCCAACACATGCGCTGGTCGGATGCGGAAATAATGCAGGAAATAGAGTGAACATTTCCTTGGAACTCTGCTCCTTGTTACGTGCTTACTTTACGACATCGTACACTTATGGGCATGTTTCCTCGTTTTTTTTCTTCTTTTCGTTGGCACGATAAAATGAATCGGTTGTGGTCAAAGCAAAATTTGATTACGTACTCGGACCGAGGGGAGTTCCCGACGCAACCAATGTGTCGTTTCGTTTGTGCACAAAGGCCCACCACACCGCTTTTGGATGGGAGTTCCCGGAGTGGCGTAAAGCCCGACCCACACTTTGCATTTGTGCGTGAGGCCGTGGTACAAGATCAAGATTTACATCTTTTGAAGACGTAAAATGCGGAACACGTGCGTCCAATAACAATTGGTGGCCGGGTGCTCTCTGTTTTCCGGGAAACCAAGGCGCATGACGTAAGCCTTTACTGTCCCTACGCCACCGTCGGGTGATGGGTGGTTTGGATGTGGGGTAGACCTACGCCTTTATCGAACTGTCACCATTGGCTACCTGTGCCGAAGATAACTGCCTTTGAATGGGTGATTTTATTGCAGCTGCGGTCCGGAATGCTTTTGCGGAATCACAACAAAGGAATACACAGGCTAAGGCGGGCTGAGTTTCCATTACTCGATACCTTACTGCCCTCTACCCATGAACAATATATTTGAAGCAAGTAACTGTTGCCAGGGTTTTATTGTTTGCGGGTAAAACTTCAACCGCATATAACTGGGCACATGCAAACAGGCACACGCTCGCTGGCAAATTATAGTTTAAAGACGAAATGACGACCGTTTCCAGTTAAAATGGAATTTAAATTTCTCAGTATTTTTTCACATAAAACGCTTGCACAAGAACTTCGGATGAATTTTCCAATGCACTGGGATTCAAACGAGAGTGTTGTGAAATTTTTGATACCAATTTGCAAAACTTTGTTATGACAAAAATGCGTTTTAATATTGGACATTTGTGCATTCGCTTGGCAGTAAAATTGGGATGTAATTTTGAGGTTTGTTGGTATATTGAATGGAATTTTTAAACGCATTTTCCTGGAACTTAAAGCTTTGGACAAATGAAACAAAAGAATTTATTTTATTTATGTTTTGTAGATTTTACAAGAGTTTTATGAATTTTATTTTCATGATATTGAACTATGTGTACATTACAGATTGATTAATGTTAAGATCATCAATAGATAATTATCTTTAGTGGAGATGTTTTTATTAGTCAGAATTCGCGCATTTAGCAATGAACTGAAAGCTTTTATAAATAAGTTTCGTTTATAATTTTTAGCTTCATTTTTCGATTTTTTTACTTCTTTTTGTATGCCAGATGGTGTATGTGGTAGTGACGTCAATTTACATGAAAGGATAATTTTTGCAATGTACTTTTTGTAGATCGTACTGACTACTATGTATCTGATAAACAATGACAAGGAAGCAAAATGGTATTTATATGGATTGTCTCTCTCTCTCTCTCTCTCTCGCTCTGTCTTTTTGGCTTAACACCCTACCAGGTCATGCCAGCCATCAAATGGCTTACTAGACTATTAAATACCACATAGTTGCATAGTCAGTGCTCACTACGGGGGAACGGTCCGGATGGGATTTGAACCGAGTCCGGTCGTGTTGAAACCTAGCGCCTTTACCAAATACACCACCGGGCCGTTCACAATATATAGATTTTAGATATAGATATAGGTTGTAGAGCCCCCAAAAAAGAAGTAGGTCTATACAAAGGAACTTAATCTAGCTTACCATCCAGTTCCCAGCCTAACATGCAAGCATGACCACGAATAAGTTTAATTATTGTAATGAGTTTTTGAAAATTATTCTTTGATTTTGAAATTTTATCATTGAAAATTATTAAAGCGTTTTTAGTCACTGTGGAGCACTGAAACTGATCGTTCATGTTCAAAATGGCAAACAACGAATTGCTCATTTCACAATTCCAATTTCACAACTCCATTCCATTGTAAGAAACCTGTTTTAGGTGGCATACTATTCTGACTGTGCACTGCAGGATACACTTAGTCACATGTTTTACATTGCTAGACTTTTGTTTTCGTTCTCACATTCAAGTTGCACCATGCAAAGCTGTAAAAAGTTCGTCACACATTCAGCAATGCAATCTTGCAAACAATGTGAGTGCACGACACATCTCATTGTTCCGCATTGTCGTGTTTGTTTGATGCCATGCCAAGGAAAACTGAAAAACTCATCCCGAACCAGGAAACCGAAAGTGCTGGTAAACAATGTTTCGATTACATCCCATCCAGCAGGCTGAAAAACGAAAGTTAAACCGAAACGAAACAGTACAACTCTCGACCTGATGAGTTGGCGTTCCACCCGGTCCGGCCCACGTGGAAAGGGTTCATCGGGCGCCTGGGCACGGTACACGTGTTTGTGGAGTATCATAATTTAAACGTACTTTTCTTTTATTGCTTCTGCACAAACTGACAGACAGTCAAAGCAGATCGGGCGCATAAAAGGGAAGCCCCGGGACGAGTAAGGGGCACTGTATGGGGAGGACAGGTGGGATTCCTTTTTCTGCCCTCTCTTGAGGGCAGGTGTGCAATAACAGTAATAATAACAATAAAAATTATGAACATGTAAATGGTTGCAAAACCCCGCTGGTTTTGCTCGGTTTGCCGTTTAACGTTTCATTCCGGTGACATACCGCGCACTTGGTCGTCCGCAGCCCTTTTTTTTAGCCTTACCGGGCTTAGAAACATTTTTCCTTCATTATTTTTGTGCTTACCGAACACAAACCACCCCCCCTCCTACATTCCCGACACACGGAGCCGAACAACATATTCATTTCCGTTAACATCGACTGAAGTACGTAATACCGACAGCGATGAGTTTGTGTTCTTGTGCGGTGGCGTTTGTTTTTTTATCTCGGGAAAACAGTGTTTGGGCACAGTTTTTTTACTCTTTTGTTTGCTTCGTTTTCCTTCTTTTTTTCTTGGCATCGGAGCGCTGGTCATGTAAAAACTCACTTGCCTGAATGTGATGGGCAATTTGTGGAATTGAAAATGTTACCACGAACGGAGTCGTTTTTTGAGCAGGAACAAGCCGAAAGAGTAACTTTTACTCTCGCTCGCTCACCACCCACCCATCCCGTTAAAGTTGGAACGGAATTGGGAATTTGGGGTGGGATTTGTGAAGGGGGGTAAGGTAAAATTTTTAATTTTTCCATCCCTCGGTTACGGATCGGTGAACATTTCGACACTGCACATCGTTAGCTAAACAGCCGCAGTCGTCAAAAAGTGTTTATTTTGCAGTATTCTCGTTTTATGTGGCCTGGGATGGTAGGTAAAAGGGGGGGGGGGGGGGGGGAGGAAAATGCAGAAAGGGATTCGGAAGGAGTGAATGTTGCTAACGTTGGTACGAACGTTGGATGACTTTTAATTAAGTTTATCGAAAATTTTCTTCACCTGTCCGTTGTTGGTTGCGTTGTGGCACATTGGGCATAAAAGGGCGACACCCTTCCGTTTTGTGGCCTGCGTCGTGACAGAGGGTAAATCGTTTCCGATTGCCTTTCGACGGGATGTCTTCAAAACATTCATTTTCCATTGCCGGGAAGTGTTACACACTTGCTCCACGGTTGCTTGCCTGCTGGTGAAGTTGAAGCTGTAACCGTGTTCACGTGGCAATGGAGACGCCCGGTTGATGGTGCAGTTGGACTCCGCACATTGAGCAAGTACACATACACACGTGCGCACGCTCCCTCGCAAAGGTGTGTTAATGGACTAATTTGCATACTTTTAACATGGCCTGTTAAGAGACCTACCATTTGACGAAGTGATTGCCGTCCCCATACTCCCACTTCTTCCCTCCACAAAACGGTCGTTTTTTGCATACAATTTCCACCCTTGATGGACAGCTTTGGCTGTGTAGGCGAGTGTAGGTAAAAACGAACGGCAGCAGCAGTGGCAGCAGTAGCAGCAACATACCACGGTGTCAACAGTTGCAAAGCTTTTCAGTTCAGACGGACGTGTCACGCATTACCTAGCAAGTGCGCACGTTATGCGTGTTTATTATTATTTTTTTGTATCTTTTTTTCTCCACCTACCTCCCTCCCTGCGACCTTCCACCCCCCCCCTTCCCCCACCCCCCTCCAGCATTGCCGTCACGTCACCAAGCTCGTTTGCATATGATGGCGTTTGCGGGCGTAATTATGAAGCCATACTTTTACGACGAGTACGACGAGCCGGGCGCGTGTGTTTACATTTATTGACCATAAAGAAAGTTCCACTCGATTAGCATTTGGTTTTTTCCCTCTCTCTCTCCCTCCCTCTTTCTCTCTCTCTCTCTCTCTCTCTCTCTTGCTTTTGCTTTTGCGTTGGCAGTTTGTGGTTAATAAACGATTTAATGCTGCGAGTTGTAATAACCGATCGTGAGTGAGGCACAGATAAACTGCGACTGTCATTGAGCGTATTAAGCGATATTGAACGTTCGTATCGTTCAAAGTTCATAAGGTTAACGTATGAAAATGAACTCGTTTTTTTGCGCTCTTTATCTATACAATATTCAAATGGAACGCACACACACACATACGTGTAAGGGAGTTTAAGCCTATTTTGCATATTTATCAGAAGGTTTTGGAATTGTTTGAATGGTGATTTGATTTTTATACCTTTCGATCTTGTTGAGGTACTTATTATATCATTATTTAACCC
>CM032177.1:710093-725093 GCA_018908115.1 Anopheles rivulorum
GTCTGCAAAAAGCGCTTAAATTTCGGTTCGATTCTGTCGCCGTTCTGCTCGAGCGCGTCTGTAAGCCTCTTCTATCTGTCTGATGCGTTCCTCTTCCGCCCAACGTGCCTCCTGCTCCAACCGGAGCTGTTCCGCCTTCACAACAACCCGCCGAACCGTTTCCAGATGATCACGGAACCCATGCTCCAAAAACACATCGAACCCAACGTCCACGGACATTACGTGCCCCACATTTGTAATCCATTTGGAGGATTTATTTTTTATTGTGTGATAACTTTATAGCACGCAACACAAGATTGAAAAGTAGAGCCATTTCGAAGGTATAAGATAAATTGTCTTTTTAAATAATAATAATTGTTCCTATCAACAAACATCGCATTGTTTGAACGGTGGTGCTTTAGATTGCTACTAACGTGCACCAGCATTGTGAAGCATGCCATACAATGATGGCGATGCATACCGGTGCAGCACAAACGATCGTTATGCAACTCAACTGCAGGCATCGTTAGTTTGTTTCACTTTGTTAGCCACCACACTGTAACAAGCGAAAAGTTCTCATCTGCATCAGTCGTTCGCATCGATGCATTTCAAGATGCAGATGAGCCACAACCGCTGATGCCGCCTGCCTCATCACCACCACCACCACTCCCACATCGTACACACACACACACACATGGCATCGGCCACCGGCAGAAAACGGTGATGGCGTTTTTCGTGATGGCGGTATGCAGCAGCGCTCGGCGTTGGCATATAATCCGGTCCGGTTTGCATTGTTGCAAACGCTATCGCAAAGCTGCTCACCAACCAGGATTGTTTGTGAGATTGTGTGGAGGCGTTGGAACGTTGTTACCCAAACACCGACCGCCGATGGAGTTGGCTCACTCCCATTGCCGCGGCTATATCACTCACACGTCCAATCCGGGGATAAGCGATGAACGCTCTTGCGATCGTTGTTTTGAAAAGGCAACTGGCAAAGTGTGTGTTTTGCTGGCAGAGCAGACCCTTCACAGGTGCGATGGCTTTTCAACTGTGGCAGGTAAGGTGTTGCAGTAACAATAAGTACACATTGCGAGATATTTATTAAGTGCAATACACAAATAGTAAAACTGTCGTCGTTTCATCGCGAAAAGACATAAATCAACATAAATCGTTTAAAATAAACGTTGAAAATGCATATTATTTTCATGTACTTTACCAAAGATGATGATAGGAATAAGAAAGTCTCATGTATGATGGTACATTATGAATCTTGGCAGTTACCTGAAATGAAACAAAAAAGAAGACGAAAACATTAGTTTTAGCTTATTTTAATAAAACTTATTCAAATGTTTTGGATCTAGTGATCAAAATGTAAAGGCTTATAAATCGTTTGGTTGCTTCAGGACCACTTTACATAATTTGTTTGTGGAAATACTGGATGAGAAAATAGAATAAATTTGAAGAATTAAACACTAAATATTTAAAAGAAATTAGCAGATAATTGGAAAAATTTCATGTAAACCATCATTTAAATCATAAAAAACATTGGCTCATATTGTCCATTTTCGTTGACAGGTTGATGCTTTAAGTTTCATTCTCCACTAATAAAATCATCACCACGTTCGGTTGGACCAGAAGTGTTGCCAGTTGGTCAACCTACCAAGTAACCGACGAACCCTTGCTGGGCTCGTAACACCAGTTACGTTACGGTTTGGTGTTGTGTTCCTGCCATTGTCGGTAAGCATTGCCTAACCAACAAAACACCCCAACAAACAGTGTCACCACTTCCGTTCGACCGCGGCATTGGTGGACTCGATGTCTAAACGGGCTGACATCGTCCGGGGAACTTTGGGTCGGTGTAATCAGGAGTGAAGATAAATTATTACTCATGAAACTAGGTCAGCCGGCAGGAAAGTGCATGGCACATTGTCAGCAGACCCGTACAGATCCTTGCAAAGACCAGCTAATAAGACCAGGGCCAGGTGTTTGCGAGTTGTGTGTGAAGGGAGTGCCCTGCTGAGGGAGCGATGAAATGTGGTACATTTTTCATGCCTGGAACCTGTATGAAGGTGGTGCTTGTGTTGCCTTGTTCTTAGGAACACACGTAAGGACGCTAATTGTTGGGTTCGTATTGTCAAGCTTGAAACATCAACAATATCGGAACACATAATGACATTAATCGTGGTACAGCTATTGATCCGTGTACCAGGGAACCGAATCCCCATGCCGATGATCAGCTTACCACCGTACCATCACCGGTCCAGACGGTTTTTACTGAAGAATACGTAGCATACGGCTGAAGAATACTTACAGAGTGTGTACTATATCTCTAGCCGATTATTTCTGATACGAGTTTTAAACGCTACTCACAGCTTAATGCAAGACCCCACACTGAGCAGATTCAATGTTTCCTGGTGCGTACTCGAGATGAGCTTTGTTCTAGCAAAGCATGCAGGCAGCAAGGAAGCTCCTTGCTGTGGTCAACACATCCACACGCCTGCATCTTACCGTATCCTCGGCCGCACAACAATGGGCACTGCAAACCAGGAAAAGGAGGGCCCTTTTCGGTTGGCTGAGTCTCGCCCTCTGATCGGCCGGTGCTTTGTGCCGGTGCTTCAAAGTAACCGCAAATCTTCCTCATTTTCCAACAGATGGCTACGGGTTCCATGTACGAGCCGACGTGCAATTGAGCTCGTTCCCGAGTACGGTCGACATTAGGCACACTTGCACTGAGGACAGTACGAGTTGAATGCTGGCAACATTTTCGCACCGGACACAACAACCGGACCAGTATGTGGTGTTTCATACTCACTTTCAGACCGATTTATTCGAGTGAGCTCGGATGCCTGAGCTAACTAAGGTATAAGCTGAGATTCAATAAAGCAAATGCGTAACTTTAGTACCAAACTGGATAAAAAAATTGACCAAGAAAAGACAACAAAATATGGTCTATTTTGATCACAGCCTCGTGGAAACGTAGAAAATGCATTCTTCCCGCTTTTAAAGTGGCGTAAAGTTGTATGATGAACGTTTCGCAGGCCTAGCCACATGCAAAACACACGGCCAGGCCAGCATGTTGATGATAACATCAATTATGTTTTTCCGTACCTTCCTGAAACATTAATTACACTCACTAATTACGCCCGTCAAGTAAATTTCCCTTACCCACAACAGTTCGCGCCGTTCCCGCCATTTCACGCTTTCGTTGCTTCCGTTCGCGTTTTCCGCGTACGGCGTACCATAGCTTCCCCATAGGTTTGCGCTGGAAATGGGATGCTGATAAGCTTCTTCACCGTTCGCACCAGCGCACAGGAAAAGTTTCGAAGCCAGTTTGTGTGTTTGTGTTGTTTTTTCATTTCTTTTCTCTTTTTTCTGTTCTGGCATATTTTTTTTTTAGTTGAATGAGCACATGAAACACAACCCGAGAGGGAAAACGTGTCGAATTCTTTGCAAAGTGCGATTAGGAGGTAGATGAATTATTTGCCAACATTTACAACCACACGGCTTAGGGCTGAAGGTTCGATCGTCACGTTTGTCACCATGGTAAAGTGGAAGTTGAGAAATTATTTCATAACAACAACATGAACAGCAGCAGCAGCAGCAGCCAATTGGTTGGGTCGGTGTAATATACGACAAATTATGTGAGTGTGTGAACAATGTTGATTTAAATTATGTATAGCACCGGAGCGAGCACACTTTTTCCGTTGAAACATTTCATCCATTCTTGTCAATTGTTTGATCTGCACTACACACTTGCACCGAACGATTCACTTCTCACGGTATTTATAAATGAAAGCAGATTATGTGAGCGAGTGAAAGCGAAAACAGTGAACAGGAAGATGACTTTATGCTTATTGCTAAAGCCGCACACCAAGCCACAAATGCCGGGCTCGAAAGCCGAGTAACAATCAAATCCGCGTGTAAACTTAATGGAAATCCGTCAATCCTATTCAGCTGCCCATCATATTGATTTGCATCACGAATCCCGGGAATGCGGAGATCACCAAACAAACGGGCACACACACACACGCACACACGCACACAAATATTAACTTAATTGATTCGAGTTGTCCTTTTCCCGGCGCTGACCACCACCGTAGTTGGCAGCTGACACGCTGAACAGTTCAGCAGCATTCGCGAAACCAAATCGAACTAATTGAAAACTTTTCCGCAACACTTGGCATTCAATTGACGCAGCTGCTCGCGTTGAAGGATGCGAAGGATTTTGACGACGTCTTAGATGAGTCGTTTCTGCAATTTCCATTATTATTCCTCGGGTGTTTTCATTTTTTTTTTTTATTTTTGTTTGTCTGCTGTTGGTCAGCATCGTAGGCCGTTTAAAGGCTTCACTCGAACGTGCCTTTACGTGAATAGCAAAAAAATAAAAAAAACGAGGAGAAAACAAAAACGACGAACCATGCCTGATACGAACGGTAGATACCGATGATGTTGATGATAATGGAAGAAACGGCGCTGTGACTGGCCTTGAAGGTTTCGAATTTGTGCCTTTCTTTCCGTGCTTTGTTTGGGCCGCTTTGCTCCATTCCCGTGCAGCGGCTGATGATGATTCTGACAGCGCCGAGTTCATGGTACTCAAATGATAGAGATGATGTTCTGTGCACGAAACTCCTTACCACAAGAGTACCACGAAACCGATGACTGTATTATGCTATCATTAGCAGCACAAATATATGCGCACTTTTTTGTTTTTATTCTTTCCTTTCCTACACATTTGCCCAATTCCATTCGTGTTCGAATGTTCTTTCCCGAGTGAGGTTTTGCTGTTTTTGTTTCCTTTCTTTGGTGTGTGTGTGTGTGTGTTACCATTTTCGGGTGGCTTTCTTCTAGTGCTTTCTAAAAAAACAACACAAAACAAAAAACCCATGGATACCTTTCCCAAAGAACGTCCTTTCTCAAGCTAAAGTTTGCGTCCATTCTATCCTCCATTGTGTGCTTGTGTTTGTGTGTCTGTGTGTGTGTGTGCATCGATTCGATTCCAGCTTCCGCTGTGGGACGATCGGATGTTATTTTTTAATTTAGGGCAAAATTAGCTGCTGTTGTTGATATTCATTGTTTTCGTTCAATTTTGTGCGACCAAGTTCAGGCCAATCGATTGTGTGCCCAATTTAAGGTACGGTTTAATGGTGAGTTTTTACGCTCGCTTAGTGCTTTAAAATGCTCACCCTGCCCACATCCTTCGTACGGAACGATACAATTAATAACAAATTCGTAAATCGCGGCAAAAGAACAGCGAAACAGTGAGCAAAATGATACATTCAACTAAAAAGTGGAATTGATGGCCTTGAAAGCAGTGCGATGATGATTGAGAATGATAGATTTGTGTCGCTTGTACGGTTTTTGCCGAAGGATTATTGCACGACCAAAGTCGGACAAACACAATCGGCAAAGACAAATGTCAACATGATCCCATTTGTCACCGACTGACAGGTTTTAATATTTTCAATCCATCTGGACCCGGTTCCTTTACATTGTTTTTTTTTTCGGAGCGGAAATGGTTCTGCAAGTTTTACACGTGTTTGGTAGATGATTCACAGTTAGATAGAGATTACCTGCAGGACAAAAAAAAATGGAGAAATGGACCAGATTGTCGATGGCTGTCAACTAATGCGGACATCTTGCAGGGGGTTTAATTTAACGGCCTTTTGAAAATCAATTTCGTTCGGTAATGGCTTTTTTTTAGCACTCTTAATTGTGTGCGGTAGGATGAGCAAGGATTTTCGTTTAATACTAACCCTGAACGGATTTGAAGATGAACGTAAGATGGCTTTTGTTAATTTTGTTTTTGAATTAGTTATATCTTTGATATTTTATGTCTTAAAATCAACATCAAACCAGTATTAAACTGCAAATAACTTAATTTCAAAAATATTATCTCTATAACTTACAATACAAACACTAGAGAATGCTGTGCTTAGTGCAAAGTAATTATAAGAATGATAAATAAAAACTACTAATAATATAATACTCAATAGCAACACATAAAAATTGCAATATCGCTTATACAATGAGGAGCCAGCCTAGATGAGATTCGAACCATGAATATCACTGTACTAGAGCAAAAATTTAAAGACAAAACCAATGGCACCATTACTGCTGGGTGTAATGTAATTTAATCAATCTGGGCAAAAAAAAACCTCTTTAAACTAAATGGCACTCGTTTCACCAGATCCAGCTTATGCTGGTCAGATGCATAATGATCGAATCTATCGAGCAAAGACACTGACTATCTAACACGGACGACAAACCACTCTTTCCTCGTGATTTTTTTGTTGCTTTTTGTTTGAAGATAAAACGCATTGAAGGGTGCTTTTTCTTGGTAACGTTCGTTTTTTTTTTCTTTCTTTCAAGAGTAAAACGTGACTGAAGTGGACCGGCATTTTCTATGATGGCGTACCACTTCAACCTAGCAAAGAAAAATTAAGCGCTATGCTCATGATTACGCTAATTGTCTATCGATAAATCAAGCAAAGCGCAGTTAAGCACTGTTTTTGTTGGATGGATTCGGTAATTTGCTAAATCAATTGAATTCAAGATTTAGCTTAACTGCTTGTAACTACATGTAAATTAACATAATTTATTTCATAAAAGAATAAAGTTATTTTAAGTTATTAATGCAAATTGGACGCACACATTGTTCGATCAATAAATGGACCCGAAATTTGATTTCTCACATGTTTCATACCTTGTGTGCGATTCGCTGTGCATTCTTTGCATTCATCTTGGCATTATGGCGTGCCCGAATGCGCACAATTTTACGGTGCACAGAGTGGTACGAAAAATCGGCAACAACACAACGACCAGTGCGCAAATTCAAGCACACCGAAAGCAAATCGGTACCATGTGCAAACGCGTCCTCGCCGTGAAACCGTGGAACCACATGGTTCGCATAATGGAGTACGACGGTTGGTTTTTTTGTGCACCACGATTGCTCATACCTCGACGAGAAAATCAATCAACGATTGCTGATTTTAATTTATTCATCAAATTTGTCGCAGCAGACGATACAGCCGGCTGTCCCGGCCGTCATCCACCCTTGAACATTCGGTGGATTCCTTCCTTGGTCCGTTTGGTTATCAGTATTGTGCTTTCCATGTATATAATCTGCATCGCATGCACACGTACACTATAATGCATTTTTTGTTTTGTTCGTGAGCACTACCCTGGGCATGAGAACGTATGTGGAATGAGTTGTGTATCCTTATTGTTGTGTATCCTACGTCAAAATAATCTCACCAATAAATGAGCTCATTTCCATGCTATAAATGGTTATATTTGAGCCACTCCGAGTTGCAGCTGCAGTGGCAATGAATGGACATAATTTTGCAACCGGTGACACATTTGACCTTGCTCCGTGCATGTGGATGGAAGCTGCAAAATGTTGTGAACGTGTGTTCGGTTCTATTCAACACCAGCAAGTTAATTGAAAGTTGAAAGTTGAAATTTCGTTTACAAATCATACGGCAGCGTTTGAACAAAAATATTAATTTTTCGGTTGCGCTTTGAATTTTGTTCATTTTAAACTATAAAGTTGAAGGGTAATCTAAAATACACAAAAGTTGGTTTGTGCGTGTAATACAGGAACTTGATGGTTTATTTTTGTGAATTATTTTTACGATATGCTATAACGAAAGCAATGATGAGTCTTTTTAAAAGAAGCATTCTATTTTGCCTTTGCCCTGGTCGATTTACAATTGATTTTTCATTTGTTTTACTTTTTCAATTTTTGCTTTTTCTAAAGTTTATGATTATCATTATTTTTGATAGCCTTACGTTTTTTTCATTCGCTTAATTTAACTTTTAGAATTTAAATTATACATCCAATTCATTCCAGTTTGCGAGAATTATTTTGTTTAATTATCGCGTGAACTATTTCAAATGAAACTTTCTTTAATAATTCTGGAAGCTTTTGAAAACAATTGTTTCATGTGACTTTCACAAACCTAGCGCAACAAAAAAATAAGAGTTCGAAACAACATCAAAATACACTTTTTTTTGTAAAATTCTGTAAATAGGGAAAATGCTTTTATGACGGTTTATTCGGTGCATTTCTTTTGATTTTTCTTATTAATTAATTTTTGTAAATATTTTCTTTCCTTCGCAAAGGTGCAAATTGTAACACCAACAAATTGTTTCTTTCCTCCAATAACCAATTTTCACCAGTAGCATAGCTTTTTTTAAATGCAAACGATCGATACATGTGTGCAGAATGAAACCAGTCCAAATGTTCCATGTTCGTCAGATTTTATTCCAACGCATTTTACACCACAACCAAATTGGAAAAGAGCCACTTGGCAATGGTGAGATTGATTTGCGCAATTCTGGTACGAACCTTGTCCCAAAGGAGCTGTGGCATAAAATCTTTTCCCATTTCGATCTTCAAGCAAATCTTCTACTTGAAACTAGTCGAAAAAGTGTGTTTGAAGATGTGTGCGTGAACTAGTAAAAATGAAAACTTTGTTTTATGAACGAAACGCTTTTGACCAGCAATGCAAAGGGGCTGCTTTAAGATGCAGAGTTGAACGTTTGTCTTCTTTCGCTTACGTGTGACCCATAAATCGTACGGCATGAAACATTACACTACGCACTCGTTTGCTTTCAGCTCACCCGGAGTGAAATTATTCTTCACATGTCGAAACGTTTCATCTCTTGTTGTCAGTTGTTTTCGCTTCGTCCATCTTTTCACTTCGGTTTTTGATAAGAATTTTCCCTTTTCTCAAAGACAGCTAACTTCAGAACGATGTATGAAACTACACTGCTTCAATAGATATCCAAATAAGGAGTAAATGTCGTAAAAAAAGGAACATACAAACCGTACTTTAGCTGTACTGCAGTTATGCGTATCTCGAGTGCCTGTCTTCAACGTGAGCAAAAGTGCAAATATGGAGTAAAACAGCAAGAACCCAATTTCGTAACAATTCGCTAAAGCTGTAAACCTTCCCTAAAACCTGCTGACCCTTATTAAAGTACGAGAGAGAAAATAAACCTTCCCGAGGAGTGAGAGTGCTTATCAATTTTTGGCAAAACTTCTGGTGTCTCGGTCCTCCATTTCGGCATTTGGGCAAAACGGTCCCTAGAATATCACATACACAAGCACACACACACACCGTTTCACACCGTATTCCTGGATGGTTGGGGCAAAGTTCTGAATCGTGTTATCAAACTGGAACTGGGAGGTAGCCGCATCGCATCGTCCAACCGATTGGATTGGACCTTCCATTCCTTGGCACAGATTGGGTGTGTGAGATAAAATTTAGCAGCAAACTATAAACGAAGCCCAATTAAAGGGGCCCGTTTGGCTTGGTGGCGTGTTGGCAAATTATCACTGGCCATTGGGTCTGCTGGAAAAGGAACCGGTTTGATTTGGGATAGAATTTTAAAACAGTGCCATTACGAAATCGGACGTTATTGAGTGCTAATGAGCACTATAGTGCAATATTGTATTAGGTTTATTTTTAAAAGCTGCCTACATGTGAAAACAGCAGAAAAAGGAGAACAGCTCCGACGAGATACGCAACACTTTAACAAGCAAGTAGCGTTTCGGAGCAACTTTGCTGATTGGAAGGAATTGTAACAAGCAAGGTAAGGAAACAGGAAAATTGTAAACATTTAGCATTTAAAATGTGTAATTATAAAACAACAAAAGAAGAAGTTCGTTTATTTGCTTTGTGAAAATTATCACACTCCAAGATAATCCTGGACGCTAATCCAAGCAGCATCATTCCTCACATTGGCTTATTGGCGTTGCTAGCAGCAAAGAGAGAAAGCCAAAACAAAAAGGAAACAAAGCCCTTTCGCGTTAATATTTCCACTATCCGCCCACCCAGCTTCAACTCCCAGGACCGGGAAAAATGGCCAGCATAAAGAATAAAGCAACCCGCTTTCATCCGTGCATTTGTCACGTACGCTTTGTTTGCGGTTGATTAAATCCGGCACTTTTTAATGTTAAGCTTTTTTTTTAACAGATTTAAAAAAGCAAGCCTTGAATCTCTTTCACGGGATCTTTATGTTGCTCACTGAAACCCGTATGTGCTGGATGACCAAAAAAAAAACTCCAACCAAAGGTTTCGACAACCCTTTCACCTGCACCCGAGCACGTGTGTGTCCGGTGCTGTTGTACACACAATTTCCGTGTTCCGGGTTCAAAAAATCCCTTCGTCAGCTGTGGAAAGTGATTGCGTTAGTTCGTTGCTATTTTCTCACTCTCTCCCTCTTTCCCTCTCTCTTGCTCTCTCTCTATCTTTTTATGATAATTTTAGCCCTTGGTCACATCCTAGCATGTTGGGCGAAAGATTTTTCCGCATTCACTTTTGTCTTTTGTTCTTCATTTGCCACTCGTTATGGTAGTTATGTATCTTGAGAAGGACACCAGCTGCCGGATGATAATGATGAGCCAGTGTAAAACATAACTCGAAATGAGCCTCACCCACACCAACAAACCCTCAACGGACACAATGTGTACGGAAAGCTGCTACAGAATTTCGGGCATTTTTTTTCTCTCTCTCTGTGTAAGGGTCCGTCCAACATTCGCACGAAAAAGGTCGGACATGTTGATCCTGGCTTGCATTAAATTGTGATCATGTTTTTGTCCGTCCTTCAGGAGATGATTAAATGTGATAAGACGCCGTACAGCACAATCCCTGTCGGTGTCCGGGACTCGGTATAGCACCGTGGGTGTGGGTAGGTCCTGGTAGTGCCTCTTATCGATATGTGTTCCTGCACGTAAGCAGGACGGTATGGCATGGTCAGGAACGTCCGTACTGGAAACTTCTCAAATTCATCAGCCAGCGTTACCTGTGCAGCACTACATTCATCCACCATTAAGATCTGTTGAACGGGAAGCTTAGATTGGGACCGGTTCAGGTTCGGGCTTTGTTGTGTCCGGGTCGTTGCTGTCTCGCCACTTGACCATTGCATTTCGTCCGAATCCGAATCGCTGTGGTTTATTGACTGTAGTTTATTATAGTTAATCTGGCGCTAGTGCGCTGACCCTCGTAAGATCTTCCCGATCAAGCTGAACCGGGATCACATACATGGGATGGGATGGAGTGGACTACGCAAAAGTACCTCATACTTTTGCTAATCATTCTCGTCCGTTCCTCGGTTCCTCTTCTGTTGTTGTTCCGTTTGCCTCTCATCGCCAGCAGTACATCTTGGAAGGTTACTTTTGGGCGACTTTGGGACTTATGTTGGGGTGTGTTTTTTTTCTCTTCTTTTCCTTTCGGGCAGATCATGTTTGGGTTTTTTGCACTCTTCCAATCACCTGAAGCCATATTGCTTCAGCCAGGTTTGCGACGATAAATTACTGTATGCAGGCAAGGTACACGGTACAGCATCGGCCGTCGTACGTGAACTGATGAAAGCGAAACATGACAACAGTAAAGAAAGAAAAACGAAAATATTGCCAAATGAAACAACACAAAGGTAGTTGGGTGAATCGATACAATCCGTCTTGTCCGTTCCATTCTCGTCGCCACCCTACTACCCGTTGGCCGTTTATTGTTGCAGAAGGTAACCGAAAGAAGAAAAAAATGGAAGAAATGGAAAGATTTTCCGAGGCGAAAGTAATAAGCGTCCGTTCGGGTTGGATGGATACGCGGGAAAAAGGGTTTACACGGCAAAAGGATAATAACTTGCCACGTGCTCATAGATCAATTCCTCCGCACGAAGCTGGTACTGTTGATGCCTTACGCCTGGGTACGATAAAGGTAATACTGATGATTTCGCAGAAGCAAAAAATGCATAAGAAGAGAGAGAGAGAGAGAGAGAGAGAGAGAGAGAAAGAGAGAGAGAGTAAGAGTTCCACCCACCGAAGAAACACGGCGAAAATGGTGGAAAATGGCAATAGCTAGCACGGTCTCGAAGATCTTCAAACCCGTTGCCCAAGATTCCCGTTTTGGAATGAAGATGACGGTCATGGAAGAAATATTTCGTATCGCTGCCTAGATCATCCTTTACCTGTGCGAACGCCTGTGAAGGTATTGCTCAAATCCTTTTCTTTTCTTTCATTTTTTTTTTGTTTTTCGGTGATCCAGGGTTACCCGCCACCGAGGAAGCCGTTGGAAAGTGGAAGTTTTATTTAGCAGAAAGTTGAATTGACACGACCGGGATGATAACAGATGGTGCTGATAAATGTCAGGTTTGTTTCGTGCTTCCGCACACCATCGCCATCCATCGCTGTGCCAAAACCGTTCGCTAAACGAGTTCGCAACCAGCGTGGAGGTGACCGAATTTAGGACGTCCAGTCGCGGCAGAAGGCGTTCGAGGTTGGAGGTTAGATGCGGTGGATTGGGCATATTTGTTATGGGAAAGTTTTCCTCCCCAAGAAGGTTCAAATTATGATAGAATTCCAAGATAAAGCGCAACCCGGGCAAGCTTATGACCGAAATTGTATCACCGACACATAGGGTGTATGTCTGTCTCTTTTCTCTCTCTCTCTCTCTCTTTGGGTGACATCGGAACGGGAATGGGTCAAATACGGTGAAAATTTATGTTTCGGCTGGGAAATCAGACTACAACTTTCGGCGGTTGTGTGCGACGTTATTCTGCGGAACTACTGTACCATCCCAGGCAATCTGTATGGATTATGGCAAAGTCTGGTAACGAGCTGCGCGTGCTGCATACTGTATATAGATCAGTGTGGCGGGTTTAGTGTGAATTGAAATGTTCACTTTGGCACTGACACAACCGATTGCTTCATGGTAAGGTGTCGAACGATGAATTTAAAAACTTTACTAGAAAAATACACTTATTTTCCCTAAACATACGAAAAGTTATTGATAATAATACACAGAAACGATTATTATTTTATCTTCTTAACACAAGTTTACACGAAACATTACTGCAAACATAAAAATAAACATAAGGGGGCAAAAATCAGCGATCGTCCGAGTAAAGCATTTCCGGCGACAGTGATGCTTTGTCATTCTCGATCCAAAAGGCTATGCGTGACTGAATTTCAGACCATTTTTTTCGTGTGTTTTGTTTCATTCCTTTGCCCCCTTTTTGCGCATTTGCACAAAAACCCCCCACACACATACACACTTTTGTGGCCCGTGGGAGGGTTGAAAGGTTTTTTTTTGTTTTGCTGGTGTTGAGCTTTTTCTTTGCTCGTCTCGATTATTTCTACCACTCATACCTTGCTGATGAAACACATTTCCATGCCACATTGTGGGGGGTGGGGGGGGGGGGGGAAGGTTTTCATCGATGGCATCAAAGTGGATGAAGGGACACCAAGATGGCCAAGGTTTGTGTGTCCTAGGGTACGGGACGGCAGGTTTCGGGCTGACTGAGCCCTTTTTTTACCTCCCGTGATTACTGTTGCTGTGAACCGTCCATCCTCGTGCCATGTGCGGCTTCGCAAAGCCCACCCCAACCCACCCCCAACCGGTGGGTGGTTGAATGTCACTGGTTCAAAAATAGCAGCATGACATTTTTATGTTGTCATTGCATTGCTTTTCTGCGCATGATTAAATATTAAACGCGCGGTACCTGGGACCGAAAGGTGTTCCTGCGGATTGCTCATATACATGAATAAATTCCTGCACTTTGTACAGATTTTTCCGGCCGCTAATTTATGGAAATGGGGTTTTGAAATAAGAGCTAAAGCGGAATAGCTTATTTTTAACTCTAAGTTTTTTTAACCATGTTCACAGCTCGTCTAAGGGAATCGTGTTAAATTCACCTTTTACGGCATTTGATCGAACTATTTTCTTATTGCCGTGCGTAACATTAACGAAACCCCATGTCCAACCAGCATGGCCAGCACGTTTAGCAACTTCATCTTGAAGCTAAGCCTTGAAGGGAGGGAACGCAATCCTCATCGGCTTCCTCGCCATCGTCACACGCAACTTCACTTTGTCACTTTTTCCGATCCAAAAGCAATTGATTCGATCCGTCCCGCCCGAAGCACCCAAACGGGGACAATAAATAGACGGGTGTATATGGCTCGGCTGCGTCGAGGATATCGATATAAATATTTTCTTTTCCCCCTTGCCGCACCATTTCTCCCTCCCATCTTCCACCCTCAACCGTTGCCAGGGGCGTTTGTGCAAACTGGTACAGATAAAAAAGGGGGTAATGCTATGTCAACGATGCTGGTAAAAGTAAACGTAAAAGTAAACAGACAAACAAGCTTCACTCAACAAAACACACACACATACACACTCATCGAGAAAGAGAAGGAGTGAGAGAGAAAGAGAGAGAGAGAGAAAAATTGCGAGAAATATATGCAAAAAAAAAAACCCCGAGAGCCAAATTCAAACCCAAACCCTATCCTGGCGGACGCGTTTTTCGAGAGGTTTATTTTATCGGTAAATATATCAAATCAAATAATTTCTAGCTCACTTTTCATCCTTTTGCTTGCGATGGTACCGTCCGTGCCTGTCTGGCCGGCCACCACCACCCGGTAAACATGGCGTATGAATTCGATTTCCGAATTTGTGGCACTTTGTGGCACACGATAAACATTGGCATGGAGGGAACATAGCTAGAGAGAGAAAGAGAAAGAGAGAGAGAGAGGGAGAGAGAAAAAGCACGGAACGAGTTGCCCAGGGTCACCCTATGCCTTTGAATCGTGCGATCGATCGATGAAGATTTCCACCGATTGTGCCTACCGTGGATGCCGTGGTTGCAAGACTATAGCTTTCCACAAATTACCCTGCCATCTCACACATACACACAGAGACACACATACCAACAGCCACCTACCCACCCACAACTCGAGCCATGAGCCGTTGGCGTAATCGAGACGGCAGCAGCAGACAGCAGACAGCCAGGCAGGCAGGCAGAGCTACACGGCAATACATTTAATATAATCCCGGCTGGAGAAGCAAACAGTTCCGGGCAATCCGGGCCGCATTCGATGCCCGATGATAATAAACCCGTATAGCACCTCGAGATCGGGAAACCCGGGCGAATCTTCATTGTACCTTTTGTAGTTCCGACTGCGTCAGCCCAGCCAGCCAGCCGGCCAGGCCGTTCAACGTGTGGCACCGCGTCGCA
>CM032177.1:727593-782724 GCA_018908115.1 Anopheles rivulorum
AAATTAGTTCTAGGACTTCTAAAATAGACTTATGCTCAGTATTCAGGTCACACCTGAACACTAAGCGATCAAATAAATAAATGAATAAATAAATAAATAAATAGATTGACAGTTTCTGACTGTATAGTCAAACATGAATAAAATTTAAACCATGAATTTCTCAAAAATTTCATTAAAGTTTGCAAAAGGTAGTTTATCATTGATATTTGCACGAATTATTGTCAATCTTTTTCCTATATTACGCATTTTCTGAACAGAACACTACATTATGAAGGTGAGAATCACTTTAAAAAAGAATGCAGGAAGAAGAGCTTATTTTTAATTTAATTTAAAGTTACAAAAAATTGATTTGAATTATTTCTGGAGCAGAAACATTTGATTTAGTAAACCAATGTCAATGATGTCATGGTTGAATAGATTGCAAGAAAAAAGCAAATATAAATTTAATCTGCCTTAATTTACTCCACAAAATCTGTCACTGGTCACAGCTAGTTACTCCACTTTGCAGATTTTCATCCCATCCGGTGCATGTTTATGATTTAATCATTAACATTTCACGTATTATCCGCTTATCTTTCCCCGTCTTCAACACTTTTCTGGGGTTAATTTAAAAAGGATTTTAGCCATCCCACCTTCCACCCCCTCTTAAGGCTAGTTTAATCGATTTTCCTTTGTTTGACTTTTACGTTCATCGAATTTGAACGGTTTGGCGAAGACGTATAACCTTTACGGCAATACACGGCTTGCTGCGCACATAAAAAGAAGAAAAAAAACCTCCTTCCCCCCCCCCCCCCCGCCGCCCACACCCGAGGAGGTTGCAGAAAAACCTTTGCTAATCCATAATAATATTATCATCACCGACCACCAAATGAGCCGCTTAAGTGGGCAAACTTACAAAAGCAAAAGTTGCTGCTGCTTCCACTGCTGTTGCTGCGGTTTAGACGCAACAATGTAGAAAAGGAGCAACAACAACACACACAAGAAACACGAAAAAGATAAACAATGCTCACGCACACTCGCGCCCGTCACAAGAACCGCCGAGGAAGAAGCAGCAGCAGTTGTTTTTCTTTTTCAAAGAGCAAAGCAAATCGCTTCCATGTGCCCGCTGGGATGGACGCGTGGCAGGTTGCGCCGGAGATAGTTCTGTTTGCAAAAGGTTTCCTTCCCATTGGGACGTTGTGTTTTTCTTTCTTTTTTTTTGTTTTGTTTTGTTTTGTTCGTTGTTGTTGTTTTATTTGACTCCCATTTACTTTCCAACCCATCGGAAGTAATCCTGTTGCATTTTCGTATTTCATTACCATTACCGAATTTCCTGTGACTTCATTAGCAGTAAAATCACGTTCCGCAGCGGTTGCGGTGTGCGCGCATGGTGAGGTTTCCCCCTCAACTTATTCCTTCTTCCGCCCCCCCTCCCTCTTCTTCCTCTTCCCATCCCTGTCCACCATTTTGATGGCTTTGATGGTGAATAAAGGAATATAAATAATGTGAAAAGCTCGGCTCGCAGCATCCGATCCGAACGGAACGGAGCAGTCGGCTAGTATGAGTAATGTGGACGCGGCTAGCATGCGGCATACGTTTCGGTCCTACACACAGCACGCTGCCCATTTGCACAATGATAACGGAAGCACCTTAAACCGTGCATGATGCGGACGGGGTGCAAAGCAGCTACGAAATACGCTTTTTATACGCCACTTCTCGGTTGGGCAAACCGCACCCCGATGGAGGCGCCTGGTTCGACGTAAAGGCGGAGATTTTAGGTGAAAGCATTCTGCGAATGACTTTTCGCACGGGCTTTCTCGGCAATGCGCATCAGCTTTACCAGTGCAGGCCGGGCATACAATCCCTGCTGGAAGTGGAGTAGATTGAGAGTTATTCAAGTGTAACACAGTCGGTCACTGGCTCCTTCGTGGCCCAGAAAGTGAGTGTGTGTTTTTTGTTATGTGGTTGAGAAGGAAAAGTTTTCGGTGACGCGTAAATTGCCGACTGTACATGTGTGTAAGAGAAGCTTCAAAGCATTCCACCTTCATAGAGAGAACGCAAATGATTTCTCTCTGGTCTCTTTTCCACCGAAAGTCTCCTCAAGGGTAGAAAATGGTAACAAAATGTGCCGCCCACAAATAATGGGCACGGCGATCCCACATCCGGGGACATTATAATTAATCTTCCTCAAAACAACGTCACACGCGCGTGTGTGTGTGTGTGTGTGTGTGTCTTCCAGACGATACCACTACCAAGCCCAAACAACGGCGACGACCACGGACNGGAGCAGTCGGCTAGTATGAGTAATGTGGACGCGGCTAGCATGCGGCATACGTTTCGGTCCTACACACAGCACGCTGCCCATTTGCACAATGATAACGGAAGCACCTTAAACCGTGCATGATGCGGACGGGGTGCAAAGCAGCTACGAAATACGCTTTTTATACGCCACTTCTCGGTTGGGCAAACCGCACCCCGATGGAGGCGCCTGGTTCGACGTAAAGGCGGAGATTTTAGGTGAAAGCATTCTGCGAATGACTTTTCGCACGGGCTTTCTCGGCAATGCGCATCAGCTTTACCAGTGCAGGCCGGGCATACAATCCCTGCTGGAAGTGGAGTAGATTGAGAGTTATTCAAGTGTAACACAGTCGGTCACTGGCTCCTTCGTGGCCCAGAAAGTGAGTGTGTGTTTTTTGTTATGTGGTTGAGAAGGAAAAGTTTTCGGTGACGCGTAAATTGCGAACTGTACATGTGTGTAAGAGAAGCTTCAAAGCATTCCACCTTCATAGAGAGAACGCAAATGATTTCTCTCTGGTCTCTTTTTCACCGAAAGTCTCCTCAAGGGTAGAAAATGGTAACAAAATGTGCCGCCCACAAATAATGGGCACGGCGATCCCACATCCGGGGACATTATAATTAATCTCCCTCAAAACAACGTCACACGTGTGTGAGTGTGTGTGTGTGTGTGTGTCTACCAGACGATACCACTACCAAGCCCAAACAACGGCGACGACCACGGACGTAAATGCGTGAATATGGTCCAGAAAATATCTCCATTAATCGCATCACAGCCAGCAAATTACAAAGTTTTTAACTAATTCTCATTCTATTAGCACTCTGGCAACTTTGCACTTCATCACTACGTCGGACGTTGGCGCTCGGTTGCCGACGTGGCTGAGACCACGGGCACGCTTGCCGTAAATGAGTTCACGCTTGTGTTGTGTGTACATCACCTACGGGAGGCACCACACTACTACCGCATGATGTTGAAGCGGCTCAAACTTTGTCATGCACATGCAAGTGGCAGCCAGCGGTAATAGAAAATTTTCGAACCATTTTCGGTAAAGTTCTTACAAAAACGAAGAAGAAAGCGTGTGTGCGTGTGTGGGAGGGGGTGAGAAAATCGGTTTTCAAAAGAAAAATATGACAAACTTTCTTCCACCAGCCAACCAACCAACGAATGAACGTGAAAGGTGTTGTGTTGCTGAACACGTTTCACCAACCAAACAGGCAGGTGAAAGTGCAAGCACCATTGGTCATTGACATCGAGCACATCTTAGAAGCGCAGTTAACCGATCAATTTGGCAAACAAGTGCATAAGCTCAGCTTAAATGGTGATTTAAAAGTTTTGGGTAAAATTATTTACACCTACTCCAAAAGCTTCTCCACATTCTAACAGGAAGTGTTGCAGCCTTTCGTGAGTGCCTTCCGGCATTACGGTTGTGTTGATGATAAAGTACTGCTGATGCCACATTGATCACTTCATCAACGACACGATCATTGTGGTCTTAAGCTAACGGAAGAAACATGGATCGTCCCACCTACCGTCGCAAATATGATGAGAACATATCAATAATGCAGCATAAATATATGCAACAAATATGGTGCTCGCAGTACGCTCAGCAGCAGCCCGCCGTTGCAATATTTCTTTTGCCACGAAAGCAACAAGCGCGAAATGGGACACCGAACCGGTAACAACGGGTGTCTGCCAACACGGCGAACAGCTACAAATCCTACCTTGTCAGAACGAATTTCAGCTGTACCGTGGTTGTAGGATTACGGCCACCTAACGACATCGTTAAGGTGGTGCCAAATATAAATAAAAGAGCGCAAAAACGGGCCACCCCTCAAATGCTTTCGCTTACATCTTAAGCAAACCAAGCATATCATCGTAATGCTGTTGCTCGTGTACAAACACCTTCGGACGAGGCGCGGTAAAGGAGAACCAGAAAGAGAATGGTCAAAACATGTAACAAGCATCCGCTTTTGCTTGCTTGATTCGGTTTGAAGTTTGATGCCCGTTTTAACGCTACTTGCCTTGTCGCTAGAGCACTTGTTGACGAGGAGCGCTCTGCCTTAAACGTTCACTTCCGACGTTGGTACGTTGCGTACCAGGGTGAAACTGGTTGGGGTGCTTTTCAACGTGTTTTTACTTTTTTTCGTGTTGCTCTCATCCCAATGGATGAGATCTTTCTTTGCCCCATTCATGCAGACTGCTTCTGATGCTTTCCGTCTGCAGCTCGCATTGAACTCGCCAAGGTGATGTGTGTTTGCAATTCAATTTCCAATAAATCTCAATAAAGCTCACCCTAGCTCGAAAGATTTTTCCCTTTTTGGCGAGCGAAGCGAGTTTGTGTACGAGTTCTGTTTTGACTCGGGTTTGGTGGCCCGTACGATAAAATGGCCGCATCGCTGATACGCGTGTTTTTGGATGCCTTTCGGAGTGGGGAGTGTTTTTCCACGTTTCTTCTTTTTTTCCGGTTTTTTTTTCTTGTGTTCGCTGCGAGCTACTCACAGCCTTGGGTCGCCGCCCGACAACGTGATGGCCGACGACGTCTTTCAGCGGGAAGTAGAAAGTTTGGGTCAATAGGATGAATCCATCCAGCTGTTGGATCGAAGTAGCTGTGTGTGCATGTTAACGGCGGTAAGGATCGCGGAAAAGATGCGAAATGATAGTAGCTAGAGTCGTAAGAAATAAGCGCAAACCGCGCTCTGATCCAGCTGTTGCTGTTGTGTCTTTGTGTGCAAGACAAATCGCGGTACATATCGGTACCGTTCGGCAGCAGGCTAGCGAAATAGGCTTTGGCAATAGGATTAGTGTTTCGATTTCCGGGATTCCGGGACCGATCCCTGTGATAAAATTCCTCAACATGATGTGCTTCGGCACCGGAAAAATGGACAACGGTGCGCTGGTGGTGCGAAAGGCGAAAGGAAAACTTTCCGACGAACACATTGATTTGAGCCGGAAGATATTCGCACTTAATCAATCGATTTGTTTCGTCCATGGCTAGTGCGATGGGCTTGCGAGCGATTCAGCTACAACATTCGAGGCACCCGAGTTCGATAAGCAACAAAAAAAAAGTTTCTGTTTGATGAGCTGGAAATGATAGAAGTAATACGCCCGTCCCGGGATTAAGGTCTTACGAGCGTCATGAAGTCATCGATTTTTCTCGGAATTGTGCCAACATAAACACGCCCATGCAAATACTTCAAAAAAGCAAACCAACAAAGAAAGAAAGGCAAATGATAGTCGGCTTGTTTCGGGTTTACTGTTTGATAACCGGGTTTGACGTCCAATAGATCAACTGGCACTGGAGTAAAAAGTAATCAAATGTTGCATACGAACACAAATACGTGCTCAATTTCGTGGAACTGTACGTTACAACGTTAAAAAACGGTAGCGTATACAAAGATGATAGTGATTTCATGTGCAATCTTTCCTCCGGAATGCAAAATAAATGGATAAAATGTACATTAATTGTGGCAGAATGCGTTTTTTTCTGCTTCCCTTACAGCATCCAGCCAACCATTTCGTGTTCAGCAAAGCAAAGCAAACAAAAGAGAAAAATAAAGGTTGTCTACCAGTAGATATGAACAAACACGCGGACAGAAAGCGCTTCGGTGCGCAATGTAAATTAGTCACGGTAAACCAGATAATTGTGATTTACTGAAATCAATTCCACGAAGATTACATGTTGGAGCAACATGCGATTGCATTCGAGCAGTCGGCCACGGTATCGACGGTTCATTCGGAACGAGCAGCAGTAAGTATCGGTGCCATAAGCCCGCTGCACGATAAATGTCCCATTCAATGCCGATGGGAAACCAATTAATCGTTGTCTTTATCGTCTTGTGTAAGTCTGTTCCACGTTTGCTTGGGGAGTTGGAAAACCAACTACACGGATTGGAGAACCGTAGAAATGAATAGAATTGTACCATTTATTTTATTTGCCACTGTTGAACGTGTTCAATGCTTTTAAGATATTGGTGAAACTAAGTATAAATGCTATAAGTTTTGTATTATTCCTCAGTTTTCTCTAATCAGTGTTCACCTCTCAGTCGCTGATATCTGAATATTATGGCCACATTTTGTCATCAGAAAGCAACTCAAAGCGAAGCGCCATTCGGCGTAATCATTCTCCCTCTAGCCTAACGTCTGTTGAAGGTAAAAAGTGACGAATGGCTTAGGTAACGATCGCATCGCCAGCCTGTAACCGTTCCGTAAAAACCGTGGCAAAAATACATTTGTAATACTCTAGAGTGACCATTGCAGGGAATGATTATTAATCACAAAGTAGTGGTCATCTCTCATCTAGCATTAAACATCTGTTGTGCGATGATAAAGGCACAGATCGCAGCAGCAATGACAGCAAAAAAAAACAACAACCAAAGAATGAAATAACTATCGTTCCTAAGAACGCACCGCCTGCAGATGATGAGTTTTCTGCAGCATCTTAACACGGCACCTATTCATAGTAACCGCATCTCCACAAAACCTAACACACACACAATGCTGTGAGGAAAATGGCTTGTCCGAAAAACGGGAACACCTTGGCGGCTTGGAAAAAACTACCAGTTCCCGGTTTAGCGATGCAAGAACTGCCGAAATAGAGTGTCGCCTGCTCCAAAAACAAGGTCACAAGGCACTTCAGAAAATTAAACACTACCCCTTTTGTTACCTTGTGCAGCTTGCCAGGCACCCTTTTGTCCAAACAAACTCCATCCTCTCAGCCGCCAGGTAAAATCTTCTTCGACTCGCACAAACAATAAACGATATTCTTAAGCTGTGAACAGTGGAAAGAAAAATGCTGGCAACACCAGAAAGCTCCTGCTGCAGCAGCCCGTGTGGATTGGGAAATGGCAATCCGAAGGCAAACACAGTGACACTCAGGTGTGCTTTTGCTAGGCACCGGTCTTGCCCGTTCCAAAAACGGTAATGCAAAACCGGTGCGCCATTCGCAACTCCCTTTTGTTCCGGCTGCCAGGCACGGCGACTGGCCATGCTGGCTTCGTTTTTAGCAGCCAGAATGGTAAGCACCACAGATGGATGGCTCGAGTGGATTGCTTTTCATTTATCATCAGCATCGAGCACGGGCAAAAGATGCGTTTTCGTTTGCTAAATGAATGAAATCGGAACGAAAGAACGACGCTGGCGCTGACCACGGTTCGGGCGGTTCGGGTGGTTCGGGCGGTTCGGTACGGCTTGCCGAGCGACAGGCGTGTATCAGTTGGCAAAAGGAAAAACAACTAATTAGAAGGTAATTAGTTTCATGCCAGTGCCCGTACTCGATCCGCCACAGCTCACTCCGGTGAGCGGTGAGTTTGTTTTTTCACTGTGCCTGTGCACCGGTGAAGGATTATGGCCACCGTTTTTTATCATTACCATCATCGCACCGCTTGCTGCTAATTGTTGAGGAAACGGCCATTTTAAATATAGCAGAGATCGATGACGGTTGTGTAGGGCCGATTAAAGTTGCATAAAGCATTTGTGTGTGTGTGTTTTTAATTTGTTTTCTCCACAATCAGTTAATGGTTCGAGAAATGCATTAAACTGAAAGGTTTCTTTTGTTTGATTGAGTAAAATAATGATGATAATAATTACTTACAATATCTGCCGCCATCAAAAGAATATATTACACGCACAAATGATGTTCAGATGATCAAACATACCTGTAATGAAATAAAAACAAAGAAAAATTTTTTTAATAATGTTTTTTGAAATTTGTGATCGAAAAGTTAAATCGAATGATGCTTTTTAATACATGATAAAATATTACTAACAGATTAATTCATTTTTAACATTTGAGCGTAAATATAAGTACATACTTGAATGCAAAAGTTTAATCAACATTAGTTTTTCTTACAATTCATTGTTAAAAAGAGAAAACATTAAAAATAAGTTGATTTTGGAGATAAAATTCTGAAGAATAGTTCCCACTAGACTATGTATTCTCATATAAATCATTGTTTTGTAACCATGTTCGACCTTTTGAAACATGATTACAAATAGCAGTACAAATTTTGAAATCTCAAGCACCAATACCAATTTGTTTCAAGTCAATCAGTTCACTGATTCAGAAAACCAATTTCAAATCTAGAACACTTTGTCGCTTTATGAAGATGTTATTAGACATTCCTCATGAGACAAGATTTGTATAAATGCAATAAGAAATTATCGACTGCTCTTGACTGCTTTTCTTTCTTTATGCTCATCAAAATGGTTTGGTTATTTGAATAAAATATTTCTTTACATGACATTTTTAACGATAGCTGATTAACAAACGTATGTTGTATGGTATTGACAATGCATGTTTGCTGTTTGCGAACTGGAGCGTTATGACCAGTTCGAAGTTTTAAAATACATCTTTACAATAGTTTGGGTTTTTTTTCTGGAACACTATTGAATCTTAAAATCCTACCAGCAATGCACTGCTGCATTTTATTGCTTTCCCGGTTTTTAAATATCATTTCAATATGTGCAATAGCGTAACAATCCTTTCACAGTTTACACACTCCATTCCATTTTCAATAGCACCAACAACATCGACAATCTGTTTCATCTCATTTAACAACGTGCTCATTTGCATACATTCAAGTACGACTTTCCACAATCAAGGTTGTTTTTTTTCTCTCCAGTTCCTACCTAAAGCAAACCATCCAAACCATCCGAAAGCAACCTTCAAACGAAATGGTGTAACTTGCCAAAGAATTCAACACTCACGCCGAAGCCGATTTCAAATCGGCCCTCCAAAAAAAAAGGCTCCAACACTCCAGAACCGAAAAGGTACATGCCAAACGGCAAACGCCAATACTCCACTCACCAGAACGCTGGCTGACGCTTTTTTTGCAGCGGAGTGCGTGGAATTTTTATTGAGCTTTCATGTAAATGTTCATTTCCACCGGCACAACAATGTTGCGCACACTTTATTGAATCAATTTCGAAATTCCTTACATGTCTACGCGAACATGTCAATTTGGGGCGATGTGAGTCGGGATCCGAAAAATGAATCCGAACGACGTAAAAGATTAACAAAGCGAAGCGGGACAGTTTATGCGTTGTAGCAAACTTAGGCAATACATTAATTCTACGTGTTTTGCTTTAAATGATTGTAACGAATGAAACTGTTTCATAAAGGTTAAAGGCACAAGATTCTGGGTAACTTCTTCGGTGTGAATTAAACATGTCTTGTGCTCTTTTTAAACTATACCAGTATGAAATAGAGCAAATATATCTCTAACAAAAAAAAAACATTAATTCAAGACAGCCGGCAATGCGCAAGCCTACTTCTCATCAAAGAAGCAAAAACGGTTCATTTTAAATAGAAATTATTGTAATTTCTTGCCTCGGTGAACGCAATCACGACCGCGTACGGTTGGCCACGGCACATAAACACACCGTAACACGGACCTCGGGAAAAGTTGACCAGAAGCGCAAATATGGATTTAAGTTACGGAGAGGATACAGAAGAAAAAAAAATGAAGAAAAAAGATGAATCTGGAAAGTCTGTCCTACTACGGCACCTTCCGGAGGGTTATTTTCTCGAGGTTTCATTTTCGAATGTTAGCTGTGCCCGGGCAGACAAACTCATTTGCATCGGCGTTACCGCTAGCGGTCGCATTGAATCGTAAGCATTCCCGAACAGTTGTCGCACGGATTCGCGTGAGACTGGTGACCTTACCATCGGTGTCCCACCGGTGCGCTAATTAATTACAATCTATCGGAAGCTCGCAATCGGAAGTTCACTTAGTGTCCAAGAAATCTGTTTTTCCTATTAAACGTTCACTTTCGGGTGGTTCGGGTGGGTAGATTTCTTTCTCCTCCTGTTTCGTTGTCGTTGTCGTGCAACCTACATTAATCCAGCCTACAACTCCAACCCGAGCCTTTCGGTAAACGTGTACGCCAGCCTTTTTGGGATACGAGGCAACGAAACAGCGGCACAAATTTGCATAATCGCACACCAAGGTAACAAATGCAAAACGTTACTTGAATGCTTGTTTAGTGACGCTTCGCTTTCCTTCATGCTTTCTCATTATGTTTATTTATTTTGTGCCGAACGCACGAATGTGCGAACGAATTATGCACGGGCTCTAGTTCGGCAGCCCACCCACCACGATTGATGATGAATACTAGAAGATTAGAAAGGCAAAATTAGAAAGGAAGGATGAAACACAAAACGGTGAGACGAAAAAAAAGGGAAACATTTAATATAGTAAAACTTAAAGATATTTTTCAGTATGGAATGGAAAAGTTAAAGGAAGGTTTCAAGCTTTTTAAACTAAACAATTATTTATTTAATTTGAATAAGAAAAAAGGTTGCACTGAATGGTAATCAAATGAAAACGTCCCCTCCAATAACGTTAAATGTTTGCGAAAATTCTACAAAACCTTTAAATGTTCTCTCACGAATGAATGCGATTGCGTAGCCAAAGCTAAACAATGAAAGGTGAAATTGTTCCCAACCGGGTACGCACTTGTTTAAGCATAAAACCAGACGTGCCAAATACAGAAAAGCCTATCGTTTTGTGTGCCATTTTCTTCCGCAACAAAACCAGACCCAAACAATGACTGATGATTTTGCAGCGCGCTCCGGAAAAAAAGACTTTCTTTCCCATCCTCCGTTCCGTTCGTTGTTTTATTTCCTTCTTGCACCAAACACGGTGGTTCGGAAGATCTTTCGTTTTCACTGTAAGCAAGCAAAACGATATCACAAGAGCAACAGCTTAAATTGGTCGACCGGTTGAAACGTCCGGGAAGGAACGAAACTATCAAAGCTTTTCCTGCGTCGAAGAAAAGCGCACACACAGAATGAAAACAAAAAAAAAAGAAGGCCAAAACCATCCACACACATACAAGAAAAAATACTTCCAGCCTTGGCAGATAAAATGGCAGACAATCTCGGCCATATTTTCGGGAGAAAGTGTTTGGTCTTCTCTGTGGCGATATTGTTATTATTATTATTATTTCCTTTTTTTGTTTGACTGGATGGTTTGCTGCTGCTTCTCTTCGTTTTTTTTTGCCATTTATTCCCACTCAACGGTTTTATGCTGTGTCCAGTTAACGAAAGCTTGTGCACTGCTGCGAATTCTGGAACAGAATCGACAAACGCCCCGAGGCGAACGAACATCGTTTTTCATTATTTCAAGTTTGCTCTCTCGCTTTGCCGTGCATTCGTCCATTGTACAAAGTGTCTTGTCCGTAAGACACACAGGACGGGATGGGATTTGGACGGAGTGAACTGTTTCAAACCCTTGTTTCGTGTGCCCCCTGCCTTCCTCCCATTCCCCTTCTTCTCCATCCGCCCATTTTGGTTTTGATGATGAAAAGCTGTTATCGTTTGCAGGATATTTCGTGCGCTGCTTTCGTCGCTGTTTATTTTATTCATCACTTTGCTACCAGAGGGCGCGCCAGCCGCCCATTATGTTGGGCTGGTTCTGGAACAGGAGCGCAACTGCACGCTTGCCGAAAAATACAAACCTGATTCCGATAAGATCACTGAACCGCCTACACTCATTCATGGTACAGCTGTGTGGGTTGAGTGCTTAAAATCAATAAACGTGAAAGTTGCAATGCAAGAAAATAGGGTTCTTGTTTTTTCTTTTGGTTCAAAGGATTTGTTATTCTTAAGTTGAAGAAAAGATTCCGTTTTCCGTGTGCTTACAACGAGAAGATATATATTTTTTTAAAAATATTAATTCAATATCGTTTGAGAAAAGGAAAACACAATGAGAAGTTTGATCTTAAGTCACGTGCTTTTGTTCACATTTTTTAAGATATTGTTAAACAATCACTGCTTAAAACTATATTTTATTTTAAGAATTTTCAACTTCTCCGCCACAAAACATCTAACATCGCGAAAGAAATGTTTAAAAACTATTTTGATGTGCACGCTAAACATCGCTTCGTTGAAAGTTCTATTTTCCCGTAGCATCAAAGCACGCCAAGCCAAGATGTCGATTCCGCTCAAACGACGCTAAAACGCATAAAGCAAATCAAACAGTTTTGCGCGGCCCGCACGACAAAAACGAAACGAAAGAATAAAATCTTTCCTGCCAAAGTGGCAAAATAACTCCCAGCGCTTTGTGACAGTTACAAATACGTTCGAAATCCTGACAGATAAAAATAACTTCACCTTTCCGGGGAAGTGGAGGCAAAATTTTAATACAACCCAAAGCTCCCGTGGGCATCCTTCCGATTTCCATTTAAGCTGTGCGCATCTTTCCCACACACAACACACACACACACAAGCACAAGAAACTCTTGCTGGGCAAACCGCTCGTTTGCCCCTAGCCACCGCCAAGGGGCTACGAGGTGCCATTCGAAATGGGATAACTTTTGTGCATGGCAACTTGCAGCCACCGAGCTGGGCAAATGGCAAAAAAAAGGTACGAATGCACTCACAAACAAACTTTACGCCGGCTGCTTTGGATCCGGGTTTTTTGGGGACAGCACCCCAAAACCTTGCCCGGTCTGATGCGTGCTTTTGGGACCATTGTCACACGACTTGTGCGGACCACAACCACACGGTTTAGTGTAGCGAGCCAGCAAGCAACACACCAACGCGCAGCACACGCGACACTGTCACGCGGTGCAGCATGCTGTACACGATCGCATCCATGTGCGCCATGCAACGTTGCGACGATGCCTTGCGATCGTTTGCAAAGAAAGAAAAGTTAGAAAACCCGGAGTAGAAAACCACAAAACTGCGGAAGCCACTGAGCTGGGATGGTGGGGTTTCTTTTTCGGCTAAAGGTGGCAATAGTGTGCATTTTCAGTTCTTTCCATTTGCCGTCCAGAACCGAAACGGTTTGCGCCTGGTTTTTTTACATATATACTAGCTAATACCCAAACTATGCTCTGGTTGGGGGAGAAGGAAGAAGAATAGAAGGAGGAGGGGGGGTGTGGTGGCCGAGGAAAATCATCTCCTGGCACTGTTATTTTCCTTGTCCATCCACTGACTTGGCTGTCTGTTTTTGTTGTACATTCTTCGATCGGGAAGCGAACTGGACCGAAGCTGGGCGAATGGAGTGCAAAGTTTTCCGCGACGCGATGCATTTCCACTTCCTTCGCATAATGTGTGTGTGTCTGTATGTGTTGTGTACGGGCAAAGGAAAAGATGATTAATAGTCCCCACGGTGCAGCCACGGCAGCAATAATGGTCGCACCGGTCGAGGGAATGCGTGCAACCAGCACCATTTGGTGGTGCATTCGATGCATTGCAATTGCTTTCCTAGTCCCAGTACATAAGCACCCATCTTTGCGTGTGCGTACGTGTGTGTGTGTGTGTGTTTGTGAAACCACACACAAATGCACTTCACCAGAATGCAGAAAAGTTCATTGTTACCACCCGGCCCCATCACACGCTTTGTCGTTGGAGATATAACCGCCTGCATCGGAACTATTTGTTACTGAGCTTTGGCGTGCTCGTGCACAAAAGGCACACGGGAGAACAGCCCAGCAAAGTGAATGTTTCGATTAGTTTCGGGGAAAATTTATGGTACCACTCCGGGGCGCACGATAATTTATCCCAATCACACTCCGCACTCCAGAAAGAGCGAAACACACACACGTGGCACCGGTACGTGCACGGTACGCCGCACGCCATTGGCGAAAATAAAAAAAAAAAACACGCAAACCCCTCCAGCCCACCGAAAGAGCCGTCAGCGAAACAGATTCGGCCAAGCAAAGATGAAAATATAATTTCCTTCGCTTTATCACCTCGGAACAGCAGCGAAAGGTGCGAAAATTTATGGAAAGCGTTCGCTCGTCAGCACGACAGCAGCACGCTCGTTCGCAGACGTGTGTCGTCGACGGTCGCATTTCGCAAATTCGATCAAGTCACACTCAATCACAGATTCATCGGCAAAGGTGATTACTGTGTCGACTAGCAAGCTATCATGTCCATTGCGTCCAAGTGCTTGATGCTGGTGGGCCTGATCGGTACATGGGGAAACATGGCGTGAGAGCGAGTAAATAGATGGAAATCACTATGCTGATAGATTTTGCTCACGCATTGCCAAGAAAACAAGCGCACCGGTAACCGGTGTGTTATCATCAGTCGAATAGCAAGAAAAGAACATCGTCCCCAGCTCACCGGGCTCAGCTTCCTCTGCCTGTGTGTGTGTGTGTGTGTATGAAACGAATTTCGACCATTTCCGCCATTCCGTTCGAATGGCAGGGTGAGCAGGGAGTAGGACCTTGGGTAAGGGGGTTAGCGACAAAAATCCCACCCCACACAATCTGGAGCTGCATATCGGTATCGTCATATGAGTGGAATCCAATCTTTACCAACTGGTAAGCTGTTTGGCCAAAAAGAGAGAGAGAGAGAGAATAAAGAAACGACATCGAGTCGGCAAGTCCTTGGAGACGACGCAACACCGACAGCGCACCAACGGCGTCAGCAACCAAAGCTACCCAAAAAGGCAATAGGGGGTTCGTGTTCTTTTTTTGTTTTTGGTTTTGGTTGTGCCTGCTTCCCAGCGGGATTTCCTTCACACTGCTATGCTTGAGTGAAAAATTTTCCCATGCATATTAATAAGATGTTCTTTGATTTTAAACCTTTTATTTGTGCTTCGTTTGTTTCGGCACGACATGGATTACGCGATACTTCTGTGTAAGGTTACGGAAGCTTTCGGCGTTTTCTTTGTTGCTGCCTGCTGCATTGAATTCTGCATGCCACATTTGTGGTGTGGATGGTTTTAGAAGGTATTGCTAGATCGTATCGTTTCATGTAAAACAACAGCAAAGCAATCAGACAAGTAAGCTTTTGTAGAATCAAACAACAGCTCAATAACTTTAATATTGTTTTGGTTAAATTTCGTTTAAATTTTTTCAATTTTTCACCGATTGTACTTCGTGCAAAGTGGACAGCTAACCTCAACACCACAAACGACATTTGGCAGTAAATAGGGAATATAATGTCACGTCATTTGCACACTGTGCCTATATGCCTTCGTCAGCTTGTCTCGGCTTAGTCGTCATTTGCAGCGTCGTCGTCGTTGTGCTGCTGTCACTGCAATGCAGAATTGGCGAACAGTTTGTATGTGTGTGTGTGCTTTTGGGCACACTTTGCTCAACAAGCTTAATAGGTGGCGACTGGCAGCAACGAACATCCGCCGTACATCCGTACGCATTTAGGCAGCACCATACGGGTTTGCAGGTTGCAACTTATTGCGGAAGTCTAAGACAATCGTGTAGCGGGAAATGTTTGCCATCGTTTCACGCCGGAAAACACTTGTTTTGGCATCGTGTTGCTTGATGTCGAGCTTGTGGTGCGTTTGTTTTGATGGCCAGTTCACATCCTGCGATATCTGTTACACATTTTCCTGCAGCTTTACTGCAAATCAAGCGAAACCACCTGCCGAGTAAGGTTGCCGATTATTTGATGTAATGGAACCGGCACCAATCTATAAGCCAACATCAGCAAACGAGCAAGAAAATTGCAATAGAAATTGTATTAAATACCATGCTAGCGTGCTCGAAGCGAAAGACGAATGTAAAGTATTAAAATGGTCGAGAAAGAATATTTCTTAGATGTAATCGAAACAAACAAGGGCCTGATAACGAAGCCATCAGAAGAAGAGCATGATTAGTCATCCAGAAGATAAGACAATCAGAAAGATAACAAGAATGCGTTTTGTATGTTGGGGTATCATCTTTTAATTAACTATTGCCTTCAGAAGGCAGGCCTGAAATTCTTGCAACATCCAATTAGGCGCACATTCTTTACAGTTAAACCCACTATCACATCTTATGCGAAGAGCTTCTTCTACAGACGATTAATAAAAATTCCATAACTTCATGTTTTTTTGTTAGTAAAATTTTAAGCATCCACGCACGATTCGTGTTACATGGCGATTTCACAGCTGCACGATCGGAGAAAAACAAAAACACCGATAATGTTCCGATAAAAATTGCACAACGACCACAGTGCTTGGTGCTTTCTGTTTATCGATTCAAATTATCCTTTTTATTTTTCTTTGTGCCAGCAAACCACAGCAGCACCACAGCCCAATCTGCTCGAAACATTCCAGATTGTGCCCCTGGTGGTAGGATGCTGTGAAGAATGTGACCCGTGGCGTAGCTTCATACAAGACGCATTAAAACAAAAATGCTAAACCATGAGCTTGAGCTTATCGTCGATCTTGCCAAAAAAAAAAACAGAAGAAACTCCACACAACCAAACATGAAACAACAAAACAAAAAAGTTCTCGAACGTATGACGCACGATCAATATGGCGAAAGTTCCGGCATTTCCCTTGTCCCATGCTTCTATCCTTCCCCTCAGTCCCGTTGAAGGTAATCTGTCCGAATGTTAATTAAATTCCTCGTCCAAAAAATTCCTTCCAAGGACCTTTATAACCTTCCATAACATCTGCATTCGGGCTTGGGATCGAGTGGATCTGGCGGGCGAGTTCCTAATGGGGTAAAAGGGGTTTTTTGAGCTGGGTTACATGAAATATCGTACGCTAATTTTGATCTCAACAGACAGCTCATAAAGGCAACCCCGATAGAAGATTACCCAAACCCATTCGCCCATGCCCATGCCTTCGCCGTGTAAGCCATGCATGTGTGTCTGAACGGGTGAGAATATTCCGCTTTTAAAAACGATTTCCAGTATAATTGTGAATCAGAGTGTGAACGGCACACAACTATATAGTGTAAGGGGTTTCCACTACTCGGAATGCCTTTCTTTGGAAAGTTTGCAAATGGCGCATCACTACAATCTCGAGTGTCTGATACTGCGGATGATTCGATTGCGGTCTGTTAACCGGGGACCGACCGGACTTACCTTTCAGATGATCCGGCTGCGATGCTTCGCCGACGTTTCGCATGATGTCGCTCAGACAGTGCTCTAGCGAGCGCATGTCCAATCCGTTGCTCAGCCCGGTACGGTCCTGGAATGGAACAAGACGAAAATGAAGCCGTTAGGAAATCCGGTCCGAAAATTGTGAAGTTAAGATTGCGGCGGTAATTAATGAATACGGTGGGTAACTTTTTCTATCTCTCTCTTTCTCTCTTTGTTGCTCTCTTTCTGTTTTGAGCTGCTTTTGGCGCAGTGTAGTATATTCCAAAACGATGCCCAACGTCGAGCGAGGACGTCGTCGCCGAAAGCTTCAGAAGTGACAGTGCCATTAAGCCACTACATCCAACCTACCGGGGAGATGAGGAATGAGGGAGTGGCAAGAATGGTTGGGAAGGGAAGAGGATGCTGGAAAACCCTGTTTCCAAAAAGAACTGGCTGCTGTATCCATTCCGGCAGGAAGGATGCTCCTTAGCAAAGTCGCTTTCTTTAAGGTCAACCATTGGAAACGAGACCCATTCATAAGTTGCTCGTGTATGTTAATTTAGTCCCAAATGGCAAATTGGTACGCCTCGGAAGTACGCCAGCCAGCCAGCCAGCCAGGTCCCGGCGGTATAACCTGTGGCAGAACCCTAAAAACCGGGGAAACTAATTTCGCAAAAGGTTAGCCACGATAAGTTTCATTTCCTACAGGTAACATTCACACTCGGCTGAGTACCTTTTAGTGGGAGGTTAAAGATGGTATGAGCCTCCCGTATGTTTGTACTATGTTTCACGTTTTTCTGTGGATCCGTAGAAATTTACGCTTCACTCATCCGCAAATTGCTGGCCACGCTGGTAGGAAGGGTTTTTTTTAATTATTTTATTTTTAATTCTCAACAAAACTGAAACTACTAAACTTGAACACGAAAAGTTTGGAACGCATTTCTTAAACCTTTAGGCAAATGTATTATGGCCACTGTACAGAAAATCGTTTACCCTAAAGGTACTCGGCACATTTTAAATTGCCACTACCAAGCCACTAGTAACATTCACGTGTGACAAACCGGATGCAAAACGGATGCTTTCTGCTAACAACAACAAAAAAACACACAAAAACTCGTCAAATCTCTAAATTGGATCGAACGATATCACACTATATACAACGCGTCAGCGCGCGTACCTTTTTGTGCCGTGAGCAAAAGTGAGGCAAACTTTTCCCTGCGTGTTGTGCATGCTCGTACTCGTACTCTTTCGAGCTTGCCCGTTAGACCCTTATACAGACAGCAAAAGGAAAAGAAATAAAGAATTTACACACACACACAATCCAGCACAGGCAACGGCAACGAATACGGAAGCATCTCGCTATAATACCGTCCTCGGAGTCAACCATCCACGGAATGGCAAAACTGGGTCGTATAAATATTTTCTTATTGGATTTTGAATGAAATATTTCCGCTGTTGCTGCTGCTTCAATTTTGTGCCCCATCCCTGTGCCGGGCCGGAGTTTGCCGGCTGTGTTTTCGCAAAACGGCCACAAAAGCCAATACCGATGGCAGCAGCAGCAGCAGCAGCAGCAGGATGGCATCGTGCGCCACCTCGCCAAACCCACACACCCTCTCCCATGTAGACGACGTACCGTGTAAATCGTGCATTTTATACCATCTCACCAGCTCATATGGGTGCTTTCTTTTTTTTTTTTTGCCCCCTCAGAAAGGGATCACAGTCAATGACAAAGCCTGCAGCTGAGAAGAAGATGTCGTTTTCTAGCACCCGGAAAATAGAGATTTTTTTTACTTCTCCAGAGAGAACCAGAGAAAAAAATGAAGAACCGTGGGAAGGTCCTGGTAGCGAGAAGGGAAAGTTTATCCATCTTCCACGGCAATCGAAGAGCCAAAAACCGCACACGTTTCATGTAGCTGCACGGGATGAGCAACTCGGTTTGCCTTGTGTGTGTTTTATTTCTCTTTCTTTGCAGCATTTTTTGCATATTTTTTTGCATTTTTTCGTCGGTCTTTCGTAGCCCCACACAGCTGTTGCATTCGCTTCTCATATGCATTGCTGGTCGGGGCGATTGGGGTCCCGGCGCAACTGGCAGTGCAGTGCAAGAATTCGATTCGCCTGTCTGCACACTGCACCCTGATGGCTAGAAGCTTTCAGCGTGTGTGTGAAACCCAGCGCACCATCAGGCGGACGTTTCGTGCGACCGTGATGCAAGTCCCGGCCGATAAGGCAGCGGAAGAAAATTCATTGAAAAAGGCTCACCAGTCATCCGGAATGCACACGGCTGCTGTTTCCTCGTAGGAAAACCCGATCACTTTCGCTGCGGTGCGGTGCAGCGCGAAGGTTGCGTGAAGGCAGCCCAACGCAAATAGTATTTCTTTTGCGAAAAGCTCCGATGCAGCAGATGAAAGTTAAATCCTTGCTAGAAAATGCAACCGCAGGAAAGGAAATGCTACGTTCTTATCCCTTCAGTACACCTCATATGAATCATATAGAAAAGGCGGCGCAGTTAGAAATCATCATACTTAGTGAAGGGATCGAAGCATTGGCTCAAATGTTGCGAGGAATCGGAGCAAAATGCAAGATAAACATGTATTTTTTATGAACAGAAACGAAAAAACATTCTAAAGAGTTGTTTTTGGTAAACATCTACCCGACAAACAACATCATTGAGCAACTTTTTTGTTTTCGCTCATCCTTATATTGACGTACAGTACAGCTGCATGCAGCTGCAGTTACTTGCTGTATCACAAGCAAAATAGCAAAAACAAACTTACAAAGGCAGGTGAATAAAATTGATTATTTTCTATTTGTTTACCCACCGATTCCGGCGGGGTCTGTTTTTTCCGACCACTATTGCTTTGGCTGGCAGCAAACAGATCGATCGCAATATAATAAATCCCGTGCAAATGCTAACGAAAGCAAACCAGTACACGTGCCCTTAAGCCTACACAGCAATAGCAACAACAAAATATATCCCGGGAGAGAGACAGTGGGAGAGTGAGAGAGAGAAAGAGAGATAGAGAGAGAGAGAGAGAGAAAGAGATAGAAAAGGATGATATCCCTTCCAAGATAGTAAGACGTCTGCCGTAGCACAGGCATCTCGGCCCTATCGACGGCAAGATTGTACATCAAACGTATGCGCCTGACAGGTAGGCAATGTTTTGGTGGGTTGATTTGATAAGACGCTAGACCGGTGTAGGCAGTGCTTTACGCTTTCGCTCCCTCATCATCGTTAAAAGACTGTGGCGCTCGGATGCGATTCAATCGCTTCATCAAAGGTGCGGAGGTTCATCTCTCGAGGCAGTCATAATTGAATGTCTGATAGGAAAAAAGGGACGAACAGGAAAGGGCACCCGGGACGGCGCATGGCGATGTTGCGTGCGAGAGAACCAGATCAAAGCAGTTCTCTCGGAGCTATCTTGTGGTGGTACATGTTTCGATTGACGAGTGATGATAAGTATTTTACTGATTAAATTCAATTAAATCCCGTACAATCACACTATTTTAACTATGTTTGTTTTGGTTGGAATTTTAAGGGAAAAGGGTTTTTTTTGTGAGAAACGTCCAACCTGCTCCATGGAACGTTAAATATTTAATTTAGCGTTTGCATATTTTTATATTAGTGTACAAAAAAACCCAACAATCTGTGATGCAGCATTCCAGTACGGTACGTTCCGACGCAATATAGCTGCAGCTGGTGTAGCATTATACTGCACCCGGCTCAAATATCCATGCCTAATCGAATCCGATACCGTACAAATTCCAACGCGCACACCAAACATTACCTTTCATCATTCTATGCGACACATTTGCACAGACCTACGCTTGCTTGCGTGGGTGGCCAAAAAGGTTCACAGCCAGGTACCGAAACGTCAATCTGAAATCAACACGTTCCCCCAGCACACACACACACAGAGGGGGGTTTTCCGAGTTTAGCGAGCAACACCGAACCTGTTTATATTTTTGCTTTCGCCCACCATACCAGCAGTTTCAGGTTTCATGCCGTGGCGCGGTATTTTGTGGCGCGAAATTTCAACCAACTGACGGATGAACACGTTCACGGTAGGCTTCGTCAAACACGGCCTGTCCGAACAAATCGAGCGGCCCAGCAAAAATTGACGAGTTACGGAACCGTCGATGTTAGGCGTAGACGGTTTCATCCCAAAAACGACGTCCCGGATGACCCGAGGCTGATCAATTATGAACGATTCAATTCGCTGTTTTGAGCCTCCTCCCCTGGTTTTACCGAACCGGGTTGATATGCTGAGGCGCTCGCACACAAACACACGCTCAACAGTGATACGGTGTTATTGAAGCATTTTGAGCCACCGTCATGGGATCGCAGAGAAATTGTGAAATTTTTCGGGTGCGCGAATCACAGAACCAGGAACCAGGCCGGTTGCAATGTGATGGCTTCGCGGTGCAAATCGTGCCTGCGAGCAATATCGTCCGGTCGCCATCGAAATTCCGTCGAACGCAAGCGATCGGTGTGGCGGGCCGAAATAGACGGTCACACATCACGGCCCACGGCGAACCATTCGCTTTTGCAAGGTTTGGCTGGCTTCATCAGCATCGCATTTCAGTCACCTTGCCAATTTTGCGGCCCAGCCCAGCGAAAGCGCGCGAAAGTTCAGGAAAAATTCATAAAACCATTAAAATTCTATAACCCACTCAATCAGCTGCACGGTGCACAAGATGCACCGAAAATTGGACAGTTGATATTTTCATTCAATTCCCGTTTTCCGGCCAAAAACCCCCCGTTCGGTTGGGCTGGTGCTGCTGTGATTCTTAGCCGGCTGTCGGTTACGGTACAAGCGGAAGCGGAACCGAACGAGCAAACAGCTCATTGGACTCATTTCGGTGCAAAAGGGCTTTACCGCCCGGTGCTCTGCTTTGCAGCCACCCGTTTAGCGTTGCCTAAACGACAATCAAACATTTCGAACTACCATAACACATTGCTTCCTGGGCTTGGCTTACGGCATTCGTGCTACTCCCTACAATAGCAGATCATTTAAGGGCACACCACCGTCCGTTTTGTCGTTTCAGCAGCAGCAGCAGCAGCAGCTCACCGGGACGGTGCTGTCTGTTGTATTATTGGCAGTGTTATTGTAGCTATTCGGCTCACGCAATCCTTTTCCAGTCCTTGCTGTCTCGAAACAAACAAACAAACAAACAAACGGCAAAAAAAACCCACCGACCGAACCAATCTCCGTTTGCCAAGCTGCCGGTTACGAACGAGGACAGGAATCATAATTAGAACACACGGACCTCGGCATTAGGATGGAATGGTTTGCCCGGCCAGAAATAGATGATGCGTGCTGTTCCGGTTCGATCCCCGGGGACAATGGCGTGGCTAAACGCTTCACACACGCACACATACACACACACACACACACACACACACACACACACATCTGTGGGAATGTGTTTTTTCGGTGTGGATTGTTCGGGAATGTTTTTGGACCGTGTTTGCTTGTTTGGAATTTTTGGAACTAGGTACACACTTATTCGCCTCATGCTGTTTGTACAACAGCAAAACAAAACTGTATAAAACTGTAACGTTTCACAGCATGTATGTGTATTTTAATCACGATCGTAAAACAACCGAAGGCAAATATGCTGTTGAATTAAAAATTATATTTCTTTAGCCGTTGTTTGAAGTGCAAACAATTTACATGATACGGCCATATAGAAAGCTAACAACAGTGCGCAACATAAATATATGGTTACTTTTTTTTGAGAAATAGAAGTATATTACACCGTCGATTATCCGGGGTCTGATTATCTGGCGGGCGGATTATCCGTGAAAAAGGCCAATTGATCAACCGTTGATACATTTGTCGATTGTCAGATATTTAAAAAACTTGCTGTCTTTAACAACTTTATGTCGATTTTGTTTTCTGTGCATTTCTTCGAATAAAATAAGTACTTTTATTGTTAATAATAAATTTAAGATACATTTAACATCTATTTAAATCTGAAGGAGAACCATTGTCTCATACCTAATAGAGCTGCACCATACAAAATTGGTGGTCTTATTATCCGTGAAAAACGATTCACCGGTATACGGTCGGTCCGCATTTACCCGGATAATCAACATTCTACTGTATATGCAAATTATGTCCTGCAAAGAATTTGACAAATGTTTACAAAAAAACCCGATTAACCGTGTTAATCGATGAACTGGTGTGCCGCTTGTCTATTAACTTTTCTATTCGGTCGAAAATTGCTCCTTTCAACAATTTTTTTGGTTATTTTTGCTAGGTATATTTCGATCCTTTTCATCATTTTACAAACTTATCAAAAATGTAGACGAATTAAAATCGTCTCGAATAATCTAAATTGATTTTTGCGATTTTTTAAGTTTGGTGATTTTTGCTTTGGATTTACTACCCATTCATGCTTAAACATGTGTATTTTACACATAGCACGTAATAAAGATAAATTCAGATAGAAATTTGCCAACAAGCGATATAAAATGTTTTAATTGCCTCTCTAATTTCGATAACGGGAGAACAATTTTATTAAGTAATTTTACTTTACTTTATTTTTTTATTTTTACTTTATAATGTTTTCGTGGCAGTAGGAATTGTCTATATAACTATGGCAACAACTATATAACAAACAACTCCTTTTTGTTCCGAAAAAATGCGAATTTCTTTTGCTCATTTCTTTAAAACATTTAAATTTGCACTTAAAAAAATTCTCATGACATAAGTATTACTGTGGAAATGAATTCTTCCTACCATCGCTTTGTTGTTCACACAACTCTTACGTTTCTTTTCCTTCGTGGACATGACAAAAAAGAAACAGATAAGAAAAGGAGGATTTTACCTCAATACATCTTTCGCTCCATCCTCTTCACTTAACAACCTCCATTTGTGTATGTATGTGTGTGCGTGTGTGTTTAATATTTCTTCTCCGTTGCTTTTATCATTTTATGAGCTCTTTCAAAACCATCCAACGCTGTACGACCGGTGCCTCTTAAAACAATCGCACTGATACTCTCGGCAGCGAATACGTTGCAGCTCACCATTGCTCCAGGAAAGCTGCAGGTCCCCACGTACACGCCGAGGAAAATCCCTCGCCAATGGCACCCAAACCGAAAACCGGGCACCGGCGACCGGCGGCTTCAATGCACACGACCGTAAAACCAGAAACGAGGTTCTACCTTTTCATTTCCTGCCCAGCGACATCAAAACCCGACGAGGCTCATCAAACCCCGGTGGAAGAAGAAGTTTAAAGTTCGCCACTACTACCAACTTCGAATGGTTCTGCAGCACAATTTTCCTAACTCCGGCACTAGCCGGTGCATTTCAGCGTATCCGCGTAAGCAAAGGGTGGAAAACACACCCCGGGATCGGACAACCGGGGGGAGTCCATCCCGTTCCGGACGGGCAAGGTTAAACGCTTCGCTTATCTGTACCGTACTTCTGGATTACTGCTCTTGCCCGAAGTTCGCACTGGAAGCGCTATACTTTACGGCGCTGTTGGACCACTCCGCTTGATGCACTTGCCCGGACTGTGCAGTGGATGGACGGTCCTTACTTTACTTAGCAAAACAGAACAGACGATGGAATGGAAGGATGGATCGATGACGGAATCTTTACGTGTACCGTAGAGAAGGCGGCCGTTGGATTGAAACTGATTTCCACCAAAATGGCACAATGGTTCCCGGTTCCATCCTGAATGGAGCGTTTTTCTTCCCATTGTGCTGAACCTCCGGAGCACCCGGTGGTACTTGGTACGCGGACGCCTTTTTTCTCCAGGTTTTATGGACGAATTTATGTTCACATCCCTGCAAACTCGCTTGCTAACTGTTATAGCTCTTGATTTTTTCGCGACTATTACGTTCCGTTTTGCGCGGGATGAAAATACCTTTGCAGCTGGCCGTACGCTACGCCAGCCCCGGATTTCAAATGGATGTTTTGTTCGCGGCAGCGAGAACGAAGCCGTTTGTTTGTAACCCATTACGGTTACCTTTTTCCAGCTGCGGATCATGTTGCGGAAAGATCGTGCTCCAGCCGTGGTGAACTTGTGCGCTACCCAGCACTGTTCCCCGACTGCTTTTTGCAATGAAAATGTTTCCCAACGCAACGTACGTTGTTGGTAGGCTTCAGTGCAAAATGTTTCTCCATCTTTTTCTACTAATTTTCCGTCCCGTCCGTTGTTTGCCCGGAGAGAAAATCATTTGCTAGAGAGCCTTTTTGCTTGTTGGGGCGCATGGTAACGTGCTTCAGTGGCTGAAGTTCGAATGGATTCGCTCGCGCTTTGCTCGGTGCAATGATGGTGCAGCCGAAGCCGAAGAAGGAAAACAGCAAAAAAAAAAAAAACAAGACGAAGGCAGGTGTGAAAGTTTGCCTTTAGGAACAATTTCTTTAAGTACAAGCAAACCATCCGTAGGTCACCTTGTGCACGTGTTCTACAAGTGAGTGCTGGGGATTTATTTCGGTAGACTCTTCAAACACGCCAAACAAGGAGCGTACCATCGAGCTCTGTTTTAATCCATTAGGATAGAATTGCTGTTTGTTACGCGTGTACACATCCCTCTAGGTGTGTAGAACTATTCAACATTTCTTTCAGGTAGAATTTATAGCAAATTTATAGCAACTTATAGCAAAATTATGAAACTAATGAAACATTTCAAACGGTTCACAAATAATAAAAGGCACGTTACAAAACTCACTGAAATAGCACAGGAATGCAGACAAAAAGGCAAACTAGCACAACAATCCAGCCTGTTGCAAGCCAAATCGAACAAACAAAACCAAAAACAAAAAAAAAGAAGTACTCGCCACTGGCTTCATTCACCAGCGCGCCAGTTCGCCCGAGCAGTACGATTGAAGTTTATTGCTGAACGTGGGGTAACTTTAATTGCAAAATTTATTGAAACTTGCGGTACGTGGTTACGATGCTGTTTCATGGCTTTTTCCTCCATCCTCTTCCCTACCCCCCCCCTCCCCCCACCCAATCCCCCACTCGAATGCAGAAATGCAGAACGCAGTGGAAATTGTTCGCGTTTACATAAAATCATACCATATTACATCGGCAGCCAAACGGGTTCACGGTTCGTGGCAGGGTCTTCGCCATTCGCACTGGTGCCTGTGTTTGGAAATTATATGCACCAGTGGGGTGGGCTAGGCTGGGGGGGGGGGGGGGAAGGTCATCCTCACCATCGCAAGCTGGAGTGCGACTGCAGACTGCAACCTGATGAAACATTTATTAATAATATCTATATTACGGCCATCAGTGCTTCAGTCCGCCCCCTTTTCTGTTGTGCTGCTTTATTGCAATCGGTTCTTTTGAAAATACATTACGCGAGCAACTTTTATTAGCAGTTGCACGATACTCGCCACCAAACTATTCGCTGTGGCGTGTGCGAAACGGTCGGTACACTATTTAGCCGCTAATAGGTACGATGAAGTGAAATTTATCTTCCCACCAATTATCTTTACCACAAACGGGTTTTGGGTGGGGTTGGGTGGCACATAGACAGCGCCAACTTAGCAACTTAGCAGCTCGGTTCTTTTACGGTGACGATGTTTGTCAAGAGTGTTAGCTGCTTTAAACAAAAAAAAAACACACCAAAATGCCCCCAAACGCTCATCGGAGGCCACCATCGAACGGCTGGCGACAGTGGGCTAAACGAGCTTTTTGGGGAGCCCAAAATTTATCTAACCCTGCTCGTTATTAAAACAGAAAAAAGGGGTTTTACACACTTTTTATGCAAGCATAAACTTGTCTGTGTGTGTGGAGGGGGGGGAGGCAAAATCTTTCGCTTACTTCGCACACTGATAAAACGAGTGACCTTCTGGCTTTCAGTACCGAGCAAAAGCTAAGGGCGCTTTCGCAATGGAAAAGAAAAGCACAGGACATGACAGTAGGGAGAGCCCACTGTATCGTTCGGTAGAGATGATAGAGATCCATTCCGCACGAGTTATGGCCGAGTCGTGAAAGTGCTTGACTCCTTTGCTTACCCCACTATCATGTCGAACATGAAATGTCTTCGACGAACCGTTTCATTTCGGTGCCGGTTTGGATGCGCTCGATCCCGCACAAGGACAAGTACGCACGGACAAGAAGCGAAGACAACACATAAACACACATAAACTGTGTTGCCCCGTGTTGCCGCACCGAACAATGTAACTAGCCGTTCGGTTGCAGCCGTGAAGCAGGGGAAAAGCAGACGAACGTCCCGGCATCCCGGCGCTCGGGCGCGTTTCTGCCGGCTCAATCCATTCTGTCCGCCATAAACTGGCATGTTGAAAATAATTAAAAGCCTAATCAAATAGATTGTTATCTTTACCAGAATGGGCCACCCTGTCATTTATGCAGCTTATCCCCTAGGGGCTGAATGTGCGTACTGCATGGTGCGCATCCTACTGTCGCCCATAGTGCTAGGCGTGTGTGCTTTACTGGCGAAAGTTTCTGGTGGCTGGGCGTTTTGCAGCAGCACCAATCAGCCTTGCGATAGGATAGTTGGGGGAAGGCGGGGGGAGGAAGGGGGGAGGGTTTACGAGGAAGGGAGAATAGCGATTAGAATCATTGTCTCGGCTTCACACCAATCATAGTTAATCTGAACGGTCGATGCTTCGGCAGGAGCGCGCGAAGAATAATTTGATGGTGCTACAAATGTGTCAACGCCGAGGAACCGTTCTCTCACGACTGGTCGGGAAATCTAGTTTAAAAGATTGACATTACTTTCGTGCATCATAAAGCAAACGTTATGGTTGTATAAAAATAGCTGTAAAACAATATCAGAAAGACAAACTACTTCGTAACTNGGGGGAGGGAGGGGGGAGGGAGGGGGGAGGGTTTACGAGGAAAGGAGAATAGCGATTAGAATCATTGTCTCGGCTTCACACCAATCATAGTTAATCTGAACGGTCGATGCTTCGGCAGGAGCGCGCGAAGAATAATTTGATGGTGCTACAAATGTGTCAACGCCGAGGAACCGTTCTCTCACGACTGGTCGGGAAATCTAGTTTAAAAGATTGACATTACTTTCGTGCATCATAAAGCAAACGTTATGGTTGTATAAAAATAGCAGTAAAACAATATCAGAAAGCCAAACTACTTCGTAACTCATCGCTGGGTCCCCCCTTCGAACAGGGTTTTATACGTTTTGACGTAACTTGGAGCAAGTTAGACAAGTTATTACGATTACGAAGCTAAGATTGCTTTCCTAATTAAAGTTTGAACTAGTCATGCGTCAAAAGTTAACACAAAGAATTCTTCAAAAACATTATTCAATAAACTTGAATTTCATAAGATCATTTATTTTTCGATAAAATGAAAAAATGTTTAAATGTTGCTTAATATTTGCTTTCAATTTATGCACGATATTCTTCGCTTTTTTGGTTGAAATATGTAATTTAACATCTTTATTTTTCTTACTTAATCTAGCATAGACCTTTGTTGTGGCAATTCGATTGCGTTTGCTAAGAATTATGCACATAAGGTATAATTTGTTTCAAAGAAAATCATCAAATACTACTAAACGCAGCATTAAAGGTCCTCATTGAAAATCATTTCATCATTTTAAAACCATACACATTCGAGTATCTATTAGAACGTACGAAAACACAACCTTGCACGTGTTAATGGAACACTCGCACACACAGCAGCGTCGCAAATGTTCACATTTCCCTGCACGTCGAAGCAAAAGCAAGGCAGCTAGCAAAAATCCATAGATAATTTAATGCATCCTCCACGCTCGTATTGTGCATGCTTTATTTAGCAGTCAGAACTGGCTGCTCGTCCATTCGCCAGTCCCTACATCTCTCTCTTTCTCTCTGTTTTTTTTTTTTTGTTTCTTGCTTCTTTGTCCTTGCCTTTCCAGGCGCGTTCAATCGCAGAAGGTAGGACGGTTGTGAAAATAAAACATGCCTCTGTTTGCCTTATTTTTTTTCTGTGTGTCCCCTCTAGATGTGTGTGCGTGTGGCTGGGCATATATCCACGTATCGTGATTTTGCTTCCGGAACGAACCATAACCGTATCCGCTGCATTCACAACTGCCTTGTGCCGGAGAAGCAGAAAACGTCTGCTCGTTATCATTCGGTTTTATTTGTACGCCCGGGAATGAAAACCGAAGCGTCAAGCTAAGGTTTGTGCATCGGTGCCTTGGACAGGTAGAAAAGCAGCACAACGGAGCGGTGAAAAGAGGTGGGGGGTGGGGGTGCGTTCGTATGCCATGCTGCAACCCGAAAGCTCCAGCAAGCCCCACTTCGACACTTTGCCATTGAACGACCAACCGGTTGGCCGTCTTGGGAGAGCGATGGAGACGCCTTGTCGCCTTCTGCATGATGAGCTAGAAATAAACTTCTTCTACAGGTTGATGCCATTTTGCCAGTTTTTGCTGTTACGCAAATAGGTCTTACCAATAAAATCATCATATAACAGACCGCCCCCGAACTTGAGCAGAACCAAGCATGACCGACATTTCATACACTTGTTCATAAACTCGCAGGACTCTGGCCGTCCGATAGTTTGCTTTAAAGGATGATTTACACTGTGAAGCGCAAAGGGTTCGTTGTGAGACAGCCCGGTTATGGCGTGGTTATCAATAAACTACAAATATTTATGACAACTTCAGCTTTATAGCCCTGTTACAACATTTCGAACGACTTACGACCCCGTTCCGAAGCTAAGGCGATGTCGATGTCATTCATATCATCGAATACACGATCACTGAAACGCGAAGAGTTTAATATGAAAATTAAAACCAAAAAACCCCCCGTTCAACATTACATCATAGTTGAAAGAAAAATCACACCCTCACACAATGGGAAACCACCGAACAGGCGGCCGCAAGTAGTCGGTCGGAAGCATAATAATTTGAATGATTCATGACAATTTCGCGTACCCAAAAACGCGGAACAGCAAATAACCACCGAGCCACCGAGAGCGGTGGTTGAGTGGAACACACACTTGACGCGACGGCCGTTCGTGAGGGGACCTTCGGCGATGGAAACAAATGGTTCGACGGTTCGTCCCTTTCTGCAAACGTATAAACCACCCCATTCCACCCCATTCCATTCCATTCCATCCCGCCGTCAATCAATGCCAAGTGGAGCGCACAGGGCTTAGCCTGGGGTTTCTCGCTCGCAAAAAAAAAAACCGAAATGGTAACCAGGTGCTAGCATAAAGCACTGGTTGGTTGGTTGGTTGGTTATTGATTTCCCCAGCGCTCGTGATGCAATCCTTTTCCCTTTTTTTTCTCCTTTGCGCTTCGATTTTATTCATCGCCATCAGGCGAAAAGGCGCTTGGTCGGGCGACAGCGTCGTACATGGTACATGAACGTCGTCGTCGTCGTCGTTGTCGACCTCGTTCGCGTCACCGCACTTGTCGTCACCGTCGTTACTCGGTACCGACGACGGTTGTGATGACAATCGTACCATCTTGAGCTGCTTGATTTGAAATCCTACTCCACAAAACGGCACCGCTTCCAGCTTTTCTCCCCGGGACACGGTTTTCATTCGCTCCATACGTTTTTTTTTTTAACAATCAAACCACAAACAGCAATAATAACAAGCACCCAGCACCAACCATACCTTCCATTGCCACCCAATACTTCCCCCCTCTAACACCAAGGGTTCACGTAACATGCGTTTGGGAGTTTGGGAGGGAAAAAAAAAGGAAGGAAAGTTCGCAAACCTGTCTCTCGAACGGTACAAAACTCGTAATACCGCAAACGATGAGGTTTTTCGGTTGTTTAGCAAGTGTAGCCAGTGTCATTAGATGGGCGAACTTTACCTCTTATACCCACGGTGAACGTCCCCACCGTCCAACATGCGAGCGAATGACACCTACACGCATTTCACGTTGGTCGGCCTTCACATCATCGGCCACGATCGTGGAACCAAACTTCAACGAGTGAACAAAGCAAAGCAAGAAAGAAAGAAAGAAATGGGTGAAAGAGCACAGAGCAAAGGCAAACGACAAAACATTCAACCAAACTTATTTTAAGCATATTGGACGAACGTTAGCCGAACTTTTATTCCGGCTTTTCATTCGGCAACCGTTGTCTGTTTTGCTACTTTTCCATTGGAATGATTTCCCTTTCTTTTTTTGTTCACCCACCCCAACCCACCCAACTTCACCGACCCACCCATTACTGGTGTCGGCTGTATTGTTGTAGTCGTATTTGCACAGTAATGCCATCGGAATGCGATGTTTATGAGTCGCTAGAATTGGCTGAAGACACTTAATACCGAAATTGTTCATTCGCTTAATGGTAAAAGCGAAGAAGCAAGCTTCGACGATAGTAGATATCGATATTTTTCCTTCTTTTTCGATGACTTTTCACTTCACAAGTACCGTGAAGGGGGGAGGGGGAGGGGGGAGGAGGTCGAAAAGGTAACAAAGTGAAGCAACATTAGGTGGTACAATTCCTTGTCAATCGGGAATATTGCTTACGAGCGATGCTGCGAAGTGTTTGTGCTTAGAATGGAAACAAAACCAAAACCAAAGTTCGTTACAAACTTTAAACGATTTTAATGTTTCTTTTTTCAGTAGGGATTACTTCCATGATGAATGTATCGCGCTAAGATACGCACTAAAAAACATATTTTCCAAACATTACACTAAACCAGCTAACATGCCACCAAGCTACCTAGAAAGCTCATTTCATACATATTCCTTTTTTTTCGCAGCCCGACGCGGCCGGCTAATGTACGCGACGGCAAATTTTCCAATGAAAATTCAATTACTCTCACTCATTTCGTGCGCCGGTCGAGAGAAAATAATATTCCAGCAGCAAAGCAGCGGCCACGGCACCATAATTGGCCATCACCCGATGGCGCCGGGTTTCGGTCACAGCGATTATGTAAGCAACATCCTACAACCTTTTCCCACCCTGACCCAATGTGGGACGAATGTGTGTGTGTGTCACTCCCTTCTAACCGGACAAAACTCTAACACACGAAACAGCGACACCAGGCGCGGTGAGTAAATCATATTATACATCATCACCAGAGCGCAAACACTTAGCGCTTGAACTGTACCGAACCGGCAAAAGCATTAGCGGTTTTCGGTGTTGAAACAGGCGTAAAATGAGCTTCCCCCAGTCTGGTGGTACTGGTGGATGAAATTAGTGTTATCCAAACGCCTAACTACTTGTCACACTCTCCACTGTGCACAAACACACGATATGTGCTGTGACCACCTACCATCCTACCGAAAAAGAGAGTGAGAAAGAGAGAGAGAGTGAGCAAGAGAGAGAAAGAGAGAGAGAGAGACAGGGAAAAAAACCTTTTTTTTTCGGGTATGATGGGAGTGATGGGACAGGACACAAGTATCCTTCTGTCAGTGTGAACTAATTCCCGCCACAGATCGAGGCTCACGAGCTGGGAACCATTTTTGTACAAATTTAACACTTTTTTTTAACATCTTTTTTAAAACCACTTTGCTTGTCGGTGTAAACCACCTAATTACATTCCACCCCGTTCCGGCTTTTTGTTCTGGCTTCAATTTCAAAAAAAAACATATATACACGGCAACTGAAACTTTCCCACAAGTGTCCACAGCAGCAGCAGCAGCAGTAGTAGTAGTAACAACATCCACACCAACACTCATCACAAGCACTTCACAAGCCAGTTGTGACCATTGTCCCACGATTGCAGAGTGCGTTGGGTGGGTTGGACGGGTGTTATGTACAAGAGAGATCACGACAGCTGAAAATGCTAAATATGACACTGACACGAAAAACATAAATCAAATCAACTCAAATTATACCAGGAGCCACAGAGAGAGAGAGAGAGAGAGAGAGAGAGAGAGAGAGAAAGAGAGAAGGGAAAGTGTAGGCTCGCGACGGAAAATGGACGCTCGGGGACTTCCTGGCCCACGGTTGCTCTTTTCCACGACACCGCAGCACGGATCGGCATCGACCCATCGGACCGAACCAGATACCATCCTTCTCTTGCCCACTCCTGCCAACCACACAGAGCCATGCTTGTTCCGCAACGAGTCCCAACGGAACTCGTGCTGACGTGCCATGTTAACTCAATACTTCTACTCCAAAGCGCTTTCTTTCGCGGAAACCAAATTTCACCGAACGCGCAAACGTGTCATCAACACGGCGACGGTCCCCGGTGTGCCCTCGCTCAAAGTCAGTCAAGTAGCTTTCCTACCTGCCTTTTCCAACTGCCTTTTCTTCTTTTTTTGTTCGTTCGTCCAAAAAGGGCCAACCACCACGGGCAACAGGAATGCCACCGAAACCGAAATTGGCAATGGCGCGAAGTGGCACCCGCAGGAACAAATCACATCAACATTAATATCACTCGGCTCGATTTTTGGAGGGCCCACTGTCGGGCACACCTACCCCTCCCTCCCCCCCCCCCCTCACTCGGTGGGAGTTTTGCTGGATGGGCCGCTCACCGTTTGATGGCCCCCAATGGGGGATTGGGCAGGATACACATCGCCACGGTGGGGAAAAATTGGCTCCAACGATGGGAAATTGGAATGGCCACCACCAGCTGAAGGGTGACGATGATTCTAATGATCACGCCGTCGTGATGATAATGATGATGATGATGATGGTGGGTGAGCGAGCAAGCGAGCAACCCAACCAGGACCAGAACCATGGTACCCAGGTGTCAAAGGTACGATATGGTAAATGATATTAATATGCATGAACATGCAGATGGTATCGACGGGCGGGGTACCGGTGGGCCGGTGTTGGCGGGTTGGCGATGTAGCATGTGCATGAAGCAATGAATCCTGCAGAAACCCAGCACCGCGACGTTCACTCCAAAGCCCTTCTGGAGGGTCTGTTTTTCATGTCTATGTTTTTCGCCATCTACCTTTTCCTTTCTCCGTTTCTTCGCTTTTTGGTGTCTTGGTCTAACCTCCGGGATAAGCGCTAACCTTGTCTGCTTGCTACTTCGATTTTGCCTCTTCGATAACCCGCAGGCAGTTCCGTGCGAATCTTGCCCACTTCTTGTGCATTACAGCAAGTACAAAGAAATACATTGGACGAGAATCACCTCACCTGCTATAACAGGAATCGAGGGTAACCCGGTTTGCTCTACGCTTCACCAAATACATATCAGCTCCACTGTGTGTGTGTGTGTGAAGTTGCTGAGTGCCGTAACAGGTGGTGATTTGAATTTCTTTTGCAACGTTTTTATTTGCCACGTTTTGCGCGCGCCCGTGTTCCAGACAGTGTTGTATCGGTGGCCTACAGCGTAGAGTGGCAAGCGAGCGAGCAATGGCAGCCGCGTGGCAATCAAACGTAGCGTATTGGAATAATATTTATTGTGGCTTAGCAAATCAGCCCATTGACATGCAACACGCACGCGAGCCAATTTTTCGCAGATCGAATCATTTTACCTTTCTTTCTTTTCTGTTTTTTTTTCTTCTTTCTTTCGCTTTTTTTATTTTTGTTGTTGCTTTCGACCACCACGTGTTCGTGCCACCGCACCGTACCATTCAGCGCTGATGTGGTGTATCGTGATAACGGGGCAAGCTTAATTGATTGCAATGTGACGGGTAAACGGCGATTAGGCGTTTGATTTGAAAGTAATTTTTTAGACACGAACATTTCATCTACATCATATCATTTGTTTTTTTTGTGTGTGTGTTTTTTTATTTTGAAATCTTGATAAGAATATTTGCTCACATCAAATAAACTTCATTGCTGTTACCATTTTTTTTTAAATAAGCTATTTAGATTAATTGTCTTGTTCGTTGGCCTTTTGTGGAACCACAACTTTAAATGGTCTTCAAATGGCTTTGGTTGAACAGACTTAGTTGCCAATTGACTATGTAAAGATCTAATTTAAGTTCTGAGTTGATAGGTATAAATATATCTTTCGATAAAATTATTCTTCGTCATGATATATTGGCCGTTGCAATTTTTGAATGGCGTAATTTTGCTCTTTGTAATATTTATATCAAACGTCTGTTGTGTAAATTATTACGCTTTGGATCCGTCATTGTAAACACATACGTCAAAGTCATCGATCAACAACAGGTACATGTTACTAAATGAAATATCAGTTGCAAACAATCCAGAAGACCACGAGGTTTAAGCTTTCTTTACAAAAAGTGCTTTTGAGAAAAACCGTGTTCTACACTACAATGTCATTCTAACTATGTCTTTTTGAATCCAAAAATTATTTATAAACCCGGATAAATAATGCAATTCATCCTAAAATACGAAAAAAGGATCTACCATTTCGTACATTTTCTACAGTACAATTGATTATCTGGGTAAAAACTCGATGAAAACTTATGCAAAAAATGTCTAAAATTGTTGTTAAAGTTTTCGAAATTTTGCATAAAATTAATTTTTAATTAGCTCTTTCTACGAACAGTCGATGGTTACCATCTGATCATATCATATATCATGTTCAGAAAACCGTATGTGGTATCGAACACCTAATTACCGTCCTCAATATGAGTTTTCTTAACAAAGATATTTTTTAATCCCTTTTGCAACTTCAACCAAAGATATAAAGGTTCGGTTATCTATGGAATGCAGAATCAAATTGCATACTTTAGGGTCACAGACGCCCAGATGATCCGCGTAATGCTGCCCTTTTTTACATTGAGGGGGATTTGTAAACTTCTTTTCATTTGCAAACTTCTCAACAACTTCAATTTTGATGGTTGATGTATAAATTAAAACGTGCAGACTTCAAAAGAGATTGGTTTTCTAAATTCTTCCCACGTCAAGCATTATTTCAGCAATTCAAAAAATGTGTATATGATAAAATTCAAATCTTGGAAGTGAATAATAAATTGTAAGGTACATAACTTTTCTCGGTCGTACTGTTCCACTCACGTGTCGAACGGGTTATGAAAGATTTACCTGTAAGAAACAGAAGAAAAAAACAAGAGATTAGATACACAGGAAGAATTAAATTATTCAAACACTACCAAACATTGCACCATTTAGCAATAAACTTTATGCATTGTTTGACCATGTTAAGAATGTGTAATACATCTAGTTTTAAGTGGGTCAACTGCGTGATCAAAACGATTGTATCCAAGCACTTTCGTCATCGGTATCATATCTACTACTCCGGGTAATGCATACATTAACGGAAAAACCTCCCTTTAAAACCAACTTCAAAGAAACCTTTGTTCGCTTGACTGGTGTGCACTAACAATCGATGCACTTTTACTAGCAAACACACACTATTCCCTGCCCACCGTAAGGTGCACTGCTCTGCTTTTGCTTTCCCGAAGTACAACCGTTTGGCGCTTACCGGATGGATGCAATCTTTTGATATTGTCTTACATGTCTTTCAAGCAGATGATCAAGCAGTTCATTAAAACTATGCTATATTCTTCCACATGCTACGTGTTTGTTCGCATCCCCACTTCAGTAGCATCCATCCCCGCTGCTCTATGGACGCTCATCGGCAAAAATGTAATTCTAACCAGCTTCGCATCGCAATAACCGTACCAGTTTCAGTGATGTTTCATAAAATTTCGATTTTCACCTAGAGCCATCGGGAATCAGAGCATTTTTTTCCTCTCTTATCTTTCCCTCTTCTTTTTCGATCCAAACCCTCAGTGCTTACCCTCCCCGCCCCTTCCTCTCCCAAAAAAAATCAAATCGACCCCACCAGCACCAAGGCCGGCTTGCCATCCCGGTTACATCCCGTGCACATCCCACAAAACAAGCAACGACCCCTCGGTATCCTGCACCGGCACCGGTCCCCGTGTAGAAGAAACATTTCCGATACGGTCCACTCCATTCAGTGGCAGGATTCCCTAGAGTGCTTCCGGCGTTCCCGAAGGAGGTTCTTGTTACTTTTGCTCAAACAATCGCTATCTTGTCACCAACAAAGCTCACACGCTTTCGCTTGTCCTCGGAAGCCGTTCCAGGGCTGTGCTGGGCATCCGGTCTCTTTCTCTCTCTCACACACTCTCTCGCTCTCTCACGCATTGCTTTCCGTTTCGTGTGGGAAGTTTGTCGACAAAGTTTCCCCCCCCCCCCTCACCCTTTACCACCCCTCCCGGTGCTCGGTTCCCTCGGGCAACCGCTTTGCCCACGGTCTGAGCAGGTTTTTGTTTTCAACTCGATCATGCCCTCCGCTGGGCTTGCCTGCCCGCAACACTCACCGCCAAACGTGACACAGTCCGAGTCCACTGTTACGTCTCGCGGACACACGTAAGGCAACCCACTTTCTGAATCATTTCCATCTCACAAAGGACTTGGCGCTGATTTCTCACTACAACACGGTGGAGCCGCCTGGTGTGTTTTTTTTTTGTTCTGTTCCTCTTTCTTTCTCTTACTTTACCAGTCGGTTCCATTCCATGCTACTGGCGTAGTACTCACCGCATACACACACANTGCCCGCAACACTCACCGCCAAACGTGACACAGTCCGAGTCCACTGTTACGTCTCGCGGACACACGTAAGGCAACCCACTTTCTGAATCATTTCCATCTCACAAAGGACTTGGCGCTGATTTCTCACTACAACACGGTGGAGCCGCCTGGTGTGTTTTTTTTTTGTTCTGTTCCTCTTTCTTTCTCTTACTTTACCAGTCGGTTCCATTCCATGCTACTGGCGTAGTACTCACCGCATACACACACATACACTTAAACTCTTCCCTTCCCTTGTACAGGATGTGGAGCATTTTTTTTTCTCACACTGTTTCTCTATTTTACATTCTACACTCAAATGAATTGCTTTATAACAGCTCTGGTGCACCGCGCTGGTGTCCGTCCTTTTGCTCACACTTTTTCCTAGCAAGGCTGACTCGGTACACCTAGCCTGGCGTTTTCCTGCCCCGTGCCCAGATATGCAGCTCGGCTCACCAAATAACACTTCACTTTGTGCAAGCGATTTGTGCAGCATCGAGGATGTGCCCTCCCGGTGATTTTTTTTTCCTTCCCTTCTCTGCTTTGCTTTGCTTTGCCCAGGACGTTCAATGCCCAGGAGAACGTGGCACTTGAACAACATATTTTTTATGCAATTTTTCAACGTTGCAACCGTACGAAACATTAAGATGCAGTGTGGGTAGGGCAAGGGAAATCAACTCCAAATAGACGCGATGCTGTCACCCTGTTCACCAACGCGGACCTGCTACCAGCGCACGGCGGTTGTTTGAATATAGATGGCACACGATTGTCTTGCCCGGCATTGTGAATGTCGCCATTATCGTCATATCATCATTATTACCATTATGATTATCATTGCATCAAAGGGAAGAGTGGACCTAACTATGCGCTGGTTTTGTTACAGCGTAAAATAGTGCTTCCTTTCCCGGAGCTGGAAGGAACACGCTGTTGTCACAAATGCATGTTGGCAGTACTTATGTAGCGATGTATTTTTTTTTAATATTTCTATAGTCATGTTTGCTTTTTTTCTTTCATTTATTTCAATTCTAATGTATTAATAAGCAAAACAGAGCATTATTGTGATTGCAATGCATAAGAGTTTGCTTTTTCTGGATATTTTTTTATAACTTATGAAAAACATTCCGTAAAAAATATACTATTAATAAAGAAAAGACTATGCTTTGTGTAAATATTAATTATTTTTATAAAATGCTGAACCAAATTCAAAAGAAGGAAAACCAACCAACCAGTAGCTAGTAGCAAAAAATAGTTCAATAATTTAAAAAAAAAATAAGTCCAAACTACAAATCTTTTATTTCTCATTAATCAATGCTTTTATAACTAAAAAACTCCATCTTTGATTGTTCATTTCACTATCATTTAAAATAAAAAAGGAGTAAAACACTAACAAGCGGTATCAAAAAATAAAATAAACTAACCATCCGTTTTTAGTGTTACGGTTTCTTCGACAAGCGAAACCCCCAAAAAAAAAACAAGAAGTCTTCAGTCTCCGGAGATGAAGTACATTTTTCCCAACTTTCCGTTTCCTTTCCTTCCGTCACGTGCTTCCCAGATTTACCCCGTTTCCCTCTCTTTGCCCACTTTGGATAGTGTAGTGCTTCGCAAAACGCATTGCATCTTTCCTTTTCGCTGCCATTTGCTGCTCATATGCCAAAGAAGCTCCCGTTTCGCGTCGATAGTCTTGTTACACAGCCTGGCATTACGGTTGAATGTTTTTTAAACAAACCAAAAAAATCAACTGCAGCGAAGCGTGGTAAACTTATTTCGCCTCTAATAACTTGCATTGTTGTTGCCCATCACAATTTTTGCTGCACACAGAAAATATTTGCTGAATTATTCAACCAGCTGCAAAGTGCAAACTTTTACTACCAACGCAACATTGCACCGTGACGCGGCAAGGGGATGAGAAATCAAAAACTTGAACGTCGTTGGAAAACAATCACCGCACAGTGCTGTGCAGTTACACATGTAAATAATAGTTAGCCCATTAAAGAGTGTTGCAGGTTGCGCTTAAAATGTAACGCTGCATCGAAAATGTTGCATGACTCTTATTTCAAAGCCATTGAACTGTTTCGCTTAATATTTTACCAACCAAAGCTTAAATATCGTCAGCCCTCCGGAACCTTGCCTTGTTCCATCGCGCGCTCATTGCTCTTTTGCTCGTGTAACGAAGAAAAAAAAAAGAAGGGAAGGTTACATTTGCTCTCGGCTCTTGGCAGTACGTCGCACGGGGTAACCTCAGCCAAAAAGTGGCAAATCGCTTTGTGGCGACAGTTCATAAGCAGTAAATTATACATTTAGCCACATCCACAGCGAGCACTACAGTCGCACATTTTGTCGCCAGTCTGCCCCGACACTGCGCAATGCTCGCGGCAAGCACCCGAAGAAAAGCAGCAGCACCAAAAAGGAACCGGATCGAAAAATTACATCCCCAAAACGGCAGTCAGTCAGTGTTGCCAGCGCACGGTCACACACGTACCTTCCAGCAGTCAAAAAGGACGTGCCGAATTTCTTTTCCTTCGAATGGTTTCCCTTGGCCAAAACCGCAACACCAAATCTTTCTGGCTTTCGCTCGGCTTCGCTTTAAAGCAGCTACACCGCTATACGGCGAACGGCGAGCAAATCCCGCATCGAGCCACCCATCGGAGCCACACATTCGTTCGATTTCGTTATCCTTGATGATGCAGCCATTTCCTCGTGAAGACTGCTGCCCGAGCGCTTCCCAGCCGTAACGGTGGCGAACGAGCCAATCAATTTACTTCCTACGTCAAAGTAAAGTTTAAACAGCTTCGTTATCCTTCCTTCCAGTGACATTTTTCGTCCAAAGCGCTCGATGGCACAGTACAGTGAGCGACGAGGTACACACCATACACACTGTGTATGGGCGCTTCACAACGCCATAAGGAAACGGAGCGGCCCTAGCAACCCACCCAGGCAACCCGGGACGGAGTTTGCCGAGTTATGCTGAGCTCGGTGGCGGCAGTACGGCGACTGGTTTGACTGGTGGTCAACACATACCGTGCCACACCACGGACACAGCGGCACTGCTTGATGGATGGGACTGATTCGGTAAGACGAAAGACAGACGCAGCTTATCGGTTCCATTACGAGAATTAAGTAATACCACATCACTTTGTTTAAATGGATAGATTGGAAAGCATCGGCGAAGGGGGCACTGGGTCGTGGTGCTACTTTTATGCTTACGCCTTCATTCTCGGCGGTGGAAAGTACGTACGTACTTTCTTTGCCAGCTCTTTGCCAGCTCTCTTTAAAGTCGCAACCCAGCCAGCTGTGAGATTAATCCGCTACTACCTCATTGCAGGAGCATTGGCATCCTCTTAGCAGGAATCGCGTTCACCGTCACCCAAAGTACCATTTCCTGGAGCGTATGCATAGAATTGGCGACGCTCTCGGGCAGACAGTGACATTGTTCAAGAGAGCGTGCGAGCCTAAGCTTTCGTTTCATGATAAAACGATTACACGCAAAGTCAACCGGCAGCAGCAGCAGCCGCCATGTTCGTTAACGTGAGCGTTTAAATGAATTAAAACCGCACGACGACAAAGCCTCAGCGCAGCTTCATTATTCAACGCAAACAAAAATTTTAATGATGGATAAGCCGATAAGATTTGCCCGCTGTTCGTTTTTATTTCGCAAACTGACAGCCCCAGACACACACACACACCACTGGCTTTGCAGCGCGTATTGCATTTGAATAATGGCCAAACAGTACTCACGCTTATTAACAGTCTGATTTTTTGCCTTAGGTAGGCTGTTTCATGGTGAATTGAACTATAGTTTCAGATGAAAAATTAATTGTTCAATGGTTTTGTTTAAAACCTGTTGTTCCATTTTGTTCGCTATACAAGTTGCGAAGTTTGTACAATTATGTTTAAGGAGAAATATACACACAACAAGTTCATACAAATATGAACTCAGGAATTCATGTTCAATCAATATTTTTTGCTGTGATTGCAGCCTCCAGACATCTTCGCCACAGCAGTATAGTCAATCCTACGTATAGGGGAACAGTAAGGATGAGATTTTAGTATCGGCCGTCATGTGATGCTGACGCCATCGTCAAAGTCACCGCAATTTGAAGAAAATGTTTAGAAAGATTCAAGCAAAAACATCGAAAAATTATCATCAAAAATTACCTCTTCTCCAGTGAAAAAAGTATCTGTTCAAACTATTCTTGCCACAACGATTTGTAAATTAGTAACCTTGCATTCCTCTAACTAATTGGTTCGATATTGTTATCACGTGTTTAGAAAATAATTTATATTTTCTTTGAACTGATATTTTGTTTGCTGTTTAAACAAAATACGTACAAAATTTCGGCCTTGTTGGCCATTAAATTAAATTCACAAAATCCAGCTAGATAAGTTGTAATTGTTGGTATTAACAATTATAATATCCAGGAATTTAAATGGTTTTTTGCCAAATTGCGAGAGACCATCGCATCTCGCATTTTTTAAAACACTTACTGGAAAGTGCTGTACAAACAACCACTTCCTAATATCAATTATAATATCATTCAATTATCTGATTTTACGATTCTACCACTATCTTTGGTGCTGCTTATTAATGTACATTATCGTTCCATTTATGTTTTCTTTTAAAGTCAATGTCCATACCCAGACCTCTCTCTTTCTCTTTTTGGCTTAACGACCTACCCGGTCATGACAGCCATCAAATGGTTTAACTAGACTATTAGATACCTCGTAGTTGCATAGTCAGTGCTCACTACAGGGGGACAGTCCGAATGGGATTTGAGCCCGATCCGGTCGTGTTAGGACCTAGCGCCTTTACCAAATACACCAACAGGTCGCCCCTATGCCCAGATCAAAGCCTACGATTTTTATGCTTTGAATATTTGTTGATTTTTATAATTATGTTTTTTAGACAATAAGTTGAATTCAATTGAATCTACTGTGCATCCATTTTCTGAGCACTTTATAATTTTGTCTGCTTTACGTGGTGTAAGGCTCATTGTAAGTAAAAAGTCTACCAAAACTACACACTTTAAAAAAGAAACAATTTCGCCTTCCTTCCATAGCGGTAGCGGTGACACATACAGCTTGCTGAATGTAATTTTCTATTAAAGCCCAACACGAGCAGACAGCTACCAGTAAGCCAGATACTAAAACATCCGTAATGGCTGTTACCGCACAAGTAGCAGTCTCCAGCACATTGAATAATGGTCGCTGTTTTTTGCCTACCTTAACAGCGCCATACATACCGACATGCCGTTTTGCAGTTTTGCCCAATTTTCAAAACTTCCACGGCAAACATTTTGCGCAAGTAGTGGAAAGCTTTTAGAGTTTGTGCGGTTTTCCACCTCGTTTTTCGTGTGTTTTTTCTCTCTCTCACACTCTCTGTATCTCACTCTCTCTCTCTCTCAAGCGGATGTAGCAGTGCGAAAAGTAGATACATTTGCAGTACGTCCATGACACCAACGAATCATGCTTTCCGTGCTGGTGTGAAGGAAAAATGTGTGCAAAATGCAAGCAACTTTACCATCTCTTAACGCGCGCACTCAGTGGCGTGATGTGGCATGAAGCGGCAACAGCCCGTGTAGGCGTACACATTCAAATAAACCAAACTTTAGGCCTTTGGGTAGCAATGCAAAATAAATGCATACTTGCCGGAGTATCCTGCAGGGTATGGAGCCTGGTGCGACTGGTGGAAAATTGCATGGTATCATAAAGGGAAGACATTCCTCGAAACGGATTGCCTGGGAATACAAACAAAACACGTATCCTCTTAGACAAAAAACCTCCCACCCTAGGACACGCTTCACCCGCTGCCCTTTAATGCCGCTTTTTGCCCACTTTTATGCCCAGCGAAACGATAAGAATGCCGATGGTTGAAAGTATTGTGAATAAATAATAGTGATAGTGTGCCATCACACCGCTGGCCAGCGGGAAAGAGGAAAAGTAAAACACAACACCAACCTTTCCATCAATTCCTTACCACTGCCATACACACACACACACACACACACAGTGCAGCGTCCGGATCGGAGTGTCATGTCGAAACAACTTCCTAAAATGTGTCCTTTTCTGTTGGTTTGTTTTATGCATCTGGTAGAAAGCTGTTGGGCTGGTATCATGGCAGCAGCGCACCAGCATACCAGGTTTCCAAAAAAAAAAAAACCACCCAAGGTTGGTAAGGTGATAATGGAAAGAAAAGCTGGCAACGCTGCACAAAAGTGCAATCAGTGTTGTGCAATGTAGGCAGCATTCGGTATGATTTGCAGGCAGCAGCAGCAAGCAGGGTGGCAGCTGGGTTGGGAAAGAATTTCAATTATTTGCACTGGCATAAGCATTCAATTCGTGATTACTTTCACGAGTAATTGCTACACAGCGCCACCGCTCGGTTGCTGCTTGGGTTGTTTGTTCCCACGCTAAAAGCCATCCCTGCTCAAGACGCAGGACCCCCCTAAAAACGTGGTCAAAGATGCACTTACAGCATTCCCATTAGAAACGGCAGAAAATCGAGTGCTGATTTCGTGGCCCTTTTTCCGTTGCTCACCCACTAATGTATGTTGTGATTGCAATTGCCGTACCCGTTTTCTTTCTCTCCTCTCCTTTTGCTTTCTTTTGCCCACTCGACAACCACGAAACAAAATTGTTTGCACATTCTTTTGCATAACGAATTTTCTTGTGCTTGATTTCTTTTTTTTCCGGTTTTTATGTGTCTACAAAGCTACCAAAACCAGTATCTTGAAAGGCGCTTAGATGTCCTTTTTTTGTAGCATAATTCTTGTAACACACCAAAAACCTACGGTTCCCCCCAGTAACGACAGTTATGAACACATTTTGCTCACAGTTGCATGGGAACGAAAAAGTTTTAATTAAATTCTCAATTTGGCTTTCCTTTGTCGGAACTGTGGAGGTGTGTAGAAAATGATTTGCACGACTTTAAACACCACTTGAGGAAGTAAAATTTATCCAATTGTCACGAGAAAAATACACTCGGACACACAGACACACACACAAACGATTCCAATTTGACGGTCCGTATCGATACAAGTAACGCAACACATCCGTACCAATCACCTCACGACATTTTCAACATAAACGACGAAACTTTCAAAAGCTGCTGTGCTGAAAAACACAAGCCTCCAACGCCCTTTTTGCAACGCAACAATCGAGGACAAGACACTTGGTCCAGTCAATTTGATACAATCGTCCTTCCGCTTCTGGGAAAAAGGTTATGTGGCGCCCGGGTGCCTTCGCTCTCTCTCTCTTCTTAAATCAGCTACCTGGAAAATCATGATCACATAACTTGACCTCGACGCTTTTGTTCCAATCGATTGCGTTTCACACTCATATCTTGCAAAATTTAGCACACCCAACCAGGTACCGGATGTCGAATACTTCTCCTTCCTTTAGGAAAAGCCACTTTAAGGTCGGCCTGTTTAAGCGTGGTGGAATTTTTCTCTCCGTTTTTCCTTTTTTTAACCGAGTTCCTGGTTCGAAGGGGCCAGATGTGGTCGTTGGGTGGATTGGGTTTCATTGCTTCTTGCACCATCGTTGTCGATTCGTCTCCCCTGGTCATGCGATAGGAAACCACGTGGACGAGCGATCCCAACGAAGAAGAAAAAAAAGGATCGTAAAAGGTACAACATCCTCTCGATTGCATTGGGAACGGGCGCACAGTGCAAGGTGAAACAAACACCGCCGCTTCCTTTATGCGGTGAGAACACCACCCTGTATGATAACGCTCTCTAAGTCATCGGTTTGAATGGACGAAAGAAAATTAAGGTTTTTGCAGACACTATATTCGATTACGCTCCAAGGTTGCACACACATACGCGAGGTCCTACACGAACACGTTACGACCCTTGCGAGTCTTGTCAATTTGCTACCAATACCCCACGAAATGAATCGTGTATCGTGTAGTCCCGCTGGTGTGCGAGTATGTGTGTGGTGGAATCTGTAACGCTCGAGCTACGGGACCGTGCAGAAACATATCTAATACTGCACCGAATGGTACAGTAGAGGCCAGGTAGACCGTATGCACTAACACACACACACGCTGCTGGTCAGGGTTTTGCAATGAACCGCAAATGAACCGCCAACGTTCCTGGTGGGGATTGTACACTTTACGTTGCGCGATGGTGAAAGCAATCTTCTACCGGTTTTTGGCCCTTTGTCGAATGGAGTGTAAAATTAAAGCGGAACGGTTCACACAAACCCTTTAGCGTCGTCCCGAACGGAAAGTGGGATATTAGCCACCGGTTTGGAACGGTCCATATGTGTTGTGGGCGGAGGTTTGCTTCCGTGCCACACACGAACCGCATGGCACAGAGCTACAAAATATGCAAATCGAAGAAAATAAATTGCTCGACCAATCGGTGAATCGGTGAACCACGGGGACTGCAAACGAAGAAGCAACAACAACGAAAAAAAAAAGGTCAAATCGAGATCACGTTTTTGCGAGCGGAATAATCAATTTCATGGGAACGTTCGCAATTGCAAAAATAGCTACCGTCTAGTGTAGTTCCAGGTTTCTTCCAAGCAATTCATCCGCAAACAGGGGAATTAATTTGTGCATTTTACGTACGTTTTAAGGAATGACAAATGTTATTCTCTTGGTTGGTAGTATCTTTATGGGAAAATCTATATTTGATTTTCATTAGGAGCCAGTTTTGAGCAATGATTAGATTTCATGTGTGTCGAGATGGGAATTATTCGCCTCATTTCATGAAACATATAAAATCAAAAATGTCTCTCTCTCTCTCTCTCTCTCTCTCTCTCTTTTTTGCTTAATGACCTACTAGGTCATGCGGGCCATCAAATGGCTTACTAGACTATTAAATACCACGTAGTTGCATAGTCAGAGCTCACTACGGGGGAGCGGTCCGAATGGGATTTGAACCGGGTCCGGTCGTATTGGGACCTAGCGCCGTTGCCAAATACACCATCGGGCCGCTCCCGGTGTGAAATAATAAAATTGAACATGTATTGTAAACAAAACAAAAACTGTTTATTGTCTAATTCTCTTCTCTAAAATTGTATCTCAACAAGCAATAAGCAGGCTCAAGCAACAAATATTAAACGACAGCCAAAAGAGAAAGACGTACACCTTAACTATCGCCCAATTAGCATTCCAGTCAGACATTTGTCAACGTTCATCCTCGGCCACAGCCGGGATGGGAAAAAGTTTTGTGGTTGACAGTTTTTTGGCACGAGCATGTGAAATGTGTTCATGTGGACCCGTCACCAGCAAACACAGTCAAACTTTGCCACGACAAAACCCTTGCCCAAGAAAAGCAACATAGGAGTAAAGGAAAAATACACGGTTCGTACACCGAACCGTGCTTGAAGAGTTTTCCCAAAAAAGAGCTTGCGGCACTAGGAAATACTTGCCTAATAGGCGCGTTTTCTTTGAAGCCAAACTGCTTCCATTCCCCAGCCCGACCGAAAATGCAACACAAACCTTTACCGTCGGTGGAAATAAACTGCCCGATAAACAATTGCACGAGACTAATCCTCGTAAAGAAACAAAGCAAGGCGCTTCCAACACATACGGCTGGAATATTAAACATCGTAAGAAATGGGCGAAACGACTGCTCCCGCTTTAGCCTTCCGAACCCGCAAACACCCGGCGAGACTTTTAAGCCCAATCCACGGCACACATTTGAAACGGTGCCAAAAGTACAGTATAAATTAGCCCGATGTATGGTGTGAGGCAAGAGAAAGAACAAATAAAGGAGAAAGTTGCCCTCGGGACTAATGCACCACAAAGGAGAATCAGACAACCATCACACGAATCACGAAACACACGGCCAAACCAATGGGAAACCATCGGTCGATTAATGGGCTAGCGGAGAAAGTTAAATGAGTCACGTTGGTAGTGTGGTAGAAAGGACAAATCAAAGAATCGTACCACCGCCAAAAAAAAAAAAACAGGGGGAAGCCACAAGAAAACGAATATCGAACATTGGGTGAGAACGTAATGGTACCAGGCACATTTCCAGTGCTCCAGCGCAGGAACGCAACGCCAGCAGTTCGGAGTGGTCGAGAAAACGGGGAAAAACATAAAATGCGTCTCTCCAGAAATTACAAAAACGTGACTCATTTGGCACCAAAAGCAGGACGAAAGAATCAATACGAAAGAAATCGGGTTTGTTTCGTTAGCAGATCTTTAAGGACGTTTTTCCCAGTTTTCCCGAAACATGCACACACTGTGCAGACGCTGCTTCGGTAGAAAACGAAATCCAATCGTAAACGCAATGAAGGACAATTTGCCCCAAAAACAGTGACAGTTCGAAAGACCCATAAAAAAACGGTATCTGCTCGTCTTGGTTGTGGCTGCGTGTCACAGAAAGAAAGCATGCAGCAGTAAGGCAAAAGCCCATTTTTGCGATCACCATTCCGTACAAAGAAGAACATTTGATGCTCCATCAAATGGTGGGCAATGTGAGCCTCAATTAAAAGAGACATTTGCACACTGAAAACGTAATTAGAGCATTACTGCTCCAAGTGTGAGTGGAGTTAGCAATGGAAAACTTATGCATTTGATTTTGCGACCCAAAAACACTCATCATGCGAAAGGGGAGAGGCCAACGCCAACGATGATGATGGTCCAAAGCACCAAGCTTTGGTAATCGATAACCATCAGCTTGCACAGCCATTGGTAACGGAGCTAGGCAAGGCAGAGAGAAACACCAAATACTAAAAAAAAGAAAAACCCATCCACGGGCGGCCACACAGGGAAGAACGCGCGTTGTGTAAGAAGACAGCCGACGTAATACGTAAGTCAGAATAGCTTAGCCATCAGCCATTATGTCAAGAGTGTGACGACGTCACCAAGCCAACTGACATGTGAGAATGTTCGTAAAAACAGCAAACCATGAGTCAGTAAGAAAAATCAACGCAGACACCTAACTGGTGATGGTAGGCGGCTACAGTGAAGCATGAGTCGAAGAAAACAAGAAACTCTGCACAGTTACAGCGTGGCCCCGAAACAGCAAGCGCACATTTGCTTGGCTTGGCAGCACAAAACCCGCTGGCTGTTCGCAAACGGCACACAACCCTGTCCCTGTGGACGGTGCGAGGGAATGAAAGTGAAAAGCAAAATCGGTAAAGAGAGCAGAATTTACATAACCAAATATCTCGTCCCATTCCCGTATGGAAGGCTGAGTGAAAACGGCAACGGTAGCGGTCGCATTGCAAAAGGGCCCCGGGAACAACCATTGTCTTACGGCCAGCCGAATCAGCTATTGAACAAACGATCTTTGGAGCTATGTTTCTATGCCTTCCAGCGTTAACCGCACAGCAAAGTGAACCCCATGATAAGGATCATCTGAACTGATCGATCGTTTCGCTGCTGGTAGTAGTGTTGCGCACTAGTATGCGAAGCAAAATACGCTCCTCACACACTGGGCGAACTGGTGGGAAATTTTGGAAACACCAAACGCTGCTGTAGTCTTTCACTGGAGCTTTTCGATTCGAAGCAGAAGATAATCAATCACTACAAACATTCCGAACAAAAGCTTCACCCGTGGTACATGTGTAAAGGTTTAAAAAGGAATAGAAAAAAGTGGACGAAATACATCGCACTAGGCAAATCATGGTTGCTATCAAGTTTTGCTTTAATGCACCAAAAAGTCTGTCTGTACAGCTGTACAGCTTTTTGTTTTTCTCAAGAAAATCAATACAACAACAACTTATTTCAGGAGCTTCAAGATAAACGGCGATGTCATGGTCTGCCAATCAGCTAAAGAAAGCCAACATTGATTCCCGTAATTTACTTTTCTTCAATGAACAGCAAGGAACGGTTTTGTTGCAAAAATAAGAGTTGACAATTCCTTTCAACTCGAAATTCATTCGTTGAGCTGACAGATACCTCGTACAATCAGGGTATTAGGGTTTTTTTTAACATTTTCACTTTAATATTGTTTTATTTTATGCTTGTTTTTCAATATCTTTAAAGCTATGGCCAAACGTATTCAAAAATACCTAAAATGTGTTGTGAATTGGGCACTGTGTAACATTTTAATGAACCACCATGCGCCTCCATTTGGATTTCGCTCGCACAACGGCACGCGAAGCGGCTCGAACACATTACAGGCGTTGCCCGTTGTCATCGAGCAAACAGAGCACGCTGCTCGGCACGGGTCGCTTCGACTCATCATCGATTTTCTCAAAACATTCCACTCGCCAGCCACTGACGAGTTCGGTTCGAGCCGAGATGTGTTCGAAACTCGCCCAGCCACTGTAACTGCTGTAGCGGCAGAAAACACGAAAATCCGTTGTAAGCAAGGGGCGCAGCAAAGCTGGATGGGACTGGTAAGCGAAAGCGAAACAAACCAAATCGACCAGAATAACATACACTCGACAGAAAACGTAGTGAATAAATTACCACCGGAGCACGAGCGGAGCACAAACGGGAACGGGACCAAAGCAACGGCTTTTGGCGACGTCAAGCCCAATGGTAAGCGAAACCAACGATTACGACGACACGACCAGGATACGATGAAACCATGACGCCAATGCCACATGCAGACATTCTCCATCACACATACACACACACACATACACGCATGGTCGCGTTTAGCTAAAACAAAAAAAAAGGGTCCAAAATTCCAGCGCGTTCCTTCAACTCATTTTAGCATGGGCAGCAAGCGGTGTCGTGCGCTATTGGCCACAGAACATAAGAACAAACCCAACCAGTTAACATTTTAAATCTTTTCCACCCGTCCTGACCCAACCTGAGAACGGTGCTGCTGTGGCAGCTTTACATCCATTCGAACCTTCAAACCAGCAAACGTTTGGGTTGTCCGTAGCGCAAACTTTGAAGAAAAAAAATGCACATCGAATGGAAAAGAACCGAACTGGTGATGAACCAAACTGTAAACTTAAATGTGATGTACCGAACACGACACACGAACCTCATACGCCTTTTTTTTGCTTTTTTTTTTGTTACTGACGGTCAGTAACTTTTTGTTTGAACGGTCAGTCCATGTATCTTACAAATATGGTAGCCTGAGTTAAGTTCCACAGTGCAGAAACAGCATTTTATCTCCACATTGTCATATTCTTCATATAATTTCTACAAAAGCATTTGTTTTGTTGCACGTCATCAAGTAGGACACCGTAAACCGTGCTACACCGTAAACCGTAGTAAAACATAACTACAAAAAACCAATAAATTATGTAAAATTGTCCACTTCATTACATTCATTTTATGAAAATAAATAAAAATACAGTTTAAAATGAAGCGTTTTTAACTTTAACAGATAAATAAACGTGTCACGCTTGCGAGCCAAAACCGAAATTCCATTCGAACTGAGCTCGACCATTTGGAAAGGTCAATTGGGCTACGAAAATAAGCATTTGCTTCTTATGTATTACCGTCAGCAAGCATAAAACGAAATGAAATAAAACAAACCCCCAAACACGGGTAGCCGCTTGGCAGAAAACTAAACTAAACAGCAATAGGGGGGAAAAGAAAACTGTGTAAGGAAAAATTTCCATAATCATCCCACGTAGAACATATTTTTCATCTCAACCGATGCTGCCTCGTGTCGTTTTGTTTTTCTTTTACGCTTTTTGTTTCGTTCTTTTTTGTTTTGTCGTTACTGTATTTAGTTTTCATTTTGTGCTATTGTTTCACAGGGGGTTTTTGTTAACTTTCGTTTATCGGTCTTCCTGTCTTATGTTGGATTCGTTTTTTGCTGATTGCTTTGCAATAAAACCCTTGCAAAAGAAATGGAACAGTTGTCGCAAGTATTTATATTTTTAGACAAATGTTTATTTAATGCGACCATCGACAATCGATCCCTTGCACTACTTTACAATCTATTTTAAATAAAATGTTTCACGATTCCGGCTGTACGATCAGGAGCTGCTTCATAGATTTAATTAAGCAAACAAAAACTCTCCATTTCCATTCGACAATCAACGTACAATGAAAAACTCCATATACAAAAAAAACTACACTACACTCTAGCCGGAGGCAGTGTGGATGTTAGTTACACATGTGCTCCGATCGATTCCACCCGAATGACACTACATTCCATTAATTCACACTCTGCTAACAGTGCAGTGCTCGTTCTCTTTCCTTTCTTTTCCTTTTTTTCTTCGCTGGGATCAGGTTCATGATTCCCACTAGTCCTACTATTACTCCGGCAGGATATAGTTGCCATCCCGCACCACATCACGGCACTGTCGAGAAGGCGTCCTTTCCATAAGCCATCCGATCGGAAACGTCAAATGTCACCATCGACCGAACCGGAGGCAACGACTCCGCTACATTCCAGGAAACGAAGCCAATGAAGAACGCATACATGTGCGGAAGGCAGCAAAAAAAACGCGAAAAACTCAATCGTTCGAAGCCTTTGCTTGTGTGTTTTTTTTTTATTTTACTTCGTGGAACAGTGTTACAAACTATACCCGGATACAGAGAGACAGAGAGAAAGCAAAAGCAGGGAACATAAAACACACCAAGTCACCAAAACCAAGCACTTCGGAACGCAAACCGACGAATGCTGCTAGCGAGCGGGCGCATTCCCACGCCTACAACGGACGGCATTAATACCCACACACACACACATACACACACGACATGGTCGAAGCAAAGCCTAGCTCCAACCAGGGGATAATGCCGGGTTTGCGCACACTCACACCACACGGTGTACGCGTGGGCTTTGGCGAGTTTGCGATCGAGGTTTGCCATTGCCACGAATATCAGCTACACAATCAACGGGCTTTATTTATTTCCACCTTTTTTCCTTTTCCTATGCATGTGTTTGTGTTTTGTTCTTTCTTTCTTTCTTTCTTTCTTCGTGTGTGTGTGTGTTCTTTTTTTTTTAGAGAAAAAAAAATCTCCAGCATGCACGAACGCGATGCCGCCTTCACTGTTGGCGGTCGGATTCGAATGATGCAAATGAAAAGTAGGTCAAAAAGATGCTTTTAATGACGTCATTATCCTGGACCCACATTATGCTCGCCGGCTCACCGGCAAGGAAGTGAACGTGTCGGCATGCGGCGGTATCGTTGTATTTCCCCCCCTTTTTTTCTTTTTTCTTCTGTTCTTTCAAAACCCATCCGCTTGGTACAAAAGCCTAGCCTGGGCAATGGATTCCCTAATGCCATACCTAGCACATTCGTCACGAGAAAGCAACACACATAGCGGCCGGGATAGTTGGGGACTCGTTCGTTTGTTCGTTTTACCAACCCAAGATGGCGGTTTCTGGCAAGCAAAAATGTGGGCCACTCTAAAACGCCCGGCAGACGAGGTGCGAGTCACCGGTTCGTGCCTTGGCGTGGTCTTTCATTTCATTTTCTGTTTTGTGGCAGAATGTGCTGCCTTGTAACGCCTTGCTTCGAATCAAACATATTTGGAAGCGGCGTTTCGCTGTTAGCTATCCCTGCCCACATCAACCGGTTTGGCCGTTTTTGCTGCCATCATGCTGACAGCGTCCACCCAGCTGGCAGATTTGCCTTTAGTGAGCAAAGTTCGTTTGTTCTTTCTGTCAGGCGTTAACGCTTTTCTTTCCCTTTTTTTTCCAAGAAAACAATTTTAAACGACCCTCTTTCTAAAAATCGTAGAAGAAGATAGAAATTACTTTATGAAAAATATAAGGCCTATTGTACAAAAGTTGTCTTGTTCGATGTAAAACTCTTTAATTTTGTAGCATTTTGTGAGACGTTGCCATCAGTATAGTCTTCGCTACAATTTTCAGTGTTTTAATCGAGAAAAATTCCATCATTCGTCATGTATACAAGCACAACGTGAAGCAAATTGGCACTTCATTTGCAACCAATCGGTTCACGATAGCACTCCAATCAATTAATCGAGCAAACGAATCGTAATAGTTGTCTCCAGTTACTTCACACTTCCGCAATCACTTCTTAACCAACTCCCACCATCGCCAGCTCCCGTTCGCACCAACCCAGCTACCGGTCAGTGTCACAGCATAAGGTTCATAAATTATTTTTTTTTTATTTTTCTGACCCCGGAAGCGTAATGTGCACTTCGTGTTCCACTTGCAACATCAAACCATTTCGGTAGCCGCTGTTATCGGGTCGCTTTCAGGATGAATGCACACGCACCGGTGGCGATTAATGGCAGACGCATTTCATTAACCGTGCTGGTGCAACAGCCTGTCACGTTGTACCAAATGACAGGCAAAACTTTTCCCAGCAAACACCCGGGGTCTTCCGCCCGACTTAATCCACACGAGCGCGCCATCCATTGGAGAAGGTGACGCTGGTTGGCGTGCTTGGCAAAGCGGAAGCGTTTGCAAACGGTTGCAGAGATTTAATGTGCTTAAGTGCAGGCGATTTAAATTAAGCAACCTCCGCTGAACACCTGATGAGCATGCTGCACAGTAAGTATCAGTGCGTTTGTGAATGCCATTTTCACTGTTTTCCTAGCTGCAATATCCTTTAAGGTATCTCTACAACCAAGGTTCACACATGGTGATTTTGAATTTATAATGATGTAAATGAGCATGTCTTGGAATTATTATATATTACTAAAATGTTGCTGTACATTAGTTTGAAAGTACAGAAAAGCATTAGAACTACCGGACTATTCATTTTGCTTTTGGAACTCAGTATGGTTCTATTCACATTACTGTTTGAGGTTGAACACATTCTTTAGTATTTACTTACGAAAAATAAAGAACATAATCTCAACCAGCTAAAGCCATAATGTGATCACATAAAACAAGAACATACAGGGTTTCGAATCATATAATTGATATTTGCAATCGCTCAATTGAATGTTTCAAATGAAGAGTGGAACATTGCAAGCATATATGTTGAATTTCGCAATCATACAATTGAATCTTGCAACTGGTTAGTGGAAGTTTGCAATGACAGTGGGGAATTTTGCAAACTGTTGTGGAGTGTTCGGCTGTTCTACGAATCTACAAGCAGAAGATGTGAAAAACAGTTCGGATAAATCGGATGTTTCAATAAGTAAAAATTATTTGTAGTTTTATTTACCTTTCTATTCGCATATACGAGTGCCTGTGAGCCGCGGTTTCGAAGCAATGTAAACAAATGGCATTTTGACATTTAGCGTTCTGACAGCCAATTGCAATATTCAATTATATGATTCGAAACCCTGTAAGCGGATACTTAATACTTTCCTTCCACAATAATTCTTTTAAAAGATTTAATATTATTAATTGATTCAGCCATATTGTTTGTTTGCGCACCCCAGAAAAAACATCAAATACTCAAAATTTGTACCGAGTATGCCCGGGATAAGTTTACCAAAGACTTAGAAGACTTGAATCTTACCGACAGTGAAATCTAAAAATCCGTGATGATCTCTCCAATAACATTTTGGAAGATTTCGAAAGAAAAGGTTTAAGCATCACCCCTTTTAGGTTAATACCCTTTTTGCTTGCTACAAATTGTATTGCACAGCGTGAGAAGCCACATTATGTGAGTGTGGTGTCCAATCTCAACTGTCAATTCTTCAATGGACCAAGGTGACGATTGATGACAGGAGTTAAATAACATGACATCACTAATTTGGACATGAAACTGTCATAATTTACGCATGAATTGTCTTCCTAAGTGGCACATTCGTGTACCAATATATTAGATCAATTTAAATATCCTTACATTACGTTACGACCAGACAGACATTCGTTAAAAAGAACGGTGAACGAAGCTATTACCAAATTAAAGTAAGTACATTGTTCTTCTCGTGTGTGCGAGGTAATAGCAGTGACAAAGAACCAAGCGAACATAGATGAACGATCCATACAGATACATACAGAAAG